>CM070631.1:5054908-6279908 GCA_036346255.1 Ampelocalamus luodianensis | reverse complement strand
ACGCCGTATTTACAACGGCTTTGTCAGAACATTTAATGCGTAACTGCGCTAGCCGTTTCTGACCGTTTTGGGATGGTGCGGTAGTACCGGCTATCAAATGGAGATACTACCGTTTGTGCTGATTGTTTCCTGTAATCTGGTACTAACGGTCGTATTTGTTGTGGGAGGCTATAAATATCTCTACACCTGCTCTTGGACAAAGTTAGTGCTTACACTTTAACATCCCTAAGCCAAGAGCATTCACTCCTCACCTCATTTACACCTGTGCATTCATTGTGAGGTTGTTGAGCAAGATCTCAAGTGCATTCATTCTAGCTTGATCCATTGCACTTGAGTACTGTCAAGCGATGATCGTGATCTATTACTTTTGGTTCTGCTAGCACCTAGATGGATTGGTAGGAGCTTGCACGTGATCTCCTCAAGAAGATTGTGAAGAGACTCAGTGTCCATTGTGAGTGGTTCGGTGTTCACCATCTCCAAAGTGGAGGAAGAACAACCACTAGTGAAACCGAGGGAAGGCTTGATTTGTAGAGCCGGCTTGATTGGTTCAAGCTTCCTCAACGTGGATTAGTGAAAACTTCGGTTTTCGATACTACGGGAAAAACTTCATTGTCTTCACTATGATTATTTCTCGTCTTTACTTTCCGTATTTACAATTCTAGCATCTCTATTGTGTTTGTTGTGCTGAGCCGGAATTGTATCTAGTATTGACATTACCTTCTCTGTCCTTTGTAGCCTTTTAAGTTCTACCTTTTGTTACTGGGCTGCTTTGTTAGAACTTTACTGCTGAAAGTTTAGTTTAGTAGATTAAATTTAGAAACCTCCTATTCACCCCCCCTCTAGTTGGTTATTCTTGATCCTACAAGTGGTATCAGAACTTGGTCTCTCCATTATTAGACTTAACAGTTTAGGAGGGAAAGGATGGTTAGTGAGGGAGTGTCTATCGGCAAGGCTCTTTTGTTTGATAGCTGAAATTATGCTTATTGGAAGATTAGAATGTCTATTTATCTAAAGGCCATGAGTCCGAATATATGGAGAATTGTAAATGAGGGTTACGCTATGACTCTTGATCCACAACATCCCACGGAACTTGAGGGGCGTAATGCTCATTTAGATGCTCCAGCAATGAATGTTCTCTTTGGCGCTTTAAACGGGGATGAGTTCAATAGAGTGAGTAATTTGAAAATAGCTCATGCTATTTGGACTACACTCTCTAAAATTCATGAGGGTACATCCACTGTTAAAGAAGCCAAACTGCATAGGCTTCGGATTAAATATGAAACATTCATAATGTTGCCTCATGAAAACATCACTAAGATGTATTCAAGACTCAACAATATTGTGAATGAACTCAAAGGTCTTGGTACTAACCTTCTTGATGTTCATATTGTGCGCAAAATTCTGAGGGCCCTACCGGACAAATATCAGACCTTGGTGACATTGTTTCTCAACTCTCCTGAACTGCCAAGAATGACTCCAACCGGATTATTGGACAACCTCGTCACAAATGAGCTGTACAAAAAGGACAAGGAAGAGCTCTTAGAGTCATCTTCTTCAAAGAAGAAAATTACCGCCTTCAAGGCAAAAGCGGAATCAAGTGATGATGAGGATGAAGAAGAAGACTCTGATGAAGAATATGCTCTCCTTGTAAGGAAAATAAAGAATTTATGAGAAGACCTCCAGACAGAAGCTTCAACTTCAACAAGTATAAGAAAGGGCAATCCTCAAATGACAACAAGCGCTATAATAATATTCGCTGCTATGGTTGTGATGAGAAGGTGCACATCATCTCGAATTGCCCCAACAAGAAGGATGATAAGGGTAAAACACCAAAGAAGAAGGAATTCAGTGGCAAAAAGAAGCTATTTAAGAAGTTACATAAGGATGGCAAAAATGAAGCTCACATTGGAGAATGAGATTCCGATGAGGAATACTCAGATTCCGACTCCAGTTCAAGTGATGAAGAGTCCTCCAAGAAAAGAGGACTTGTCGGCATTGCTGTAACGTCCCAAAATTTGGTTTTTCAAAAATCTTTTGAGTAGTTTAGGTCCTTGAAAATTTTCACCAATTTTATTTGAATTAATAAAGCTTAATTGGGAATTTTCTAAATTAAAAATATTTAATTTGACTAATATAAACATTAATTAAATAAAAACTTGTGTTATTTGGCTTCCTTGTCTTTCAAGAAATTTTTGGGTATTTGCTGACATTTTTCTGGATTTGTTCGCTATTTATTTGACCTCCTTGATTTTTGGCCTTTTTTTATTCTGAAAATCAGCATTTTCTCTCTCCTACCGACGTGCTAGAGTCACTCGCGATGTACTGTTCATCTTCCAGCTCCGAACCGAACGCAGAGAGCTCGTAACGTGCACGCTTCCAACAGAAAATTTCCAAATTCCATATCTTCCTCCACGGTGCATATAAAAGCGAGTCGTTTGCGCCCACGCGTCCGTCTTGATCTCCTCTTCCAATCCCCCAAATTGGTTTCCTCCAAACCGATCTATTTTCGTCGCAATCTCCAAAAAATCGAGCTCCAACCGAAGGTTTTCTCCAGCAAACTGCGCCTTCATCCGACGTCCTCCGACCGAACCATCTGCGGTGTTGGCTTCGCGTCGTCGCGTTCTACGTCATGGTTCCTTCCTCTTCGTCCGAAGAGCACCGGAGCACCGTCAGCCATGTCAAGCCCTAAAGCCGAAACGTGTTCATCGCGTTCCTCGCTTCCTCGGTGAGTTTTTCCAAAATCCGACCGCGTCATCTTGTGCCCCTCGTCAATACCTATTTTTCCCCTCTTGTAGATTCAAGTTTCATCCACCGTGCGGCGAGAATCGTGCGTTCTCTCACCTCTTGTTCGTCATCCTTCTCCAGCCAATTACTTCGCAACCGTTGATCCCCTGCCTTCAACTCCACCACCGTTGAGTTTGCGTCACCGCATTCTACGCCGTGCTCACCTCCCTTTTCGCAGAGCATCACCGGAAGTGTTACGCGCCCGTGAGGCCGCCGTCGTCAGCGTTCTTAGTGTCGCTGCCGTCGCATGGAGCAAAATCTTGATGTCTGGACCGCGTCATCATCTCCGGCTCGTCGTTTCCTTTCCGTTTTGCCCTTTTGCCAACGCTGGTTCGCCTCCGTTCATCGGCACTTCCGTGAGCAAGAATCACCCAACTCTATGTTTACTGTTCAGGCTGTTGCTTCGTTCCTCTGTTCGTTTTCTTCTGTTGTTTCCTCCCTGTTGCCATTGCTCTCTATGACAATGGGCCCCTTATGTCATGCAACATAGTAGTTATCTCCTCTCACTTACATGTGGTCCCTACATGTCATTCACCCACATTAAAAACCCTAGATTATTTATCTCACTTACATGCGGGTCCCGCATGTTAGTCAACTCTTGGTCAACCCTTGTTCATGAGCTTGGTCCACCGTGGACTAGCATATCTCTGTGGACCTAGTCCATAGACGAGTGGCCCACATGTCAACCCCTAATCCTATTTTCGGAAATTAATTTAATTCTTGAAAATCCTTTTATCTTATTAGTCCCACTTGTCACTCTCTCTACCTTATTTCTGGAATTATTTTAATTCTAGAAATCCATAAATACGAGTCGGTCCCACCTATCATACACTCATTCTGTTTTTAATATTTTCGGAATAGAATATTAGAGAATATTTAAATGAAACTTTTCATCATTTCATGTGAATTCCAATCTTAGAGAGTCATATCTTCTTCGTCCGAATTCCGATTGAACCTGTTCAAGTTTCTGAATTCATCTAAATTCAATATCTACCTTCCAGTACCATTCAATTTCAATTTGGAGTTTATTTGATTTGCCTTTTGAATTTAGTTTGTTTTGCGCTTTCTTTCGTTAGGCAGCAAGTCCGGAATCGTCCAAGGAGCTGAAGATCAAGCAAGTAGAAGATTGAAGATAAATTAAGATCATCATTTCTATAGCAAGGCAAGTTATACCATTGATCATATTGAATCCCAGTTTTCAAAATTACTTTGATTCAAATTATTGCATTTACTTTAAGTAATTATTTAAACGCTTTTGGGTTTAGCTATTAATCCAATTTGTTATATCCACTTTGTCTATTGTATGTCATAATCTTTTGTCACCCTAGATTGGTTTATATTTAGTTGGTGCTATGGTATTACCAACGTGGGTTGGTTAGGACGATTAGATTGCTTAGCCATGCAACGAGTCATCATCATCACCTGAGTTGCAATTATGAATTTGACTAAGTGATTATGGAACTTTGTGATAAAACTTTGTGTGCTATGTATTATTACTTTGTGATAGCATGTGTTACACTTAACCAACAGGGTGGGAAAGGATTTAGACTGAGGCAAGTGGTGGATACTGTGTGTTATGGTGGACTTTTTGATGGGAATGATAATTTTTGTGATCTAGTTAGAACATGGAAGTCTTGCTTTGGTCAATTAAGGACTTAACTTTGTACGCCATTGAACTGAGCCTTACTGTACAACCACATGTCTGGTATGGGACGAGCCTAACTTAGTAGGTTATGGATTCTTGGCATTGATTACTCAGGCTGTAGGTTAGGCTATGGGTGGAGGTGTGTACTACATGGTAGTCGCCTCACGGGGCGGTTCGCCGTGTCCCTGTCCAACGATGTGTGTTATGCCAAAGCGCTTCGTTTGGGTTGGCATAGCGGTTTGTAAGCACATCGGGAGTGTCAATGTTGAGATGAAGTTTCTGAAAGGTTTTGTTGTGATCAGCTCTGATCCAGTTGATTGCATCTTGTGGGTAAAGTGTACAACCTCTGCAGAGTGTTAAACAATCTATTCGAATAGCCGTGTCCGCGGTCATGGACATGCTCGGGGATTTCACACGAGGGGTAGATTTTCATAAAACAATTGGAAAGGGACAGTTGTGTGATTTAAGTCATATGGCTGTGTGAAGGAATTTGATTAGGCTATGTGTCTTTGTGAAAACAACTGTTAAATTAATATTGTCTATTTGTTTTGAATTATGCTTTCAATCTATTATTCATATTCAATTGCAAATATTGCATTTCTGCAAAATAACCACAGAAGTCATTTCCTTTGGAATAAGCCTGCATCTATACATTGCATTCTGTGGTATGACTTGCGAGTACGGTTGTGTACTCACGCTTGTTGTAAAACTTGCGCCCAAACCTACAGAAATGGAGGAATCGTCGGTCAACAAGGTCTACTTCAAAGATCGAGGAGAACTAAGTCACGCACCCCAGCCGATTGCCTGTGGGCATATGGATGGGCTTCACTGAAGTTATTCTGTTTCATTCCGCTGCAGCTTCATTGAGCTATTCGCCTTCTGAGGTATTAATTGTAAGCTTTGACCTTAAGGTCTTTACTCTGATATTTATTGTTATTTTCCTATTTATTAATCATATTTGTATATGAAAATGATATTTCATCGATGTTGCCACTGTGTGCACTAGCGTGATCCTGGACTAGTGCAGAATACACAGAGGGTCTAGAATTGTAATTTTGGGTCCCGATAGAGGTGGTATCAGAGCCATATCGACTGTAGGTCGTGACCTTAGTTAGAATGGCCGTTTGTACAAAAAACTTCAAAACTTATTTTACAAATGGAAAATCTTAATGATGTGCTATTCTCACCTTGTCTATTCTATACCCTTCCATTCTATTCCTTTCTCATCTATATTCGTCATCACCATTTGGAGTATTAAATTGGACTCTCTCCCCTCACAACTTCTATAGTCATCGTTATCCGTGTCAAATGTGTTGGTGGATGCCCAAGAGCAGTTTTGAGCAACTGTTGAAGACAAGTGCGTCGCAAAAATTGAAGACCAAGAAGAAGTTGTACGTCACCCTGTCTTTTTCCAAGATTCGCCTGCAAGGATCGCAAGCAGTCAACGTTTGATGAAGACCGTGATCAGATCGAGTTTTCTTCAGACCAACCATATAGGATAAATCAGCATAGGTTCCTCCCATGTGTTGAGCCAAGTCGCCCTGTTAACTTAGAGTTTAATCGACTAGACGATTAGATCTTTGTTTCCTTTCTTCAGTGTAGTTTGGCTGTGAGTTTTATGCTTCTTAATAGCTTTCCGGCTATTTGTGTGTTCCTTGGTGTTCTTTGGGTTAAACCTGCTCCCCTTAGTAGATTCTCTTCCCTTACCTTGTGCTTTCCCTCGCATCTATGAGCCTTGGTCAGCCAGCAGATGGAGAACCCCAGTGAAGCCAACCCTGTTAGTAATCTCGAGACGATGCATGCTAGCTCGGATGTTGTCAATCGATGGGCGGTTGTCGATTACGAGGAGTAGAGATCCGGTCATGGAACAATTCTTGTAGCTCGGACTCGACTCATGAATGCGATGATGCGAACATGAACAAGGATGACCAGCAGAATCAGACCACCACTACTTTAATCAATTGGTTGAATCAGAATAATCAAGCAAGTCATCGTACTGTCGCCAGTGTCAGTACCAGAGCAGACAATGACCAACAACTATCTCCAGTGCCAGTAGTGACACATCAGAACCCAAGCCAGTTCCCTGCCGCCCAGAATCAGATCATGCAAGTGACGATGCAACCATTAGACAATATTACTATTTGCAATGGTGCACAACTCGTTGCCATCCCAACGACACACCCTCAATTCAAGCTTGCAAAGTTCTTAAGGACCAAGCCGCCTGTTTTTGAAGGTTCAACCACACTCAAGGATGCAGAATCTTGGATTCGCACAATAGAAGAAAAGTTAATTGTTGTGCAGTGCAACGATAATGAGAAAATTTTCTATGCTGCTCATCAATTAGAAGAAGTTGCATTAGATTGGTGAGAAAAATTTCGCGCCGCCCATCAGGACGAGCACACCATTACTTGGGCAGAGTTCACCACCACTTTGTGCCAACAGCATGCAATATCAAGCATAAGTGATCAAGAAAAACCTGCTATTTCGATATCCTACACCAAATCTAGCCGTTGTCAGTTGAAATGCTGCCAATCAGATAAGTCAGAATATTGTGCATGTACCCGTTGTGGAGAAATAGGCCATAGCGTCGATGAGCACAATATCAGTTGTTCCAGTTGCGAAGGAAACCATTCTGTTGGTGAATGTCCCATGATCAAGATCACATGTTTCTTGTGTGAAAGCGATGATCATTGTCCAAGCCAGTGCCCTATGTATTCCGTGTTGACTTCTGCAATGCAACGTCAGCGAGAAAATTTTTGAGCTACTGTCAGAACATTAGCAAAAGAAGGCAAACCATTGTCAGCGCAAGATATATCAGCTAAAGAATCCCAAAGACAAGATGTTGACCTTGGCAACCCACCTCAAAAGTGAAGCGAGCCAGTATCATCAAGAGTGTGTTTTGAATGTGGTGAGCAAGGCCACTATGCCAAGAGATGCCATGCAAAGCGTCAAACTTCAACCTTCAAAAAGATTACTCGTTCCGGTGCAATATCATCAGGCAAGTCACAATGTCCGCCACGTGTATGTTACAATTGTCGCAAGGAAGGTCACTACATCAGCCAGTGTCCTCAGTGGAACCAGTCACTAACTCCAGATACAAGAATACCAGAAGTCAGTTCAGTCAAGATTTTAACTCCCAGAGCCGGTGGTAATGCAGCAGGATCCGTGGGTCCAGCGAAGCAGTCAAAGAAGAGATGTTTGTGCGATGATGTTACCAAGAAAATCAGAGAATCAATGTAACTTTTCCTTTGTTGGAGAGCTAAAAGTGTGGACATCTTTGCATGCAAGTTATGGAGAAAAAAGAAATTATTGGATATTAAATCCTTGGATACCTTTCCAAGAGTCTGCCTTTGCAAGTTGAGTAATCAAGCGTTAAGTCATGATGATTGAATGCCGTAGAGCCGTAACTATGGAATGTGATGTTGAATTCCAACTCATCATTTTGCATAGCAGAGAGACAATAGTAAATGATTGAAGAATCTAATCATTGGATAATGTCCATATCCGCAAGAGAATATGCAATTGTCATTGCAAATGATCTATACAGCATGCAACTGTATTAAAAGTCAAGATCGTCTCTGTGAGACCCCGGTTTATTAAGCTTGGAATACTTAACCTTCCACTGGTTCTAGTATCACAAATAGAATAATCCGTGTCTCGATGAACATGTACTTCCCAGAAAATGCAGCACACATACATCATACCAAAGCATGCATCAATTCCATACAACAGAATATAACAAGTCTACCAAAAGACATACATAATATAAGTTATTACAGAACAGCCAACCGGCCAAATGATAAGATAGAAAGTAGCAGCGGAAGCAAAAGATGCCATAAGATGGCTTAAACTAAAAGACGACCGGTTAGCCACATAACACCACAGGGCAACCGACCGGGCCGCCAAGCTAATCGCCCCACACACTGCCACAACACAACTCACAAAAGTGAGGCCCTTCGGGCTCACCTTCTTCCTTTGCACACAACAAGCAATGCAGGTGAGTACAATGATGTACTCGCAAGACTTACGAGTAACAAGCCTATACATAGCTACATGAAAGCTGTATCAAAGGATGTTGGTTATATGGTTATTTGGACGCATAAAGCAAGTTTCATTTGCAATAATGTAATAGATTGAAAGCAATTTAACAAATCAGTTTTAAGCATTGAAATAACAGCGAGTAACAATATTTAAAAGTAACCACCTAGAAGTGACTAACCCAATAGTCACCACACATAGCATGAATCCCAGATTCATACCACCCATCAAGTTTTAATTAAAAAGGTTGTAGTCTAACTTCTTGAAAAGCTTATCCAAGCGTGTCCATAACCTAGGACGAGGCTATTCGAATAGTTTGTAACCCTGCAGGGGTGTACTAATGTACCCACACTTGGACCGCCTTTTGCCAAGCTATTAAGCACACTTCCTTTGGTATCTTGCGCACGGCTAAGTCCTCTGAACCCTTTCCAATGGAATATGCTAATCAAGAGGCACACGCATGGGGGTTAATCCTTAGTGATCTGTCGACGAAATATGGATCACAAGGACCCATACGTGGAGCAGGACACACCGGCCTCGGCGGGTGCTCCTCTCCCCACAAATATGTCCATGTTGCATATAATTAAATATGCAACCCACCACGCGACTCATTAATTAACACACCCCAAAGTACTCAGCTAAGAGAGGTTCCATATCCCTCTAGTGTGGTTATGCACGCACGAATGCTCGGATAACAGTGCGACAAGTAGTTCGGTCCTTAATTGACCCGGGCACCATTCCGATCACACCCAAAAGATCACACCATCTTACCATTGTGCCCAAGTCTAAATTATTTTCATTTTCAGTTTTAGTTTTGCAATTTAGACATAGCACAAGGCTGAAATATACAAATTATAACAGTTTGTGTGATCAAGGTTATCGACAAGTCGATAACCGTCCATTTCTACCGATAGCTAAGCATGGCTAAGCATAATGACATGTAAGCTACTAAGTGACAAGGGTTCATCCAGCGAACCCAAAATCACAGCAAGTAATCCTAGGCTCAGTAGTAGAGAAATAAACATTTCCTACTGATAATGCAGCTACTGGGCCAACTATCGACAATAGTTTAAAACAACACAGCAATGCTGTAACATCCCAAAGTGTTGTTACCAAAATAAAAATAAATAAAATTATTATTTTACTTGTCTTTCTGAGAATTTGCCAGAGTCTAATTGCTTTATTTGAATTTCTGTAGTTTTAAAAGTCAAAAGTAAAATTTATTTGAAGTTCTTGAAGTTTCATTGGGCTTGAATTGAAAAATAAAAATTTAATTAATTTCTGGAATTTTCTGAGTTTTTAAAAGCTTTTTCCTAATTATTTCAAAGATAAAATAATTTATTTGCAAAAACTATAGCCAACTTTAAGTTGAAACTATTTTAATTAAGTCCAAAATGCCTCTAGAAATTTATGTGAATTTTTCTAGAATTTTTGGATTCTATTTTCTATATTCTAAAAATACTTTTGATTTGTTGTTTAATTTGAATTAATTTCGAAAAAAAAAGAAATAAATGAAAAAAAAAATAAAATTCCCATTCGGTCACCCATCCAAGACTGCTCCCGTAACATGCTCACTTAACTTTCCATACACTACCAACCTTTCCTTCTTTGTTTCAACTATATGTAGCTTGCCCTTTATTCTTTATCCCTTCTTTCTCTTCCCTTTCTTCCTCAACCATATTTTTCCTTCCAGAGAGAACAGAGAACGCAACCTCCATTGATGCCCCAAATGAAGCTTTCAAAACCCGAGTTTTCCTACATCATTCTTCACGAAATTTGTGGCAATTAATCCCCTCATCCTCCACCCCATTCCGGCCATTCCTCCTCATCAATGCACCCAATCAACGGAATCGCGTCATGTCGGCCGTGACACACGCATTGATCTCCCTCAACGGTCCATCTCCACCCCTATATAAGAGAGCACCGTGTGCCTCTCCTCTCCCTCATCCATCCCGAAAATCTTAGCTCCTCTCTCCTCTCTCCACGACGCAATCGAAGTTTTTAGTCGCCGGCCGAACGCCGTTCATCGGCTATTTGCGTCGCCTCTGAGGAGCCCGCCACCATCGACCACACCCACAGCCGCCTCGCGGCGTTCTACGCCGTGCTCACCCTCGTCGCCGGAGCATCGCGAGCGCCGCCGCCATGCACCACGTGTACTCATCGCGCTCGTCGCCGCCGCCACCGCCACCGTCCCGCCATCGCCGCCACCTCCTCGGCCTCGTTGCAAGGTGAGCAATCCATTTTGTCGTTCGCGATCACTCTTTCCTTTCCTTTGGCCAGCACTGCCATCTTTTATTTTCTTTCCATAGTGGCTCTTTCGTTGAAGAAGATGATGAATAGTGCATATTTATCTAGTCATGGCAAGTTTGTACATACACATGTTTAATCTTCCAAAAATCATTTCTCTCACATACAAACTCCAAATCCGTTGATTCTTCTTCCTAAATTCACCTAAATTCCTCTACTATTTTTAGTATTTATTTCGTAATTTTTAGATTTTATTTATTTTCTGTCATTTATTTTGGTCCATTATTAATATCTCCTCCGTTCTCTCTCCTCGGTTACTCATTTCCCGAGCCGACCGTGTCGCGGCGTGCCCCTCGACGTCCTCTTCATATCCCTAGAATTCGCCCCTCTATCTCCGCAGCAAGTAAAAGTTTTGCGCGGCGACAAGACCACCTTCTATCGTCATTTCCGTGCCGTTTTGATTCCCGGCGATATCGTCCACACCGTTGGCCGTCTACGCAACGTTCTCGCGATGCTCCTTCCGTTCCTCCAAAATACCCGGCTCATCGGTGCTACTATTCATCCGACCTTTGTTTTGCGTCGCCGCCACACCGGACCTTCGCCGACGACGCGACCACCACTAGTGGGTCCGTCTTGCTCTCGGGATTCCATTTTTGTGGTTCACCGGCCGTCTATCCTTTCCTCTCGTCAGGCATCGCCATTTCTTCATGAGTTTTGCATTGCGAGCTACACTGCCATGCAGCGAGCTACAGTGCCATGCAACATAGTGTTCTATGCATGTATCTCATTTTCTATAATTTCGTTCTCCCTCATACGAACTCCGATTCCGTCGATTCAAATTCCTATATTCATATAAAATCAATACCTTCCTCCCAGTATTTATTTTGGATTTTATTTGGATTTTATTTGAGTGTTATTTGAATTTAGCTCGTTTTCACGTATAGATTTCGACGACTTCGGACGACCGGATTTCGACACCATTTAAGAGCAACGAGTAAACAAGCAAGGCAAGTTATACCATTGATCATGTTGATCCCATTATTTTAAATTATTTATATTCTGTTTTAAATTATTACTGCATGCTTATTTATATCAGTAATTTAAAGTCCTGTTTTAAATGTATAGTTATGCCTAAACTCCTTTGTATAGCCAATTTTGATAATTGAAGCAAACATATTGTCACCATAGGTAAAACCTGGTTGATACGATAGTATGAACTAGAATGTTTTGAGAAAAATCAGGCTTAGCCATGCTTATAGACCAAACATGTTTATTTTGGGAAACTTCAGCCAGAAATCAATTGTTGTTCAAATTGTATCCATGATATCGGTATGTTATGGAAGTTTATGACTTTGAAAAAAAATAAAATAAATAAAAATAGTTTGGACTTGGACATAATGGATGTTCGGTGGGTGCAAGTTTATGCACGGGCTCAATCGGGTATGGTTGAGGCCCATGGGTTTTGTTGGAAAGTTGTCCAAGTCAGTTAAGGACCGGTCTTCGAGCGCATGATGCTATGCCACTACCGTACCACCACATGTCCTCAGTATGGGGAGTAGGACTGCTAGTGTAATGCAATGTTCCACCGTGGTGCGTTCCTCTGAGATGAAATGGGTAGTCATGTTACGACTTATGTTAGTCCCACCTAGCGCAGAGAGGGCCGAACAGGAGGTCTTTATTCCTAAGGGGTGGTGGAAACCTTAGCGAGGGTAACTACGGTGGAATGGCGCTTTGTAAAGGCCTTGACACGTGCTCTAGACCGCTCACCCAAGGTAGTGGCGATGGCATAGATATATGCCGGACAAACTAGAGAAGTCTTGTCATATGGGTAAAGTTTGTACAACCTCTGCGAGTGTAAAACTATTCGAATAGCCTTGTCCACGGTCATGGACATGCTAGCGAACTACTCAAAGTTAGACTTTGGTTTTGTTTGAAAATGACTCCTTCAAAACCGGTTATCAAGCGGGGTTGGGCAGGAAGCCATGTGATAGGAGGGTATCCTTCACCATTCATGTGTGAATGTTATCTGACTATAAAATTGAGAATTTATAAAATGATTTTTAGTTATAGAATAAATGCTTTGGAACTTAGTACAAGTATTGAAAGAAAATCTTTGCTTTATGCAAATCAACCCTTAAGCCATCCTTTGTTACATCCATATATGCATGTCATTCTGTTACTTGACGGGTTAACTTGCGAGCACGGAAGTTGTGCTCATCCTTGCTGTTGCAAACAAAATTTCAGAGGAGAAGGACCTTGCTACCGATGTGGACCTCGACAACTAGGCCGCTTCCCGATCGATTGCAGTGGCGGTCGCTGGACCCTACTACTTCTTCGTCTTCCGCTGTGTTTATTTTATTATTGGCCTGTAAGCCTCCTTTGTAATAAACTCTGTTGATTATTAATAAAGTTGTGATATGAATTTGTTACCATAATTGTTTACTGTGTGAACTAGCGACTGATCATGGGACTAGTTCAGTTATGCACAGAGGATCTGGGAGTATTAATTCCCGGGTTCTGACAAATTGGTATCAGAGCCATATCGACTGTAGGTCGTGACCTAGTTAGAATGGCCGTTAGTTGAAAACTTCAAAACTTATTTTATAACAAGAAAAATAATTTGTTCTCTCCTCATCTTGGTCATCTGTCTATAGCTTCTTCATAGAAATTCCTTCTTGTCTAATTCTTTCTTCACCCTTTTATAAAGTAAATGGATCATCTTTTCCTTGGAAATTTCTATAGATGGTCAATGCGTTTTCCCCCATTACGATCCAGACAAGAAGACATGAAGTTATAAAGGGAGCAACGTCAACGAGGACCATGAGCAGAAGATACGATGTCAGCTCAGCCATATAGTCTAGGTTTGCTAAGACTCATTCTGTGCATTGAATCGTTTCACCAAATTAAGAGTCCGATCGATAGAACGTTGTAATGCTTTGGAGTTCCTTCTTTCGTTTGAAGTTTTGTTTCACTCTATCCCCTTAGTTCTTCTTATTTGTCTCTTCCCTACCCTTTGTCTCCTTCCCTAACCCTCTGGAGAAACCAACAGATGGTGAACCCTCATCACTCGGGAAGTGGAACCGACGCCAACAATGACGGAAATGCCCCGATTCCACCACCATCAGCACCCAATGTATCAGAATGGCAACAAATGATGGCCAACGAACCGCTTTGATCGAGCGCTCTCTCGGTCGATCAACAACAACAAGCTCGACAAGCTCTGACTCCCCAAGCTCCAACTCCACCTCCACCACCACAAAGACTCGGTATGTCGAGTTCATGAGGATCGTCCACCAACCTTTTCTAATAGTTCCGAGCCCATGGATGCGGATGATTGGCTCAGAGCAATTAGTAAAAAGTTGGACATCGCCCAATGTCTTGATCGTGAAAGGGTGTTGTTTGCTTCGCACCGACTCATGGGTCCGGCTTAGAATGGTGGGACAACTTCAAGATCGCCCATGCGATGCTCGGACCATTACGGAATGAATTTGTGCGAGCTTTCGCCACGCACATATTCCTGGCCGCACGATGACCCTCAAGAAGAAGGAGTTTCATTCGCTACGCCAAGGCAACCGCTCTGTGGTGTACATGCACAAGTTCAATCAAGCGCACGATCGCCCCTCAAGATGTTGCAAATGATGAAGATAGCGGAAAGATTCTGGAAGGACTCAACGATGATTTGTGCATGCGGTGATTTCCCGAGATTACACCGACTTCCGGCTAGTCGACAAGGCGATTCGTCAAGAAGGCAAGCATCAGGAGATGGAAAATCGCAAGAGAAGAATGGCTGCACAGAAGTTCAACTCTGGAAGCTTTCCTAAAGCTAGAAGAACTTCATCGTATCAAGGCCAACTCCCGCCAACAACAGACAACTCAGTTAATTTGGAGCCCTCCAATATACCTGAAGACAATCAGGCACAGAAGGACCCCTCGTATATTGCAGGCGTCACATGCTTCAATTGCCATGAAGTTGGGCATTTCGCCAGTAAATGTCCAAAGAAGCAGCAGGCAGCGAACCCAGCCAACCCAGAAGTCAACATCGTGCAACCAAGCAAGAAGCCGCAGAATTCGGGACGAGGACGTTTGTACAATGTCACAACTCAAGTTACGTCGGATGATGAGCGGGATGCGAGAAGACAACAACTCCAGTTGAAAACCTTGTATCCCAGTTTTCTTTCTAGCCACTCCGAATCTCGGGGACGAGATTCCTTTTAAGGGGGGTAGTTTGTAACATCCCAAAGTGTTGTTACCAAAATAAAAATAAATAAAATTATTATTTTACTTGTCTTTCTGAGAATTTGCCAGAGTCTAATTGCTTTATTTGAATTTCTGTAGTTTTAAAAGTCAAAAGTAAAATTTATTTGAAGTTCTTGAAGTTTCATTGGGCTTGAATTGAAAAATAAAAATTTAATTAATTTCTGGAATTTTCTGAGTTTTTAAAAGCTTTTTCCTAATTATTTCAAAGATAAAATAATTTATTTGCAAAAACTATAGCCAACTTTAAGTTGAAACTATTTTAATTAAGTCCAAAATGTCTCTAGGAATTTCTGTGAATTTTTCTAGAATTTTTGGATTCTATTTTCTATATTCTAAAAATCCTTTTGATTTGTTGTTTAATCTGAATTAATTTCGAAAAAAAAAGAAATAAATGAAAAAAAAATCAAATTCCCATTCGGTCACCCATGCAAGACTGCTCCCGTAACATACTCACTTAACTTTCCATACACTACCAACCTTTCCTTCTTTGTTTCAACTACATGTAGCTTGCCCTTTATTCTTTATCCCTTCTTTCTCTTCCCTTTCTTCCTCAACCATATTTTTCCTTCGGAGAAACGAGAATAACCTCCATTGATGCCCCAAATGAAGCTTTCAAAACCTGAGTTTTCCTCCATCATTCTTTACGAAATTTGTGGCAATTAATCCCCCTCATCACTCCACCCCCATTCCCGGCCATTCCTCCCCTCATCAATGCACCCAATCAACGAAATCGCGCCATGTCCGGCCGTGACACGCGCACATTGATCTCCCTCAACGGTCCATCTCCACCCCTATATAAGAGAGCATCGTGTGCCTCTCCTCTCCCTCATCCATCCCCGAAAATCTTAGCTCCTCTCTCCCTCTCTCCACGACGTAATCGAAGTTTTTCCGTCGTCGGCCGAACGCCGTTCATCGGCTATTTGCGTCGCCTCTGAGGAGCCCGCCACCATCGACCACACCCGGCCGCCTCGCGGCGTTCTACGCCGTGCTCACCCTCTCGTCGCGAGCATCGCGGGCGCCGCCGCCACATGCACCACCGTGTACTGCGTGCGCTCGCCGCGCGCCGTCACCGCCACCGTCCGCCATGCCGCCACCTCCTACGGCCTCGTTGCAAGGTGAGCAATCCATTTTGTCGTTCGCGATCACTCTTTCCTTTCCTTTGGCCAGCACGCCATCTTTTCTTTTCTTTCCATAGTGGCTATTTCGTTGAAGAAGATGATGAATAGTGCATATTTATCTAGTCATGGCAAGTTTGTACATACACATGTTTAATCTTCCAAAATCATTTCTCTCACATACAAACTCCAAATCCGTTGATTCTTCTTCCTAAATTCACCTAAATTCCTCTACTATTTTTAGTATTTATTTCGTAATTTTTAGATTTTATTTATTTTCTGTCATTTATTTTGGTCCATTATTAATATCTCCTCCGTTCTCTCTCTCGGTTACTCATTTCCGAGCCGACCGTGTCGCGTGTGCCTCGGCGTCCTCTTCATATCCCTAAATTCGCCCCACTATCTCGCCGCAAGTAAAAGTTTTGCGCGAGCGACGCAGACCACCTTCTATCGTCATTTACGTGCCGTTTTTGATTCCCCGCGATATCGTCCACACCGTTGGCCGTCTGCAACGTTCTACGTGATGCTCCCTTCCGTTCCTCCAAAATACCCGGCTCATCGGTGCTACTATTCATCGGACATTTGTTTTTGCGTCGCCGCGCCACACGGACCTTCGCCGGCGCGCGACCACCACCGGTGGGTCCGTCTTGCTCTCGGGATTCCATTTTTGTGGTTCACCGGCCGTCTATCCTTTCCTCTCGCCTGGCATCGCCATTTCTTCATGATTTTTGCATTGCGAGCTACAGTGCCATGCAGCGAGCTACAGTGCCATGCAACATAGTGTTCTATGCATGTATCTAATTTTCTATAATTTCGTTCTCCCTCATACGAACTCCGATTCCGTCGATTCAAATTCCTATATTCATATAAAATCAATACCTTCCTCCCAGTATTTATTTTGGATTTTATTTGGATTTTATTTGAGTGTTATTTGAATTTAGCTCATTTTCACGTATAGATTTCGACGACTTCGGACGACCGGATTTCGACACCATTTAAGAGCAACGAGTAAACAAGCAAGGCAAGTTATACCATTGATCATGTTGATCCCATTATTTCAAATTATTTATATTCTGTTTTAAATTATTCTTGCATGCTTATTTATATCGGTAATTTAAAGTCTGTTTTAAATGTATAGTTATGCCTAAACTCCTTTGTATAGCCAATTTTGATAATTGAAGCAAATATATTGTCACCATAGGTAAAACCTGGTTGATACGATAGTATGAACTAGAACGTTTTGAGAAAAATCAGGCTTAGCCATGCTTATAGACCAAATATGTTTATTTTGGGAAACTTCAGCCAGAAATCAATTGTTGTTCAAATTGTATCCATGACATCGGTATGTTATGGGAGTTTATGACTTTGAAAAAAAATAAAATAAATAAAAATGGTTTGGACTTGGACATAATGGATGTTCGGTGGGTGCAAGTTTATGCACGGGCTCAATCGGGTATGGTTGAGGCCCATGGTTTTTGTTGGAAAGTTGTCCAAGTTAGTTAAGGACCGGTCTTCGAGCGCATGATGCTATGCCACTACCGTACCACCACATGTCCTCAGTATGGGGAGTAGGACCTGGCTAATTAATCTGCAATGTTCTACCGTGGTCGTTCCCTACAGATGAAATAGGTAGTCATGTTACGACTTATGTTAGTCCCACCTAGCGCAAGAGGGGGCCCGAATCGGAGGTCTTTATTCCAAAGGGGTGGTGGAAACCTTAGCGAGGGGTAACTACGGTGGAATGGCGCTTTGTAAAGGCCTTGACACGTGCTCTAGACCGCTCACCCAAGGTAGTGAGCGGTGGCATAGATATATGCCGGACAAACTAGAGAAGTCTTGTCATGCTGTACAACCTCTGCAGAGTGTAAAACTATTCGAATAGTCGTGTCCACGGTCATGGACATGCTAGCAGAACTACTCAAAGTTAGACTTTGGTTTTGTTTGAAAATGACTCCTTCAAAACTGGTTATCCAAAAGGGAATTGGGCAGGAAGCCATGTGATAGGAGGGTATCCTTCACCATTCATGTGTGAATGTTATCTGACTATAAAATTGAGAATTTATAAAATGATTTTTAGTTATAGAATAAATGCTTTGGAACTTAGTACAAGTATTGAAAGAAAATGCTGCTTTATGCAAATCAACCCTTAAGCCATCCTTTGTTACATCCATATATGCATGTCATTCTGTTACTTGACGGGTGTAACTTGCGAGCACGGAAGTTGTGCTCATCCTTGCTGTTGCAAACAAAATTTCAGAGGAGAAGGACCTTGCTACCGATGTGGACCTCGACAACTAGGCCGCTTCCCCAGTCGATTGCCCGTGGCAGATTAACTGGACCCTACTACTTCTTCGTCTTCCGCTGTGTTTATTTTATTATTTGCCTGTAAGCCTCCTTTGTAATAAACTCTGTTGATTATTAATAAAGTTGTGATATGAATTTGTTACCATAATTGTTTACTGTGTGAACTAGTGACTGATCATGGGACTAGTTCAGTTATGCACAGAGGATCTAGGAGTATTAATTCCCGGGTTCTGACAAATGCATACTTAGAATTTGCAAACAACATATTAGAATTTGAAATTAGTAGGAACAATATGATCAAATGATGCTACATCTGCTTGCCTTGCTGGAGTGCAGGATCTGATGGCTGTGGCTCAGAATCAATATTGATATTGTCTTCGGAACCTAACGCGAAAAGGCGATAAACCAATAAGAACGAAGAACACCAAATAAACTCCAACAGCAAAAGACACTCAAGTCTAATGAAATTTATACAGCAGCTAGGGGATGATTTTAGACAATTTTAGGAACAAGAACCATGCAATTTGGACTTAGCATGCAAAATATATAGGCAAAATACTATTTCTCAGCTTTAAAATCAACCTAATTAATTACTGGTACTGTTCATGACGAAAATTTCTAGAACGATCTAAGATCTTAAATTTTTATAGCAGGTAGATATTGATATCCTAAGATCAGCAAAGTTAAGTTTACTCAATTAGGAGTTACAATGATTTACTTATGATTTTTCTAAGTTGTAAAACTAGCACATTTCACTTTACAGTATCAACAGCATGAACAACACCTATGCTAGGCTAAAGTACATTATCAGTGAAATTTTACAACCTTGAGTTTGTCAAAAAAGAAGTTATTCATGAAAAGTTATGCATGATACCATTTTTGAAGTGATTTTGCTAACCCTCAAATCATCTGAACATTTATAACAACATACACCAATCTCTAGTACAGATCAGAGCCTAAAATCATTCTCAATATAAAGTTTATCCTACCACAAAGCTACTGCAATTTGAATCACTCAAAAAGAAGCTAAAATGACAAAGTTATGCATTCTCAAAATTCAAAACAATTAAAAGATGCAAATAAAAGCTCTCGGGACTAGAACTTGAAAACCCACTAAAACTGGGGAGGTCGTGGGCCGTTGATCTGAGATCGCACGGCTCACGAACACGACCTGAGCACCCGCACGATTGCGCCGAGGAGGTCCAAGCCGTAGATGAGGGATCCAACGGCTCCGACCAGGACAAGCACAGCGCACGCGGAGGAGCTCCTCGCGCGCAAAGGAGGTCGTGACCGTCAGATCTAGATCTGGCGGCCCATAGCTCCCAGGGGAGGTCCTAAGGTGACAGGTCTAACGGAGGTTTGGGCGGCTAAGATCTCACGGGGGAGGTCCTGGATGGCCCAGATTTGCTCGGGGAGGTCCCAGACGGCTAAGATCTCACGGGGGAGGTCTTCAGCGGTCAAGATTTAATCGGGGAGGTCCTAAAGGATAAGGTTTTAGCGAAACGAGATCTGGATGGCTCAGATCGCCCAAGGGAGGTCCTGAACGGTCCAGATTGAGTGGAGGGAGGTCCTAGGCGATACAATCTAAACGAGGAGAGGTCCTAGACGGCTAGGATCTAAACCACAGATGTCTTTAACGGCTGAGATAACTCTAGGAGGTCCTGAGACTTAACGTTTGAACAGAACAGAACCTACCGCACAGATCTAATCTCGGGTGGTCCTAAACGGCTGAGATTGACTAGGGGAGGTCTTGAGATTAAAGCTTTTCGGAAAAAGGTTCTAGGGCTCAGATCTAACCCTGGGGAGGTCATCAATGGCTGCGATTTACCCGAGGAGGTCTGGTGACTTGACAAAATCGCGACAAGTACAGACCACCGCAGTTTGCTCGCTGGCACGTCGCCGATGACCAAGACCACGGCGGCGCGCAACTAAAGTACCAAAATGATCCTAATACTATTGCGAACATGTTGGGACCAATCTCGACGGCGGAGCTGGCCTGCATTGCCGGCGAGCCGGAGAGGGGCGGAGGACCACTTTCGGCAAAATCCGAAAATACGAAAAAGGGTCCGCTACAGCTAAACTAACTAGCCCTAGAGCACTAAGGGACTAAAGTGAACTCACCAGGGCACAGGATAGGTCTAGAGGAGGTCGGAGAAGGCCCAGCGGCGGAGACCGACGCCGGAGCTGGAGAAGATGACGCCGAAAAGGTGCTCTGAGCAACGCGAGGTAAAAAGAATGGTCAGGGTAACGTTGCGATGGCTTGGAGGTGGTCCAGGGCCAAAGATTTGAATGGAGAAGGTCTTACCGGAGATGGGAACGAAGGGGAGCACTTTCGGCCGCGAAGATCCAAAAACTTTAAATTAGGCTGTTCCTGAGAATGCAACCCAAATTGAGTTAGGGGGAGGACTTGCGACAACAAGAGGTCCACAAATGAAGTGAGAAATGGACTAAAGAACCACTGGAGCTCCGACGACGACGTGCCTCTGGAGTTTTGAGCTCCACCAACAGAAGGTGAGCGGGGGGGGACTGGAGGCGAGGAAGGGAGAAGAGGAGGGGCTCAGGGGCTTTTGAAACTAACGAGCACAAAACAAAGAAAGGGGGGCCCCCGCGGTGAGCTACGGCGAGCTCGGCCGCGCTAAAACTAGGGCTAAAGAAATAGGGCAGCGCGGAGCACGGCTTTATCGAAAGCTCTGATGTGCCACACTGCCCCGACAGGTAGGCGTTGACGAGGGCGGCAAGATTTGACAGAGCCACACCGCGCACTGTTGATGCGCACAGCGCGAGGAAGAAGAAGACCAGCGAAAGGCTAGGGTGATTGTGAGCGTTAGATTACAATCGGACAGTCGAGCCTTCCCTAGAGCTCCTGGTGTTTAAAAAGGGTAGGGGAGGTCATGAGCGTCAGATATGAATCCAACGGCTCAGAAAACACGCACCCAAAGTGGCTTAAGAGGGCTTGGCTGGACCAAGACAGTGGGCTGGGTATGACCCGAACCCGGGTCAGACTCAGACCTGAGTCTGAAATTTGGATTTTGAAAAGAGCTGGATTAGGGAAATTGATTGAGGTAGCAAACTAACTCCAAAAATTCTGAAATTTTTACAGGAGCTTGCCAACTAAGGTATTGACCTTGTGTAAAATTTCCAGAGGTTTTTATGCTACGCATTATTCTCCAAAATTTCAACAAGGCCCTGATTCAAGGTTCGACTGAGAGTCAAACAGGTCTGATTGCCCTCTAAAAATATTCAAACAATTTCTAAAGATTGTGAAATTTTTCAGAGAGGCCACATACCATCACAGGAACTTAGGAAAATTATTTCCAAAGGATGATCACAAGATTTGAGATGAATGCTTTTGGAAGACAAGGCTAGGGATCAAAAAGACTTGTGACTTTGTATTTCCATAACTTCTTACAACAATTGTTAAAGCATACAGGAAATACAAGGTGTAAGGAAAAGTTTTTAATTTCTCCTCATTTTCTTACATTTGAAACACAAGTCTAGAATTGGGATGTTACAGTCTCTGACTTGGTACCCAGGATCAGCCAATTTCAGAAGGAATTACGTTAGAGGTGAAATATGACAAAAGTTGTTAAACGAGTTTGCAGAGATGATAGAGTAGATCAGATGACTTTATCAGATGAAGGCAGTGTCAAATCAAACCCATCAGCTTAGCAAGTGTCAGTTTAATACCATTGAAGCAGTCGTTTCGAGACAGTGTTAGTTGAAGATCAATGAGACAGTCATTTCAAGTTAGCCAAGACCCCTCACCGGTTTGTACGAATTTCAGAAGAGATTAATCACAACTCCAGTGTTCGGATTGCCAGATACCAGAAAGAACTTTGATAGTTTTTATCACGGAACCTCCAAGAATTAGTGTGTTAAAAAGTTTCAGGCAGTGAATTATCTTAGTCATAATTCGAAGTTGCTACCATGGGGCAATAAAGATGGTTATTGGATTGAGAATCATGAGGTTGAAATCCGTTCCCTCAGGCTAGATTAGTATAGTGGCAGATGTTTCGAATCAGAAGAGCTACCGTAAGAATCTGTTGATTAGTCAGCTAAAGTTACTTGTGAAAGTCGAAAGTTGAGTCTTGAGTCAGTTGCAAGGATATCTGTTGAAACCCAAAATTTGAACTGATGCTAGAAATCAGTGCTGACCAGACAGTGAGATGATAGTTTTGTGAAGAAAATTCGTCCTCACATAAAGCAAAGGAAAGCGTGAGAACTCGTTGAAGGCGAACAGAATGATGCACAAATCAATGAGCATATCTGCATATCTAATGAGAAGAAACTCAAGTAGTTGATGCTCAAACCAACATTTGAAAGTACCAAGGTGAGTTTTTCCAAAATCCGACCGCGTCATCTTGTGCCCCTCGTCAATACCTATTTTTCCCCTCTTGTAGATTCAAGTTTCATCCACTGTGCGCCGAGAATCGTGCGTTCTCTCGCCTCTTGTTCGTCATCCTTCTCCGGCCAATTACTTCGCAACCGTTGATCCCCTACCTTCAACTCCACCACCGTTAAGTTCGCGTCGCCGCGTTCTACGCCGTGCTCACCTCCCTTTTCGCAGAGCATCACCGGAAGTGTTACGCGCCCGTGAGGCTGCCGTCGTCGACGTTCTTCGCGTCGCTGCCATCGCATGGAACAAAATCATGATGTCTGGACTGCGTCATCATCTTCGGCTCGTCGTTTCCTTTCTATTTTGCCCCTTCGCCAACGCTGGCTCGCCTCCGTTCATCGGCACTTCCGTGAGCAAGAATCATCCAACTCTATGTTTACTGTTCAGGTTGTTGCTTCGTTCCTCTGTTCGTTTTCTTCTATTGTTTCCTCCCTGTTGCCATTGCTCTCTATGACAATGAGCCCCTTATGTCATGCAAGATAGTAGTTATCTCCTCTCACTTACATGTGGTCCCTACATGTCATTCACCCACATTAAAAACCCTATATTATTTATCTCACTTACATGCGGGTCCCGCATGTCAGTCAACTCTTGGTCAACCCTTGTTCATGAGCTTGGTCCACCGTGGACTAGTATATCTCTGTCGACCTGGTCCATAGACCAGTGGCCTACATGTCAACCCCTAATCCTATTTTCGGGAATTAATTTAATTCTTGAAAAATCCTTTTATCTTATTGGTCCCACTTGTCACTCTCTCTACCTTATTTTTGGAATTATTTTAATTCCAGAAATCCATAAATACCAGTCGGTCCCACCTATCATACACTTATTCTGTTTTTAATATTTTCGGAATAGAATATTCGGAGAATATTCTGTAAAGCTTTTTCATCATTTAATGTGAATTCCAATCTTCCGAGAGCCATATCTTCTTCGTCCGAATTCCGATTGAACCCGTTCAAGTTTCTAAATTCATCTAAATTCAATATCTACCTTCCAGTACCATTCAATTTAAAATTGGAGTTTATTTGATTTGCTTTTTGAATTTAGTTTGTTTTGCGCTTTCTTTCTCGTTAGACGCCGAAGTCCCGGAATCGTCCGAAGGAGCTGAAGATCAAGCAAGTAGAAGATTGAAGATAAATTAAGATCATCATTTCTATAGCAAGGCAAGTTATACCCTTGATCATATTGAATCCCAGTTTTCAAAATTACTTTGATTCAAATTATTGCATTTACTTTAAGTAATTATTTAAACGCTTTTGGGTTTAGCTATTAATCCAATTTGTTATATCCACTTTGTCTATTGTATATCATAATCTTTTGTCACCCTAGATTGGTTCATATTTAGTAGGTGCTATGGTATTACCAATGTGGGTTGGTTAGTACGAGTAGATTGCTTAGCCATGCAACGAGTCATCATCATCACCTGAGTTGCAATTATGAATTTGACTAAGTGATTATGGAACTTTGTGATAAAACTGTGTGTGCTATGTGTTATTACATTGTGATAGCATGTGTTGCACTTGTAACACCCTGGCTATTTGGAAGCCAGAATGCTACCTAAGGATCTAGCATGCAACCTTATATTGGAATAATTTTCAACAATAAATCATCAACAAAGCTAAACAGTTCAACATCAAACGAAACATGAACGGAAACGTAATAATGGATCCATTTAGATAATTCTATCAACAGATAATCAATGAACGTAAACAATTATTTAAACGAACTCAACGATAGAGAAGGAGTCATCCCAAACTGAATTTATTTATTACAGATCCATCAATTAATGAAAGAAGAATAGTGATAGTTACATTATTGAAACTAAAGCAAGTGAAGTGTGTTGAGTAGTGCTTGTCTACTCCTCCCAAGAGAAACTTCATCAACGATCACCTAAAATAAATAAATAAACAAGGCAAGGGTGAGTCCACGACTCAAACAAGTACAATGGCTAATAGAATAGGCAATCAATATGAATAAGACAATGTCGTCACCATTTCAGAACATACAACAAGTGATTATTTATGTTGATATGAGATGAATGCTCAAAATCAAGGAATTTGGACTGCACACATGCATATACTAGGTATAGCGGTGATACACCGTCGGTGTTCACTCAAGCCCGCATCTTAACAAAAATACGGATCCACTTCCCGTATGAAGAATGTTTCATACGGTGTCCAACACCGCCCATCCCGGAATTAATGGGACTTACGCACCCATCCTGGAATTGATGGGCTCTCATGCGCACCCATCCGGAATTGATGGGCTCACTCATCCACTCCGTGGATGGTAAATGACAATGAATGCATGAAATGACTTATCGAATGAATAATGACATCATCTCCAATCATGGATTCAACACATAAGAAATATCATAGACAATTCATCATCTCTTGTGTCATAAGACATCACAACACAATCACATAAACATTCATCAATCACAAGCAATAAGATAGCAATGCACTTGCCTTCGCGATGCGACGCGTTAACGAAAAAGGTGATACTCCTAAACTCGAGGCTTCACCGCTAAACAAGTAAAATAATTTCAATAAGAACAAAATGTACCCAGCACTACTAATCAACGTTCTACAACGCTTCCACGGTGACTCAAGACTTAACTACAAAGCCTAATCTGAAATATCGACAAATCGGTCACAACCGATCTTCGGACAGCAGCACGGTGAAAATCATATCTAATGATCTGGAACTCGAAATGAGGTGAATCTAATTTCTGTGGATTCATAACTAACATATATAAAATTCTCAAGTTGACAAGATAGACCAATTCGCCAAATTAATATGCTATTGAACAGATGAACTTTCAGAACAGAAATCTGCCTAAAGAACAAATAGTAATTACTAAACCGATCAAAACTTTTAATCTACAACTCGAATTAAGTGTTCTTTACCAATCTAGAAAGGTTACGAAAAATTCAACAATAACCTAGTTGGGTGGAATCTCTGATTTTTCCTTTAAGTTAATCTTATTCTTAGAGACAAGTTGACAGTTCATTATTATCAGAGTTCTGGACAGCAGAGGTAAAACGACCATAACTTTTGATCCGTAAATTGGATTCAGGTGTTCTTTGCGGTCACTGAAAACTAAGAACATTATCTACAACTTTCTAGGAGATGGAAACCCCCAATTCGGAATCTAACAATCCCTTAAATAATAAACAAGACGACTGCAGAATCTCGTCAGGATTTCGGGACAGCAGCACTAAAATCAACATAACTTTTTAACCGTAACTCGGAATTGAGTGATCTTTGCGGCTACTGAAAGAAAACGACGGATCCCACATAACTCTAGGAGATGGGATCCTCAAATTCTGCATCTAAATACACGAAATTACCCACGCAACAATCTGGACAGATTCAAAATTAATGCTGACAGACTTTGATTCAAGCGATTCTAATCGGAAACACTTCTACGATTAAACAAACAACAACAACCGACGTTCGTTACCCTTGGAGAACCGCTAGAGATCACTGATCAAAACCCTGAAGAAGATCTCCTCTTCTCCTTTCCCCTTTCCTCCTCCTTGTGGCGGCTAGCTGCAGGAGAACTCGAAGAGATGGTAGCAATGGAGTTTGAGGGGAGGGAAAGGATCTTGTAGCGCGCATCTGTAGCGGTGGCGCTACTGTAGCTACAGATACCCCAAGCTAGGGTTTCCTCTTCTTTTATAGGTGGTCGGCCCTTCTTGGGCCTCTGGGCCAAGGCCCGAGGCCCAGTTGGCGAAAGTGCATAATCCCCCTTTCCGATGTCTAAATCTCTGTTGGATACTTCCTTTGCAAGAATAAATCGAGGTATTACATTCTACCCCCTTAACATGATTCGACCCGAATCTACACACCGATCTACCCAAAAGAAAATTGGCGTCGGAATTTTGACAACGATAAACATGTATCCGCGTTAACAAATCTGATCTTGCTCTTTAAGGCGAGGCTCCAACTCCCAAGTGGCCTCTCTCTAGACTAATGAGACCAAAACAACTTGACGTAAACCAACGTCCGCCTTAACACTCGTCCTTACATTTCCGGGTACACTCATCGAGCGAGACTCAAAGGTAAGATCCGACTCAATGATTAACGTCTTTAACGAAACCCCAAGCTTTGAATTGCTTAGCTACACTCTTAGCATCGAACATAACAGGCGTTGCGTGCGTCGCGTATGGACCCAAGGCGGTCAAGCGATATACCAACTTCCTAATTTCTACAACTATCGAAGCGAACCAACACACTTGGATCAAACTCCCCTTTCGTACAAGAACACAAAACAAAAGTCCAGAACCACCCCTCGGTACACGTCCGTGTGTCCAGTGCCAGCACATATGCCATGTCGTATGTCCACTTCAGGTCCACACGCGCCATGCGCCATATGCCCATGCCCCTGTCCCACACGCGCTCATGCAGCGAAGGTGGATGATAAAAAAAACAAACTCTTCATCTTACGAGGGTCGCCTCCTTTAAACAAGAATGCACAACATAAATGGTTCTTAAACCACTGATTCACAAAGAGAATCCAACTAGAAATAGAGAGTTCTCATCGTAACTCACGCAATACTAATTCTCCAATAAAAGGCGGTTTACGATTGAATACCACGAAAGCCAAAGGAGAAACCACTCGAATAACCAAACCAAATACCTCATTTGGTTTGCCCGAATGGAAAGACTCAAACATGCCGATAAAGTACCAACCCAAAGTGCGGAAGATACGATCGATGACTCAAAACTCAAACAAGAAACAAGAAAATGCTTCACCCCACGAGGAAACGTTTTTTTGCGATCATCTTTAGAAAATAAATCTCTCTCGAATCTTGGAATTGAATTCATCGCTACCACACGAGCTTAAACCTCATAATTAAATATCCTCAAATTATACTCGAATGAAATACATTATCCACACCATAGTGGGAAGACTCTATCAAATCCACCGAATACTCTAGGCAACTCATTCTCACGATGAAATTAATTTGATAGAAGGCACACAAAGCACCACAAAAAATAGATTCCATGCAATCATATTACCTCCAACTTCCAAGAACAACAACTCAAAATCCCCAGTGCACACGCTTATGTACTACACCCGAAGGGTTCTATCAATGATCATTCTACTTCTTAGGAACAACCATTACCTAATTTGTATATTTCTTTACACATCAACATTGGGTGACCAGAGGTCTAGCACAAAAATGTAAAGCCCAAATTTAACCTCCAAGACCTCTACAATGAATTTCTCTTATATCTGATAGTGAAATCATCGGATTAAATCTCTAATATCCCCACAAACCTAACATACTCACTCATTAGCATCATCAGGAATCATCCACACATTATCGTAATACCTTCCAATTGCGTTACTCAATAAAATTGATCAAGGTTTCCATACCTTCGATAATCCCCAACCTTTCAACATGAATTGAAGTTCTAGAATTTCGTTATACTATAGGTTCTACTCAATCATGTACGCTGTTCGATTTACTTCGAAGCCAAACATTCCATTTGAATCAACTTTCCTCCAAGAGGTATAAGTCAAAACCAATTCATCTTCTACTACTCCTCCAATAGCTTGGTAGCAAAATATCACCACTACCCTTATTTAACCACCACCAAGCAGATTCTATAAAATACGCTTTGTAAAACTTTGCAATACAAATCGGTTGATCCTGCCTCAAAAGAAAGAGACGAACAAGGTCGGGTTTTGTTACACAAGAAAATGTTGCTCCTCACAGTGAGAACGAAACCAAAAGAATTAACGATAACAAAGATCTTAGAGAAATGAAAGTGAGTTCACGATTGAGGCACACACCACTCAAAAAGGAAATAGCAAATAACAACCATTAAGAAAAAGACATTGCGATTGAAACTCAACATCTCTTGAGCGGAAAGAGCGAGAAAGTTTAGGAACGATTCCAATACCCACAAGTTACAAAACTTGAATCAAATTTTCAAATACTCCTCTGCACTCTTTACTTTAACACTAAAATTAATCCTTTGACTAGCAACACTTTGCCACAACGAACAAGATAGGTCTTTAGTCCAAACCTCAAGAACTAACTAAGAACCAAATATAATTCTTCAACACATCATAATTGCTCGGAACAGTTCAACTACACAAGAAACATGAGATCCAACTTATCTCAGCCACCAAACTCCAAACATTTTCATTTACGGAATTTCACGAAAAGTAAGCAGACTATTCTCCTCTTAAAGGAACTAACATAATTCTCTTTGATTGCAACCTTACATTGCCAACTCAGACCAAAGAGCCTTTAAGATTAAATCACACGAATCTCTTAAGAAGCAACAGGACAATTCAATACCTCAATTTATTTAAAACAATTTCAGCTACCAGATGAATCATGAGCTCTAAAATATCATGAAAGCTAAACTTGAAATATTCTCATCTGAACGATATCACCAAAGGCGATCAAATTACTACCAATATTAACATCAATTTTCACAACAACATTTAGACAACACATCGAAAGACCCACGTGAAAAAAAAATGAGTTGATTCTTTCTCAAAAGGAGAGGCAAATGGAAACAATTTTTTTTTCACTAACTAGAAGATCATTTATCACTCGCAATGAACACAGGACCAAGGAAAATAATCAATTAGACAAAGAACTCGGAAAATATAAGACGATACCACATTTGAGGACATAGACCTCACAGGAAGAGATTATCAAACCTTAATAGATAATAACAAACGGACAATTAAGATCAAATCGTGTGAATCACCTAAGAACCAATAGAACTTTGCGACCCGTCGCTTTACTCGACAAACTCCCAATTACCACATAAATCTAGAACACCAAAAGATTATGAAAGCAAAACTGGAATTACTCTCTTTTACGCAATATCACCATAGGTAATCAAATTACTATGAAAACTAACATCAATCTCACATTCTGACGATTTTATAACAACGACAACATACCCTAGTACCAAGAATCCTCAAACTTTATTACTCCATCCTAAAACTTCCTAAAGGAAACACAAACCACATGGTTGAAACAAGTTTATTATATCAAGATTATGCTAAGCAATAACAATATCACAAGGCACACTATCAAAGACTACTTACGAAAATTGTCTACTCAACGATGGTGTTGCTCAACACCTCCATCAAGACTCATTTAACAAATGATGATTGTACTAATCATGGGTGTACATACGGTACTAATTCCATTTGCAATCACATAATCATCTATAAACATAGATTCAACAATTCACCTTTGTTCAGAAATCATTTCAAAACAGGGTTAACGATTCACTAATATAATTTTCTATCAACAAGGTTTCATGAATCGATACACCAGCACCCATCTGGTTCTTTGTACAGGTTTCGACAATTTTAGCATATCAGGAAATAGGTAAATCTAACACCTATGAAAGATCCATAGGTTTTGAACGGATATGGACAATCTTTTATTTAAGATACACCATGTATCAAATACAAGGACATCACAAATTCATCAATTTCACTTTCATGGATGGTAGTTAAAGAATAATTGATTTTCACTATGCTAACAACCCAACTTGGTAACTCATACCGTAACAATTTATTTGTTTAGTTATAACATCTCATTTTAAGCATGATAAGACATCACAAAAGGATTCTAACACCTTCCTTCAGTAAAAGAAAGACTTTAAACCTCAACGCTCGAAGTAATCCAAAAGAAACACATAAAGCCAAAGCTTTCACATGTTAACGAATCGCAATAGAAAACTTTCATTATTCAAACTATCAAACGAATAAATGAGTCATTCTTTTCCAATGAGAAAGAAGGAGCAACCATGAAATCAACAATCTTGCCAATTGACAATGGTCACAAGTAGTAACGACAACTCAACGATCGAAAAGCACTATTTGTTTGAGAGAACCAATAAGGATCTATTGAAAACCATAAACTTTCATGAACCACGAACCCAGGAGAAATTCATCAGCCACCACAGGGCAAGAATCGCCAAATTCAGAAATCAAGGAAGAGAACAACTCTCTAAAGCACTTCACGCTTAACACCTGAAACTATGGTACTCGGGGTCACTACTCCTCTAACCACGTACTACGAACAGTGGTGTAACCTGGTGAATCGCAGAGTAACAACCACGACCTCCACTTCTTATCATCCGTTATTGACACGCATAATCAATTATGAGTATACATATGATCATCTCATGACAATCATAGAATAAATTCACAGATATAATACATCACATCATATCATAGATTAACAGCAAGAAGGATAGTATATAAGCGACTCAACAATTACTGAACAGATGAAACATAACAATAGAGATGCGGAAGCAATGGATTTCCCAACCCCACCTATTGTGCACAGTGTGTCATTTTAATAACTTAATTGCCACGGACCTGAAGCCCGCTCTGATACCAACTGTAACACCCTGGCTATTTGGAAGCCAGAATGCTACCTAAGGATCTAGCATGCAACCTTATATTGGAATAATTTTCAACAATAAATCATCAACAAAGCTAAACAGTTCAACATCAAACGAAACATGAACGGAAACGTAATAATGGATCCATTTAGATAATTCTATCAACAGATAATCAATGAACGTAAACAATTATTTAAACGAACTCAACGATAGAGAAGGAGTCATCCCAAACTGAATTTATTTATTACAGTCCATCAATTAATGAAAGAAGAATAGTGATAGTTCTGTTATTGAAACTAAAGCAAGTGAAGTGTGTTGAGTAGTGCTTGTCTACTCCCTCCCAAGAGAAACTTCATCAACGATCACCTAAAATAAATAAATAAACAAGGCAAGGGTGAGTCCACGACTCAGCAAGTACAATGGCTAATAGAATAGGCAATCAATATGAATAAGACAATGTCGTCACCAGCTCAGAACATACAACAAGTGATTATTTATGTTGATATGAGATGAATGCTCAAAATTAAGGAATTTGGACTGCACACATGCATATACCGGTATAGCCAGTGATACACCCGTCGGTGTTCACTCAAGCCCGCATCTTAACAAAAATACGGGGATCCACTGCTCGTATGAAGAATGTTTCATACGGGTGTCCAACACTGCCCATCCTGGAATTAATGGGACTTGCTTACCCATCCTGGAATTGATGGGCTCTCATGCGCACCCATCCTGGAATTGATGGGCTCACTCATCCACTCCCGTGGATGGTAAATGACAATGAATGCATGAAATGACTTATCGAATGAATAATGACATCATCTCCAATCATGGATTCAACACATAAGAAATATCATAGACAATTCATCATCTCTTGTGTCATAAGACATCACAACACAATCACATAAACATTCATCAATCACAAGCAATAAGATAGCAATGCACTTGCCTTCGCGATGCGACGCGTTAACGAAAAGGTGATACTCCTAAACTCGAGGCTTCACCGCCTAAACAAGTAAAATAATTTCAATAAGAACAAAATGTACCCAGCACTACTAATCAACGTTCTACAACGCTTCCACGGTGACTCAAGACTTAACTACAAAGCCTAATCTGAAATATCGACAAATCAGTCACAACCGATCTTTGGACAGCAGCACGGTGAAAATCATATCTAATGATCTGGAACTCGAAATGAGGTGAATCCAATTTCTGTGGATTCATAACTAACATATCTAAAATTCTCAAGTTGACAAGATAGACCAATTCGGCCAAATTAATATGCTATTGAACAGATGAACTTTCAGAACAGAAATCTGCCCTAAAGAACAAATAGTAATTACTAAACCGATCAAAACTTTTAATCTACAACTCCGAATTAAGTGTTCTTTACCAATCTAGAAAGGTTACGAAAAATTCAACAATAACCTAGTTGGGTGGAATCTCTGATTTTTCCTTTAAGTTAATCTTATTCTTAGAGACAAGTTGACAGTTCATTATTATCAGAGTTCTGGACAGCAGAGGTAAAACGACCATAACTTTTGATCCGTAAATCGGATTCAGGTGTTCTTCGCAGTCACTGAAAACTAAGAACATTATCTACAACTTTCTAGGAGATGAAAACCCCCAATTCGGAATCTAACAATCCCTTAAATAATAAACAAGACGACTGCAGAATCTCATCAGGATTTCGGGACAGCAGCACTAAAATCAACATAACTTTTTAACCGTAACTCGGAATTGAGTGATCTTTGTGGCTACTGAAAGATAACGACGGATCCCACATAACTCTAGGAGATGGGATCCTCAAATTCTGCATCTAAATACACAAAATTACCCACGCAACAATCTGGACAGATTCAAAATTAATGCTGACAGACTTTGATTCAAACGATTCTAATCGGAAACACTTCTACGATTAAACAAACAACAACAACCGACGTTCGTTACCCTTGGAGAACCGCTAGAGATCACTGATCAAAACCCCTGAAGAAGATCTCCTCTTCTCCTTTCCCCTTTCCTCCTCCTTGTGGCCGGCTAGCTGCAGGAGAACTCGAAGGGATGGTAGCAATGGAGTTTGAGGGGGGAGGGGAAAGGATACTGTAGCGCGCACTGTAGTGGTGGCGCTACTGTAGCTACAGTACCCCAAGCTAGGGTTTCCTCTTCTTTTATAGGTGGCCGGCCCTTCTTGGGCCTCCTGGGCCAAGGCCCGAGGCCCAGGTTGGCGAAAAGCTGCATAATCCCCCCTTTTCCTGATGTCTAAATCTCTGTTGGATACTTCCTTTGCAAGAATAAATCTGAGGTATTACAGCACTTAACCAACAGGGTAGGAAAGGATTTAGACTGAGGCAAGTGGTGGATACTGTGTGATATGGTGGACTTTGTGATGGGAATGATAATCTTTGTGATCTAGTTAGAACATGGAAGTTTTGCCTTGGTCAATTAAGGACTTAACTTTGTACGCCATTGAACTGAGCCTTACTGTACGACCACATGCCTGGTATGGGACGGGCCTAACTTAGTAGGTTATGGATTCTTGGCATTGATTACTCAGGTTGTAGGTTAGGCTATGGGTGGAGGTGTGTACTACAAGGTAGTTGCATCACTGGGCGGTTTGTCGTGTCCCTGTCCAACGATGTGTGTTATGCCAAAGCGCTTCGTTTGGGTTGGCATAGCGGTTTGTAAGCACATCGGGAGTGTCAATGTTGAGATGAAGTTTCTGAAAGGTTTTGTTGTGATCAGCTCTGATCCAGTTGATTGCATCTTGTGGGTAAAGTGTACAACCTCTGCAGAGTGTTAAACAATCTATTCGAATAGCCGTGTCCGCGGTTATGGACATGCTCGGGGATTTCACACGAGGGGTAGATTTTTTATAAAACAATTGGGAAGGGACAGCTGTGTGATTTAAGTCATATGGCTGTGTGAAGGAATTTGATTAGGCTATGTGTGTTTGTGAAAACAACTGTTAAATTAATATTGTCTATTTGTTTTGAATTATGCTTTCAATCTATTATTCATATTCAATTGCAAATATTGCATTTCTGCAAAATAACTACAAAAGCCATTTCCTTTGGAATAAGCCTGCATCTATACATTGCATTCTGTGGTATGACTTGCGAGTACGGTTGTGTACTCACGCTTGTTGTAAAACTTACGCCCAAACCTACAAAAATAGAAGAATCGTCGGTCAACAAGGTCTACTTCAAGGATCGAGGAGAACTAGGTCACGCACCCCAGCCGATTGTCTGTGGGCATATGGATGGGCTTCACTGAAGTTATTCTGTTTCATTCCGCTGCAGCTTCATTGAGCTATTCGCCTTCTGAGGTATTAATTGTAAGCTTTGACCTTAAGGTCTTTACTCTGATATTTATTGTTATTTTCCTATTTATTAGTCATCTTTGTATATGGAAATGATATTTCATCGATGTTGCCACTGTGTGCACTAGCGTGATCCTGGACTAGTGCAGTATACACAGAGGGTCCAGAATTGTAATTTTTGGTCCCAACAATTGCCATCAAGGAAGCACCATCACTTTTCTCCACACCTACTTGCCTTATGACAAAAGAAGATAAGGTAAAATTTGTTGTTGATAAAGAACCTTCATATGATGATCTAATAGAAATGCTTGAAGATTTAAATGAATATTTTGGAAAGGAGAAATCAAAATTTAAGGTCTTAAAAAAGAGTTTATCTCTCTAAAAGATTCTTATGGGGAGCTAAAGGATGCTCATGATTCCCTTCTCCTAAAAGGTATTGATAAATCTCATTCAAATGTTGTTATTGCTTTCAACTTAATGGATGAGCTGCATAGAGTAGAAACTGCTACAAATATTATATCCATGTCTAGCATTTCTACTTCATGTGATGATTTGTTATCCATACCTTGCTGCTCTAGCAATAATTCTATTACTAGTATGGATAATGCTTGTGATCCATTGCTTATTGTTGAAAATCATGAATTGAAAAAGCAAGTCACCAAGCTAAGTAAGAGCTTGGAAAGATGCTTGAAGAGTAAGGCCACTCTTGACAAGCTTTTGAGTGGGTAAAGGTGCTCATTTAACAAAGAAGGACTTGGGTATGTGCCCAAGAAGGGTAAGAAACTGATAAACAAACCCTCAAGATTTGTTAAGCAAAATGGCAAATATTGCCACAAGTGCCGAGAAACAGAACATGTGCAGCAAACTTGTCCCATTGGTAAGACTCAGTCCACAAGTCTATATGATTCATGTTATATATGCTTAAGAAAACTAAGGATGGTAAAGTTATTGCAAGATTTGTTGGCACTTCAATTCTAGGTGATAAAAAGAATGCTATTTTGGTGCCTAAAGCCTTGGTGACTAACCTCTAAGGACCCAAACAAATTTGGATACCTAAAAGAACTTAATTTCTGTTTTGTATGTGAACTATAAGACCTGTAGAAAATATTGGGTGCTTGATAGTGGGTGTACTGAACACATGACCGGTGATAGAAAAATATTCACCACATTCAAAAATGAAAAAGGAACCGATAAAATCACATTCGGTGATAATAGCAAAGGAAAAGTAATAGGTTTAGATAAAATTGCTATCTCAAATGACCTTTCCATTTCAAATATATCCTTAGTTGAATCACTAAATTTCAACCTACTATCTATTGCACAAATTTGTGATCTTGGATTAATTTGTTCATTCTCTAACGAAGGTGTTACAATCTCAAATATAAAGGATAATACTTTAGTGTTCAAAGGTTTTAGATTTGAAAATCTCTACTTGGTTGATTTTTCTTCAAATGAATCTTGTTTGAAAACTTGCTTAATTGTAAAAACCTCTTTGGGTTGGCTTTGGCATAGAAGGCTAGCTTATGTTGGGATGATTCAACTTAAAAAACTTTTTCAAACATGATTTTGTTGTTGGCTTGAAGGATGTGAAGTTTGAGAAAAATAAACTTTGTAGTGTTTGTCAAGCCGGTAAGCAAGTCGCTAATTCTCATCCTTCCAAAAGTATCATGTCAACATCTAGACAATTGGAACTCTTACACATTGATTTGTTTGAGCCAACAACCTATAAGAGCATCGGGGGAAATAGTTATTGTTTAGTTATCGTGGATGATTACTCTAGATACACATGGGTATTGTTTCTAGATGACAAAAGCAAAACCTCCAAAATTTTCAAAAGTTTTACAAAACGGGCTCAAAATGAATTTGATTTTAAAATAAAGAAAATCTGTAGTGACAATGGTTCTGAGTTCAAGAATACTAAAGTTGAAGACTTTTGTGATGAACTTGGAATAAAGTATGAACTTTCTACAAACTACACTCTGGAGCAAAATAGAGTTGTAGAAAGGAAAAATTGAACATTAATTGAAATGGCTAAGACAATGCTTGATGAATATAATACTTCCGATAGCTTTTGAGCGGAAGCAATTAACACAGCTTGTCATGCCATAAATAGTCTTTATTTGCATCGCCTTTTGAAAAAGATGTCTTATGAACTTCTTGTTGGAAGAAAACCGAACATCTCTTATTTTCGTGTGTTTGGTTGCAAATGCTACATTTTAAGAAAGGGTGTTCGTCTTTCAAAATTTGCAAGTCAATGTGATGTTGGTTTCTTGCTTGGATATTTTTCTAATAGCAAAGCATATCATGTCTTCAATCAAAACTCCAGTTTAGTTGAAGAAAGATATGATGTTCAATTTGATGAAACTAACGGCTCTCAAGAAGAGCATGAGAATTTGGATGATGTAGGTGATAAAGCCTTACAAAAAGTTATGAAAAATATGAAAATAGGCAACATCAAGCATAAAGATGATCCATCATCTTACACTCAAGTTGAACCTCCTACCTCTTCCACAACAAGTCAAAGTCAAGTTGATATAAAGGACAACAAGGAAGATGATCAACCTTCCAATCTACCACCAAGAATCCACAATGCCATTGCAAAAGATCATCCAATAGATCAAATATTGGATGATGTAAGCAAGGGTGTTCAAACTCGATCTTGTGTCGCTTCTTTTTGTGAACGTTACTCTTTTGTCTCTTCTCTTGAGCCAAAGCATATAGATGAAGCACTCAATAATCCGGACTAGATGAATGCAATGCATGAAGAACTTAACAACTTCATCCGAAATGAAGTTTGGACATTGGTGGAGAGACCCAAGGAACACAATGTAATTGGTACAAAGTGGGTTTTAGGAACAAGCAATATGAGAATGGATTGGTTGTGAGGAACAAAGCAAGATTGGTAGCTCAAGGTTATTGACAAGTCGAAGGTTTGGATTTTGGTGAAACCTTTTCTCCTGTAGCTAGACTTGAATCAATTAGGATATTACTTGTTTTTGTATCATGCTTTGATATTAAATTATTTCATATGAATGTTAAAAGAGCTTTTCTAAATGGTAAAATATCCGAACTCGTATTTGTTGAACAACCTCCCGATTTTAAAGATCCTAAGAATATGAATCATGTCTATAAACTCTCCAAGGCGCTCTATGGTCTTAAACAAGCTCTTAGAGCATGGTATGAACGCCTCAGAGATTTTCTAGTCTCAAAAGGATTCAAAATTAGGAAAATTGACTCAACTTTGTTTACAAAAGTTTTAGATGATGATTTCTTTGTATGCCAAATTTATATTGATGATATCATATTTGGGTCTACTAATTAAGATTTTTGTAAAGAGTTTGGTGATATGATGTCTAGACAATTTGAAATGTCTATGATCGGAGAGCTTAGCTATTTCCTTAGACTTCAAATCAAGCAACTCAAGAATGGAACATTTGTGAGCCATACCAAGTATGCAAAAGATTTGATCAAGAGGTTTGGTATGGAAGATGCAAAACCCATCAAGACTGCCATGGCAACCAACGGTCATCTTGACCTAAATGAGGGAGGTAAACCTGTAGATTTGAAGCTTTATATATCTATGATTGGTAGTTTGCTTTATCTTACCGCATCTAGGCCTAATATAATGTTTAGTATTTGTATGTGTGCACGTTTTCAAGCAATACCAAAAGAATGCCATTTGGTGGCAGTAAAAAGAATAGTAAGATATTTAAAGCATTCCTCTAACATTGTCTTATGGTATCCCAAAGGTGTTAAATTTGATCTAATTGGATATTTGGATTCCTATTATGCGGGTTGCAAAGTGGATAAAAAAAGCACCTCAGGTAGCTGTGAATTCTTAGGAAGATCCTTAGTATCATGGTCATCCAAGAAACAAAACTCCGTAGCCCTATCCACTGCCGAAACCGAATATGTTTCAGCTGGTAGTTGTTGTGCTCAATTACTATGGATGAGACAAACTTTGATGGATTATGGAATCAAATTTGATAAAATATCTCTTTTGTGTGACAATGATAGTGTTGTGAAAATAGCTAATAACCCTGTCCAACACTCAATAACTAAGCATATAGATATAAGACACCATTTCTTGAGAGATCATGTTAGCAAAGAAGATATTATCATCAGTCACATTCGGACTAAAGATCAATTAGCAGATATTTTCACCAAACTATTAGATGAAAACCGTTTTTGCAAGTTGAGGAATGAATTAAATGTCATAGATTATTCTAATATTGCCTGAACTCATGCTTCATGCACTTCGTTCTTGTTTGATGTTATCTAAAGATTTTTATAAAAGTATTTTAATCCTTTATTAAAGATATCTATGTTCATAAAAATTATGTTCTTATATGGACATTAGTCTCCTTAATGCATATTGATCCTAAGTTTTTCTTCAAACAAAGGATCACTTGCATGTTAAATCAATTCCTTGTTCAGTTCTGAAAGATCCAGGATTTTTGGAACTTTCGTCGGCTTTACCATGGTAATACCGCTCTGCGGTACTACCGGCCAGTGAGCTGCGGAACTACCGTTTTTGTGTGAAGGACTTAAACCCCCTTTTGCTTGAGTCCTCTCTTTCACCCCATCAAGTCGTCCGTTTCGTTCTCTACCCTGTTTCTCTCTCTACCAAAGAACTCCACTCAAACCTCCTCGAAAAATCCTCAAATCTCCTTGGAATTTTTTTGGCTATCGATTTCTCGCATCTTTAGGGTTTATCTCCCCTCATTTCACAAGGTAAACTCCTCTCTCAATCCTCTCTTTACCTTATTCTTGAAACACTAGGTCTTTTCGGTTTAGATTGAAATGTGGATGATTGAATGAATTCTTTTGGGCAAAAATGAGTATCTAGTGTTGTATGGTGATCACTCACCCAGTCCATAGAATCAATACATAAGAGACACTAGAAAATCCAAGCATTTTCGTGCCCTAGAACGATCTCAGTGAAAACGGTATTACCGCTCGTTGAACGCAAATATTACCGATTTCAATGACGTAAAAAATCATTCCTTTTCTAATCAACCTTGATTGATCCTTATCTATCTTATCTATGTCAAGATGCCAAGAACAAAGGGTATGTCTCGCAAGTCAGCTGTCACCACAAGAGGACAATCCTCCTCCACTCGACCTCCTGCTAATCCAGTTCAAGAAAAGAGCAAAGAACCAGCAACTAATGAGTCCGAAAGTGAGGAAAAAGGTCCTCACAGGCTGGGACAGGATCTGAGTCTAACTCTGACTCAGAAACAGATACTCAGGCTCAATCCGATGAAGAGATGATGGAATCAGAAGAGCCTTAGATCGACTTAAGGAAGATTTCAGCTGATGCGTATGCTATTCTACGACACAAGAATCAGTACATCTTTCATTCAAACTCCATAAATCCAAGATTCCACACTAGATCTCAAGAGCAAGTCCATGATCAAATATATGGACATCACAAAAAGTTTGCAGATCATAAGTGGATCAACTGGGTGCATATCAATTCTTTAGACAAATATGATGGAGTATATAGTCTGTTTCAAAGAGTTGGTCTTTATGATCTTGTGGAGCTGAGAAATGACTATGATGAGGACATAATAAGACAGTTTTATGCTACAGTGCATATTTCTTCAGATTTCTCAAAGATACAATGGATGACAGTGACTCGCTATATGGAAGGCAGCAAGGCTGATTTTGAGCGTGCTTTGAGAACACCATCTGGCAAATGGGACAAGCTTTATGACAAACCTGCTCTGCTAGCTCCAGCTTGGACAGAGTTCTATGAAAGGAATGTCAGGACCGCTCCAGGAAAAATTCATGGTCTGCTACCCATACCCAGTCTGATTAATAAAATTATTAATCATACCTTCTTGCCAAAAAGTGGAAATTTTGATGTTGTGAGAGGACATGCCTGGAACATCATTGATAATATTTTACACGAGAAAATTTGATGTGGTGGATGTCATCATTAGGGGCATAGACTCTTCAAAGAATGATAGAGTCAAAAGAATATACTATGCACCTTATATCATGGCATTGATCCTCAGTAAATTCGAGTACCATGGAGGTCTAGGATTCGCACACAAGGCTTACAAACCATGAGAAGGTCCTCCTATTTCACTTTAGGGACTACAATCACAGCAAGATCAACAAGAAGATAATGCTCCAAAAGAGGTAGCGACAGATGTTGCTCAGGGTCAAAATTCTCTTGCTCAAATTCTCAAAAATCAGGAGCTTATTCTCAACAATCTGCTATAGCTTAAGGTCAATCAGCAGGAGATGAGGACAGAATAGTTAGAATTCCAGAATGAGACTAACATCAAGATAGCTGCTTTGTCAGAGGCAGTCTCTTCTATGGAAAGACTTCTATCTACCCCTCAGCGCTTCACTTGTCATCGCCTCAACACACCTCTAGGAGTTTCCACTTCAAATCCAGTAGCACCATCTTCTTCAACACAAGAAGCTCCAGTTTCTCCAACTCCAGTAGTTCCTGCTCCTTCATCTTCAGTAGCTCAAACTCCTTAGGCTCAAGTTGCTCCATCTCCTCTGGCTCTTTTCCGTCGAGATCAAGCTCCAGTCATTGATCAAGCTGCACCTTCTCCGCGAGAGCCAGCTCCTACTCTTGTTGAAGATCAATCTTCTCTTGAAGATCCATCCGCAGAACAACCTCACTCAGATCAAGCCTTCAGAGCCCTGATGCGTGACATTTTTGGTTCTTTTTTATGCCAAAGGGAGAGAAGACTACAAGGACAAGAAAAGGAGAAGAATAGGGAAAAGAATAGAAGATTAGTCTTTATGTGCATCTATGTCTAAAATGTTTGCTGTTATATGACTTATGTGCTTTGATATGGCCCCCATGTTTATGCTTGATGAAATTGCTTTGCAATCTACATCTTTGGCCATATTCAATATCTTCATGTGCTTACAAAACACTCTTATTTATATATACACATGTTTAGAGGGAGCTATCTTAAATAATTTTAATAAGCAAATAATTCTCTTACTCCTTTAAGCTTATTGCAAGAATTATTTTGTTCAAGTCACGAAAAGAATATACATCTCACTTTCATACAAGTGGTATATTCTAAAAATTTATTCTTCTCACTTTTTTATAAGTATTGTTATCAAATTACTAAACAGGGGGAGATTGAAAGCATCTAGACCTCTGAAAGGTGTTTTGGTATTTAATGACAATATACTAGCCGTTTCTGACCGTTTTGGGATGGTGCGGTAGTACCAGCCATCAAATGGAGGTACTACCGTTTGTGCTTATTGTTTCCTCTAATCTGGTCCCAACGGTCCTTTGTAGCATTTTAAGTTCTACCTTTTGTTACTTGGCTGCTCTATTAGAACTTTACTACTGAAAGTTTAGTTTAGTCGATTAAATTTAGAAACCTCCTATTCACCCCGCCCCTAGTCGGTTATACTTGATCCTACAGCAGTAGAATCAACCAACTGATCGATACGAGGTAAAGGGAAATCATCTTTTGGACAAACTTTATTGAGATTAGTGAAGTCTTCGCACATACGCCATTTGCCGTTTGACTTCCTAACCATTACAGGGTTGGCCAACCACTCTGGGTGATTGACTTCTCTTATAAAGCCTGCCTTAAGCAGCTTGTCCAATTCTGACCTAATAGCATCTTGTCGATCATGGGAAAATCTCTGTAACTTTTATTTTACGGGTACTTTATCAGGGCGCAAAGCTAGCCTATACTCGATCACTTCCCTAGGGACTTCGGGCATGTCGGATGCTTGCCACGCAAAGACATCTGCGTTTTCTCGGAGGAAAGTGATGAGGGCATCTTCCTACTTGGGGTCGGAAGAATCCCCGATGCGAACAGTCTTCAAGGGCTCCTCCGCATCTAAAGGAACCTCTTTGACTTGGTCGTCCGACTTTAGTGTAGTGTAACATCCCAAAGTAATGTTACCAAAATAAAATAAAATAAAGTTAATGTTTTATTGGAATTTCTGAAAAATTGGAAAGAGTTCTATTGCTTTAATTGAATCTTTGAAATTTTGAAAGTCAAAAGTAAAATTTATTTGAAGTTCTTGAAGTTTTATTAGATTTAAATTGAAAAATAAAAATTTACTTAATTTCTAGGATTTTCTGGAAATTTAAAAGCTTTTTCCCAAGTATTTTTGAAGCCAAAACAAATTTATTTGCAAAATTGAAAGCCAATCATGAGTTCGAAGTATTTTATTTAAGTCCAAAATACCTTTAGAAAATTATGTGAATTTTCTCATAATTTTTGGATTCATTTTGCTATTTTCTAAAGCCTAAATGAATTTCTGGAATTTAATCAATTGAGATATCATTTAAAAACCCTAATTTGGCTTTGGGCCGAAACCTCCTCCTTCGGCCCATCTCCTCTCCGCGCCTTCGGCCCGAGTCGGCCCGCTCGCACCCCTCTCTTCCCTCCCTCACTCCCACCGTCCAATTTACATCGGACGGCACCAACACTCCCACGCCACCCCGCCTCCCCCACGGCGTTGGATGCAAATCCAACGGCCCCAAACCATCTTCCTCCCCCGTCTTCCCCTACCTCCACGCGCCGCACGCGGCCGCCATTTTCGCCGCAAGGGAGCTCCGTCAAACCGCCGCCCCAACCTCCCGCGTCCCTCGCGCGGCGTGCGCATGACCCGGAGCCCCTAACCGCCTCCACCCCCCATGTTACCCCTCCATTTCTTCACGAAAGCGCCGGAACTCCGCAACTCCTCCGCGATCCCCGCCGGCATTCCGCGCACGATCTCGCTCCCCTCTCCTCCCCGAGCCCTATTTAAGCGAGCACCGGGAGCCCTCTTCCTCCCTCATTCCATCCCCAGCACTCACTCCTCCTCCTTCCCCTTCATTTCGCCGGAATTTGGGCTTGAAGGATCCCGGCCGCAAGCGCTCTCTTCTTCGATTCCGGCACCGACACCGCCGTCGCCACCATCGGCTTCGCCGCGCCGTCGCCGACCTGGTGCTTGCCTCCACTTGCCGCAGCATCGCTGTACCTCGTCGTCGCCATCAACCCACACCTCACCGCCGCCAAATACCTCACCGCCGGCGATCCCTCTGTGTCAACGTGCGCCTAAGGTGAGCCTCAGGTTCGGGGGACTCTCTTCTACCCAACAGTGCCCTCGCCGGACCTCGCCGGGCCGCCGTTCGCCGGAGCCATTGGGGCCCGAGCGTCGTCGGTGCCAAGGTGACGTGGCAGCTCCACATCACTGCCACCTCGCGCCACTGAGGCGCCGCGTCAGCGCCACCTCCTCCTCTCTGTCCACGTGGCATGACCGCGTGGCAAGGTTCACCCCCCTCAGTCCAAAAATCAATGAACCCAGTCCACCATACACCAAGTCACAGACATGTGGGTCCCGCATGTCAGGGTTTAATTTTAATTCTTTAAATTCCGAAAATCTGCTGCTGGCGTCATCATGCGCAATAATCTAATTTTCCTTTAGAAAAATAAATCCAGAAAAACTAAAAAATCAGAATTTAGGATTTTTAATAGATTTAAACTTAGAAAATTCATATCTTTTGAATCCCAGCTCCAAATTGGGTGTTTCAAATTGCAAAATTTGTATAAAATTATTATCTAGCTAACTACACCACAATTATTTAATTTTGAGCTCATTTGACCAATAATTCCTTTAAACCCTAAAACTATCATTTCATGTAAATTCAAACTTCAAAAGCCCATATCTTTTGCATCCGAACTCCGATTTAACCCATTCAAATTTCTAAATTTATATAAATTCAAGATCTAGCCAACTAAACCAAAATTATTCAATTTGGAGTTGATTTGAATCTTATTTGAATTTAGTTTGAATTTGGCTTATTTTCGCGTATAGATTTCGACGACTTCGGAAAGTCAAATTTCGATGCCGTTGAAGAGCACATAAGAGGATTGATTTTGACTGTATGATCATCGTGATTGTACACATAGACTACCTGGAGAAAGTACTTGTGAGTACTAGGTGACCTGTTAAGAAAAACAACATCACCTCAGTATCAGTTGATCTGTTCACCTCAAGCGAGGCAAGTTACATTTTTTATCATATTTGCACCAATTATTTAAAATTATTTAAATTATGTTTCAAATTATTACTGCATGCTTATTTATATTCAGTAATTTTAAATTCCTGTTTTAAATTTATATTTATGCCTAAACTCCTTTGTATGGCCAAATTTGATAATTGAATCAAACATGTTGTCACCCTAGACAAAACACAGTTAATCGATAGTATGAACTGGATCATTTGAGAAAAATTGTGCTTAGCCATGCTATTAGACCAAACTTGTTTGATTTGGGAGATTTCAGCCAAAGATCAATTAATGTTTAAATTGTACCCTTGGCATTGGCGTGTCATGGGAGTTTTATAAATGACTTTAGAAAATAAAATAAATTGATGGTTTAGACTTGGGCGAAGTGGTTGTTTGGTGGGTGCAGGTTTATGCACGGGCTCAACTGGGTAGGTTGAGGCCCAGGGTTCTGTTGGTTGTCGCCCAGGTCAGTTAAGGACTGGTCTTCAAGCCGCATCTTGCTAAGCCACATCGTACTACCACATGTATTGTATGGGCAAGACTTGGCTGATTAATTTGCAAAGTTCCATTATGGTCATTCCTGTTGGTGCGGTGGGTAGTTGTGTTATGACCTTTGTTAGTCCCACCTAGCGCAAGAGGGGGCCTGAACCCTGCGGACGGATAGTCCAAAGGGGGCGAAACCTTAGCGAGGGAGGACTATGGTGGAATGACGCATTGTAAAAGCCTTGACACGTGCTCTAGACTGCTTACCTAAGGTAGTGAGCGGTGGTATCGACGGATGCCAAACAACTAGAGAATTCATGTCTTGTGGGTAAGTTGTACAACCTCTGCAGAGTGTAAAACTATTCGAATAGCCGTGTCCACGGTCATGGACATGCTGGCAATGCCACTCAAAGTTAGACTTTGATTTCAAAATGTTTTATAAAACAGTTTGACATGGATGGGTGTCCATGAGAAAAGTTATGGGTTGAAGCCCCGGGTTGGTGCCCGTGTTTATGTTGGTGTTAGGTTGGTGCCTACACTATCTTTATCAATTCAAAATCAATTTTAGATTTTCTAAAACTTGAGCTCTTGAACTTAGTATGGTATTTAATGTCAAATGTTGTTTTTGCACAAATAACCCTATAAGCCTTTCTATTGTTACATCCATGTATGCATGTCATTTTGTTACCTGACGGGTGTAACTTGCGAGCACGGAAGTTGTGCTCATTCTTGCTTTATGCAAACAAAATTTCAGAGGAGAAGGACTTCGCTTCAAGTGTGGATCGTGATAACTAGGCCGCTACCCCAGTCGATTGCCTGTGGCAGATTGCTGGACCCTACTACTTCTTCATCGTCTTCCGCTGTGTTTATTTAATGTTGCCCTGTAAGGCTATCTTGTAATCAACTCTGTTGTTATTTAATAACTTTTAACATTTATGGTTGTGTTATCACATTTGTTTACTGTGTGAGCTAGCCACTGATCATGGGACTAGTTCAGTTATGCACAGAAGATCTGGGATGTTAATTCCGGGTCTTACATGTAGCTTTAGGCTTCGACTTGCTAGTCGAAGGCTGACTTTCTTCTCGAGCTGGTATTTTTCCAACCATCTCGAGGGATCGACGGTCGTAGGTATGCGCCATCTTCTTGTCACAATAAATTGTGATCACTTCTTTGGGACCTAGCATCTTAAGACATTGATACCTATAGTGAGTAGATATTAAGAATTTTGCCAAAGTTGGTCGTCCGAGTATGGCGTTATATGTCGTATCAAAATCGACCACATCATAGGAGATCTTCTCTGTCCTGAAATTACTTGGTGAACCAAATGTTAAAGGAAGAGAAACTTAGCCAATAGGTTTGGCCGAAGACACCGGTACGATTCTATGAAAAGAGTATCGTACCGGTCTTACCTTAGCCCTAGGTACTTGCATCTCGTCCAGGGCACTCGTAAACAGAATGTTTAACAAGCTACCACCATCAACTAACACTCGATTTACTCGAACATGTTGATGGTGGGTTCGACCACAATCGGAAATCAACCAGGTCTAGTCGAACGGATCAAGCAGTCACCCTTCTCGAAAGAGATGGTGACTTCTGACCACTTCGGCATCTTATTGACAAGAGGAGAATCGATTGAGTTTACCTCACGCTCGACAGCCTTAAGCTGTCGCCTTGACTCGTATGCCGATGATTCCCCATAGATGTGATCGATGGTATGCTGTGGATCCTGAAATTGCATCTCCTCATCGTCATCCGACTCCTCTGACCACTTGTTTGACCTACTTGTTCAAGAGTAGGAAGTGGCCCTTTGTCAGAGTAATAGTCCTCGAGTTTTCGTAGAAAAACTCGGCAGTTGCGAAGGTCATGTCCTCCCTTTTTATGAAAAGGACACCACCTCAGTTTATCATTCTTCCGATCGGGGCGCTTACCTTTGCCTCGGTCGAAATTTTGTTGTTTGGAGTTACGTGGCTCTTTGTCGCTCACAGTTAAGACCTCTTTAGAACCAGTGGCTTGAGATTTATGACCCTTCGTCTTGTTCTTGGATTTCTTAACCTTTTATCCTTCTTCTTACCACTTTCACGTGCCTCTTGAGGAACATTGTCCTCTCGATCAATAGTGTTGTTCCACTCAATTGCTTCAGCGGCAGTCACATATCTATCGGCCATCTCAAAGAGTTCGACGATAGTGGTAGGAGGACTCAAAGCGATGTCCTCTGTTATCCTTCTGATGCGGACTCCTTGCTTGAAAGCTCTGATAACAGATGAGTCAGAAACCTCTAGAATTGAATTACGAACCTGACTAAAGTGCTTGATGAATTGATGCAGAGTTTCATGATCGTTTTGTCTCATTCGGTGCAGGTCGTCCTCCTTTCCAGGGCAGTTGTAGGTGCCCTGAAAGTTTGCCAGTAGAAGGTCACAGAGGTGTTGCTACGAGTAGATCGACTCGAGTGGCTGGTTTAGTAGCCATGATCGAGCAGACCCTTCAAGCACAGTTGGAAGGTAACTTGCCATTACATGCTGTCCTCCTCCTACTGCTCGGATAGCTGTTGTGTAGATCTGAAGGAATTCAATAGGATTTTGAGTTCCATCGAATTTCTCCATATTCGCTGGTCGAAAACGAGGTGGCCAGCGAACTGCTCGGAGATCAGGTGAAAACACCTGACATCCGATGATAACTTCTTGGCGCCTTCTTTGCAGGAAAGAAGGGTTAACATTACCAGGTGATCGTACTCGACGATACCCAGTCATAGGTGGACTTAACCTATAGTAGGCCTCAGTCTTATGAGGGAAATACTCCTCGTATTCCATCTGCTGCCGCAGATTTCAACCCTGGAGTGGTGAGCAATCACCTCTCCTAGGTGCTTGTCGATTTTCAGATGTTCGAGGAGTCTTCCTCAAGTTAGGAGAGCGATGTGATTGATAATCATGTCGATCTCCATACAACGAGTTGGTCGAACGACTAGCGGATGATGGAGTCATACTGCTACGACTTCCGGAACGATGTCAACGAGGACGCTCGAGTCTTGCCATCGTGTTCCGAAGCCTTCGTGCGATCTCTTCGGCGAAGAGGTCATAACCTGGTGCTCGAAATGTAAAAACATGCATAGAAATAAAACAGGAATATAAAGGCATTCACAAACAATCACATTGCATCGTGATATAGTATGACCCTTCCACATGGTGAGCTCTATCACCGTGCTTCCTGTTCGCCATGTCTCCAAGTGGCCAATACCTCTAGGTACTCCCACTAAGCTATTACTCCAATAGCACTAGTGACAAATTACAAGGAGCGAAGAAGCATCACAAGTCGACACGTAGGACGTTAAACAAAAGTAGATAGATAGCCTTGGGCTGCAATAAACATGACACGTAGGTCATGAACATTACACAAACATGCATCACATACATCATGGGTCATACTATTTACAAAATCCTGTAAAAACAAGTTAAGCATAGAATCGTATTCCATCTAACGGAAGACGTGAGCTAGCAATACCAAAACCAAGTTAAGATTTTAGTCCACAAGGGTGGCAACCTGCACCAGAAGGGCGGTAGCCCTATCCATAAGCTATGGTCCTTTTCGACGGTTCCGCTCGTCAGTGAGCAGAGCGGGGTCACAGGGGCGGCAGCCCCTGTATGCAAAAAAATTTTGGACTACGTAGATCCAATCTACTATTTCATCCATGAAAATCGCATTGGATTAATCATATTAACCCCTTTTTGATCGCAACTCCGATTCGATCAACCAAATTGATCTTTGCGTGCTCCATAGATTTACGATCACTATCTACCCTGATGACGAAAACCGACCGATAGAAGCAAGTTGTGATACGACCATGAAAACACAATCACGGAATAATGAGCATAAACCCATCTTGAGACCACCGTGCATGGATGATCATATCAACCACCGCCAAAAACAATCTATCAAATAGAATGACCAGCAGAAAACAGAAATAGATCACATCTATCACCCCACATATCACAATATGCATCTAATCTGAATCTAAAACTAGACGGGGTGGCTCTATACCATTGAAGGATCGCGGAAAGCTACGAGAGCACAAAACAAAAATTTTGCCGCACAACCAAGGAACCTTCGCCAGTAATAGATCACGAGATTACCACTTGACGCACCGACTCGTAGCAGAAGTAGAGTCGATGAAGCGAGTTGATGCAGATGTAGTTGTACTTGCCGTACGTATTCTTCTCCTACTCCAAAGAACGTCACGAGTTGCGGATCGTCCTAGTGCTGACGCTTCGCAACAGCACCTCCAAGGTATCCACACGTACGGGGCAGGAGCACCATGCGCAGGAGTACTAGCACCGGCGGCGTGGTTGAGGAAGGTGTGGCTATTAGGGTTTCGGAAAATCTTCAAAAGCTTACTTAACCCCATGCCACCGCCCCTCTATTTATAGGCATCCATAACGGGTCTTCAACTTGAGGCCCATTAGGAACTGGAGGCCTATAAGAATTCGGATCACCATCCAAATCAAATCCTTGCCCTTTAAGTGTGTGACCCTATAGGTTCATGCGTGATCGGTTGTGACTCAGAAACTCTTTTTCGACCACGACTCCTCAGCGCTACCTAGCAGCACATAACAATTCCCGAACACACATAGAATATATCGGACGAACCTTAAAGCAATATGATCATGACCAGGTCATTATGATTCACGACTGGCTCAAAATCAGTCACGACCAGTCCAGGTGTAGTTACAACCAGTCTGTAACTCCTCACAACCAGTATGCAACTCTTTACGACCAGTTTGTATCTCCATACGACTAGTCCGTAACTACATACGACCGGTTTTAACCAGACTACGACCAGCTCGTATCTCCATACGATCAGCTTGTGACTGTGTACGACCAGTTTCGACCAGTCTATGACTAGCTCTTAACTGTGTACGACCAGTCTACGACCAGCTTGTATCTCTATACGATCAGCTCATGACTGTGTATGACCAGTTTTGACCGGTCTACGACCAGCTCGTAACCGTGTACGACCAGTCCACGACCAATTTATATCTGGTTGAACCGAACGACCTATTTGTGTATTCTCCCTTTGCCTCACGACATCTGATTGAAATGTAACATCCCAAAGTTCTATTACCAAAATAAGAATAAATAAAGATATTATTTTATTGGATTTTCTAGCTGTCGAAGATTTTCTTGATTTTTTTGTAATTTAAAAAGAATTTTCTTTTTTAAAATAAAACCAATTATTTAATTTCTTGGTTTTAAAATCAAAAATAAATTTATTGAATTTTCTGCCATTTTATTGGATTTAAAGTGAAAAATAAAATTTTAATTAATTTCTAGAATTTTTTGGAATTTTAAAAGCTTTTCTCTAATTATCTTAAAGCCAAAATAAATTATGTGCAAAAATAAAAGAAAATTTTAATATGGAATTATTTTTATTAAATTCAAAATAATTCAAAGAATTTTTGTGAATTTTTCTAGAATTTTTGGACTCCATTTGCTTTGTTCTAAAAATATTTGATTTATTTCTTAATTTGTATTTTGAAAATTAAAAAAATTAAATATATAAAAAAAGAAATCAAACTTCCCGTCGGTCACCCATCCCCACAATACTCCATGGGCATGCACGCTTAACTCCAAGCAACACAAGTGCATGTGTTGACCAACTTGCCACTTTTGTTTCAATCAATGATAATCTTCCTTCTACTCTTTTATCTCGTCCTTTCTCTTTCCTTCCTTCTCTACCGAAACATTTTCTTTCTTGTCCAGAGAAGAAACAACACAGCCAGCGCCATTGTTGCCAAATGAAGCTCATGAAAACCCATGAGATCCTCCCTGTTTATTCGTACAAATTCAGGCATTCAAACCCCTAGTCATCACCTTCCCCATTTTAGGCCATTAACTCTTTCCATAACCACCCCAATCCCACAAATCACGCTACTATCCGCCAACGGTCACGCACGTTGTTCTCCCTCCTCGGTCCCTCTCTGGCCCTATAAATAGCAGCCCCGGGTGCCCCTTCTCATCCACATTCCACCCCTGAAGACTCCCCTCCTCCCTTCCTTCCTCCACGACGCAGTGAAGCTTTTTCTCTCGTCGACAGATCGTCGTTCTGCGGTCTCTAGCGTCACCGGTAGTGGAGCTCCACCACCTCCTCCGGCATCGCGACGTCGTGCTCTACACAGTGCACCCTCCCTCTTTGTCGTAACCCTGCCGGAGCACCGCCGCCCCCTGTGTGCCACTGTCGATGCGCTGCCCGCTGCCACCAGCGCCGGCCGCCCCTCGCCACACCGCCATCTTCTACGGCTTTGTCTCAGGGTAAGCGACCTATTTTCCCTATTACTGGCTATCCCCCTCTTTTCCTTCTCCAGGGGCTTCCATTTTTCCTTTTTCCCCTAACTTGTTGTTTCGACTAAGGTGAACAGTACTCATTTATCTAGTCATGTGCTTCATCCTTTGTACATACACATGTTTATTCTTCCAGAAATTCGTTCTCTCACATACAAACTCCAAATCTGTTGTTTCTTTCTCCTAAATTCATCTAAATTTGTCCTCTAATTTTTAGTATTTATTTCGTAATTTTTAGATTTTATTCATTTTCTGTTATTTATTTAGTCCTTTTTCCGTGTCACTGCCTTTCTACTCGCCACCGGTCGACCTTGCGCGTTCCACCCCAACCAAGGTCTGCGTTGCGTTCCCCGCGATTCCCTCTTCATTTTTCCACAAACCTCCCTCATTAACTCCTCACCGTTTGCCCGGAACGACGATGTCAACCCGAAGGCCTTCTCCGTTGCGTTCCGCCTCCATCTGATGTCCCACGGCCGAACCGTCTGTGGCGTTGGGTTCGCCTTGACGTGTTCTACGTCGTACTTCCATCACCATGGCCATAAAGATCCTCTCTGTTATTTCTGTGCATAGTCTATGAATTGAACAGAACTTGTGTCTATGCCATCTTGGACCCACTTGTCATTTATATCTTCCAATCCTCTATTTTCTTCAGTTATTTCTCTCTCAAGTGGACCCTCCATTTCTTACACACAAATCTGTTACTATTCCTATTCTGAAATGAGAAACCAAATCAAGATTTTGGGTGAATAGTGATTTTTGGGTGAATAGTAAATTCAGGACTCTATCATTTCATGTAACATCAAAACTTCCAAAAATCCGTTTTCACTCATACGAATTCCAATTCCATCGATTCAACTTTCTAAATTCATATAAAGTCGATATCTTCCATCCAGTATTTATTTAGTAAATTTTGGATTTTATTTGAATTTTATTTGAATATTATTTGAATTCGGATCGTTTACTCGTATAGATTTCGACGACTTCGGACGACCGGATTTCGACACCGTTTGAGAGCATCGATTAATCAAGCAAGGAAAGTTACATCTTTGATCATGTTGATCCCAATATTTTAAATTATTTAAATTTTGTTTTAAATTATTATTTCATGCTTATTTCTATTCAATGTAATTTAAATACCTGTTTTAAATCATAGTTATGCCTAAAATCCTTTGTACTGCCATTTTTGGACATTGATTCAAACATACCTTGACACTTTAGATGAAAATCTAGTTTGTACAATAGTATGAACTAGAACTTTTTGAGAAAAATTATGCTTAGCCATGCTTAGACCAAAAATATTTGATTTGGGGAATTTCTTTCAGCCAAAAGTCAAATGTTGTTTAAATTGTACCCTTGGCATTGGTATGTATGGGAGTTTTACAAATGCTTGAAAAATAAAATAAAAGTAAATGATGGTTTGGACTTGGGCAAATTGGTTGTCTCGTGGGTGCAGGTTTATGGACGGACTCAACTAGGTAGGTTGAGGCCCAAGGGTCTGTTGGTTGTCGCCCATGTTAGTTAAGGACTGGCCTCTGAGCGTTCCTTTGTTATGCCCCTTCGTGCAACCACATGTCTTGTATGGGCAGGACCTGGCTGATTAATTTGCAAAGTTCTATCATGGTTGTTCATGTTGATGCGGTGGGTAGTCTTTCATGACCTTTGTTAGTCCCACCTGGCGTGAGAGGAGGCCCGAACCCTGCGGACGGGTAGCCCAAAGGGGGTGAAACCTTAGCGAGGGAGGACTGTGGTGGAATGGTGCATTGTAAAAGCCTTGTGATAACCTTTTAGTCGCACACCTTCGGAAGTGTGTGAGCGGACAGTATAAATTGGTTATCTCTTGTGGGTAAAGCTGTACAACCTCTGCAGAGTGTTAATCTATTCGAATAGCCGTGTTCACGGTCATGGACGTGCTAGCAAAGCCACTCAAAGTTAAACTTTAGTTTTGTTTTCAAAATGTTTTTGTAAAACAGTTTTGACATGGATGGGTGTCCATGAGAAAAGTTATGGGTTGAAGCCCAGGTTGGTGCTCGTGTTTATGTTGGTGTTAGGTTAGTGTCTACACTATCTTTATTAATTCAAAATCAATTTTAGATATTATAAAACTTGAACTTTTGAACTTAGTACTGTATTTATTGTCAAATGTTGTTTTTGCACAAATAACCTGATAAGCCTGCCTTTGATAATGTCCATGCATGCATTAAGTCTGTTACTTGCCGGGTGTAACTTGCGAGCACGGTAGTTGTGCTCATACTTGCTTTATGCAAACAAATTTCAGAGGAGAAGGACCTTGCTATCGGTGTGGATCTCGACGACTAGACCGCTACCCCAGTCGATTGCCTATGGCAGATCAGCTGGACTCCACTACATCTTCTTCATCTTCCGTTGTGTTCTTTATTGTTGGCTCGTAAGCCTTTCTGGTAATCAACTCTGTTATTTAATAAAGTTATGTGAATTATGGATGTTACCATATCTGTTTGCTGTGTGAACTAGCTATTGATCATGAGACTAGTTCAGAAATGCACAGAGGATTTTGGGGATGTTACTCCCGGGTCCGACAGAAGTGGTATCAGAGCCATATCGACTGTAGGTCGTGACCTAGTTAGAATGGCCGTTAGTTGTGAAATTTCAAAACTTATTTTACACAACAAGAAAAATAAATTGTTCTCTCCTCATCTTCGTCATCTATCTATCTCTAGCTTTCTCAATGCAATTCTTTCTTACCTAATGCTCCCCCACAAATTTATAATGTTAAATGGATCCCCTTTCCCTCGGAAATTTCTATAGATGGTCAATATGTTCTTACCCTTACGTTCAAGACCTCAATACATGAAGCTATCAAGAAGGTATCAAGTCATCGCTACCAATCAAGGACAACATGCAAGATTCATCGAAGACGGTAAGTAGAAGTTGTGATATCAGCCCAATCGTATAGCTTAAGTTTGCCAAGGCTCATTCTGTGTATTGAGTCGTTTCACCAGCTTACGAGTATCAATCGAGTAGAACATTGTATTGTTTCTTAACTTGTATTGTATATTTTCTTTTGGTACGTCGTACGTAGATCTTTTGATCTTGTGTACAACATTTGCTTTACATGGGTAGAATTCTTCCCTCATAGCTTTCTCTCTCACCCTTTGCTATTTTCCTCTTCTCTAACAATCCATTGGACTCCTAACCTATCAATGCACAAGGGACCTGAGGGATGAATTGATGTTTCAAAATTCTGAACCACTCAAGACACCTAGATGTAAAGCCAACCTGAAGATAGAATTTTCGTATCTCTTTCTGGCCTCCTAATAGAGTCGTCCTATACCTGTCTTTCTTTCTAGCCTCTCCGAATCTCGGGAATGAGATTCCTTTTAGGGGGGTAGTTTGTAACATCCCAAAGTTCTTTTACCAAAATAAGAATAAACAAATATATTATTTTTTTGGATTTTCTGGCTGTCAAAGATTTTTCTTGATTTTTTTGTAACTTAAAAAGAGTTTTCTTTGTTAAAATAAAACCAATTATTTAATTTCTTGGTTTTAAAATAAAAAAGAAAATTTATTGAATTTTGTGGGATTTTATTGGATTTAAAGTGAAAAATAAAATTTTAATTAATTTCTAGAATTTTTTGGAATTTTAAAAGCTTTTCCCTAATTATTTTAAAGCCAAAATAAATGCCAACTTTAAATTAGAATTATTTTTATTAAATCCAAAATAATTCAAGAAATTTTTGTGAATTTTTCTAGAATTTTTGGGCTCCATTTGCTATGTTCTAAAAATATTTGATTTATTGCTTAATTTGTATTTTGAAAATTAAAAAAATAATATATATAAAAAAAGAAATTAAACTTCCTGTCGGTCAACCATCCCCACAATGCTCCATGGGCATGCACGCTTAACTCCAAGCAACACAAGTGCACGTGTTGACCAACTTGCCATTTTTGTTTCAATCAATGATAACCTTCCTTCTATTCTTTTATCCCCTCCTTTCTCTTTCCTTTCTTCTCCAACTAAACATTTTCTTTCTTGTCCAGAGAAGAAACAGCACAGCTAGCGCCATTGTTGCCAACTGAAGCTCATGAAAACCCATGAGATCCTCCCTATTTCTTTGCACAAATTTAGGCATTCAAACCCCCAGTCATCACCTCCCCCATTTTAGGCCATTAACTCTTTCCATAACCACCCCAATCCCACAAATCGCGCCATTATCCACCAACGGTCACGAACGTCGTTCTCCCTCCTCGGTCTCTCTCTGGCCCTATAAATAGTAGCCCCGGGTGCCCCTTCTCATCCCCATTCCACTCCTCAAGACTCCCCTGCTCCCTCTCTTCCTGCACGACGCAGCGAAGCTTTTTCTCTCATCGACAGATCGTCGTTCCACCGTCTCTATCGTCGCCGGCAGTGGAGCTCCACCACCTTTGTCACCTCCTCCGGCATCGCGATGTCGTGCTCTACACGGTGCACTCTCCGTCTTCGTCGTAACCCTGCCGGAGCACTGCCGCCCCCGTGCGCAACTATCGGTGCGCTGCCTGCCGCCACCACCGCTGGTCGCCCCTCGCCACACCGCCACCTCCTACGGCTTTGTCTTAGGGTAAGCGACCTATTTTCCCTATTACCGGCTATCCCCCTCTTTTCCTTCTCCGGGGGCTGCCACTTTTCCTTTTTCCCCTAGCTTGCTGTTTCGGTCAATGCAAGAAGATGAACAGTACTCATTTATCAAGTCATGTGCTTCATCCTTTGTACATACACATGTTTATTCTTCCAGAAATTCGTTCTCTTACATACAAACTCCAAATCTGTTGTTTCTTTCTCCTGCACCATCACCGCGCCCACGCGGCTCAAGCCCATGAGGCGTGCGGGGGCGTGGCGCGCCGCTCTCGTCAAGGGCAGCGCCACGCCGCCACCTCCTGTCCAGGGAGATTTATTTCATTTTTGAAAAAAAAATTTGTTGGGGGCCGGAATCACCGAAATTTCGGAATTTTGGTTCAAAATTTTGGTGGGTTTTCAAACTGGACAAAATTTGAGTGAAATTTGTATAAAATCAAATTTAGGATGTAATTTGTCAAAATTCAAATATTTCTGAATTTTTTAAAACAAATTATAAAAATGTTGGAGGGGGGCGAAATCACAGAAATTTCCAAAATTTTGGTGAAATTTTGCCAAAATTGTTTTCCTTGCTCTCGCTCGACCATGCACACCTAGAGCCTCTCCTCATGGCCGAATGTGTCGGAGGCCGCGGTGGCGGCAGAGGGCGCCTTCCACGCCGAGGCGGCCTACTTGGCCTCGTCCTCGAGCCACTCCACGCAGCCGCGTAGCTCGTCGATGTAGGCGTCGGCGTCAACCAGGAGGGATCATGTGGGACACCGTGGGGACGCCAACCCAGAAGTCACAGAACAAGCGGTTGAGCTTCTCCCGGTGCTGCCACTCGACCTCCACGTGGTTGATGGTGGGACCGTTGGAGCGCAGCCTGGGCTTTCGGCCCCGCCTCTTCACCGCACACTCTGTCATCGACAGCGGGTTCCTGGATAGGTCTGAGCCCGCCATGTGCGAGCCTTCGACAACCCACACAACACCCTCCTGGCAACTGGGTCGTTGTTGAGCTCGTCGTCGCCCACCATCCTTTGCTCTGGGACCTCGCAGGACACAAACTCGAGCACCGGGTGACCTGGGGCATAGAAGGACAGAGGGGAGGTAGGGGAACAGAGTAGGTCGGAAAGACAAGCTTATCCATGGTAAACTACACTTTAGTGTCACTTCCCTGTAGCATATTTCTGCTAAAAATGCCAGATATCGTGGTGTGCAGTGGTATTACTGGGAGGAATAAGGAGTGGTTTCACCTTTATATTTGCGGATTTGCTAATTTTCAATTGCCTGAATTTTTTTTTATCCATCAGTCACATACAACTGTACAATACTAAGCCTAAAATTGTAATACCAAGTGATATGCGATTTTAACATAGCTCTACTGTAACTTTTAGTTCTATTTGTTTTTCTATTTTTTTTTGTATTTGTAGGGTTCATCTAGATTTACTTTTGTCTAGTTTAGAATTTTTTGTATTTTTTTGTACTTTGCTTGTAACGTTTTTTTCTATGCCGTTAGATGGAAATATAAAGGTGGGAACAAGTGATTGAAAAATAATAAATTTTCAGGCAACTTACACATAGATAGGGATGGCAACGGAGCCATTCCCCGTCGGGGAGTGGTGGAGTATCCCCATCCCGAGAGACGAAAAATTCTCCGTCCCCGTCCCCATCCCCGTCCTCAGGTGCTGTTCTCCCCCCCCCCCCGGTCCGTTCCCTGTCTCCATCGGGTTATCGGGGCCCCACGGGGACCCATACCAGAAAATTAGACCCCGAAAGAAGAGAAAATAAGATCCATAAAGTTATAAAATGAGTATGAACATTCACATGCAATACTAAAATGATAATATTTTTTGATTAATTAGTATCTGGAAAGTAAAGGATGCAAATGAGATTATCTGACTATCGCCTTATCGGTTGTGCGGTAGTAGTCTAGTGGCCTACATGTGTTATCGGGGGCCCATGCAGGTAGCGGCGATGGGGAGTAGGGGAATGGCCCCATCCCACTTCACCCGATGAGGAATTGTATTTGCATATTAGTATCCCCGTGGGGGAAGAAATAGCTCCATCTCCATCCAGGGGGCGGAAGTGTGTGAGCCCACCCGGTGTCACAGGACACCGGGTCCCTCGGAAAAAATAGTAGATATTATCATGTATATACTATGTGTGCACCCTTTAGCCTAAAAGCTGTGCACCCCGATTTAGCCCAACCTCTGGTCTCTTCCAGTCTTTTGCCGCATAAATTACTATTTAATAAAGTGTTTCTTAATAATTATATATGTTGTTATATGTACGGTGAAGTGGTGAACTCCGGTCATTTTCGTTCTAGTTCCACCCCTGTCTTCATCCCATAATTGGTGAATTCCCCGTCGGGAAATAGAGAATGGGGCCATTGCCATCCCTACACATAGACAGTCCCTTATATTTGATGGTACAGTTGCTATGAGATCCTCACGAGTATGCTTGTTTGCACTGAGAGGGTGCTGGGGATGCCTAATAATTCTGGACGTTGAAGGTTTCTCTATAATTAAGGTAGGCCAAACAGAAAACAGAAATCGCTAACTGAGTAACAGGTAGTACCACTATTTAGTCGGACGCGGGGCTCTCGTCATATAAAGTCACAGACGTAGCGATGCAAACTGGGACCTACGGAATAACAACTGAGGGGAAAAAAAGGCTGTAAAAGTCACGTAAATAACAGAGAATCTTTTACGTTAAGACACGTGACATACCACTGGCCGGTCGTTCCAGATTTAGGGTATGTTTGGTTCGTAACCAAATGTAATCACACTATGCCATACTCCGGCTTCGACAAATTTGATGAAGTTAAGCGCTCGTTTGGTTCGTAGTCACACCCGTTGCAATATTTCTTTTCACCACCTAGGTCCCACACATCAGTGTCTCAAAAAAGTATGGTAATATTCCTTTTTGCTAGCCAATGTGTGGCGTCGATTTTGATGGCCTAACCTTAAGTGAGTTTGGCACAGTGACAAAGCTAGAAATTTTTTAATGAGGGTGCACACTTTGTAAGGAAGTTTATCATGTATGTTCTAATTTCTAAAACAAACTTTAACAAAGCTATCACCCTCCACAATTTTATCCATGAACAAATAACGGATAAAACAAAGTACATCATCTTTTTCCAAACTATATTCAAAATCAAATTAAGGAGTTAACACTGAAGAAGGGGCAACTCATTCCTACTTCCATGAGTCCCTCTTCCAAGGCCCAAGATGGGCTGCCATCATGTTGTGTGGTAAGATGGACTATGGGCTGAGTCGTGAGAGCCTCATACTGGCATATATATATCAATTTTGCTAATAAATACATATATATTGCATGCATGTTTGCTAATATTTTGGGTGTGTGCCAAGGTATATCAGACACCCCACCTGCCTCCGCCTATAGTTTGCCAAAAAATTATATCAAACTCTGGCAATATTAGTATATGAACCAAATACGTCATTAATCTATACAATGTAGCGGTGTGCCCTGAAAAACCCTACACTTGCGTGAACCCTCCAAATTAATCTCTTGTGTGTATTGTCAAGCGGCCGATGGGGGGCTGGGGCCCGATCAGGCTGGTCATCCGTTGCCGGCCACCATCCATGTTCATCACACTCGAGTTGTCTAGTGCCTCTGTCTGTCTCCCTAGCTACCCTAAAACAAGGCATAATGTACTACGTGGGAGTCCGAGGTTTCCCGGTGGTGGTTTGAGCAAATGTGACACGGTACGGAGCCAATCATCGCGCGCGAGCCAATTTTAGAAATGTCTATGTGGCTGGGCAGGTGCGGTGCGGGCGCGTTTGCGTAAGGGGCGCAGCGCGCACGTGGTCTGGGTCTGTGGCTTGGGGGACCGCGGGCATAGGCCCATCCCATGGACACCGACAGATGGATATGGCGGGATAGCGAAGGCAGCGAGCGAGCCAGGCCGCTACCTTACGGGGAGGCCATCCGCGCCACACGTTTTCTGCGTCATAAACTTGCGGTTAGGTTATTTGTGTTGGGAGAATCAATCCAATCAGACCAACGAACACTAAAATGAGACAGAGAGTATATGGATAAAGTTTTTTCATTATCAATCCATCTCTATACATAATGAAGCCCTATTTATAGATAAAGGAGTGGAACCCTTCAACTGGTATTTGTTGGTGATATGTCATCCGAGGCAATCATGAATATGATTATATCGCATTTATTTTTATGAATTATAGAATAAATGTTATTATGTTTCGTGAAAAATTGTCATTTATAAATATTAACACGTATGTGAAAAGTGAAAAAAATGTTGCACCGTTCTTTCCATTGTGTTACGTCCGAGACGTAGTTGCGCCCAGCTCTTTAATAATTGTATGATGTCATTCTAAAAGTATTTTTGGCCGAATGTCACTATTCGAGACACTAGTGACTTATCGACCAGTACATATATTAATTGATCACCATGTTTCGTCGGTCATAGATATGTGCATATCGAATTAACAAGAGCATTGACATGCAAAATCATCGAACATTCTCAGAGTTGGCAGCTGCTGGAGTTGGAGTTGGGTGTGGAGATGGTTAGGGAGGCGATGGAGATGGATATCGATTTGGGGGCGATGGTGGAAGGGGAGATGGGGTACGGACACGGTGGAGGGGGAGACCTATTTGGGCCAGTGGTGGAAGGGGTCATGGGGTGGGAAAAAAATCCTATAGGACTTGGTCTACAACTACATTGATGTGGACTAACTACACTGCATGACACGTGTCTTTTCACGAATCTCAAAACGCACAGCGGTCTGGTTATACTTGCATTAGAAGTAGTATTATAAACTTGTATGTTTCGCTGAAATTGTAGCATATGCAGTTCCTGTGTATTCCTTGAAACAAGTTGAGTAGTTCTTGTAGTGAATTGAACTTCACACTTCGATACGATCTTTGGAAGTTGAGTGTACCTCAAGCTCAAAATCATGCAAGCAAGAATCTGTTAATCAGTAGTACGTACATCGCTGCGGCAAGCTTTGACCAGTCAGTATTTCCTTCAGAAGAAATCAAAAACAAGAAGGCAGCTTCAATGTCGCCCTTGTACATACTGCTGATTTGTACGTACTTAAAGGCTAATTTGATGTCTTAGAAGCACTCAAGAGAAAAGAGGCCATGCTTTACTTGGATGTAGGTATGTAACGCTCAAAATCATGCATGCAAGAATCTGTAGAGTCATGCTATACATACGAGTATACGACAATAAAACTGTGGTATGCGCTACGACGGACGTAGCGGCCGGGCGGGCACCGCGCGCAGGGCCGCAGTCGGGCTGAGGCGTAGGAGGCCGGCCGGGGGCGGAGCAGGCGGGCAGCCAGGGCTAGCGCACGGGCCGGTAGGAGTCGGCGGGCGCTCAGGGGAGGGGCAGGAGGTGCGGCTGGCATGGGCGGCGCGGGAGGAGGAGAGGGCGGCAAGCGCGGGAGGAGGAGGCGCGGCCGGACGCGGAGGAGGAGGTAGCGCGGCAGCACCGGGCACGGCGCCGTCGCGGAGGTGGAGGATGCATGGGCGGAGGCGTGGGAGGGTGCACGGGGGAGGAGGGGGCGGCCGCCGTGGAAGGGCAGGTTGTCGTAACGTGCGTACGATGATTCCGAAACTGTTAATCAGTAGTACGTACATGGCTGCGGCAAGCTTTGACCAGTCAGTACTTCCTTCAGAAGAAATAAAAAACAAGAAGACAGCTTCAATGTCGCTCTTGTTCGTACTTAAAATCTGATTTGATGTCTTAGAAGACCTCAAGAGAAAAGAGGCCATGCTTTACTTGGATGTAGGTATGTAACGCATATATCTTCAGTTAGCCAGCACACACGAATTAGATTGAGTAGAAAGATAGAGGGCTGAAAAGTCAAACCAAGGTAAACTCTTGTCCGTGCTAATTCGTTCACTAGCAGTAGTTGGTAGTTTGCAAACAAGAAGGCTAGTTGGTCAATCTTTCTATCATCCACTAGGATCTTATTAATCAATAAATAATATAGTCAATTCAACCCATCTACATGATGTACGTAGTCCGTTTGTTTAACATAGGGATAATAAAGAAGCTTCAGATACCCTCGGCTTATATGGAGTACTCTATACGAAGACTAGTTAAGTTCATAGTTGGAAACGAACCTATCCGAAGATACAATCATTGGGAATATATATATATATATATATATATATATATATATATATATATATATATATATATATATATATATATGGATTTATTATTTCTAAGTCGTCTGAAATTTTCTGAAGTTTAATTAATTAAGTCAATTCTTGTGATCATTGGATTTGTATAAAGATTGATGTGTCATATAATTGGATATTGATTCAATGGATAAAACATGTGACATATATATATTATTCCTCAATAACTAGCCAGCTAGTATATATAGATTTTGCAGAGAGAATCATACTATTCATCTAAGCCTCAATATGTACCACCCCTGTTTTCATGAACTTTGTGTTACTTTTGACCAAATCAGGCATATCAAGGACCACAATACCATTCAACAATATCTCAAGCTATAACAAGCAATGAGGCAGTGAGTTAATAGGGAACGTAGTTTGGCAAAGCATGCGTTGATGTATTTGTGAAGTGCAAGTATCTGTGAAAAAAAATGTTGCTCAAAGTGCCAAATTAATATTCAAGAACGAAGGGAGCATATATATAGTAGCTTAATATACCCTTCATTTGTAGCATCCAAGTTGAGTAATTAAAACTTTGTTATGGCGTATACTCTTTTTGTCTAACGAATTATCTGGTCATCAAATTAAGCATCAATATATCTCGTCCGCGATACAATGGTTGCTGCAATATCAAGCAAACTAGAATTAAACAAATTGAGTATATATATGTATAGTTGATAATGGATACATTACATCGTTCTCCAAACCACACGGCGGCCGGCCGAAATGAAATTAACAGACATGCTGCACAGCAAGCATGCACGTGTATTACAACGATAAATAAACAACACATCATCGATGGATCGATCGATATATATTAGTTCGAAACAGATAAAATATGCTCAACCTCAGCAATTGTTTTCGGGCAACACCACCACGAAATAAGCATAATTGGTTTGTCTATATATATGTGGACGACACAGGTGCATGCTCTTCGTACGTTACCGCGTTACGTACGTTTGCACCACCCAAATTATTCAATCGACACGACGACAGCATCAATACAGAGTGAGAAACAAGCACGACTACATGCACACGACCAAATAAACACAGGACAGGGAATACTAGGACGGAACAGAGAGCGCGGCCATGGATCGATCTACCTGCTGCAGGAGCTGGCGCGGACGAGCTAGCTCTAGCTCTCCTGAAGCCCATGGAGCAATGCCGCTCGGAGGGAGCCCTCATCCTGCAGCGCCGCGGGCACGTCCACGACGACGTCCTGCACCGTCACCGCGCCCACGCGGCTCACGCACGCGTGCTGCACCGGCAGGTCCAGCGCGCGGAGCGCGCCCATGAGGCCCGCGGGGGCGTGGCGCGCCGCCGTCGTCAGGCTCAGTGAGGCTGCCTCCCGCCCGACCATGCGCACCTTGAGCCTTTCCTCGAGGCCCAACGCGTGGGAGGCCGCGTTGGCGGCAGACGGCGCTTTCCACGCCGCCGCGGCCTGCTTGGCCTCGTCCTCGAGTCGCTCCACGCGGCCGCGCAGCTCGCCGATGTAGGCGGTGGCGTCGGCCAGGAGGGACGCCTTGTCCATCCGGGACACCGTGGGGACGGCGGCCCGGAGGTCGCAGAACCGGCGGTTGAGCTTCTCCCGGCGCTGCCGCTCGGCCTCCACGTGGCTGACGGTGGGACCATCGGAGCGCGGCCTGGGCTTCCGGCCCCGCCTCTTCGCTGCGCGCTCCGTCATCGCCGGCGGGTTCCCGGACAGGTCTGACCCCGCCGAGCGCGAGCTTCCGACAGCCCACGCGACGCCCTCCTGGCAGCTGGGGTCGTTGTCGAGCTCGTCCTCGTCGTCGCCCACCAGCCATTGCTCTGGGACCTCGCAGGACACGAACTCTAGCACCGGGTGCCCTGGGGCGGAGAAGGAGGTCGGGGAGGGAGGGGAGCAGGAGGAGATAAGCTCATCCATGGTAAACTACACTTTAGTGTCACTTCCCTCCGGCATATTTTTGCTAAAAATGGTAGATATTGTAGTGTGTGGAATAGGGAATGGTTTCACCTTTATATTTGATGGTACATTTGCGGTGAGATCGTACCGAGTATGCTTGTTTGTGGTGTGTGGACGTTGAAGGTTTCTCTGTAATTAGGTAGGCCCGACAAAAAACAGAAACCTCTCAGTAACAGGTACTACCACTACATATGAAATCACAGACGCAGCGATGCAAATAGGGGCCTACGGAATAGGAGCTAAGGGCAAAAAAGGCTAAAAAAGTCACGTAAATAACAGAGAATCTTTTAACTCAAGACATGCGACGTACCACGATTTAATCTATACGCTGTAGCGGCGTACCTAGAAAACCCTGCAATTGAGTAAGCCCTTGAAATTAATCTCTTCTGTGCGTTGTGAGGCAGCCGATTGGGGGCTGGGGCTCGATCAGGCCGGCTTTCCGTTGGATGGTGGCCCATCGGACGGTTCCAACCACGTGCATCACTGCCGGACCTGAATATGCAAGTTCGTACTTTCTATACATATGGCACTAGTTCAGTATTACGCTAATGCATACAGTGGAAATATCGATGAAATATCATTTTATATACAAAGATAACTAAGAAATGGGTGATTAAAAATAGTTATAAAAGTAGCGACCTTATAGTCAAATCTTATAATTAATGCTTCAGAAGGCGAATATCTCAAATAAGCTACAGCGGAAGTAAACAGAATAACATCAGTGTAGCACATCCATATGTTCATAGGCAATCGACTGGGGTAGCGCAATCTAGTTCACCACGATCCTTCAAGTAGTCATTGTTGACCAACAGTGCATTGATGTAGTCTTCATCAACTGAGCAACATTGTTTATAGCAAGAGTGAGTACACAGGGTACTCAGCAAGTTGTACCACAGAATGCAAGTATAAATGATGGCTCATTCCATAGGATATGGCTTCTAAGGTTATTTTGCAATAAACGACATTTGCATTTGAATATAAATAATAGATTGAAAGCATAAATCAAAACAATAATAATAATAAGTACACAAGAGTTTTCACAAAGTTCACACAGCTTAAACCACATTCACATAGCCTCCCTACCAGTTTTGTTTTGTAAAATCTAACATTCGTGTAAAATCCCCAGCAATGTCCATGACTAAGGACGTTGTTTAACACTATATAGAGGTTGGTCAATGGCCCTAACCAAATATTACACTCCAGATCTTTCAAGTACTCTCTCGACACCGGGTCATACAAAACATTGTGTACCCTGTGCTAGGACTCGAGATGGTCCTAGCGAAACGTTAACTTCCAAAATCCCCGTAACTTCCATAAACAAATCAATGTACCATGGGCCAACCTTCCCTTTGGTACCAAACCACACAACCTGCACATAACACACGGAACTCTTGTTTCATCTCTCTATCAATCTCTTTACCTTAATAAGGAGCACCTCCTTTAAACAGAGATGCACAATAGAACTCATTTTAAACAAACTCTTTTACAACATAATCTAACTAAAATTAAAGGATTCTCATCGCAACCATGCATTACCAACTCTCCTCCAAAAGAGTCAAATCCAAAATCGAAGATTCATCACAAAAACATTTCTATTTTTCAAGTAGGCAGTTTACAAATAAACACCACATAAGCTAAAGGTGAAATCACTCGAATGCCTAAATCAATCATTTCCTTTATTTTTCTGAATCGGAAAGAACCACCATGCCAACATAAAGCCAACTCAATTGTAAATGACATTTGTCATAAATACACAGCTCAAACAAGAATCAGGAGAGCATTTCACTACCTGAGAAAACATTCTTTTCTCAATTTTTTTCTTTTAGGAATAAACTTTCTCTCAAATCATGGGATTTTAAATCATCATACTAACTCCTTCCTCTTAATCGGCAAACTCAAAGCGATGCTCAACCCAAGAGCAACAACCACACTCATCTAGAGGGACTATACTAACCCACAAAAAGATACTCTAGTCCACTCCTGTACCAAATGAATTATTTTGTCAAATGATTCTCAACACCTCAATAAAGATTTTTACCTACAATCACATCACCTCAATCCTTTAAGCATAATCAACTTAAAATTTTTAGCACACACACTCGTTCACTACACCCAAAGGATTCTATCAATGATTATCACACTATTCAGAATCTACTTTTATTCTATTACTTCTACATATAATCATTAGACAACCAAGGTTCTAGCATAACACACAAGCCCAATTTCAACTTCCAAGAATCCTACAATGAATTTCTGGTATAAATGATAGAGAAATCCTCAGATTCGATGACTAAAATTCCCATAATCCAAACAATATCCTCACTAATCAATTAACTACCCAAAATGATTAACTTCACCAATCTTGGACCCTCACTAAACCACATCATTTAGTTTCACCTACTCAACCTTGTAATTTACATAATCCCAAAATACTTTAAATAATCGATCTAGATCTCCAAACTTTGGATATTTCCAATAATCCACTAACATAAACAAAAAGATATTGGATCATAATTCATTATAGATTTTGTTGATTGTAACAACGTAATTAGTTTAGCTCCAAAGAGAATCACTTTATTTAAACCAAATTCTCTCTAAGCATGATAGAATGAAATCAATTCATCCTCTAATGCACGTTAAATAAATTGGCACCCAAAGTCTCACAAATTCATTTAATGTACACTTTAAAAGACCCTGTGAAACGAATTGGTTAATCCTTTCTCAAAAGAAGAGACAAATGAAAACAATTTTGAGCATATAGGAAAACGTTTACCACTCGTAGTAAATAGAAGACCAAGGGAAATAGTCACATTGCAATGATCTCGAAAAAACAAAGACAAGGCCGCATTTGAGGGCACATGTCCCATAAAAAGATAATTTCAAACCTCAACGAATAAGAATAACATTGCTATTGAAACTCAAGAAAATTTTAAGCGGCAACGACAGAAAAGTCAAACGCACTTTAATAAGTTACAAGTTACAAAACTTAACCCTAACCTCAAATACTTCTACTGCACTCTTTCTTTTAACAAAGTAAACAATTTTCTTTGATTACAACTTCACTTTGCCACCTCAAACTAGAAGAGCTTTAAAATTCAAATCACATTAATAACTTAAGAACCAAATAGAACTTTCCAGCACGTCGCTTTACTCAACAATTTGAGCTAGCACATAAATGATAAACTCCAAAAGATCACGAATGCAAAACTTGAAATATTTTCATTTAAGCGATATCACAAAAGGCGATCAAATTACTTTCTCTCTAAAAGAATCAACAAAACTCTCACATTACTATCAATTTTTATTAACATCAATATCATACACTCTTACCAAGAATCATCAAACCCTATTACCCCATCCAAAAACTTTCCAAAAAAACATGATATGTTGCTTCATAATTTTTCTATTATCTCAAGAGACTACAACAACTACTTAATCTACGGGAAACCTAGTGCACAAGCCACAATGTTGAAACAAAACTCTTTTAACAAGATCACACTATCACGTACAGTTTTGCAAGGCATGCTATTAAAATCACTTTTTTTTTTGAATTCATCCACTCAACTATTAGTGTTGCTCAATACCAAACTTTAGCTATCATTAACAATTGATGATTGTATTAATCATGTATGTATTTATGGACCTACTTCTATTTGCAATGGCAAAGACAAAGATAAACACAGATTCAATATTCCACCTTATGTTCAGATTTTAGGGCAAAATATAATTAAAGATTTTATAACATAATCTCCTGTAAAATAGGTGTCGATGATTTAGTATCGATCTTACGAATGAATATTCGTGGGTCTCCTAGAATCAGAACTACGCAGGGAATGACACAGGGATCTAGACAGGTTCAGGCCTTCTCCGGAGAGAATAACAACTCTACTTCTGTGTGATTGTATTAACAGTGATGATTTCAACCAGAGAAAATGTTAATGGTTGGAGTCTTATTCTTCTGATCCCCCTCATCATATCTTCTGACTTCAGTCTTTATATAGCGCATGAAGGAGTGACAGTTTCTCTAGGCCAAGAGGCCCGTCAATGTTTCATATGATGAGCACGTTGATGGAAGTTATTATTAGTTAAATAACACCCACACGTTGCCTAGTAGTTATCGTCAGAGACAGATGTGTATTACATGCAATTATTCCAGAAAATAACTACGTATACTAACTGTTCAGTGTATAAAGTCTTTGATCGATTGGGCCCACATGTCTATAGGATTTATTGATTACAGGGTGGTCATCAATGACCTAATCGTGGAAAGACTTACGATCATGAGGTGGTCGTAGAAGGGGTTACGACCATAGGGGTGACAGTAGATAAGCTTACGACCACTCACTTAAGCTTCTCCCTTATGAAGTTAAGGGGTATACTTAAGTACTAGGTGTTGGTTTTATCTATTCATAATAAGAATTACAGATAAATAATAAAATAAGGATTATTAGGTCCTCATCAACAGGGTTTCACAAAGCACTACATTAACGTTCATCTAGTCCTATATGCACTTTTCAACAATTTTAGTATGTCAAGAATTAGGTAAATCTAGCATATAAAGTAGACAATTAAAAGATAATTTCATATCAATATCCACTAAGTCCATAACCTAACACCTCTTTAACTTAATCATCTCGAATGGTGAGATAAAACTAGAGAGACTAGTTTTTTTAATCTCACGAGTCTAACAAACTAAACAATTTAAAGGATTAATGTAGTACATCCATGATCCACACTTTTAAGTAACCCTGTTGATTCTCATTAGGAATAGATATACTCTAAATAATAATTCACCATGCAATCATTACAAGGCAGTAATAAATTAACCAACTACGCTATCATGGACACCAGTTAAGATTAATTATGCATCACGCTACTAACCCAACTTGTTAACCCATATCGTATCAATTAATTTCTTTAATTACGATCTCTCACTTAACCATAGTAGGAGATTGCAAAAAGGGTTTTGACACCTTCTTTCATAAAGGAGATGCATTAAACTTCAACACTCAAATTGGTCAAAAAAAAGTACATGGCCAATGTTCGACATGCTAAAGAACTTGCGACAGGAAACTTTCATTATCCAAAATACCAAGCGAATAAATGAATCATATTTTTCAATAATAAAGACAGAACTCCCATGAAAAGATCAATCTTGCAAATTAACAACGTTCACAAGCCGCGAGAATAACTCAACAGTTGGGAAAACAATATTTGTTTTATGAAACAAATAAAACCAAGTGAAACTAGTCAACTACATTGTAACCAAAATAGCCAGATACAAACTCAAGGAAAACAACAACCTTTCTCATAGAAACTCATCCTCAACGTCGGTAACTAAGATATCCGAGGTCAACCCATCAATATTCCCATACCACAAATGGTGGTACAACTTATCCATGCGCATGGTCACAATCACAATCTCTATCTCTCAACATCAACTATTATTACATGTAACAATTATATAATCAAATCATAAGCATAGAAGATCATCTAATAACATAGATTAACAATGCGACATAACGAAAACACAAATACAATGTTTGACCCATTCTCATCCTACTGTGCATCAATGTGTTAAAGTTTAAGTTAATTAACTATTAGCAAATTTTAGCAAATTAAGTTTTCCTAAGTTGTCAATCTATTCACAATGGACCTAAAGCTCACTCTGATACTAACTATAACACCCTGGCTTAGCAAAAGCCAAGATGTCACCTACAACTACTATAACTATCAGTTTTTAACAATTACACAAACATTACTAACATCTAGTCTTCAAGAATGAATATTCATCAAGGTAATAATCATAAATTTCAGCAAGCAGTTAAAACATAAAACCGAATGTAATATGAACTCAATAGTTATCAATGGAAACCTAAATAAGTTTCAATTAGAAAAAACAATAACCAACGATTATATTAACCATAAGAAACTACGGGATACCACAAGGTATCCATTTACTACAATCGCCATTGGTAACTAGTTCATAACAAAAGGAATGATTTATTAGGTAATGTGAAGTGCAACAACAAATAAAATTTCAATCAGCTCATGTGCTACTTCCACCCTGATGTATGCCATCATCAACGTTCGCCTAAAACAACAAACAAACAAGAGTGAGTCCAAGACTCAACAAGGACAAGTAAAACAACACATAAGGCATCATATCAATGATAATTCAGTCTTATTATCTCAAGGTACATATTCATCTTTCATGAATGCAATGCAACTCATGCACATGCCACAACTTCTCTTCTGCTTAGATTAGTATAGCAGAGTGTAACACCCATCGGTGTTCACTCAAGCCCATATTCTCAAATGTGGAGACCCATTACCCGTCCTTTTTTAGACGAAGACCTCATTGCCTATATCTTACATATGAGGACCTCAACCCACTACTGTGGGTTACATCATTCCAACATTAATAACCAACGATTATATTAACCATAAGAAACTACGGGATACCACAAGGTATCCATTTACTACAATCGCCATTGGTAACTAGTTCATAACAAAAGGAATGATTTATTAGGTAATGTGAAGTGCAACAACAAATAAAATTTCAATCAGCTCATGTGCTACTTCCACCCTGATGTATGCCATCATCAAGGTTTGCCTAAAACAACAAACAAACAAGAGTGAGTCCAAGACTCAACAAGGACAAGTAAAACAACACATAAGGCATCATATCAATGATAATTCAGTCTTATTATCTCAAGGTACATATTCATCTTTCATGAATGCAATGCAACTCATGCACATGCCACAACTTCTCTTCTGCTTAGATTAGTATAGCGGAGTGTAACACCCATCGGTGTTCACTCAAGCCCATATTCTCAAATGTGGAGACCCATTACCCGTCCTTTTTTAGACGAAGACCTCATTGCCTATATCTTACATATGAGGACCTCAACCCACTACCGTGGGTTACATCATTCCAACATGAATGCTTGATATGCAATGAAATGAATAATCAACATTCTTTTTCATAATCATCATCAAGTTATCGAAACATTTAAGCAATATGAAATAAGCATACTTCAACTAAATAATCATAATAAACATTCATCTAACCAAATGATATTACCGATAATTCAATATCACTCTAACATGTACTTGCCTTTTTAATTGCGACAACCAGAATAGAGTGAGGGTGATACCAAACCCGAAACCACTCCGCCTACATAAAACACCCCACTCAATACAGGCCATGACAAAACAAACCAGCGCATTATATACAACACTCCTACATGCTCACAAATTCCACAATTCTGTCCCGGCACTAAAATTATCATAACTTTCAACTCCCATATCGAAAAATAATGGACCATATCATTCTAGAATCTATACACAATTGTCCACAACTTATTAGGTGATCAAAAGTTCAGATTAAATTGTCTAAACCCCTGTTTTTAACCCAAAAGATAAATCTGTCATCTTCTTGACAACCAACATAATAATTTCATATCTTTTAATCTACACATGTAAAAATAATGATCTAGGACTTTTTAGAAACCAAAAGGAATTATATACCATAACCTAGTTATGCTAAACATTTTATTCTGCAATTAACTTTATAAAATTAAAGTTTTCCCACGGCTGCTTCCAACAGCAACCCGGTTCTCAACTACAGTTTTCCAAAAATCATAACCTCTATTCTACCTATCCAAAAATCGTTTTCTTGGACTCTCTGGAATCCTTAAGAAGTTATATACCTTTTTCATGAAGATCAAAACCCCAAATTGCTCCATCTTGTATTTTTAATCTATAGGTTTATGCACATCGCCAGAACCCAACAAACTGATCAGACAAACAACTTGCAAAATTCAAAACTTAAAATCTACTCATCCGATCGACATGAACAAACATTCTACAGAAAGCTATCGAGATCCTCTACAATTTTCTAGGAGAAGAAATTCCAAAATTTCGCACCACTAGTACCTGAAACTACAGTGCAACAGAAACAGTAGAAACCGATCTACTAAACGAATTTCTTCCGATTAGAAAATTGCTAAGCAAAATGGAAAAGAAACTTGATGGTCACCCTTGGACACCACGACGACAATCACTGAATTCCCATGAGATTCCCCCTCACTTCCTCCCTTCCTCTTCCTTCCTTTCTCTTCCTTCCTTCCTCCCTTCTCTTCCTTTCTCTCTATTGTTGCGAGCATGATGGACAAGTGCAAAAGAGGAGGACATTATCTAGTAGCAACATGCAGCCCGTGGCAGCACTATGCAAAGCTAGCGGCACACTGGAAGGCCAAGGCACTAGGAGGGAGGGCAGCGCAGGAAGGCAGAGGGAGGTGCGGCACGAAGAGGTGGGGCTAGGGTATGGCTGCCCCCACCCTCTTAAGCCGGTTCCCCACTTAGGCAAAGGAGCTATCAGCCAAAGGCCCAAGTTCTAATACTTGTCCCAAATTCTGAATTTTTTCTTTCTAATTCTATTTAATTTCAGTACTAATCACTTATTTATTTTATGTTTAAACGGGATATTACAGCACTAGTTCAGGATCACGTACGATAGTGTACACAGTGGTAACATCGATGAAATATCATTCTATATGCAAAGATAACTAAGAAATAGGCAATTAAAAATAATTATCAAAGTAATGACCTTATGGTCAAGCAATTAATGTCTCAGAAGGCGAATATCTCAAATAAGCTGCAGCGAAAGAAAATAGAATAACATCAGTGTAGCCCATCCTATATGTTCATAGGCAATTGATTGAGGCAGTGCAATCTAGTTCTCTATGATCCTTCAAGTAGTCCTTATTGACCAACGGTGCACTGATGTAGTCTTCATCAACTGAGCAACAATGTGTAATACCTCGAATTTATTCTAGCAAAGGAAATATCCAACAGAGAATAATAGATTAAAAAGGGAGTTTTCTGCTATTATTCAGGAACCTGGGCCTCAGGCCTTGGCCCAGGAGGCCCAAGGGGATCCGACCACTTAATGGGCCAAGGGGAGCTGGCCATTTAAAGGGCCAAGGGGGGAGGCGCCCTTTTCCTCCAAAACCTAGTTTACTGTAGCATAACGTGCTACAGTGCCACCACTGCCTGCTACAGTGCTCCACCTCCCCGCATTGTCATCTTCGAGCATCGCCGTTTCCTGCTTTGGTGGCCGACCGTGGAGGAAAAGGAGGGGAGGGAGAGAGGAGAAGAAAAGGAGAGGAACTTCCAGCAGGGGATTTCAGCGAGCACGCGTGTCTTCAAGGGTAAAAAATGGTTTTCCTCGCTGTTTGAATTGTATTAGATGCGATATTGGTTATAATTTAGGGATCGACATCCCGCTGCGAGTAAATCAGATTTTGTCTAGTTTATTGTGCGATTATTTTCATATCTTTAGTGTCGAAATTAGAGTATCTCATCTCCTATAGTTATGTGGGTTTCATTCTCAGCTTTCGGTAGACTCAAAGATCACTCAATTCCGAGTTACGTTTTAAAAGTTATGATGAATTCTTTTCTGCTGTCCTGAAAGTCTAACGAGAATTAACAGTCACTTTGTTTATTAAAATATGATTATGTTAGGAGCTGATTCAGAAGTGTTGCCCAAAATGAATTCTGTAGATAATTCCACTAGCTTTCAGGAGTGATAAAGAACACCCTTTTTGGATTTATAGAACAAAAGTTATATATGTTTCAATTTGACTGTCCAGATTGTAAATCGGGTTCCGACAGTAGTTTTGATCTGTGTGCTACATTTTGTTAAAGGAAAAATCTGAGTTTCATGCCAACTAGACTTTTGAAAGTTATGATCTTAGCTTTTCAGAATGATAAAAATCTTGGATTTTGGTTGATCCAATCAAAAGTTGTGATTATTTCTTTTTTGCTGTTTAGTTCTGCTAGACAGTTTATATGTTAGACTTTCATCTGAATGTTAGCCTAAGTTTTTGGCCGAATTTGTAACACCCCAAATATTTATTTAAGTGAGAAGAAAGATTGTAGGGAGGAGAATTGAATAGAGGGAATGGTTTTAACAGAAGTTCAGGGGGATTTTTGCGTATTTCGGAAAACTTGGGCTGTGGGCTGAAAGCCCACAACACCTTGGCCCATTAGGGCAACCATCCAAGTAGAGGGGGGGCAGCCATGCTACTGTAGCACACACTGTAGCACCGCCACTGTAGCAGCCCCTCCCCTCCCCATTGCGTCTCGATCTCCTTTCCCCTCCCCTTGCGTCTCCACCTCCCCTCCCCTTCGTGGCCGGCCAAGAAGGAAGAAGAAGAATAGAGAAAGGAGAGGAAGAGGGGTCACATGGTTATCACGTTCGGCGGTGGTTCTTCAAGGGTAAGACCCGATCCCTTTTCAATTGGTGGGTTAATTGATCTTTAGCAATGTCGGTATTTAGGTCTCACTAGAGCAGACCCAGTTGGACGACGTTTTTGAGTTATTTAACGGCCTAATATGATCAGGACGCCTCCTAGAGAATTTTAGACGACGTCGATACCTTTCTTTAGAGTACAAGATCGCATCGTTTGGATGAGTGGTTCAAAAGTTATGAATTTCGTAGCGCTGCTGTTCTGCAAATTTGTCGGTATTCTGACAGGTTTTAGTAATATGACTTGAAATATCAGTTAAAGGGAAACTTAGAGGAGGTCAGTATAATGAAAGTTGTAGATAATTGTCGTATATTTCAGGGAAGCCCAAGAACGTGAAATTTGAACAAACGAGCTGAAAGTTATGATAGTTTTAGTGTACTATCCAGAGAACTTGACGTGAAATCGATTTTCTGTTAATTAGTATGATAGGGGTATTAGATAGTCGAATCAGGAAGGCCCACCAACTAGGTTTAGTTGGGGAAATTGATAACCTTTCAATGAAGTCTAAGAACACCTCATTTGGACTCTTGTACAAAAAGATATGTATTTTAGATTATGGCTGTCCACATAGGGGACAGATCGAACTTTAGGAGTTGGAATTGGGAATGCACTTGAGAGTGTAGCGAGTGCGGTTGTGCTTTTGGCTAAGTTTTGGTTCAGTATGGTTGTCTTAGCATGCTTTATATTTATATTCAGGTGAGGGATTGGTTCCAGGGGCAGCGCCCTCTCCGCGTCTTTTGTCCCTGCACGGAAGCAAGTACTTGTTTGCTAGTATTGTGAATAAATGTGATATCTATGGATGCTAGAGTGTTATAGATGTTGTTGACCATGATTATTAATGTTGTGAAAATAGGTATTATGCATGGTTGCTTGAGTGTTTGAATGTTTATGAACATGAATAATAGAAGTATGAATGAGTTAAATTCATAAGTGATGTTGCTGAGGAGATATGATTATGATGATTCAAGATTTGTGCATATGCATCATGTTGACATAATGAAGACTTGGTCACGTGGTGACTAAGCATTTGTTGAGATCCCCGTCATGTATATGACGGGCTTGAGGTCCCCACACTTGTGGAGTGTGGACTTGAGGTCCCCTTTACTTGCGGAGTATTGGGCAATTGGTCACTGTGCTTGCGAGCACAGGCATGGTACGCGGCGACGGTCGCATATCTCGCATTACCGGTGAAATGCGAAAAAGTGGAAGAGAAAGACAAGATGCATTGCATATTTGCATTCATACATCATGTGATATGTTTTTCGAGTAAAGCTTTGGAATGGAGTGTTGATGTTGTAACTGTGAGTTTAATGTTTCATTATTGGTACTTGCTGAGTCTTTGGGCTCACCCTTGCTTTTGTTGTGTTTTAGGTACCTTTTGCGAGAACGGCATGCATGGGAGGGAGTAGACTTGAGTTGGAGTCACACACTGTCACGCTTCTTTAAAAGTTTATTAATCTTCTTAGAGTGTCCATTAATAATTAAGCGAACTGCTTAAGAAATGATCATGGTTAGGCCTCATGCATCGATGTTATTTGTAATAATGATGAGTAACGTACTTTGGTTAACTTTGAATATGTTCTAGCTGAGTAGCATGTTTTTAATGTTTAGTGATGATGTTGGATGTTGGAAATATTTAGTTATGATCTACTTTCTATCTTTTGGGAACCTCCGTATAGTAACTATACAAAAGAGGTTATGCCGAAATTTAGTAGATTGTCCTAGTTTAGCTTTGTTAATGTTTCTTTCAGTAGCATTCCAGGCTCATGTTGGGCTGGGGTGTTACAGTTGGTATCAGAGCGGGCTGTAGGTCCGTGGTGACTAGATTAATTAAAAATTTGCGAATGGCTAATCAACTTAAAAGTTTTACACACTAGTGCATAGTAGGTGGGGTTGGGTTATTGCATTTCATCTATGGATCTGTTATATCACATTGATGATTGTTGATATGAATATAGTAAGATTGCTTATTAACTGATTATATGATTGTTATGTGTGAGGATAATAGATGTTGAGAGGTTGGGGTTGTGGTTGTGGCCCTGGGCTTTACCAGGTTATGCCACCGTTCGTAGTAAGAGATTAGTGAAGTGGTTACCTCAGATATCTTAGTACTGGCGTGGTAGTGAGTATCTTTAGAGAAGTTGTTCTCTTCCTTGAATTTGAATTTGGTTAACTCTTGTCCAGTTGGGCTTGATGAATTTCTCTTGGGGTTAGTAGTTCTTATTCCAGTCGATGTGTTTCCATTTATTTAATTTGACCCTTAAAGCGAACATTGTTTTTTTTTCCAATTGTTGAGCCGCTTGCGGTTGATGAACCTTCTTTGCATAGTGGTTGCAATGCAGTCGATAGGTTTCAATTGGTTTGTATTTGTTTTACATAGCAAATATTATCTTTTCTGACTCTTGAGCTATTCTTGCTACTTGTAAACGTTGTCATTCGCAATATTGTTCCTCTTTAGGAGAGTTCTACCTTCTTGTTGGCAAACTTGACCCATTTATTCACTTAGTGTTTTTATGACGGAATATATCATTTACCAAGTCCATTGAAGTACGTTTCGACTTTATGCACTTCTTTTGGAGTAGTTGGAACGTTGAAATTTCATGCATCCTCTTTGAGAAAGAAAATATCAAAAAATATTTTGAAATGTTTTGTTGTGTTATGTGAGAGGTTCCACGCATAAAAGATAAATTGATAATGTATGAGTTATCAAGTTGGGTCTATAGTTTGATGCGTAATCGATCTTAGCCAAGATCCTTGGAAGTGAAGTGAAAGATTTGATGTTGTCATGGAGTAGTTACATGATGAACTTGTTTAATGGAATGACTATACATACTAGGAATCCACGATTATATTAAGAAGTGTGAGATATTGATGATTTGGTCTCATCATTAGGATTGTGGAATTTGGTAAATTTATTGGATAATTTGGAGTAATGTGTTCCAATGGATTAATCTACTTATTAGTGATGGGTATGTTTAAGGATGTGATTGAACAATGACTTACAGGATATCAATCGAGTAATTTTCATAAGCTGACAACTTGATGATTATACTTAATTGCTAGATCGAAACATGTATATCAGATTAGATGAATATTGATGTAGTACCTTGCGAAACCCGGTGTTTAAAGGAGATGATGTTATTAAATTCTTAATTAAATTCTGAGCATAAAGTGGAATGTTGACTCTGTGTTTATAAATGGATATATGACTATAAATAGCAGTAGAACCCTATTTGTATACGTGATAGAGACAATTGTCAATTGTCAATGATAGTTGAAGGGTGTTGTAACATCCTCATTTTCAACTTGTGTTTCAAATATAAGAAAATGAGTAGAAATTAAAACTTTTTCTTACACCCTTCGGTTGTTGGACTTTTCTGAAATTCTTGCAAAGGAATTTTGGGAAATTCAAAACTAAAATCCTCAATTCTCTCAAGTCAAAAACCTCCTTGGTGAAATCTTGTGGCAAACCCTTGGAAATAATTTTCTTTGGTTCTAGGGTTGCTTGCTGGCACCTCTGAATTATTTCATGATCTTTGGAGATTATTTGAAATATTTTAGAGGCAAGTCAAACTTTGGTCAAACATCTGAAATAACCTTCTGGAATTTCTTGAGGAGATTTCAGTGCATAAAAATCTCTGGGAGTTTTATGGAAGGTTAATTCTAAAGTTAGCAAGCTCCTGTAAAAATTTTAGAATTTTTGGAGTTAGTTTGCTACCTCAATTAATTCTCCAAAGTTTCAGCCTCAAAATCAAAACCCTAATTGACTTGCACTGTTCCACGGGCTCAAGTCAGACTCGAACCCGTTCTCTTTCTCGGTCCAACCCAGCCAACCCTGCGCCGCTCTTGGCCCGATCCATCGCAACCATTCATCCTTGATCAAACGGTCAGGATTGCTTGGGAGCGTTTGGAGCCTCCACATCCCCACTTTAAATCCTGGCTGTCCGTTTTCTATCCTACCGCTGGCGTCGTTGGACTTGTGCTTCTGGGTTGGGCTCAACCCACTGGAACACTTTGGGCCCGAGCCACCTTGTTCTGCTTACAGGTGGGGCCACCGTCGCTGGTCATCTTCATCCTCTCGCCCGCGTGCGTGCGTGCCAGAGTGAGGTCAGCGGGGGAGGCAGCGCCTAGTCACCTCCCAACCACTCCTTGCTGCCCTGCATTAATTGCATGACGTGCTACCGCCCCCGAAGTCCACCCTCTCTGCCTTTTACCTGCCCCCGTCGCTCAGCTCACGCGAGATAGCGGCCTGACCACTCGAGAGAGAGAGAGAGCCGTTGTTGAGCCTGTGCTCCCCTCTGCTACTTAGCACCCAGCTCTCCTTCTTTGTCCTCCTTTCACCCTTCCGCAGCCCTAGTGTGCACCCACCTTACTTGCTTGAGCTCGAATCACTCAAATCACTTGGCCGCCATTGCTGAAGCTTGGAGCTCCTCGGTGCATCTAGTACTCCAGTGGCTCTATTGCTCCACTTCTTGCTCCAAATCCTTCCTCTCACCCCAGTGGTTGATAACCCTAATTAAATTTAGCTTGTCTCATGAGCATGGTGGTCTCAGGGTTCCACTCTTTTGGCTGGGAACACACCCCCCCTTGTCCCCAGCTCCGGTAAGGGCTCCTCCCTCCTATTCTTTGCTCTGGGAGCACCCCGGAGCTATATGGAACCTATTCTGATGTTGCGGCCTTACTCTTTTTTACTCAGGCCGCCTTGTCCTCGTCATCGTCCTCAAGGCCGGCACGCTCCTCCGCCGCCAGGACCTTCCCGGCACCCCTCGGACCTCCCCTGTGCTGTGGTGAGTGCCTTTTTGTTCCCCCGAGCTCGAGCACCTCTTGGTTTAGGTCGTGGCGAAGTTCTTAGCCGTTTTTATTTTTCCTGTACTTTACTCTCCGCCTCGTTCCAGCTCGCCGGCGATTTAGATCATCACCGGCGACAAAAGTGCCCTCAAAATGTTCGCAATAGTATTGCGAACATTTAGCCTCTGCTAGTCCGCGCCGCCGTGGCCGTGGCCGCCGGCAACAAGCCGGTGACCAAAGCCGGTGCTCTGTGTTGTTGTCGCGTTTTTGTCAAGTCTTTGGACCTCCTCGGGTTCATCGTGGCCGTCCAAGACCACCCTCATATTAGATCCTGACCGTAGGATCTTGTCTGCAAAAACCCAAGCCCCAGGACCTCTTCAGTTTAATCCTAGCCCTTAATGATCTCCTCGTGATTAGATCTAAACCGTCGATCCCTTTTCCTGTAAACACTTAAGTCCTATGACCTCCCGGTTGTGATCTTAGCCGTTCATGAGCACTTCAAGTTAATCTTAGCTGCTAGATCCTCGTGTGCACGTCGTTAGCTGCCAGGACCTCCCCCTAATCGAAATCCTGGCCGTTAAAGACCTCCGTAGGTTAAATCCTAGCCCTCAGGACCACCCTCCTCCTTGGGGTCCTCTTTGCAAAAGACCTCTGGTCCTTTGTGAAAAAGACCGCAAGACCTCCTCGTTGAGATCCAGACCGTTTATGACCTCCCCAGGGAGATCTAAGCCGTCCAGACCTCTCTCTGTTAAAGCACGGTTTAGGAGGACCTCCCCGTGGAGATCTGGACCGTTAGGACCTCCTCGGTGAGATCCTAACCGTCCAGACCTCTCTCTGTTAAAGCATTGCTTTGGAGGACCTCCTCGTTGAGATCTGGACCGTTTATGACCTCCCAGGGAGATCTGAACCGCCCAGACCTCTCTCTGTTAAACACCTGCCTTGCAAGACCTCCTCATTAAGATCTTGACTGTTAGGACCTCCTCGGTGAGATCCTAACCATCCAGACCTCCTTCCGCATAGATCTTGACCGTTAGGACCTCCTCGGTGAGATCCTAGCCGTCAAGACCTCTCACTGTGAAGCTTACCGCTTAGGACCTCCTCGTTCAGATCTGGACCGCTAGGACCTCCCCTCAGGAGATCTTAGCCATCCAGACCTCCCCCTGTGAGTGGGCCTTAGGACCTCCTCCTAGAGCTCTGGGCCGCCAGATCCAAATCCGACGGCCACGACCTCCTCAGTGCGCAAGGAGGTCCTTTGTAACATCCCAATTTTAGGCTTGTGTTTCAAATGTAAGAAAATAAGTAGAAATTAAAACTTTTTCTTACGTCATGTATTTCCTGTGTGTACTAAACAATTATTGTACAAGAGCCATGGAAACACAAAGTCACAAGTCTTTGATCCAAATCTTGATCCTTCAAAACAATCTTGTCAAACCTTTTGATCATCCTCTGAAATATTTTCCTAAGTTCTTGGGATGGTCAGACCCTCTGAAAAATTTCACAATTTTTAGAAATTGTTTGAATATTTTTAGAGGGCATCAAACTGTTTGACTTCTAGTCAAACCTAAGACCAGCACCTTGTGGAATTTTGGAGGAAAATGTATAGCACAAAACCTCTGGAAATTTTATACAAGGTCAATAACTCGGCTAGCAAGCTCCTGTAAAAAGTTTAGAATTTTTGGAGTAGTTTTGCTACCTCTTTTAAATCCTCAAAAGTCTCAGCTTAAATTTAAAACCTAAAGATGATTCACTGTTCCTTGGGTTTGAGTCGGACTCGGGCTCGAGCCACTTGGTTGAGCCTGATCAACTAACTGCACCGAGCCCTTTCTAACACGCGCGATCAATTTCGGCCGTTGGATTTGCATCGCTCGGCTCTCGTTGGCTGATGCCGTTCGGGCCACCGCGATCATCACATTCTTTTTGAGCCATTGGATTAAGATCGGGCCGTCCTTATTGAACGGGCTGTTCGGGTCACCCGAAAGTCCCAATTGATCTCAGCAGTTCAATCTTGATCGGACCGCCCTGATTGCTTGGAGCATTAGAAACCCTCAGCCGGACCCCCTTTCAATCGCAGCCGTCCATCTCAGATCTGACGGCCACGATTTCCTTCTCTGTTCTTCTTCCTCCTCTGGTCCTCCGTGCGGCGCATGCAAGCAATGGCAGAAGGAGAGAGAGAGAAAGAGCGGTTGCGCATTGTCAAATCGAACTCCCTCTCGTCAACATCACTCTGTGGGGCATTAAATGCACCCCAGGCTTTCGGCTCCTCCATCCCGAGTCTCAGCTGCTCCCATCATTTCTTGGTCCATGACCGTGCCATGATCCGAGCTCACCATGGACTCATGTGTGTGCTCGAAACCCTAATCCTTCCTCTATAAATAACCCCTTAGTCCCTCCTGGTGTTCCTTTACACCACACTTTGCTCATTCTCTGTATTTGAGCTCAAAACCACTTCAAATCTTCAAAACACCATTTTCAACCGTGGAGCTCCAATGTGGATCTTGGTGTCCAGTGGTTCACCTTCAATATTTCTTGCACCCTTTTTAGCCCCTCAACTTCCTTTATATTTCCCCTAACTTAATTTTGGGCTGCATTCACAGGAATCACTCAATTTTAAGTTTGGAGATTTTTACGATTTCACCCCTTTCTTCTCCAACTCCGGTAAGTGGTTCTTTTTGCAATTACTTACTTGTGGAGCTTGTGGGAACCCTAATGATGCTATTTTGATCACCCATTGGTGTTCATTTTGCTCAGATTGTCGTTTTCCACTTCATCTTCCTCGGCTCCGGTGAACTTCACCGTGTTCGAGTCTTCCCCGGCCATCTTTGAAGCTCGTCTGCGTTAAGGTAGCTTCTATTTAGTCCCTAGAAGTGATGGCACTCGCTTTCCTGGACCGCAATGAGCTTTTGCTATTTTCATGTTTGCCAAAATGGCTCCATCCTCGTTTCGGCTCGTGGCGTTCTAGACCTCCACCGCCGGCGAGGTCATCACCATTGGGTCCGCAACGCTAATGCGAACCCATTTTGATATTTTGTGGCGCCGCGCATCGAGTCGCCGCGACAAGCCGCTATTTCGCTTCGGTTTTGTCACCGAGAAACTCCGTTTCGTCAAATTATTAGGACACAGTTAATGCAATCATTGTCAATCATTAGAAGTATTAATTGTGTCTTAATCTGGCCTAAATGTCTCACTAACATGTGGGTCCAACCCTCTGTAATCACCCATCGGCACTAATCGATGATTTGGACATCATTAATGCTAATGATTATCATTAATCCTCGTCTTAGCATTAATGTGCCCGAATGGTCTTTAAGTCATCGGCGTGTGGGCCCGTAGGCCTTAAACCTCGATCTCGGGGTCATTAAGACTAATTATCGAGTTCATTAAATGTTAATCATTGTTAGCATTTAATTGGTCCTAAATCGTCCCTTGTGCCACTGCCAGGTGGGCCCCCTATCACTTAAATCACCTCTGTTCAAAATCGTTAGGACACATTAATTGCTAATCATCATTAATCATTGGTCATTAGTATTTAATTAGCAGTCCTAAAGATCCCCTTTAAGTCACCGCCGGTGGGACACGAGCCACGTGCGCGTGTGTTAAAGTCCGCGTGTATGACTCTCAGTCACTGACATGCGACCCCACGTGTCAGCGCTCCTAGTTGCACTTCGTTCATTGACCATCGTCCATTTCGCGATCTGCGATCCAGATCGTTACGCCGATCGGGTCACCCGATCCTCTCATCGCCAGGGCGTTCATCGCTTGATCGGCCGTGTGGTTCGTCTTGTTGCTCGGTCACCCGAACCACACTCATTATGGACCCTCCGATTCTTGATCGACGGTCGTGATGTATTGAGCCGTTCGGGTCGCTCTCGCGCACCCTTCGCGCGCACCGTTGGATTCCAAATCAGAGGCCCATAGTTGTCCACGTCGATTCTTTTCTGGTTAAGTGTTGTTTATTTCTGTAAGTAGTTATTTGTCAACTGAAAAGTTGTATCAAATCTTTAGAAATTCATATCTAAATCAGAACAGATCCTTTTTAAATGAAACCAACTATAATAAATTTGTATGTCACTAAAGTTTAATATAAAAATGCTTTTAGCTATGCTTCTGTGGTAGAAAATTCTGTAATCTTTAATAGCTTGTTTTCTGCAATTTTTGTATATTCCAGAATTGAATTAAAACTTAGAAAATGCATATCTTTTTCTGTATATCTGCAAAATAAATGATTTTAACTTTGATAAATTTGTTATTAACTAAATTTCAATCCAAAAATGGTTGTAGGCTTAAATCAGACCAGAAAATCATTAATAGATTTAACCTTATTGGTAGCATTTAAAAATTCATTTAATGTTGTAAAAGAGACAAGTAATTCCCTGTAAGTTCTAAAAATATAAAGTTGATGCTAGAAAATCCCTCTGTTATCATGCTTTAATGTGAAATAGGTTTTGCACATGTTTATATTTCTGGAAAGTGCATTATGCTAGTTTTGCAACTTAGAAAAATCATAAGTAAATCATTATAACTCCAAATTTAGTAAACTCAACCTTGCTGTCATTAGGATGTCATAATCTACATACCATAAAAATTTCAGAGCTTAGATCATTCTAGAAATTTTCACCATGAACAGTATCACTAATTAATTTAAAGAATCTATAGGCTGAGAGAACTAGTTTTAGCCATAACTTTGGCATGCTTAGTCCAAATGAAGTGATTCTTGTTTCTAAAATTGTCTAAAATCAACTTCTAGCTGCTGTAGAAATTTCATTGGATTTGGATGTCTTTTGTTGTTGAGTTTTGTTTGGTGTTCTTCGTTCTTATTTGGTTTATCGCATTTTCGCGTTAGGTTCCGAAGAATATATTGATTTTGAGAATCCTCCTCTGCAGCAAGAGCAAGACCAGCAAGGCAAGCAGTTTGATCATGTTAATCCCAGTATTTTAAGTATTTATGTTGTTTACAACTTCTATGTATGCATTGCTATCTTGCTTTAACTATTGTCGATAGTTGGCCTAGTAGATGCATTTCCGTAGACAAATGATTGTCCTCTACTACCATGAGCCTAGGTTATTGCTGTGATTTAGAGCTCGTTGGATGAGCTCTTGTCACTTAGTAGTTTGCGAATTAATTGCTTAGTCATGCTTAGTTTCCGGTAGAAATGGGCGGTTATCGACTTGTCGATAACCTTGATCACATAAAACTTATTATCACTTATGATTTCAGCCTTGTGCCTTGTTTACTTATGAAAACTAAAACTGAAAACAAAATGATTTAGACTTGGGCACAATGGTATGTTGGTGTGCTTTTGGGTGTGACTGGAATGGTGCCCGGGTCATTAAGGACCGAGTTACTTGCGCCACCGTACTGAGCATTTTTGCGTGCTAACCACACTAGAGGGTATGGGACCTCTCTTGAATTAGTACTCTGGGAGGCATTAATTAATGAGTCGTCAGTAGTTTATAGAGAAAAAGGATCACAAAGGCGTGACCAGGGTGGTTCCTTTCTAGGTCCTCCACCCCGACCGGGGCCTTGTAATGTCCGGCTAGTAACTATTGACTCCCGGCTTTGCTTGACCCCACCACAACGTGTGGTCCTAGTGGCCTCTTTCGCTGGCCGGTCACTAAGGGTTAACCCCATACGTGCGACTCTTAATTAACGCATTCCATTGGAAACGTCTCGTAGGACTTAGCCGTGCCGGCATACCAAAGGAAGTGTGCTTAATAGCTTGGCAAAAAGGCGGTCTGAAGTGTGGGTACATTGGTACACCCCTGCAGGGTTAAAACTATTCGAATAGCCTCGTCCTAGGTTATGGACACGCTCGGATACGCCCCGTGAGAACTAGACTACAACATTTTTAATTAAAACTTGATGGGTGGTACGAATCTGGGATTCGTGCTATGTGTGGTGGCTATTGGTTTTGTCACCAATAGGTGGTTACTCTTGTACTTATTGTATCCCGTGTTATTTCATTCAATAAAAACTGATTGCAAACTTGCTTTTGAAAAGTACTACATTATTGCAAACAAAGTTGGCTTTATGCAAAATGAGACATACAACCTCCACTTAAATAAGCTTGCATGTAGCATATTGATAGGTCTGCTATTCCACACGTCAGTCTTGCGAGTACAAAAATAATTTTTGTACTCACCTGCTTTGCTTAATATTTTTGTTGCAGAGGAAGAAGGTGAGCCCCAAGGGCTTCCATTTTTGTTAGATGTGCTGCGGTATGGATGACTAGCTTGGCGGCCCGGTCGGTTGCCTTGTGGGTTATGGCTAACCGGTTGGATTTTGTTTATAGCCATCTTATGGCACTTTTGCTTCCGCTGTTAATGTTGCTTTGTTGTCGTTTGGCCGGTCGGCCTTCTTGTGTAATAACTCTATTATGTATGTCTTTTGTTAGGATTAATGTTATGTGATGTATGGAATTGATGCATGATTTTGTAACGGGGTGTGTATGCTGCATTTCTGGGAGACATACACATCTCGAGGCTAGGTTTATTTGTTTTGTGATGCTAGGGTCAATGGAAGGCTAAGCATTACAAGTCAAATAAATCGGGGTCCTCACATCCTTTGCGTGCGCTGTGCGATCGGTGCTCTGAGGCCGTTGGATTTGATATCGACGGCCAGGACCTCCCCAGTTTTGTCAGTTCAGTCAGACCACCCGAGATCTCCAAATTTTCCAAGTATTTAAATGTTCTAGTTTTCAAATGTGCATAACTTTTTCGTTTTAACTCCTTTTTGAGAAATTCAAACTGTGTTAACTCTGTGGTAAGATGAACTTTAAATTGAGTATGATTTTGAACTCTTTTAGGTAGCAGAAAATAGTATAAACTATGTTAACTTGTTTCAACCTAAAATATGGTCTATAATTCATTGAAATTTGTAAAATACATAACTAATTCTCTGTAAATCCTTTTTGAGTGAATCCAATTTTGTTGGCTTCCTATAATATTAAAATTGCTGTTAAAATTGACTTTAGGCATATTACTATTTTCAGAAAGAGTTCATATGCAATTTAGTTTTGTTCATTTTTATAACTTGAAAAATCAGAACTAAATCATTTTAACTCTAAATGAGATGAATCCAATTGGGTTGTTCATCTTATGAGGTGCTTGATCTACCATAAAAATTTCAGCTGCACCACCTTTCTAGAAATTTTTGCCAAACAATTTAATTATGATGAACAGTAACAGATTGCATTTTTCCAGCTGAGCAAACTTGTTTTGATCATAACTTTTGCATTAAGAGTCCAAATCAGTTGGTTATTGTTTCTAAATTTGTTATAAATCATGCCCTTGCTGCTGTAAAATTTTCAGAGCTTTTGGATCAAGTTGGTTTTAGAGTCTTTTTCGTTTTCTTTGTTCTTATCGGTTCTTTTTCGCTCTTTCGGTAGATTCCGACGATTGTTCTATCCTTGAGAGTGATCCTCTGCAGCATAGTGAGCAATAGCAGCCAGGCAAGCAATTTAATCATTTCACATTTCATCCCATTACTGTTAAAGTCTTACTTTGTTTAACTTGTATGTATGCATTGCTATTTGGTTGTTAAATTGATTAGTTAATCCTCTAGTTGCATAATCTGTAGGTAAATAATTCTCCTCTACTACCTGAGCCTAGGTTATTTGCTGTGATTAGAGTTCGTTGGATGAACTCTTATCACTTAGTAGATTGCGACTAAACACTGCTTAGACTTGCTTAGCTATCGGTAGTATTGGGCGATCATCGACTTAGTCGATGGTCTTGATCACACAAATACTTATATTATTCCATTATGTCCAGTCCTTGTGTTTTACTGCTTTGCAAATCAAAAACTGAAAACAAAAATTATATCTTGACTTGGGCACAATGGTATGTTGGTGTGATCTGTTGGGTGTGATTGGAATGGTGCCTAAGTCCCCAAGGAGCGAGTTACTTGTGTCACTAAGACAAGTGCTTGTTGCGTGCTAACCACACGAGAGGGATATGGAACCTCTCTTGACTAAGTACTTTGGGAAGTGTTAATTATGAGCTGGTCGGTGGGTGTGTTAAAAATATGTGTGTGTGTATGTGGTGTGTGAGGGGAGCATTAGCAGACCGGTTAGGCTGTCTAATGTGTCCTTCTCCCGTGGGTTGCGGCTCTTAATTAGCATCGTCCATTGGAAAGCGTTTTGTTAGACTTAGCCGTGCCCGCATACCAAAGGAAGTATGCTAACCGTGGCTGGTGGAAAGGCGGTCTATCGTGTGGGTACATTGGTACACCCCTGCAGGGTTAAAACTATTCGAATAGCCTCATCCTAGGTTATGGACATTGCTTGGTAAGGTCGTGCAAGAACTAGACTACAACCTTTTTAAAACTTAAAAATTTGACATGGGTGGTATGAAGGGGTACTTCATGCTATTGTTGTTGTGACTATTGGGTTAGTCACTTCTAGGATGTTGTTGTCCTCTACCTATTGTTATAATTGTCTCTCTGTTATTTGAAACATAGAAATTAATTACAAACTGGCTTTTAAATGTATTACTTTATTGCGAATAAAACTTGCTTTATGCTGAAAATAAGTCCAAAGCCTCCTCCAATTAAATAAAGCTTGCATGTAGTTAATTATAGTTCTGTTATCTTACACGTCAGTCTTGCGAGTACAAAAATAATTTTTGTACTCATCTGCTTTGCTTAATATTTTTGTTGCAGAGGAAGAAGGTGAGCCCCAAGGGCTTCCCTTTTGTGAGATGTGCTGCGGGTTTGACGACTAGCTTGGCGGTCCGGTTGGTTGCCTTGTGGGTTAAAGGCACACTAATTGGCTTTTGTTTATCGCCATCTTATGGCACCTTTGCTTCCGCTGTTTACTTGGTTATCTGTATGGTATTTGGCCTGTCGGCCCCTCTTTTGTAATAACTTATTATTATGTATGTCTTTTGAACTTGTGTTGTGCTTCGGTTCTATGTGAATGGATGGAGTTGATGCACAATTTGGTAGCGGGGTGTGTATACTGTATTTCTGGGAAGTATACATATCTCGAGGCTTGGTTTATTTGATTTGTAATGTTAGGACCAAGTGGATGGTTAAGCATTACAAGCCAAATAAATCGGGGTCCTCACAGGTGTTTCCTTTGGAGAGATTTATGATGGGATAAGAGGCTATGATGATTCTCACTAGGAGTGTATTATTTCATTGTTAGTGAGATTGTCAGTAAGGGATTATGATGATACTATTGAATGTTTGGTATAAGGGAATTGGATCGCTGCCTGACATTGATTAAATGAAAATGCTTCTAGTCACGCGTTTGTAATATTTCAGACCTCATGCTGATGTGGTAGTTGAAATTGTTTTGAGCAAAGTGACGTGCTGAGAGGTTTTATCGGTTCCTAAGTAGTTTATGTGTTGTGGTCTTGAAATCTCTTCTTGTTGGTGTTGGCATGGTGATGTTGTAACCAACGGAAGTCGTTTTCTTTGTTAAAGGAAAGAGTGAAGTAGGAGTATTTCAGTTTGAAGTCAAGCTTTGTAACTTGCATTTTATCGATTTTTGCCTAAGCTTTTTGTTTGCCCAATAGAATTTCCTGAATCCCAAAACCAATGTTTTATTCTCGTTTGAGGTTTGATATGTAACATCCCAAGTTTTAGACTTGTGTTTCAAATGTAAGAAAATGATTAGAATTTAAAACTTTTTCTTACATCATGTATTTCTTGTGTGTACTAAACGATTATTGTACAAGAGTTATGGAAATGCAAAGTCACAAGTCTTTTGATCCAAATCTTGAGCTTTCAAAAACATTCTTGTCAGATATTTTGATCATCTCCGGGAAATATTTTTCCTAAGTTCTAGGGTTGGTGTGTGACCCCTCTAAAAAATTTCACAATTTTTAGAAATTGTTTGAATATTTTTGGAGGTCAGTCAACCCAATTAAATTCTGGTCAAACTGTGGACCAGCACCTTGTGGAATTTTTGGAGAAAAATGTATAGCACAAAAACCCTTGAAAAATTTACACAAGGTCAATGACTCAGTTAGCAAGCTCCTGTAAAAATTTCATAAATTTTGGAGTGAGTTTCCTACCTCAAATAAATCCTCCAACTTCAGATCAGTTTGAAACCCAAATTTAGAGCTGAGTCAGACTCGGGCTCGAGCCAGACCCGAGTCCGACCCGGCCAACTGACTCGGTCGAGTCAAGTCACTAGCGCCGCACTCGAGCTCGTGCGCGCGTGTGTGGGCCGTTGGATTTCCATCCAATGCCCCAGACCTCCCCGCTGCTCTAAAGAACTCTTGAGCACCCTCAGCCGTCAGATGTTGGTCCAGCGGTCTAGGACCTCCCCAGGACCTTCCAGCCGCGAAGACCTCCTCTGCTCGGGTGATCTGGGACGTCCAGGACCACCCCGATTACATCAGGGACGTCCAGGACCTCCCTCGGCCCTGTTCTTCTTCCTCCCGACCTCCTTGAGGTCTGGTCATCATGGTTTTTCCCACACCTGTGCGTGTGTCGGGTCGAGCGGTTAGGGGCGTGTGTGTCACCTTTGTCCTTCCCAACGGCTCCATGCGCGAGCATTAATTGCGGTCGAGCTTTGCCCGAAAGTCTCCCTTCTGTCTTGTTTTGTCACTGCACCGTGGGCGCACCTTGATCATTTCATTCCTCGGGACTCATTGTGGTTCACTTGCCATCTCAGCCTTATAGGTCACCGAGCCCCTCCTCACTCTTTTGGGCACCATCTTCCTCAACCTTTCAGACCACCATTGTCGGGCTTGGGAGCTCCTTGCAGCCATCCGAGCTCCAATGGTCCCATCGAAGGGTGGTCAAGTTGGGAGATTGCTTTTCGTGGTCGGGATCACCTTCTTCCTCTGCGCCGGCAAGCACTTCATCGCCGGACTTCTTCGACCATCTCCGAGCTCCTCCGACCTCCCTGGTCCCCTCTCTGCCCTTAGGTGCCCATCCCTTAGCTTTGTTGTTGTTTTCTAGAGCTCGTGTAGTTTCGTAGTTGCCGTTTTAGCCTTCCTAGCCTATCTCCGGCTCGCTGGCATTCAAGGCCGTTGCCGCCGGCGAGGTTGCCACCTTTAGCTCCGTGATGATATTGTGGTTCCATTCCAGTGTTTAGTTGGCGCCGGCGTGGTCCCTGTCGCCGCCGGCAAGCCGTTGAACGCGCTCGGGATTTTGCCGGTGCAAACTCCCGTTTTCGTCATTTTCTTAGGACAACATTAATGCCCAATTATTGCTAATCATTGGGTGCATTAATCATGTCTTAAACTGTGCCGTGTGTCACCGACGTGTGGGACATAGGCTTAGAATTAAAATCCAGAAGTCATTAATGTCCCTTTTAGATTCCTTTATTGCCAATCATGAGCAGCATTAATGTTGTCTTTAGCCGCCACCTTTTGTCGCTGTCCTGAGGACCCGCACCATTAGAAGCACCTTAGACCTCCTCGGGTTGTCTTGGCCACAATGACCTCCCGGGACTAGATCTGGGACTTAGATTCATTTCTAGGAAAACTCTAGTCCCAGGACCTCCCCATCGTTTGATCCCAGCCGTTTAAGAGCACCCCGATTTAGATCTGTGCAGTAGAACCTTTCTCGCGAAAACCTTAAGTCTCCGGACCTCCTAGAGTTAATCTTGACCGTGAAAGACCACTCTAGATTAGCTCTTAGCCGTCAGATTCTCCCTCTGTAAGGTCTTTAGCCGCAGGACCTCCCCCTAGTTTTAATCCTAGCCGTCCATGACCTCTTTAAACTCAATCTAAGCCGCTAGGACCACTCCTGCGCAAAAACACCTCTCCATGGTCATTTTGCAAAGACCACCCCTGGACCACCCCTCAGGGTCCTCTTTGTAAAAAGCCACCCCTGGTCTTTTACAAAGAAAACCCCGCTCAGGACCTCTTAGGCGCAATCCTAGCCGTTCACGACCTCCCTGGATTTGGATCTGAGCGTTAGATCTCCTTTGTAAAATCCTTAGTCTCAGGACCTCCCTCCGCGTCGATCTGGACCGTTCAGGACCTCCCTAGGTCTAATCTGAGTCGTCCAGATCTCCTCCTATTAAAACCCTGTCGCATAGGACCTCCCCGAGTAGATCTTGGCCATCCAAGACCTCCTCGTGTAAATCCCAGCCGATCAAGACCTCCCTCTGGAGATCTTGACCGTCTAGGACCTCATCCTTTAGATCCGTAGCTTTAGGACCTCCTCCTCAGGTCTCAACCGTTAGATTTAGATCTAACGGGCTAGACCTCCCTCCGTAGGTTTAGCCTCAGGACCTCCCCTAGTGCTCGGGACCGCCAAATCTTGATATGACGGTCACGACCTCCGTTAGGCGCGAGGACCTCCTTTGCATGCGCTGTGCATGCACTGGTCGTGGCCGTTGGATCCAAACTCAACGGTCCAGACCTCCCCAGAGCGGGAGGAGGTCTTTTGTGCACTGTGCTTCGAGGTCCGTGGCCTTGCGATGCAAGATCAACGGCCCACGACCTCCCCGTTTCCTTCAGTTCATTTGGACCTCCCGAGAGCTCAAATTTTCTAAGTCTTTTAATGTTTCAAATTTCAAAAGTGCATAACTTTGTCATTTTAGCTCCTTTTTGAATGATTCCAGTTGCTTTAGCTCTGTTATGGAATGAACTTTAATCTGAGAATGAATTTAGGCACTGTTATGTAGCAGAAAATGATATAAACTGCATGAACTTGTTTAATATAAAATGGTTGTCTAGAAATTCGTTGAAAATTTGTAAAATGCATAACTTATTCTCTGTGATTCCAAACTGAGCAAACTAAATTTTGTTAAAACCCACTAGGAATGTACTGTAGTGTAGAATAGGCCTTAATATGATCCTTGCCATTGAAATTAATGATCTACTAGTTTTAGAATTTAGAAAAATCATAACTAATTCATTATAACTCCAAATGATGTAAACTCAACTTTGCTGTTCTTAGGATGACCTTAGCTACCTACCATAAAAATTTCAAATTCCAGATCATTTTAGAAATTTTTGCCATGAACAGTAACCGAAATTAATTTAATTAGGATTTTTCAAGCTGAGAGAAATTATTTAGGGCATAACTTTTTATGCTAAGTCCAAATGAAGTGATTCTTGTTTCTAAAATTGTCTAAAATCAACCTCTAGCTGCTGTATAAATTTCATGGGATTTGGATGTCTTTTGCTGTTGAGTTTTAGTTAGTGTTCTTCGTTCTTATTGGTTTTATCACCTTTTCGTGTTAGGTTCCGAAGAATTTATTGAACTTGAGCACTCCCCTCTGCAGCAAGACCAATCCCAGCAAGGCAAGCAGTTTGATCATGTTAATCCTAGTATTTTAAGTATTTATGTTGTTTACAAATTCTACGTATGCATTGCTAGTTTGTGTTAAACTATTGTCGTTAGTTGACCTAGTAGATGCATTTCATTAGCAAATGATTATTCTCTACTACCGTGAGCCTAGGTTATTGCTATGATTAGGGCTCGTGGATGAGCTCTTGTGTAATACCCCAAATATCAATTGGAGAAAATATTATTCGGGAGAGGGAAATTTATTCAATATCGATTGTAACAAAGTTTAGAGATGGAATTAAGTTCAAAATTCAGAATTTTAGGAGAGGAATGGGCCACCAACCCATATTCGAGAGGAGAGGAGCCGGCCTTAGTGGCCCAAGGCCCATGAGTGGTCTGGTAGCCCATTAGAAGGCAAGGGAGGGGAGGGGACCAAACCCTAGCCACCCTTGCTACAGCAGCCGCTGCGCTACAGTAGCCATGCTACAGTAGCGACACGCTACCATGCTCCGCCTCCTGCTGCTCCTCCTCTCCTTGGCGCCATCCTCCCTACTGCTGGCCATCGGGAAGAAGAGAGGAGAAGGGAAGGGAAGAAGAAGAAAGGTGGGGGTGATCTTCGTGAGGAGTTCCAGCGTCATTCTTGTGGTCTCCAAGGGTAACGATCGTCGTTTATGTTGTTGGATTAATCGTAGAGGTGAACTTGATTAGGATTGATCGGATCAAGTTCTGTCTGCTGAAGATTCAGTTCTGTCCAGTGTCTTGTGCGGCCTCTTTCGTGTGCTTAAAGGCAGAATTAGGAAATTTGATCACCCACAGTTATTTAGATATTGTTCTTAGCTTTTGGTGGCCGCCAAGAACACCTGATTCCGACGTACGGATCAAAAGTTATGATTATTTTAGTTTCTGCTGTCCAGAATTCTGACGAGAATTAGCAGTCACTGTAATTGTTAAATTATGACTTAGATAGAAGATGATTCAGAAGTCTTGCCCATAACGACTTTTGTACGTGATCTCATTAGCTTTCAGGATTGATAAAGAACGCCCTATTTGGATTTGTAGAACAAAAGTTATTTATATTTCAATGTGACTGTCCAGATTGTATGTCAGTTTCTATAATTAGTTTTGACCTGTGTGCCACTTTTTGTTAAAGGAAAAATATGAATGTCATGCCAACTAGGTTATTGTAGGTAATTTTATAACCTTTCAATATTGTTAAAGAACACTCTAATTGGAATTGTAGAATAAAAGTTATGATCTTTTTAGTGCTGTTGTCTTTTTCATCTAGGCAGTTTCTGTTCTATAATTTCATCTATCAATTAGCAAATTAAATTGGCCGAATTAGGTTACCTTGTCAACTAAAGTATTGTAGATATGTCAGCTAAGAATCCATAGAAACTGGTCTCACCTCATTCCGAGTTCCAGATCAATAGATATGATTTTTACCGTACTGCTGTCCAGTTTCGGTTTGTGCCTGAGTAGTCAATTTTCAGATTAAAGTTTCTAGTTGAATCTTGAGTCACCGGGGAAGCGTTGTAGAACGGTGTCGAGAAGTGTTGTGTGCAATGTGTTCTTATTTAAATTACTTAATTGTTTAGGCAGCGAGGCTACGGGTTTGGGAGCATCATCGTTGCCTGCTAACGCGTCGCATCGCGGAAGGCAAGTACTTTGCTAATATTAATGCTTGTGATTGATGAATGCTTAAATGTTCATGTTGTGGTATCTTATGATACATGAGAAGGTGAAAAGTCTATGTTCGTTCATATGTGTTGATTCCATGTTTTGAGATGATGTCTTTCATTGTTCAAATTTCATTCCATGCATCCATAACTCATGTTTCCTCCACGGGAGTGGATTGTAAGTCCCACCATTCCAATGTTGGCAGATTTGGACATTGTCATGTCCCGTCCACGGGAGTGGATAGAAAGACCCATCAATTCCAAGATGGGCATATAAGACCCATCAATTCCAAATGGGCAGATTTGGACACTGTATGAAACGTTCTTCATACAGGACTTGGATCCCCGCACTTTTGTTAAGGTGCGGGCTTAAGTGAACACCGACGGGTGTGTCACTAGCTATACCGGTATAAGCACGTGTGCAGTCCTTCCTTCGATTACTTCCATTCATCTCATGCATTCATAAATATTCATGTGCTCTATGTTCAGAAACTGTGAAGATGTGATCTTGTTTATATTGGAGGTCTGTTCTTCTATTCAATGTACTTGCTGAGTCTTGGACTCACTCTTGCTTTGTTTATTTGTTTTTAGGTGACCATTGATGAAGTTTCTCTTGGGAGGGAGTAAACACGCACTACTCAAATATATTTCACTCTACACTAGATTCAATAACATAATTATTATTGTCTCTCATTCATTATTTGTTGGATTGTAATAACTAAACTTAGACATGGATGGTAACTTCCTTTCGAGGAGTTTGTTTAAATAATTGTTTATGTTCATTGATCCTTCGTTGTTCATTGATCATTCGTTGATAGGTTTATCTTAGTGGATCCATTATTACATTCCTGTTATGTTCCAACTGATGTTGATCTGTTTAGCTTAGTTGATGAATTATTGTCGAAGTTATTCCACTGTATGATATTATGTTAGGTCTTTAGGTAGCATTTTTGCTTTCGAATAGCCAGGGTGTTACAGTTGGTATCAGAGCGGGCTTTAGGTCCGTGGTGAATAAGTTAGCAACTTAGGTAGCTGAATTTGTGAAAATTTGTTAATGGTTATTAACCTAAAACTTGACACATCGGTGCACGAGAGGATGAGATGGTTCAAGCAATGTGTTTCTGTTGCTGTTATGATGCCTTGTTACTATATGATATGATATGATCTTCTATACCTATGAAATTATTCTGTGATTGTTATGAGATGATATTCTATACTCACAGTGATTTTTGGCTATGGGTGATGTTGAGAGGTTGAGGTCGTGGTTACGGCCGTGGGCTTTGCCAGGTTACACCACCGTTCGTGGTAAAAGAATAGAGTAGTATCTACCCTGAATACCATAGTTATGGGTGTTGAGGGCGAGTTTCTTTAGAAAAGTTATTCTCTTCCTTGATCTTGAATTTGGCCAATTCTGGTAATAGTTGCAGTTGATGAAGTTTTCTTGAGTTAGTGCTTTACATTCCTTCTGATGAGTTTTCATTGGACTTTCTTGGTTTCATAAATCGACTACTTGTTCTCCTACCTGCTGGTCTAATGTTGTTTCTTGGGAACGTTGGTTATCGGCAAGATTTATCTTTTCTTGGGAGTTCTACTCTTCTTATTGGAAATGTGATTCAATTATTCGCTTGGTATTGTGGATACTGAAAGTTTTCTGTTGCAAGTTCTTTATCATGTGAAACCTTTGGCTTTATGTATTTCTTTTGGATTATTTCGAGTGTTGAAATTTAATACCTCTTCTTCTGAAGGATTGGGTTAAAATCCCTAACTGATGTCTTGTCATGCTTAAGTAAGAGGTGTTAATTAAATGAATTAACCGTTATGAGATAAGTTATCATATTTGGGTTTTTGGCTTTGTGTAAGCAGTTTTTTTTTCTCAACTAGAATACATGGAAGTGAATTGCCTAATGCGAAGTATCGTTGTATTTGGTACATGATGAATTTTAGATAAGAGTTTTGTCGACGATCAAGACGTCGATCTTACGAAAATAGAAAGGAGAAAATGATGTGGGAAATCTCAGGGAATAATGGGACTGATCTTTTATTAGTATGAACTGGAATTTACAAGGTATATCCTAAGGACTCTGCTTGCCCTCATGCTAACTCAGAACTATTACACGAATCTATGGCTTGTGCTTTTTGTCTTCCTTCTTCTGTTTCCTTTTTTTCCTCCCCCCTTGATCCGCCCAGGTTCCATCTTTAAATAGCCCTCGAAGAGGTGACAAGCATTACTTCCGCAGAAGGCGCTGATGCGGCGCTATGCGTCAGTCGAGTCAAGTGACGGTTGATACAGAATCAATTGCTTGGCGGTTATATGTCTATGAAACATATAACCGCACGGAGGTTGTTCATCGGTGTGTCTTGGATAAGATACGTCGTATGGAATATGCACGTGTTCCATTCATCATACGGTAGAGAATATACCTTGGAATCGCTTCTACCTTCTACGAGCAGCTTCTTACGGTGGAAGCTTGGCTTGGGCCTTCGTTCGACCAGGGTACCCATTATGTAACCTCTGGAATCTCTATGACCAGTGAGGTCGTGCACCTCAAAGGTTACGACCATGAAGACGTATGGTCTTTTATATATTAAAGATAATATATAGAGGTTTTAATCCTCGTCAGCTAGCCCCCGAACTTTAAATGAATAGGTCGTGTGAACACCTTTCTTCCGATGAAATCGTATCGGGATGACGCTTATTAAATACAAGGGCATTTGAAGTGGTTTGTATTCACTTTAAAGTTGAGAACTTTGCCTTGGGATTTGAAGAGCTTCTGTGTCCGTTGGACTTTTTTGGGTAACTCCTTATTACGGTTTAGGATTTCTGAAGCTTATAAAACCCCTTTGTAAACTTAGTGTTGGACCGAAAAGGCGACTAGAGGGGGGGGGGTGAATAGGAGCACGATCTCTTTTTCTCCTAAATTCAATTCAATACGAATCTCACTCCAATAGCTATGAAAGCTATGAAGATCAATCAATCATGCACAGCGGAAGACTTGTATTGAATCAACTCAAAACCCCGAAGTAAAATCAAGACAAAAGCAAAACACGAAGACACTGGCGGTCTGACCTCTCACGGGGGCGGTCAGACCGGTCGGTCTAGCGGTCAGACCGATCCAAGCGGTCAGACCGATTTCTCGGCGTCGATCACCGGTTCGATGAACAGAGAAAACAAACCACAAACCAAACGCAAATTGATCAAACTTTTGATTCGTGCGTCCAAACTTCGTGAAATTTGACACACACCTACCTAAGTATGTCAGGAACCTATTCCAAGCAACGATCGTGATAATTCTTGCCAAGATTCTTGTGGGGACCCCGGGATTTATTTAACTCGTAATACTTTAGCAAGCATTACCAATTAAATAAAACCCGCCCCGAGACATGTATACTTCCCAGAAGTGCAGTATACATACCCTGATACAAACCTAAGCATCAATTCCATTCATCACATAGAACCAAAACCTTACGAACGAAGAAAAGACGTACATTAATTAAACAGAGTCATTACAAAAAAGGGGGGGGGGGGCCTTTCAGCCAAATGACAATAAGCACAAAAGTAAATAAGCAATGAAACAAAAGCGCCATAAGATGGTGAACTAAAGAGCCAACCGGTGTGCCTTTACCCACAAGGCAACCGACCGGACCGCTGGTTACTCGCTCTCCCAACCTGCACATCTCGCAAGTACCTTGGCTTATGAGAAACCTCCTCTGCAACAAAAAGATTAGCATGCAAAGCATGTGAGTACATCAACTTGTACTCGCAAGACTGACGTGTGAGATAACAGAACTATAATGTAGCTATATGCAGGCTGTTTAATTGGAGGTCATATGGTTTATTTAAGCATGAAGCAACATTTATTTGCAATAATGTAATACATTTAAAAGCAAATTTATAATTCATTTTTAAAGGTTCAAATAATCGCAAGCGACCAAGTATACAATAAGTAAAAGAGCACCAACACCTGGAAGTGACTCGCCCAAGTCACCACAACAATATTATGAACTCCCCGTTCACACCACCCGTCAAGTTTTAAGTTTTTAAACAGGTTATAACACTAGCTCTTGAAAAGCTTACCCAAGCGCGTCCATAACCTAGGACGAGGCTATTCGAATAGATTTATCCCTGCAGGGTGTACCACTTTACCCACACTTCAGACCGCCTTTAAGCCACATGATTCAGCCCACTACCGAAGGTAGGCCGGCACAGCTAAGTCTTACGAGACTTTTCCAATATTGTGTACTAGGCACGACCCGCTCGTATGGACCGAAATCCATACGCTACGTTGCCCAGCCGAAAAAGACAACTGCCACAAAGGCCCAAATTTTTCGGACAAGCGCAACGCTCCCAAACACAAAACCACCGCCACCCGCCTCTAGCACACGCCAAAGTACTCAGTCAAGAGGGGTTCCATATGCCCCTAGTGTGGTTAGTACGCAAATAAATGCCTGAGTAACGGGGACTCACAAGATGCTCGGTCCTTAATTGACCCGGGCACCAATCCAGTCACACCCAAGAAAGAATCACACCAACATACCATTGTGCCCGCGTCGAAACCAGTTTTTCATTTTTTTCATTTTTAGTTTTTAAGTGGCAAAATTAATCAAGGCACCAAACACCAAGTGTTGGACAATAATAGTAATAGTAGTTGTGTGATCCAGACCACCGACAGAGTCGATGATCGCCCAATACTACCGACACTAAGCATGGCTAAGCAAATTAACACGTGACTACTAAGTGATGGGGGCTCCACCATGAACCCTAACCACAGCAAATAACCTAGGCTCATGGTAGTAGAGGAATAAACATTTAGCTACAGGGGATGCAACTAAAGGATTTCTAACCACAATTTAACACAAATTAGCAATGCATACATACAGTTGAAGCAAAGTATTAAACTTTGAAAATAATAGGATTAAGGATATGATCAAACTGCTTGCTCGGCTGCTGTTGCTCAAGAGGTTGCTCTGATGTGCTATCGGGCTCAACGAACTCTTCGTCACCTATCCGCGCAATTAAATACAAGGCAAAAGAGCAATAAGGCAATAAACCCTAATCACAAAATTTGAGCAAAAAGCATCCAAAAGACACAAAATTTATACACAAGGTAAAACCAGCACCTATCTAGACATAAAATCTGGAAAAACTCAATTTGGATTAGTGGTGCAAAAGATATTAACTAAATAGTGATTTTCGGCCAGAATTAGGTACTGTAGCAAAAATATTTTCTAGGAAGATTTTGAAGCTGAAATTTTTATGGTAGCTATATACTGGTATAGAGATAACCCATATAAAATTTCAGGTCATTTGGAGTTATATTGCAAAAGTTATGATTTTTATGGTTTAACAGGGTATTAAAACTAAATTTTAGTCCTTATGATTTTGACAACAGTAGAATTTATGAAACTAATTTTCCTAGCAATTAGACTATCAGAGGAAACTACTCCAATTGGATTCATACAAAAATGACCAATAGATAAAAAGATATGCATTTTACAAGCCTGCTAAAAGTTCTGAAAAACAGTATTAAGTTCACTTGTTTACTATTTTTGAAAATGGTTTTCCAGGTTTGATCATGGTCTAAAATTATTTTTATATTTAAGTTCAAGTTATATGGAAGCTAACAAAATTGGAATCACCTAAGTTGGAGCTAAGACGACAAAGATATGAAAATGAGAAGACACTAACATTTTTCTGTTTTGAGACTTGGCCAAAACCGAAAGTTTTCTAACTCATAACGACGTGGACGACTCAGGGCCCTTGAGATCAGATCAGACGGCCACCCGAGAGCCACGTCGCGCATGACCCGGCACAGTTCGCCCGACAACAGAGCCGTGCCGAGGCCGAGATCGCCGGGCGCGTCGCCGGCGAGGGAGCTCCAGCGGCGCGCCAAGGCTAAATGGATACCACGGCTATTCCGCACCGCCGGCACCGGTGGCGAGGCAGGAGACGGCCTGACGCGGCGGCGCGACGGCGAGGGACGGAGGGCGTGCTACGGCCGAAAACGGCAACACCACTGAGGCTAATTCCCGCGCGAACGAGTGACGACTAAAGCTACTACGGTCATATGATCTCAACGGCACGGTCCGGACTACCGGAAGGCGGAGAGCCGCGGCGACCATGGAGCACGGCGGCGCGACGAGAAGGGGGCTACGGCTACGGGGCAGCAAAAGCGAAAGAGGAGGTGCTTAAGCTCACCAGGGCCTCGGGAAGACAAAGTGACGGGTCGATGATGCCGAGGAGGCTCGAGATGACCGGCGGCGAAGATCGGCGGTGGTGCGAGGGAGGCCCAACGGTGCCAAAGAACTGGGAGACATTGAGCCCCAATGAGTGGTGGCACTAGATAGAGGAGGCACCGTGGATGCTTTCTGAGCAAAAGATCGGGATGAGAAGGCCCTCACCGGACTTGAGAACGAAGGGGCACTGCGCGTCACGAGGGAAAACTCAAATCCACGAGGTTCCTTCCTCTGTCACCTGAAATTGGATGAGGAGTAAGCTTCACCAAGGGGTGAGGAAGCAGCAGGACAACAGAGGGGGCACGAGATCCACTGGAGCACAAGCTTCACTCGGAGCTCCAAGCTTGGCAATGGCGGCCGACCGCGATCGGGGCGCTTGAGGCTCTCTGGTGCTCAGCGGGTGCAAGCGAGGAGTGCGGAAGGGCGAAAGGAGGTCGAGCAACAGGGGGCCAAGGGCTTAAGAAAGCGGAAGGACCAAGGATCAACGGTGGCCCGCCTCGGGTGCTGCTGCCCGCCGCGAAGTCGCTGCGAGCGACAGGAGCAGGTGAAAAGCTGGCAACGACGACTTCGAGCGCGGCTCACTGGCAAGCATTAAATGCTCGGCGACCGTTGGCGAGGAGCGCACGAGGGTGACGCACGGAGGGACCCCCTCCATGCTCCAGCTCGGCCACGCTCGCGAGAGGCAGGGGAGGCCGAAGGAAGGAGACGACGGGAGCGCCGCTGGATTTTCATCGGACGGCTCACGCACAGCCACGCCTCCGCCGCGTTGGCTAAACAGAGACCGCACGATGGAGATCTAACGGCTAACACTGAGCCACGTCGACGAGTCCATCACCGAGCCGGTACAGTTAAGTGACTCGATCGAGCCAACTGGCTCGAGCCCGAGTCGGGTTCTAGCCCGAGGAACAGTGAACTCTGGTTTAGGTTTTTGATTTTAGGCTGGATTTGTGGAGGATTTAATTGGAGTATCAAACGAACTCGAAATTTGATGAAATTTTAACTGAAGCTAACTGGTTAGATGGTTGAACTCCCCTAAAATTTTCAGAAGTTTTTGTGCACCATATTTTATGTTAGAAATTCCAGAAGTGATAAACTGGGGTTTGACCAATTTAAAAATGGGTTTGACCTGAGCCAAAAATGGCTCAAACAAACTCTAAAAATCAGGGAAAAATTCAGGGGTGCACAATACCACCCCAAGAATTTATGATAAAAGTTTGAAAGGTTTTGGACCAGAGACAATACTCAAAATGTTTTTGACTCGAGTTAAACTATGAATTTTGAATGTTCAATTTATGAATTTTCTTTACAAGAAATATAAGAATAGTTCTAGGAGGTGAAGATGTGTGAAAAGTTTCAAAATGTACACATTTTGATACATTTGAAACATGAACCCAGTGTTAGGTTACGGTTGAAACACACGTCTTAATTTACTTATTCGGGGCTGTTACAATTCTGACCTTTTACAGTTTGAGCGAAGTTAGGTCAAAAACCGAGTCAAAACGAAAATATGATCTTGAGACTTGCTCGTGGGTGATTGATGATATTGATGATCCTAGATGTATTCCCACACGTCACACAAAGCTAGATCACGCCCGTAAACTAAGCAAAAACTCGAGGATCAAAGAAAGACTCAAATCATCAAAAAGAGAGAAAGAAAGCAATTGACCTCATCTTGAAGAAACTTTCTTTGGATTGATTTGATATGATATTGGTTCACAGCCACTCCATCAATGGATGACAAGGACTCAATACATGAGCACGAAATCCAATCCAACTCTCAAGAACCCTAACCTCCTCTCCTCCTCTCCCTAAGCAAATTAGGGTTTCTAAACAATGAAACGTCGAAAGGTCGGGGAGGGGGTGCAGCCACCTCTCTCCTCTATTTATAGTGGAGGCCTAGGGTTTCTAAAAGAGTCTCCCTAATGGGCTCCCATTAAGGCCCAAAACAAACGGGTGACACACGCACGCATTTTAAAGCGTTGTGTTCATATTGTGCGAAGCACTCGCTTGCTCCGCCACGTGTGGGTTGATCCAACGGCTCTCATCATGTCGGCAAGTCTCTCCCATCCGGCTCCCACCGAAACCACCATGGCACTTGCACCGACCCGCGCGCTTGATTCAACGGGCCGCACCGAATCGCCTGTTCGTTACCTTTGTCCATCTTGCACCATACTTGAATCCAATGACTTCGCCCGGCATCGTCGATCGTTTTGAACCTCAGCTCTCCAAGCCTAGTCCCGATCATCCTCGCCGTTGACCGTCGTTGACCACCAAGCAACCTGCACAACAATAGACAAGAAAATCGAATTCGGGAACAAGTTCTTCACAACTTGACCCACGTTAGTCAAAACATGCATTATGCAACACATATGACATGAAACCCATGAACTTAACCTAACAAGCAACCATCGCCGCCACACGGGCTGACGACATAAGTGAAAACCGGTCAGACCGCCACTTTTGCCGGTCGATCGCCATCGCGGTCCGATCGCCAATCAAGGCCGGCCGACCGCCACCAAAGGACTTAGCCAAAATTTCAACACTGAAATCCGCAACCTCTCTGGAAATTTAAAACGAATAGAACTTTTGACTGGAGGCTCCAAAAATTATGGGACCAACTGCAGTAGAATCTCCTCACTTGCCTACACACTCTATTTTTTGGCCCAACCTCAAACTCCAATGCCACTCAACTTACCGGTCCGACCGCTCATCAGACGCCGGTCAGACCGCTACCCAAACGGTCGGACCGCCGACCTGGCCGGTCAGACCGCCAGACAAAATCACCCGAGGCATCGGCGGTCTAACCGCCACCAAGGCCGGTCAGACCGCTTGAGACATGACAGAATCTGAACTTTGCCGAAAACTCGTGTTTCCGCAAACCTTCAACGTCATTACCAATTGTCACATCATCCTAAGATCATGAGCATATCCCCATGATATCCACAATCTCCCCCTTGATGAACATATTGGCAATTCCATACAAATGCAAGTTTTGAGGTTTGAAAAGTAAAAACTCAACGTTTTCGCGCAAAGGCACAACTTGGTCCATATGCAAGAGAAAGCAATGAAAATGACCAAGCTGGCTTCAGAATAGCATCAGCAAGTGAGATAAGGCAAAAGAAAGCAAGAAAGCTTCAATTTCCAAAGAAGAGTCAAAAATCTCACTTAAGGTCCATATGAAAGAACAATTGTTCGAAATGACCTTTGATCATGGTGAGGCTCAAGAATTGCAATTCAAGTTCAGAAAGAGCAATAAGACCATAACAATGCAAATAAGAACTCCCCCTCACTATGATCCTCAAATTTCAGAAAATTTCAAATTCTCCAATTTTCTCCCTCTTTTTAATACTTTTAAATCTTCTCCCCTTTACACATCTTGAAATATCTTCTCCCCCTTTGACAATGGAGTCATCAAGGAATCACGCCTTCCTCTCGTCGAGAGATAACAAATGCAGAATGAGGAAAAAACATAAGAAGGAGCATGCATGAAATGCAATGGAATGGCTTCATATTTTTGTATTTTTCAATTTTGGATTACAAGAAGCTTTGGAGATTACCCAAAAGAACAAGCTAGCATTTCTAAAATTGCACAAACAACATATCAGCCTGAAAGCGCTAGCAAGATCATGATAAAACATATATAACAAAGCTAAAGCAAGAAGGCTCAATATAAAGCAATAAATTTTAGCATTTTAAGCAAAGCTTCAAATCTAGCAAGTCCATCAACAGGGATCCTAAGATGATACTGGCCATGTCAAAATGTCAATGTGAGACCAAGACGCTAACAATGACCACATAAAGAGACAAACAAGTCCTGAATTGAATCGTTTTGCTCAATTTGTCTCAAACGCCCATTTTTCAACAATTTTTCATTTTCAATGAATATTGAAGTTGATTAAAGGTATATCTTAGTGAAGAAGATCCTGGACTAGAAGCCATCCACAAACTCTTCCTAAGCTTCTACCAGGGCGACAAATCTTGAGGTTCATGTCAATTGTGACAAGCAGTCCCCATGAGATCGTCTGGATCATCAAACTATCTCCAAGTTCATGTCTATGACATGCAGTCTTGAGAGAATAGTTTGGCACATTTTAAGCACAAGACAATCTTTAAATTTGATTTTTCATTTTTTACAAGAGCAGATTTAGATTCTTAAAAGAACAAGAAGCTCAAGCAATGATCAATACTAGATTCAAGAGCTAACACCGTAATTTTGACAGGGCCAATGTCACAAAAGGAGCACTAATTGCGCAACTAGCTAAAACATCCACAAATTGCAGTTTTTAGTTCAAGTTGTCTTAAAGTTTTGGCTCATTTAGCAAAGACTTAGCTACACATGTGAAAGCATTATAATTCTAGCAAGTCAAAGAACTAGACATGGCATTGAGCAGAATTAACATACTAAAGCTCAAAAGGGTAATAAGCAAAGCTTCATCAATTTTAAAAGACAAGCAGAAAAGCTTATATTACAATGCATCTTTTTGGTTTTTCATATAAATGCAGTAAGATACAATGAGATGCACAAAAAGATTTAAAAAAACCTAAAAAGATCAAAAAGATCAAAAGAAAATACCACTAAAAGAAGGTATCAGAAAAGATCAGAAAAGCTCAAATGAACAAGGAAAGTTCAGAACAGAGCCAACTCCCCCTCAAACCAACCCATATGGATAAATTACCCCTAACTCACTTCTCAAGGTGGCAAACCTAGTTGGATCTAAAGGCTTGGTGAGGATATCAGCCAACTGAGCTTCGGACTCCACGAAATGCAGCACAATATCACCCTTCTCGACATGATCTCTAAGAAAGTGATAGCGAATGTCTATGTGCTTGGTCCTAGAGTGTTGCACAGGGTTTTTAGCAATGTTAATCGCAGAAGTGTTATCACAGAAAAGAGGAACACTAACAAATGCCAACCCAAAATCCTTAAGAGTGGACACCATCCACAAAATCTGACTACAGCAACTAGCAGCAGCTACATATTCAGCTTCAGCAGTGGATTGTACAACAGAAGACTGCTTCCTAGAAGACCAAGAGACAAGAGAAGTGCCTAGGAAGTGACAAGTGCCTGAGGTACTCTTCCTATCTAGCCGACAGCCCGCAAAATCATAATCAGAAAACCCCCGAATGGACAAAGAAGACGAGCAGGAATACCAAATGCCATACTGGAGGGTAGAGTGTAAATACCTGAAGATGCGCTTAACGGCTTGGCGATGGGAAGTCCTCGAGACGCTCAAACCTCGCATGCAGGCAAACAAATAAGTGGATGTCCGGTCTTGAGGCCGTCAGGTACAGAAGGGAGCCAATCATGCTGCGGTACTCACGTTGATCCACAGCTTCTCCTTCCTCACCTGGATCCAAAACAGTCGAAGTCTCCATGGGAGTGGCGATCGGCTTGCAATCACCCATCTCGAAGTGCTTGAGCAGATCCTTGGTGTACTTCGTCTGATGGATGAAGATCCCTTCCTTGCATTGCTTGATTTGAAGCCCCAGAAAATAATTGAGTTCTCCCATCATACTCATCTCAAATTCCCTTGACATGGTCTCAGAAAAACTGGAAACAAGAGCATGTGAAGAACCACCAAAGATAATATCATCTACATAAATCTGAGCAAGCAGGAAGTCATTGTCACGCCTAAGGATGAACAGGGTCTTGTCTACCTTACCCATCTCAAAATTATTCTTAAGTAGAAAGGTCTTAAGTCTATCATACCAGGCTCTAGGGGCTTGCTTAAGACCATACAAGGCTTTGGATAGCTTGAAAACATGATGTGGATACTTGGGATTCTCAAAGCCTGGGGGTTGTCTAACATACACTTCCTCCTCTATAAATCCATTCAAAAAGGCACTCTTAACATCCATCTGATATAATCTAAAGCCCTTAGAAGCAAATGAATGCAAGCGAATGCGAATGGCTTCCAATCTAGCAACAGAGCAAATGTCTCATCAAAATCTAACCCTCAACTTGGCTAAAACCCCGAGCTACCAATCTAGCCTTGTTTCTAACCACGTAACCATCCTCATTTTGTTTATTTTTGAACACCCAACGGGTTCCTATCACATTATGACCACTAGGAGGTTCTACTAGATTCCGACCTTATTCCTCTCAAAATTCTCTAACTCCTCATGCATGGCATTAACCCACTAGAATCGATAACGCATGTGATATATCGCGGGTTCGAAAGAAGCAACAAATGCGAATGAGAGTAGAGACTTGGATCGTGATACAGGAGCGAGTGACTCGCTCATTAAGATTACCAATCATCCGATCCGGAGGATGATGCCTCGAATATGAAGTGGAGCGCCTGGGAGACAATATCTCCTCAACCTCCGCAGTACTCGCTGATGAAGAAGATGCAAGCAGAGCCTCAATTGGAGGTGAAGCAATCGTGCGTGTTCTGGAATTTGGACAGAGCCTCGGAGCAAAGCAGTGGAGGACAAATATTAGCTTCGTCATCATCTTCCTCCACAAAAATGCTTTCACACTGTATCACCTGAAATGTCTGATCTAGCTCTGTGGCTAGTCTCATCAAAAGTGACATTGCATGTCTCTGGACAATGTTAGTTTCAACATTAAAACCCGAAAACCCTCGAATGTGCGGGATAACCTGAAATAAACCATCAAAAGTCCTTGATTCAAATTTATCTAGGTTTCTGTCTTGAGAATGAAACACTTAGCTCCAAAACTCGAAAATGAGAAATGAGGGTTTTCTACCAAAACGAAGCTCATATGAAGTCTTGCCCAAAGAAGGTCTCAAGTAGACACGATTTGCAATATGGCAAGTCAGTAGAAATAGCTTCGGCCCAAAACCTCCTCGGTGTGCTATACTCATCTAGCATTGTCCTAGCCATCTCGACTAAGGTTCTGTTCTTCCTTTCCACAACGCCATTCTCGTTGAGGGACGTGTGGAGAAGAGAACGATGCTCAATTCCGCCAAAGACAAAAAGAGGCAAGCGAGGCATTCTTGAACTCCGTGCCATTGTCATCTGCGGATCGCTCTCAAGGCACCAGAAAGTTCAGAAGCCAAACAAAGAACAAGATCAAGAAAATGACCAAAAGCTTCATCCTTCGAAGCAAGAAAGAACACCCAAGTGTATCTCGAAAAATCATCAACTATGACAAGAATGTACCACTTGCCACCAATTGACCGAACCCTAGCAGACCAACAAAGATCCATATGAAGCAACTATCCCGTCCGTCTACCATGACCAAAGTCACTGAAGGGTGTGAGGCGGCAACTTGCTTGCCATGCCTACAGGGCGCACATACAGCATCCTTGACGGCTTTGAGTTTGGGCAAACCTCTCATGAGATCAAGGTTGCTAACTCGCGTCAGATGATCAAAACCAATGTGCCCCAAACGTCGGTGCCAAAGCCAGAACTCAGAAGAAGGTGTAAACAAACATTTAAGAGAACCAGCAAGAGATTCAGAAAAATCAGCTCCAAAGATCCTAGCAACTCTATAAATCCCAAAAACGAGCTCACCAGCAGAATCAAGCACCCGACAAGCATTTTTCTTAAATATAGTCTCATAACCATCGTCAAGAAGCTGTGAGACAGAGAGTAAGTTAAACCTAAGCTTGTCCTCAAGAGCGACGTCCTTTAGGATGAAATTGTCGTTCACCCTGATTGTTCCTGTTCCTTCAATCCGCCCTTGAGTATTGTCTCCAAAAGTGATGAGAACATCACCTATCGACCGCGTGAAGGAAGTGAACCATTTTGAGTCTCCAGTCATGTGGCGTGAACATCCGGAGTCGACGAACCACGTGTCCTTCCTTCCGCGACGATCCTGAAAATTAAGGCACAGAAGGACGATGTGTCTCAATACTGGGGTTAGTTAAACATGACTTGGGAACCCAGTACTGAGACACATGTCTGCGAGTAGTATACAAAGCAGAAGTGCTATCCTTGATTCTATTTAAAATTCTGTTGTGAGCAATGGTTACTCTCACATGAGAGTTATCCTGTCTAGGAGCATGAGCATGATTCGCATGTGAAATAAATCCTAGACCAGGTTTCTTCCTTTCTAAATTACCATGTCTCACAAAAGCTCTAGGTTGATTAGATGACATTCTAGCAAGATTTTTCTTAGCATTTTTCAACCTACGCCAACAGAACTCAACCAAATGCCCATCCTTCTTGCAATAGGTGCAATGGTACTTGGTACCACCGGGAGAAGCACCTTTGACCGAACAGATGGTTGGGCAAAACCTGCAGATTTGAAAGTGATCTTTGCAGGTTGGGTATCAAATTCAACTAAGCCATTTCTCAAAATTTGAATGTCATTAGATTTATCCTGGGCAAAGTTGTATCCTAACGCTTGCTTCTTATAAGGAGTTTTGACTTGTCAAGAATCATGTTTAACTGTTTCTTACCTTTAGAAAATCTTTCTAATGTGTCATTAAGGTAAGCAATTTCTTTTCTAAGGTTAACACATGAATCACAAGTTTTAGCGTTAAGCCTCTTCTTATAAAGAGCAACTTCAAGCTTAAGAGCTTCACATGAAGCACAAGTAGCAGAATTAATGCTGTCCTTAAGCTTGTCATATTTAGCTCTAGCTGCTTCTACAACATCATGTATTTCACGTTCACGTTCTAAGCAGACAGAGCAAGAGCTAGATTCAACCATGTCAGAAACAACCAATTTGCTAGACTTTAAGCATTTTTCGCAAGGAGCAGATTTAACTTCAATTAGCTCAGTTCTAGCATTTTTAAGTTGTTACAAAGCAATATCATGAGCAGATTGCAGTTTAGCAAATTCAGAATGTAAAGCATAGCAGGATGAACATTCATCAGATTCAAGACTTTTAGCATTCACAAGTTCTAATGTGAGTTTCTTTACTTGTGACTCTAATTCCTCATTCCTAGTCATGATGAACTTTAAAGCTTTATCCTGACCTAGCATTTGCTCATAGACAGTTTCGCATCTAGCAAAGAGAACATCATATGAAGGAGATACCTCATTGTTGTCATCGATGTCGCTGAGTCGACCATGAAGCACATGCTTGTAAAGTCTTTGGCCTTTCCTTCTTGTCTTGAGGAGCTCCTCCTTCTTGTCCTCCTCGCTCCCGAGTCCACATCACTCAAGGATCGATCTCCAAGAGCGGCAAGAACCCGTGAGCAGCCTTCCGAGCTTGGCATCATCAAACTCGACTTGCGCCCGAGGCTTCTTCCAAGTGGCTTTTCATCCTTGTGGTTGCTCTTACCTTTCAGCTTGGGGCAATTTGCCGGATGTGATTAAGCTCTCCACACTCATAACAAGTCACAGGCCGCTCTCTTTTGTTTCTCATATTGTTGTAGGCCCGTGTGAACTTCTTAATCAAAAGCGCCATCTCGCACTCAGGAATACTCTGAAGATCCTCTTCTTTAATTGCAGATAAAGAAGCAAGTGAAAAACCAGAAGAGGACTCAAACGACCCATCAAAGGCTCTTTTGAGCGGGTCTGCTACCAAAGCCATGTTACCTTTCTTAGAATGGTCAGCTTTCTGGATCTCATGAGTCTTGAGCTTGCTATAGAGCAGCTCCAAAGTCAGATCAGAGCAGTTGACATTTTCCTGAATAGCGGTAGCCTTTATCTCCCACTCCCTGGTGTTGATTGCAGCCATGAGATGGATGGCATTTTCAGACTGTGTAAATTCAATACCAACAGACTTTCATCTGATTTATCACTGTGTTGAAGCGATTGAAATGTCATCGATGCTCTCACCAGGACGCATCTCGAATTTGTTATATTCTCTTTTATAGACCTGCTGACGCACTTGTTTGATTTGGGAAAAACCCTCATGATAGGTTTCGAGAGTCTTCCAAATCTCATGTGCAGTCTCGAGATTGCAAATCCTATCATATTCCTGTCTACCAAGCCCACCATACAGAAAATTCTTTGCCTTACGGTCATTAGCCAATAGGGCTTGAGCTTGCGTAGCAACCTCGAGCAAGATAAGCGGACCTCGAACAGCCTCCAAAATACCTCGTGGTTCGCTCTCAAGAAAGACACGCATGCGTTCTTCCAAAAGGCATAGTCGTGCCCATCAAGATATGCGGTTTAGAAGAGTATTTATCCATCGCCAGTTCGGTGACCGGTTAAGATCAAGATTGAACTAACCGGGCTCTGATACCACTTGTTGGACCGAAAAGGCGACTAGAGGTGGGGTGAATAGGAGCACGATCTCTTTTTCTCCCAAATTCAATTCAATACGAATCTCACTCCAATAGCTATGAAAGCTATGAAGATCAATCAATCATGCACAATGAAGACTTGTATTGAATCAACTCAAAACCCAAGTAAAATCAACACAAAAGCAAAACACGAAGACACTGGCGGTCTGACCTCTCACGGGGGTGGTCAGACCGGTCGGTCTAGCGGTCAGACCGATCCAAGCGGTCAGACCGATTTCTCGGCGATCGGACGGTTCGATGAACAGAGAAACAGCCCGACAAACCAAACGCAAATTGATCAAACTTTTGATTCGTGCGTCCAAACTTCATGAAATTTGACACACACCTACCTAAGTATGTCAGGAACCTATTCCAAGCAACGATCGTGATAATTCTTGCCAAGATTCTGACCTTTTACTATTTGAGCGAAGTTAGGTCAAAAACCGAGTCAAAACGAAAATATAATCTTGAGACTTGCTCGTGGGTGATTGATGATATTGATGATCCTAGATGTATTCCCACACGTCACAGCAAGCTAGATCACGTCCAGAAACTAAGCAAAAACTCGCGGATCAAAAAAAAGACTCAAATCATCAAAAAGAGAGAAAGAAAGCAATTGACCTCATCTTGAAGAAACTTTCTTTGGATTGATTTGATATGATATTGGTTCACAGCCACTCCATCAATGGATGACAAAGACTCAATACATGAGCACGGAATCCAATCCAACTCTCTAGAACCCTAACCTCCTCTCCTCCTCTCCCTAAGCAAATTAGGGTTTCTAAACAATGAAACGTTGAAAGGTCGGGGAGGGGTGCAGCCACCTCCCTCCTCTATTTATAGTGGAGGCCTAGGGTTTCTAAAAGAGTCTCCCTAATGGGCTCCCGTTAAGGCTCAAAACAAACGGGTGACACACGCACGCATTTTAAAGCGCCGTGTTCATATTGTGCGGCACTCGCTGTTCGCCACGCGTGTGGGTTGATCCAACGGCTCTCATCACGCCGGCAAGTCTCTCCCATCCGGCTCCCACCGAAACCACCATGGCACTTGCACCGACCCCGCGCCGCTTGATTCAACGATCGCCGCACCGAATCGCCTCGTTCGGTTACCTTTGTCCATCTTGCACCATACTTGAGTCCAATGACTTCACCCGGCATCGTCGATCGTTTTGAACCTCAGCTCTCCAAGCCTAGTCCCGATCATCCTCGCCGTTGACCGTCGTTGACCACCAAACAACCTGCACAACAATAGACAAGAAAATCAAATTCGGGAACAAGTTCTTCACAACTTGACCCACGTTAGTCAAAACATGCATTATGCAACACATATGACATGAAACCCATGAACTTAACCTAACAAGCAACCATCGCCGCCACACGGGCTGACGACATAAGTGAAAACCGGTCAGACCGCCACCAAAGGACTTAGCCAAAATTTCAACACTGAAATCCGCAACCTCTCTGGAAATTTAAAACGAATAGAACTTTTGACTGGAGGCTCCAAAAATTATGGGACCAAGTGCAGTAGAATCTCCTCACTTGCCTACACACTCTATTTTTGGCCCGACCTCAAAGTCCAATGCCACTCAACTTGCCGGTCCGACACCATCGACGCCGGCCGATCGCTACCCAAACGGTCGGATCGCGACCGGCCGGCCGACCGCCGTAAAAATCACCGAGAGCATGGCGGTCGACCGCCACCAAGGCCGGCCGACCGCTGAGACTGACAGAATCTGAACTTTGCCGAAAACTTGTGTTTCCGCAAACCTTCAACGTCATTGCCAATTGTCACATCATCCTAAGATCATGAGCATATCCCCATGATATCCACACTTAGGGTTTTTTCACTTCCTCCTTTCTTTTCTCACCCAAAAAGAACCTAACCATGTCGGACCAAATCACCAACTGGTCGGTTTCCGACCTAAGTGAGAAAAAGTTGGAGAATCTGGAGAATATCGGGATGCTCCCCAGCAAGGTTGTGATTTCTTGGAGATCCACGTTTAGGGAACATTCCCCAAGCAGTGAAGATAGAGAAATTCTGTTTTTCTCGCATATATCGAATGCGGATTTCGGCTACCATTTCACTCCTTCCTTCCTCAAGTTTTGGAGTATTATGGAGTTGAATTGGTGAATCTGGCTCCCAATGCCATCGCCAATCTCAGTATTTTTATCTATCTCTGCGAAGCGTACTTGGGGATTCCAGCAGATCCGGATCTATTCAGTACTACTACAGATGACAAAGTCCTAAAGCGATTGGGACGCCGGAGAGTGCACCTTGCGTCTCCATGATGGAAAAGTCGATGAGTACATTTTTATGTACTCAAAATCTTCGTGGTCGTCGTGGAAGAAGAGCTGGTTCTATATGAAGATCACGAAGAAAGACAACCTTTATTATTCTGGTAAGAAGGCGGTCGAGAATCCGAGATGGCGCTCCTCTACAGAGAAAGAGGGAAATGTAGGGAAATGGGCTGAAGCAATCAAGCTTCTTAGTGTCAAAGGTCTAACATCTTGGCATGTGGTGAAGGATTTTTCCACGCGGGTTAGCCTTTGAAGGCCCGAGCACATAAGATGCTCTGGTACATTGGTCGTGATGATACGACTAGAGATTCTAAAAATGGTAAGCCATTAACGATTCCGACCAGTTTTCCTATCTCAGTTAATTATTTCCGTATCCTTAAATCTTTCATCTTACCTTTACAGCTCTATCTTCTGATGAGATTAGAAGCCGGATCAAGATGATCTACGCCGGAGAGCCTGGCGATAAGGCTAGTTTCCCTCGGATCTTAGCGGCTGTTTCCGCTGAAGAAAGGATTGAAAGACTTAAGGTAAAAAATATCAACTGCTGTCTTATTGACGTACATATTATTTTTGATCGGTATACCATAAACCCTCTTTGATGTGTAGTCAGTTGGGTTGAGAATCAACGAGGCCACTGAAAGATGTGAGCCATTTGATGATCCAATCTCCCTTCGACCACACAGATGTCGCCTCCGAGGTAGGTAACCAACACAAATAATATTCTCAATAAATTATGTTCATCGCCTAACTATCTTTGGTGATGAATTTAGGCGGTCGTCATACCTTCCAAAGAAGGTCATCGAGAACCTCCAAAGCCTCACCGAGGCCATCGTTGTGGAGGTAGACGAATCTACATCTATCGACCGGCGATCGGGACCTCGACCAAATGGTCGCGATATCGCTCCGATTTCCGATCGCGGATGTGCATGATCTAGTCAACCCTACCGGTTTAGAATCGTGAAATCACTTGATAAGAAGAGGAAGGCGGTATAACGAACTTCACTTCGATGCGCTACAAGGGTAAATTCAAAAAACAACAAGGTATATATATAAAATGAAGAGGTCGATTTATACATACCTTGGATCTTCCTTACCTTCTCTCTCTCGCTTTAGATCTTACGTGTTCCGGTCGTGTCCGACAGAGCACCCTCAGAAAAAGTTCCTAAGGTAGAGGTGGTCGTGGAGGCTCCGACTGTGATACTCCTAAAGCAAAACTACCGAGGATGAAGTAGCAAAGAAGCCCCAAGCGTGTTTCAAGATCCGTCAGATCCTCTAGTAATCCTTACTCCTTCTCCGAGGTAGTCATCCCCAGAGACCCTCAACAGGTTCCACCTCCTCCAGGAAATACTTCTCAGGTTAACAAATTCCCTTTTTCTCCCCGATTTATCGAGGATAAGGAACTTGATGAAGCCTGGGGAAAGATATCGGACCATCAAGCCAAGATTGGTCTAGATACCATCTTTTCCGAATATAATGATATAGCAATTCGGGTAAGTGTTCTACGACCATCCTTACAACTCTTTCTTTTGTAGTTTCTTTGAAAGCTTGCTAAAGAAAGGAATTTTTGTTTTTGTAGCATTTGGTCGAAAACTATGCTGTGGTCGGAGGACTAACCCAGCGAATAAAAATCTTGGAGCAAAAACACTCCGATCTGAGAAGTAAGTACATTTCTCTTTTTGATCTCCTAAGGTTTATTATCTTGATTCTTCTTATAGATTATCCTTCTCTTTCTATCATATTTGATAGATTTAGAGAAAATTAAAGAAGAGATCAAGGCCAAGGAAGCCCTAATAATAAAGTCGAGGAAGAAAATCGAGTAAAGACCGGTCAATCGAGCATGCGATGACCGTGCAAAAGAGGTTTTCGACTCTTGTGAGAAGAAAATCAAAGGTAATCGGTCGTAGACCTAACCAAAGATTCCATAACTCCAATTGTAAAGAGTACATTAATTTTGTTTATCTACTCGTGCGTAAAAAGCGTAGCACTTGAACGAGCGGAGAAGACCTCGATTTTGAGCGTGGCCAAAAGGAAGCTTTGTATTTGGCCTTGATGAGAAGATCAAGGCTCTTAACAAGATGATCTTCGATATGGGATCAGGATCAAGCTTACCTTCTTTAGGAGATCCAACGGAAAAGATGGACTACTTTGGTCAACTTTTGGAAGATCTCAAAGGTCCGCTCAAAACTATGAGGGAAAACCATACCTGCACAATGAAGGAAGCTATTGTAATCGAGTTAGTGTTGCTTTAGCAAAACTAAAGGCTTCCGATCTCTCTTTAACCTTAAAGTCGTGGAAGAGGACTTGATCGCTCTAAGAGTGAAGCAACAAAACTTCTCGAGGAAGTAAAACCTCTCGAGAGAAAGTTGCGAGGAAATGGAAGTCGGATCTCCATCTCATAGCGACTCACCGAGGTCCTAATATGTAAACAGATGTAACATTAGACTATGTAAAATGAAAACTTACCTTTTATCAAAGAAGATCTGCTTGTCAATGTTGTTAAATATTCATATATCTCCTAGCCCCGATCGCTTATGTTAGTAGATGAACGTTACTAAAAGAAAGCAGTAGACCAGGAAATTGAGTAATAACGATGACCATGGTAAGAGTGCTGATAATGTCTATGACAACGATCTAGGAAATACTAGGAAATCATATGGTTGGAACCAATGACGATTTCGACTAGTCTAGATCTTGTCCATTATCAAGTACTATGAAATACCACTTGTAGTCGTAAGACATAACAAAGACCGGATTTTGCTTGATAAGAAGATATGCATTAAGAATGTATGCAAAGAAAAAGAAAAGAAGAGATAAGTACCGTTGTTTAGAAAATATTTGATCTGGTCGATCGAATCTCAAGAACTAAAGATTTGTTAAAATATATCGCTAAACGTGCTCATGATCAAATCCGACTAGCAATGAGGATCGAGGAAAAGGACCGTCACTAGGAAGCTCCTTCCAGCAAGGTGACCACGTGCAGAGAGGAGAGACTTCACCAGAGGCTTTCGTGTCCCGACCAAGAGCCAAACTTGATTAGAACGTAATGTTGAAATAAAATAACAATCTTCAAATTCAAGAAAGAAACGAAACCAAGTAAACCGTCTGAGTTGGTATTCCTCATACTCGTATGATTCTTTAAGAAAAGAATGTCCGTCGTGCGTGTGTATCATTGAAGCAATGATCACGTCTAAAACCGATGTGGTCGGTGACATTCAAGTCGGCAACCATGAGTAGTGGAGATCCTATCAAAGGAATATCGGAGAGAATGAGAGTCTTCTCCACCAACCAAAGAACGGAATGGCATACGACCGGATGCGACAAATAATAAGCATAAACAACCATACTTATCGCTTTTAAGGAAAAGCATCTTTATTAAAAAACAATGTAAATGAAATACATGAAATTAAACATAGAACTTACGCAATTGATCAATATTCCAAGAATTAGACAAAACTTGCCCATCGGTCATAGCTAATCGCATCGATCCCGCCGGTATCTTCGACCACGATGTATGGACCTTCCCACTTAGGTGAAAGTTTGTTGCGACACGCTTGATTCGAATTTTCTAAGAACCAAATCACCTACGCTTAGGTCGCGAGGTTGCACCTACGATCGTAGTACCGACGCATGGCTTGGCCGGTAGATCGATCGTAGCAAAGCTTGGTTTCGCTCGTTCTTCAAGGAAATTGATGTCGCTCAAGTCGCCGCTCACACCGATCACTTTCGAAAAGGAATCGGCTCGAGCGTAACCAATTTTAAGCTCGAGGAAGCATGGCTTCGCCCGTAAACCATAAAGAATGGTGTTTCACCGGTCCGCACGACTAGTCGTGGTACAAACGCCCCATAATACGTAAGGAAGTTCTGAACCCAAGCTCCCGATCGCGAATTAATCGATCGAATACTCGTTGTTTGATCTCTTGCATTATGATACCATTGGCTCGCTCAATCGCTCCATTGCTCGTGGATGAGCAATGAAGTTTAAATGTATCTTGATACCTAGTTCTTCACGCATTCGAAATTGCTTGCTGAAAATCGGCACCGCTATCGATGATTATACGATTGGGTACACCAAACCGTAATCACGCTTTTTATTAGGAACCTCTTGGCGGCTTCGCTTGTAGTTTTACAACCGCTCGGCGATCCATTTAGTGAACGTGTCAATCATAACGAACAGAACTCAAAGCCCCGGTGCTCTTGGGAAAGGTCCTGAATGTCCAAATCCCAGTTGCAAAAGGCCAAGAAAGAGGAATTGTTTGCAAAGCTTGAGATGGTGATGTACTTGTCGACTATGAAATCGACATTGTACGCACCGTCCACGAGCTCTTTTGCATCATGAAGGGCGATTGGCAAGAGTATCCTTGCCTAAAGGCTTTACCAACCAAAGTTCTCAGAGGAATGATGTGCTCCACAGACTCCTCCATGAATTTCGGCTAGCAATTTAATGCCATCCGAGTGAGATATGCATCTCGTCAACACTCCGTGAGATCCTTGCTTATACAAGGTACGTTCAATGAGAGTGTATGATTTGACTTTTCGTGCAATGTGATCAGCCTCTACATCATCTTCTGGAATTAGGTCATGCTGAAGATAATTGTAGATCGATGTCATCCAATCTCTACCGTGATCGTGATGGCGCCAACCATCATCGACCTGTGGAGCATCCATGTTCGCATAATCGAGGTGTGCAACCTCCTTGCTAACATTTATGTCCTCGGAAGGCTCGACTACCGAGGGTGAATCGAGTTTCTCGATAAAAACTCCGGCCGGGACGGATGTCCGTGTGGAAGCCATCCGCCAAGCGGTCCGCGAGAAAGTTTTCCTTTCTAGGAATGTGTTGATCCGAAACCAAGAAATGCTTTTCGAGTTTACGACTTCGCCAGATATGATGACATCTTGGTACTAGAGCATTGATACTCTTTCCTACTTGATTCGCCGCTAGTTGAGAATCGCCTTTCACTAGCAATCTGCGAATCCCGAGCGAACGAGCCGCTCAAGTCCGCCAAGAAACCTTCATATTCTGCCACATTGTTAGTAGCAGGAAAGTTAAACTGAATGGCGTACTTTATTTGTTCACCAGTAGGGGAAATCAAGACGACCCCAGCCCCCGAGCCATTCAACATCAAGGAACCATCGAATTACATTGTCCACTCGTCGTGGTGCTCGTACTCGGGCCCTTGGGTGGGTTCAGGGTTTGTCCATTCGGTAATGAATTCTGCTATTGCCTGGGACTTGATTGCTGTTCGTGGGACAAAATGGAGATCGAACGCCCCAAGCTCAACCGCCCATTTTGATATTCGTCCTGATGACTCCCTATTTCCCAGAACTTGACCAAGGGGATATCCAGTAGGTACGACCACTTTGTGGGCCTGAAAATAATGTCTTAGTTTCCTTGAAGCCATAAGGAGACCATAGAGGAATTTTTGTACCTGCGGATACCTTTCTTTTGGTCCATGTAAGACTTCACTTACGTAATATATTGGTCGTTGAACATTGTCTCGTTCTACGACTAGTACACCACTAACCGTTTGTGGCGTTGCAGCCACGTAAGTTAGTAATGTTTCTCCCAATATTGGAGAAACTAAGATTGGGGGACTCGTAAGGTACCGTTTTAATTCTTCAAAGGCGCTGCTTGCTTCTTTAGTCCATTCAAAACTCCCATGTTTCCGGAGAAGCTTAAAGAAAGGTAGTCCTTTTTCGCCTAACCGTGCTATGAAACGACTTAATGCTGCCATACAACCGGTTAACTTCTGGACTTCCTTCTTTGTGGTTGGATCGCGCATCTGATCGATGGCGGCGATTTTCGTTGGATTTGCTTCAATGCCTCTAGCTGAAACTAGGAACCCAAGAAGCTTTCTTGACGAAACTCCGAACACACATTTCTCGGATTTAACTTAAGGTTATGACGCCTTAAGTTATTGAAAGTCTCTTGCGTGTCTAGAATATGATCCCAGCGTTGACGCTTTTAACGACGGATCATCAACGTAGGCTTCAAGATTCCGACCCACCGAGGGCTAAAGGTCTTTTGCATCAACCTTTGGAATGTTGCACCAAGATTCTTGAGACCAAATGGCATTTTTACATAACAGTAAGTACCATATGGGGTGATAAAGGAAGTTTTCTCTTCATCTTGTTTACTCATATTGATCTGGTGGTACCCTGAATAAGCATCCAAAAAACTTAACAACTCACACCCAGAAGTAGAGTCTACAAGTTGATCAATGCGAGGAAGGGGAAAGTCATCCTTCGGACAAGCTTTATTAAGATCTGTAAAGTCAATACACATTCGCCAGTTCCCGTTAGCTTTTCTAACCATTACAGGATTGGCGAGCCACTCTGGGTGGTCGACCTCATGAATGAACCCAGCTTTGAGAAGCTTGTTGATCTCCGACTGGATTGCTTCTTTTCGATCAAGTGCGAAACGCCGTAGCTTCTGCTTGACCGGTTTTTTGTTAGGCTGTAGAGCTAGCCTATGCTCGATCACCTCCCTGGGGACTCCGGGCATGTCGGACGCCTGCCATGCGAATACGTCCTGATTAGCTCGGAGGAAGGAGACGAGCGACTCTTCCTATTTAGGGTCGAGTCCTGTCCCGACCAGTATCTTGGCACCCTCTGGAGAAGCGCTTCCATCGAGTTGTACCTCTTTCAACTGGTCGGAAGGTTTTGGTGTCATCTTCGGCCTTGAACTTTTGACCTGCATGTTAACGGTGTTAGTTCCCCTGGTCGGAAGTTCATCGACCAGCTCTAAACACTTCCGATCGCATGCGTAGGCTATCTTCTGATCACCTCGGACCGTGATTACACCTTTCGGTCCCGGCATTTTCAAACTCTGATAACCGTAATGCGTGGCTATCAGGAACTTTGCTAAAGCCGGACGACCGAGAATTGCATTGTATGCAGTCTCGAAGTTCACCACATCGAATGAAACTTTTACGCTCGAAGTTGTCGGGTTTTCGAACGTAACTAGTAGGGACAAGTGCCCTATTGGTTTAGCAGTAGACCCAGGCACTATGCCGTGAAAGGCATATTTCACCGGTTTTACCTTGGATTTGGGAATCTGCATATCTTCTAAAGCACTTGCAAATAGAATATTCAAAGAACTACCCCCATCTATCAAAACCCGATTAACCTTGCAGTTATTAATAGTAGGCTCAACGACAATTGGAAACCTACCGTCGAGTTGAAGGAATAGGCGCTCTTCTTTCTTTGAAGGAGATTATTGTCTCCGACCACCTTGAAGGTTTAACGGCGATCGAAGGTTCGGTAAGGTTGACCTCTCGCTCCATGGATTTCAGGTGACGTCTGGACTCGTACAAAGAAGACCCACCGAAGATCACATCAACGGTGTCTTTGAGGTTCTTGGTACTCCATCTCTTCGTCACCATCTTTGTCCTTCTTGGAGCTTGTTTCCGAGCTCTTGAATCGACGGAGTGGTCCTTACCGCATAATAATATTCCGCCTTCTTTTGCCAAGCGCGACAATTGCGCAAATCGTGTCCTCGCTGGTCGATGAAGAGGACACCATTTTTTGTTTTTCTTGTAACCATTAGTCGGAGCTTTGGTCTTGCCACGACCAAAGATAATCTTTTCTTCCTTTTGTAGATTTTTCAGAACAATGTAACCTCTTTGTCGTTGGCTCTGCCATGTTTCTTTTCTTAAGAGTCTTCTTTAGTTTCTTTTCCGCCCTATCTAAGCCAAAGTTGGGGATCTTATCCTTCGATCAACAAATTGCTCCACTCGACCGCTTCATCGGCGTGGCGCATTTGTCACCATGTCGAAGAGCTCGATGGTTGTTCGTGGAGGATGTATAGCTAAATCCTCCGTAAACCTTCGATTTCTTAATCCCGCTTGAAGGCTTGGATAACGGAAGATCTCGCGACCTCGGTATTGAGTTACGGACTTGGCTAAATCTTTTAATATACCGCGGAGAGTCTCGCTTGATTTTTGCCGTATCCTATGGAGATCGCCTTCCTTTCCGTATGCATCATACGCACTCAAAATTTGCAATTAAAAGGTCGCAGAGTTGCTCCCAAGTATACACGGATCCGATCGGAAGGTTAAGCAACCAAGATCGGGCTGATCCTTCTAATACTGTAGGAAGATAATTCGCCATTACATTTTCATCACCACCTGCAGCTCTGATAGCGGTGGTGTATATCTGGAGAAATTCTAAGGGATTTTGGGTCCCATTGAATTTATCCATATTGGCTGGTCGGAACCTATTTGGCCAACGTACAGCCTGGAGCCCTGCTGAGAAAGCTCGACAGCCTGTGATAGTTTCGTGACGCCTTCTTTGAAAAGACGCTGGATTGTAATCGGTTGGAGATCAATTTCTAGGAACAGATTGTCGATTGTCGGGACCCAGAATTACGATTCTGGAACCCTCTGTGTATACTGCACTAGTCCAGGATCACGCTAGTGCACACAGGGTTAACACAGGTAAATATCGATCCACACAAGCGATAATTAAAGTAAACGATTAGTTTGAATAACAAATAAGGGTTTTGACCTTATGGTCGAGTTTACACTTATTAAGCCACGCAGGCTAACAGAGAAATAAAGCAAAGAAATGAACGGAAAACTCGGCGTAGATCCCACCAATTCACCACAGGCAACCAATCGGGATCCGACCTTAACGAACGATCGGCCTTCAACGAACTCCTCCTCAAAGCGTAGACTCCTCCATACAGAGGTTTGGGCGCAAGTTTTACAACAAGCGTGAGTACACAACCGCACTCGCAAATCATACCACTAATGCAATGTATAGATGCGAGCTTATTCCAAAGAAAAGGCTTCGTGGTTCTTTTGCATAAAAGCAACATTTGCAATTGAATACGATAATAGATTGAAAGCATAATTCAAACAAATAGACAATATTAATTTAACAGCTTGTTTCCACAAAGACACACACTAAACAGATTATTTCACATAGCCATATGATTGAGATCACACAGCTCCCATTCCCACATTTTATAAAACTACCCTCGTGTGAAATCACCGAGCATGTCCATGATCATGACGCGCTATTCGAATAGATTGTTTAACACTCTGCAGAGGTTGTACACTTTACCCACACGATATAACCAAAGTAGCTAGCACCAATCATAACAAAACAGTTGAAACTTCATCTCCAACATTGACATTCCCGGTGTGCTTACAAACCGTTATACATATCACATAGCCCATGCATAACACACACCGCTGGACAGGGGCGACGAATCCTCCCGTGATGCAACCATCAAGTAGTCACACCTCCACCCTATCACAAAGCCTAACCTACCACCGAACATCAATGCCGAGAATCCATAACTTACTAAGTTAGGCCCGTCCCATACCGGGCATGTGGTCGCATGCAAGAAGCTCGCCAATGGCGCACAAAGTTAAGTCCTTAATTGACCAAGGCAAGACTTCCATGTTCTAACTAAGCCACACAGATTATCATACCCATCACATAGTCCACCATGTCACACGCTTTCCACCACTTGCCTCACCCAAATCCTTTACCACCCGTTGGTTTTAGTGCAACACATGCCATCACGAAGTAATAACACATAGCACACAGCTTTTACACACGCCCATAGACACTTAGTCATATTTAATATTTGCGACTACATGAGATGATGATTCGTAGCATGGCTAAGCAATTATACTCGCATCTAACCAACCCACGTTGGTGCTACAATATTACCAACTCATAACCATTCTAGGGTGACAAGGATATATGACATACAAGGCCAAGGTGTGATAACAATTTGATAATAACTATGCCCAAAGCATTTAAATAAATAATTAAAATAGAATGCAATAATTTAACACAAAGTAATTTGAAAACTGGGTTCAAGATGATCAAAGGTATGACTTGCCTTGGAAAAGGTCTATGTACTGATCTTGGTCTTGGGGTGCTCCTTCTTCCACAAAATTCCCGACGAATCGACGTCTACTCATAAACTAAACAAAAACAAACAAAACAAATAAATAACAGAGGCAAAACAAACTCCAAAAATTAAATAAAAATCTCAGATAGCTAGATCTTGAATTTAGACAAATTTAGAAATTTGAATGGGCTCAATCGGAGTTAGGATGCAAAGTTATGAGCTTTGGAAGATTGGAAATCTAAAAGAAACCTAATTTGATTTTTCGGAATTTCCGAATTATTTCTTAACGAAAAAATCGGATTATTGCGCAATCTTTGCGTCGTGAAGGAATTTCGGAAAAAGAGAATTAACGAAAATCGACATGTGGGACCCACATGTCGTGGACACGGCCACGGTAGATCGTGCCCACCGAGCCTCGTTCCGAGACCGGTGGACTACCCACGCGCGCACGTGAGCAATGATCGGCGCCACGCACGCGACACGTGGCGGCGATCGCCGACATGGAGGCAAGGTGGCGATGGCGTGGATGACAACAGACGCGCGCGCGGAAACCGACGACAACGGCGAACGGCGCGATCCACCGCGGTGAGTGGTACCGGCGTAGAGGGCGTTATGCGAACCTCATCGGTGCAACACCGATGCTCGGGGTGGACGGTGGCGGTCGGCGAGCAAAGAGCGCGAGGGGCTTCGCTTGACGGCAACGGCGCTCGGTGACGCCCGGCGACGCGAAGGCCACCAGAGGTAGAGGAGCTCCGTGCGATGCCGACGGTGTAGACCACGACACTCCGGCGGCAGATCGACGGCGCATTTAACGAACTCGTCGGAGTTGGCGGCGGCGCAGACGATCTTTGAGCTCGCGCGCTAGGGTTCTAGGGCGAGGCGGCGGCGGCTAGGGTTGAGGCGCGACACCGAGGGCTACCTCCCTTTATACCCGGAGGCCTCGGAGAGTCCAGGGCACGAACGCCCAAAAACGGCAGCGGCGGCGGAGATCGTATCCCTAACGGATTCGGGAACGAAGACGACGTGGCAAGCTGGGACCCACACGTCAGAGACACAGCTCGCGTGAGTCCGCGTGCGAAACGGCGCGGTTGCAAAACGGACTCGAGATCTGACCGTTGGATCTTGATCGAACGGTCCACAATCAATAGGACATTCGGACAACTCCGGTTGCCTTGCGCGCATCTAGCCGTTCATCCTTGATCGGACGGTGGAGATCGAGCGAGGCGCTCGAGAGAGAGAGAGAGAGACTGGCATGCGGGGCCCGCATGTCAGGTCGAGGCGGCGCGCGGGCGAGCTGGGCCGCGCGAAGCTGGGCTGGCGGCGGGGAGAATGGGCCGGAGGTTTGGATTTCGACCCGAAGGGATTTCCGAGATTTTAAATAGTTTTTCTATTTTATAAATTACCAGAAATTCAAATAGGCAATAGAAAATAGCAAATGAACTCAGAAAAATTCTAGAAAAATCTAGAAAATATATCTGAGCACATAGAACCCAAATAAAATAGTTTTGGCTAATGTTCAAGTTGGGATTATTCACATTAAATGTTTTTGATTGTAAAGTCCAATATTAAGCTTTTGAAATTAAATTCAAATAAATCCAAATGGTGAACTTTTCCCTACTAACTATTCAAAGGATTTTTAAAGCTCAGAAAATTGGGATGTTACAAACCTCCCCCCCTTAAAGGAATCTCGACCACGAGATTCAGGCTAGCTAGAGAAAAGGCTAGGAACTCGGCCTTGACTCTTCTTCACGCTCCCACGTTGCTTCTCCTTCTCGAGTGGTTGCTCCACCGACCTTGCAAAAACGAATGTCTTGCTTTTGGTGAGGCGCTCACGACATCCAAAATCCTCGACCGGCTGCTCCTTGTAGGTAAGATCCTCCTTCGATCAATTGATTCAAGCGGGCTTGCTCTTCCGCACACGAAGACACTTCTTCAATCGCGAGACATGAAAGACGCCATGCACTCGCTAACGATCGCGTAGCTCCAATTGGTAACAACTTCTCCACGGCGTTCCAAAATCTTGAACGGACCAACATACCTAGGGCAAGCTTCCTCGGCATGGAACCTTTTGACACCTCTGGCGGAGTCACCAAGATAAACGAAATCTTCGGGTTCAAAACTGAGATCACGACGACGATTATCAGCGTAGCTCTTCTTCCTGGACTGAGCTATCTTTGATCTTTCTCTGATCATGGCCACTTGCTCTTCTGCTTCCTGAATGATGTCTGGACCGAATACTGATCGCTCAAATTGCCTCTCGACCAATTCAACGGGGTTCTGCAGGCACGGCCGTACAAAGCTTCAAATGGTGACATTTGTAGACTGGCTTGATAACTGTTGTTGTATGAAAACTCTGCATACGGCAAACTTTTATCCCATCGGGTAGCATTTGCTAGAGCACAAGCTCTCGGATATCCTCCAATATCGATTGACTCTTTGATGCGCCCATCATGCGTGGATGATACGCGCATCAAATTCGGATGGGTACCAATGCCTCATGCAAGCTTTGCCAAAACGAGGGTGAATCGAGATCCTCGATCTGATACTATCTTCTTGGGCACACCATGCAAACTGACAATCCTTGCCATGTACAATTCCGCAAGGCGATCTCCTGAGTACGTGGTTTTGACTGGCAGGAAATGGGCGACCTTGGTTAGACGATCGACTATTACCCAGATCGAATCGTAACCCGATTGGGTCTTGGGTAAACCGGTGATAAAATCCATCCCGATTTCCTCCCACTTCCATTCTGGAATCTTCAGCGGTTGCAGCAAACCTGCTGGTCTCTGGTGTTCTGCCTTCACTTTCTGACAGGTGTCGCACAAGGCAACGAACTCTGCGACTTCTCGCTTCAAATTTGGCCACCAAAATTTAGTCTTAACATCCTGGTACATTTTGGTACTTCCAGGGTGAATTGAATACTTTGAGTCATGGGCTTCCTTTAAGATTAACTGTCTCAGACCATCGATATCTGGTACACAGATACGACCATTAATCCAGAGTATGTCTTGATCATCCTTGGTGAAATCTTTGAATTTTCCTTCTGCCATTTTGAGCTTGATATCTGACAACACAGGGTCCTTTGGTTGTGCTTCACGAATCTGCTTCTCCAGGGTAGACTGTACTTCCAAATTGGCTACAAATCCTTCAGACACAACTTCTAGCTTTAGCTTTTGAAATTCTTCATAAAGTTCTGGGCAACTTTCCTTTACTTCCAAAGTATTGCAGTAACTCTTACGACTTAAAGCGTCTGCAACTACGTTGGCTTTTCCGGGATGGTAGTGGATTCCAAGATTATAATCCTTGATCAATTCCAACCATCTTCTCTGTCTCATATTCAAATCGATCGGGTGAAAATGTACTTGAGACTCTTATGATGCGTAGACTTCACAAATGATTACCGATGAGGTAATGACGCCAAATCTTTAGAGCATGCACTACGGCGGCTAATTCCGCATCATGAGTAGGGTAATTCTCTTCGTGAGGTCTCAATTGCCTTGATGCATAAGCGGCGGCTCTTCCTTCTTGCATCAGACGCATCCTAATCCTTGACGCGAAGCATCACAATAGATATCAAATCCTTGCGAATATCCGCAAAATCGATCTTGGGTGAAGTCAAACGCTTCTTGCTTCTTGAAAACTTTCTTCACAGTGAGTCCAAGTGAACTTTTCTCCTTCTTCAACAATTGCGTAAGGGGCTTAGCAATCGATGAGAATCCTTCGATGAAACGGCGTAATAACTTTGCCATTCCCAAGAAATCGCGAATCGAGTTACGCCTGGTCGCTCCCAATGTAGCATCGCTTAACTTTACCGGTCAATCGCTACTCCTTCTTTGTCATAACATGACCAAGGAAATCCACTTCCTTCTTCCAAAAGTCACACTTATCGAACTTGGCATACAACCGATGCTCTCGAGTTTTTCCAATATTATCCTTAAATGCTCGGCGTGTTCTTCCTCCGACTTGGAGTACACGAGAATATCATCGATGAATACAACTACGAACTTGTCCAAATATTCCATGAATACTTTATTCATCATGTTCATGAAATAGGCGGGGCATTAGTCGGACCAAAGGACATGACTAAGAACTCATAATGTCGTACAGCGTTGAGAAAGCGGTCTTGGTATATCCTTAGGACAAATTTTTAGTGGTGGTAACCCGATCGCAGATCGATCTTCGAGAATAATCCGGCTCCTTTCATCCGATCAAACGGATCATCTATCCGGGTAGTGGGTACTTGTTCTTGATGGTAACCTCGTTGAGAGAACGGTAATCAATACACATCCTCATACTTCCATCCTTCTTCTTGACAAACAACACCGGCGCCCCACTACGATTTAACTAGGTCTCACGAAACCTTTCTCAAGAAGGTCTTCTATCTGCTTCTTCATCTCTACCAATTCATCTACCGGCATCCGATAAGGTCTCTTTGAAATTGGTGCTGTCCTCGGTACTAGGTCGATGACAAACTCAATGTCACGATCCGGTGGCATTCTGGTAATTCTTCCGAAACACATCCGGATATTCACCGACCATCGGTACTTCTTCTAAGGCAAGGGTCTTGCATCGTTTACTAGCAAATGTCCATCACGAATGAGGTGGCTAGAAACTCTACCTTGTTTCCTTTGGCGTCCTCGATTGTTCGCTCTTGGCCACAATCTAGCACGGCTTTGTGCTTGGATAACCAATCCATGCCAAGAATGACATCTAGGGTTTGGGTATCTAGGACTATTAGGTTGGCTAGAAACTCAACTCCAGCTATGAGTAACTTAGCTCCTAAACATCCCACTCTAGTACTTAGCTCTGCTCCATTGGACTAACAGAGTATGCTTAAGTTGCATAACTTCCAATTTTTTTGGTTGCAAACATTCCGAAAACAAACGAATCGAAAGCTCGAATCAAACAAAGCGATGCGGTACTTGAGTTAACGAGTAAACTTACCCAAGATCTGACGTCCGGTGATTCCTGGGCTCCTTCCAGGGTGACGTGGTTGACACGGCCTCTGATCACAGACTGTGGGGCTCCTCCGGCTTGACCAGCAACTTGTGACGCTCCTTGATTGATGCCTGGCGCTGGTGTCTTGGATGGCGTAGCTCCAAGGTTGAAGCGTACTGGAGTGATTGTTCCCCTTTGCGGACACTGATTGGCAAAGTGTCCCGGCTGACGACAGGCGTAACAGACCTTTGGTACGTTCTGTTGGTTGCTTCCTGGATTGGGGTTGACAGGTGCAGGGTTGCGGAAGTTACGGCGGTGGCGGGTGTTGAAGTTGGTGCGGTGTTACGAATGAAGTCAGGGTGGAAACTCGTTGAACTGTGGCCGCACCGCTTGCCCTCTGCTGTGATTGATGGTTCCCTTGCTGAGCCATCCGGCGTTTACGGTTATCCTCCAGTTCCTTGCGTTTGTCCTCTAGAACAAAGGCTTTATTGACCAGCTCCTGGAAATCAGGAAAAGTATGGGCGATCAAACTGACTTGCAGTCCAGTGTTTAGCCCCTTCAGGAAACGACTCTGACGAGCCTTGTCTGTGGCTACATCTTCTGCTGCATAGCGAGCTAGCTGAGAAAACTTGTTGAGGTAGTCGACATCGACATAGCTCCTTGCTTGAGAGCGCGAACTCATCCTTCTTCGATCGATAATGCCTTCGGCACATGATACCGCGAAATGCCGCAAAATTCTCCTGTGTGATATCTGTGGCGTCTCATGAGCGGCACGTAGTTCTCCCACCATTCGGCAGGTGCCTTCCATCCGTGAGTGGCATACAGAACCTTTTCACGATCGCTGCACTGGGTGATCAGCAGCTTCCTTTCGATAACCCTGAGCCAATCATCTGCTTCCACTGGAGAAACGTGTCCAGAAAATGTGGGTGGACGAGTCCTCATGAATTCTGCAAGTTTGGATGGTCCATGGTGACCATGAGCACCGGGCACCATCTTTGGTGATTGTGGTTGTTGTTGTTCGTTGTGCATGGCTTGCATCCGAGTCATCATCGTATTCATCACCGATGCGTGCTGCCATGAAAGCTCCAAAGTTTTGCAAGTCAATTGGGGGTGCTTGCGGCGGAACTGCTCCTACAGCTGGTTGCTCATTGCCTCCTGGTGCTGGGGTACCGGAACCACTTGCAGCAGTCTGACGAGTTTGAACCATCTGGCGAAGCTCCATAGGTTAGATAAGGTAGCAAGCACAAGATAAGTTGAGAACTAGGCAGGGGATAGGTTAAACCCAACAAAACACAGATCAAGAAACTCAAATGAAATACCTTTATTACTTAGGGTCTTAGCATGGCTGCAACAAATGCCTAAGGGCCTTTGCAGCTCATACTCGCACACAAAAAGAAACAACGACCTAAGCACACAAAGCTACCGCCTAAAGGGCGACTCACTAAACTGAAACTGGCTAAACCTGAAAACTGGAACTAAGACCAACTACTCGAGAAAGCCTCCACAACCGCGGCGACGCTCCTGACGGCTGTAGACTCGGAAGTGAGCCGGCATCTTGGCAACCGATCACGATGCCCTAGAACCGTGCAGCAGAAGGCTTTCCGGTGCAAGCGGCTCACCGGCTCCTCCGCTCTGCTTCTTCTTCGGGCTCAATCGGGCCTTCCTCGGATCTTCTTGAGATCCTCCTCGGTCTTCCTCTTCTTCGGGAACTTGGTCGTAGAGGATCTCTTGCGAGTGGCGACCTTCTCTTGACTCTCTCGCAAGGCTTCATAGACATGGTCCAACTCGTGATAGTTCTCTCCAAAGCTTCCTCTGGCGGCCACGAATCGGGCGAGGTGTACGATCAGAAGCGTTGCTCTCCTTCGTGGACGGGTAGCGTCTTTGGCAAGTCCACAAACCGGCTTCGGGGATGGTAACGGAAGACGGTGTCTTGAAGCTCCGTGCGTAGATGTTGCGAATCGTAGCATGGCCAAGCGCGACAACTCCCGGATACCTTCCACCAAGTGATCTTCCTCACGAGACGTGCGAAGGTTGGCTCGCTTTGTCGTTCCTCTGGCGTAGATCGTCGGCGACAAATCACTCCACGGTTCGTCCATTCATTTGTCCGCTTGTTGCCGACGTCGGGACGATCAAAACCTCAGAACACGCAACGACTTCCAAAGCTCGGCGCATAACCTCCAAAGGCGCTCACCATAGCTCAATGCGAGGCATCTGTCAAGACAGATTTAACAGGTAAGAGCAACTTTAAAGCAATGGGGAGAGAAGAGATTATAGCAAAAGTTGAGGCGAGAGAGATATGAGAAAGTTAAGCAATCAATTAACCTTGCAAGTTAATTTTTTTTTTTAGAAAATAGTTTGGACACTCTAAAGACGGCCAATCTACTAAGGTCAAGACCTCAGATCGGATGGCTCGATACCACCTCTGCCGGGACCCGAGTGCGATTACTGAACCCTCGTGTATCTTGCACTAGTCCAGATCACGCTAGTGCACACAGGGGTTAACACAGTAAATATCGATCCACACAGCGATAATTAAAGTAAACGATTAGTTTGAATAACAAATAAGGGTTTTGACCTTATGGTCGAGTTTACACTTATTAAGCCACGCAGGCTAACAGAGAAATAAAGCGGCGAATGAACGGAAAACTCCAACGTAGATCCCACCAATTCACCACAGCAACCAACGGGATCCGGACCTTAACGAACGATCAGCCTTCAACGAACTCCTCCTCGAAAGCGGCGTAGACTCCTCCACTTCAGAGGTTTGGGCGCAAGTTTTACAACAAGCGTGAGTACACAACCGTACTACGCAAATCATACCACGGAATGCAATGTATAGATGCAGTGCTTATTCCAAAGAAAAGGCTTCGTGGTTCTTTTGCATAAAAGCAACATTTGCAATTGAATACGATAATAGATTGAAAGCATAATTCAAACAAATAGACAATATTAATTTAACAGCTTGTTTCCACAAAGACACACACTAAACAGATTATTTCACATAGCCATATGATTGAGATCACACAGCTCCCATTCCCACATTTTATAAAAACTACCCTCGTGTGAAATCACCGAGCATGTCCATGACATGACGCGCTATTCGAATAGATTGTTTAACACTCTGCAGAGGTTGTACACTTTACCCACACGATATAACCGGTGTAGCTAGCACCAATCATAACAAAACAGTTCGAAACTTCATCTCCAACATTGACATTCCCGGTGTGCTTACAAACCGTTATACATATCACATAGCCCATGCATAACACACACCGCTTGGACGGGGACGACGAAATCCTCCCGTGATGCAACCATCAAGTAGTCACACCTCCACCCTATCACAAAGCCTAACCTACCACCGAACATCAATGCCGAGAATCCATAACTTACTAAGTTAGGCCCGTCCCCATACTGCATGTGGTCGCACAGAAGGCTCGGTTCAATGGCGCACAAAGTTAAGTCCTTAATTGACCAAGGCAAGACTTCCATGTTCTAACTAAGCCACACAGATTATCATACCCATCACATAGTCCACCATGTCACACGCTTTCCACCACTTGCCTCACCAAATCCTTTACCACCTGGGCTTGGTTTTAGTGCAACACATGCCATCACGAAGTAATAACACATAGCACACAGCTTTACACACAGCCCATAGACACTTAGTCATATTTAATATTTGCGACTCACATGAGATGATGATTCGTAGCATGGCTAAGCAATTATACTCGCATCTAACCAACCCACGTTGGTGCTACAATATTACCAACTCATAACCATTCTAGGTGACAAGGATATATGACATACAAGGCCAAGGTGTGATAACAATTTGGATAATAACTATGCCCAAAGCATTTAAATAAATAATTAAAATAGAATGCAATAATTTAACACAAAGTAATTTGAAAACTGGGTTCAAGATGATCAAAGGTATGACTTGCCTTGGAAAAGGTCTATGTACTGATCTTGGTCTTGGGGTGCTCCTTCTTCCACAAAATTCCCCGACGAATCGACGTCTACTCGCAAACGAAACAAAAACAAACAAAACAAATAAATAACAGAGGCAAAACAAACTCCAAAAATTAAATAAAAATCTCAGATAGCTAGATCTTGAATTTAGACAAATTTAGAAATTTGAATGGGCTCAATCGGAGTTAGGATGCAAAAGTTATGAGCTTTGGAAGATTGGAAATCTAAAAGAAACCTAATTTGATTTTTCTCGAATTTCCGAATTATTTCTTAACGAAAAATCGGATTATTGCGCAATCTCAGGCGTCGTGAAGGAATTTCGGAAAAAGAGAATTAAACGAAAATCCTGACATGTGGGACCCACATGTCAGGGACACGCTCACGGTAGATCAGTCTCACCGAGCCTCGTTCCGAGACCGGTGGACTACCCACGCGGCGCACACGTGAGCAATGATCGGGCGCCACGCACGCGACACGTGGCGGCGATGTCGACATGGAGGCAAGGTGGCGATGGCGTGGATGACAACAGACGCGGCGCGCTGAAACCGACGACAACGGCGAACGGCGATCCACCGGCGGTGAGTGGTACCGGCGTAGAGGCGTTATGCGAACCTGCGGTGCAACACCGGATGCTCGGGGTGGGCGGTGGCGGTCGGCGAGCAAAGAGCGGCGAGGGCTTGGGCTTGACGGCACGGCGCTCGGTGGCGCCCGGCGAGACGAAGCCACCAGAGGTAGAGGAGCTCCGTGCGATGCCGACGGTGTGAACCACGACACTCGGCGGCAGATCGGCGGCGACGAACGAACTCGTCGGAGTTGGCGGCGCGCAGTCGATCTTTGAGCTCTGCGCGCTAGGGTTGTGCGCGGCGGGCGGCTAGGGTTGAGGTGCGGACACCGAGGGCTACCTCCCCTTTTATACCCGGAGGCCTCGGAGAGTCCAGGGCACGAACGCCCAAAAACGGCAGCGGCGGCGGAGATCGTATCCCTAACGGATTCGGGAACGAAGACGACGTGGCAAGCTGGGACCCACACGTCAGAGACACAGCTCGCGTGAGTCCGCGTGCGAAACGGCGCGGTTGCAAAACGGACTCGAGATCTGACCGTTGGATCTTGATCGAACGGCCCACAATCAATAGGACATTCGGACAACTCCGCTTGCCTTGCGCGCATCTAGCCGCTCATCCTGATCGGACGGTGGAGATCGAACGAGGCGCCGGAGAGAGAGAGAGATCGCATGCGGGGCCCGCATGTCGTCGAGCGGCGCAGCGAGCCGGGCAGCGCTGGTCGGGTCACGGGAGAATGGGCCGGAGGTTTGGATTTCGACCCGAAGGGATTTCCGAGATTTTAAATAGTTTTTCTATTTTATAAATTACCAGAAATTCAAATAGGCAATAGAAAATAGCAAATGAACTCAGAAAAATTCTAGAAAAATCTAGAAAATATATCTGAGCACATAGAACCCAAATAAAATAGTTTTGGCTAATGTTCAAGTTGGGATTATTCACATTAAATGTTTTTGATTGTAAAGTCCAATATTAAGCTTTTGAAATTAAATTCAAATAAATCCAAATGGTGAACTTTTCCCTACTAACTATTCAAAGGATTTTTAAAGCTCAGAAAATTGGGATGTTACATCGATGCTCCAATGTCCCGATCCGGTCGTGGACGTTAGTAAAACGCCTTCGACCGCTTGCCTGGCTCAGATGATGCCGGAGATCACCAGGTCCAAGCGATGGTTCGTCTCGACGAAGTGATGGCGAGGATTCTTGAAACAATCTCCTCCCCTCGTGACTGGTTGGTCGAAATCGTCGAGGTGGTCGCAGTGTCAATTGATCCCCAACGCGACCATGTAGGCTTCTGTAACAGCCCTAACTTAGGGTTTGTATTTCAAATGTAAAATTTTGAGGAGAAATAAAAACTTTTGTTGTCTCATCAAATCATTTGGAAGTTTTCCAAATTTTCCCTAGCAATTTCCAATTTTCTAGAAGTTAACTCTTGTGATTGGAAATTGTTGTCATCAAATTATTAGCCTTCAAACTTGTGATCATCCTCTGCAAATATTTTTTCTATCATCTTGATCATCCTATCTACCTCCCTGAATTATTTCACAATTTTTAGATTTTATTTGCTATTTCAAATGGCCAAGTCAAACTAGTTGAAAATCTGGTCAAACCCTAGGTCAGCATGCTTGTGAATTTTCTGCAGAACTTTTCAGTGCATATAAAGTTCTGGAAAATTTATGCAATGTTTTTCTCTGTCTCAAGTAGCTACCATAAAAATTTCAGAATTTTTGGAGCTCGGGAACTATCTCTAAAAATTCCCTAAACTCTCTCAGCTTTTAAAACTCAAAATCAGAAATCACTGTTTGTCGGGCTCGAACCCGAGCCCGACTCAAACCAGACCGCACCACTTGTCTCAGTCGCACCGCCTAGCTGCACCGCGTGCGAGCTCGATGGATGTCAGCCGTCCGATGAAGATCGAACGGTCCACATTGATTGGCTCGTCGACCTGTCCGAATGCATACACCAATCTCAGCCGTCCATTTCAGATCCAACGGTCGATACATTCTTGATCGAGTCTAACCAACTGTTCGCGCCACACCGGACTCCAGCTCGAGCCGCTTTGCCACCGTCGCTGACGAGTGGGTCCCCCTTGTCAGTATCGCCCTCGTCTTCTCCGCATCTCACCGGAGCTTGCTGGCAATCGCATGCGCGCCACGTACCTCGTCGCTGCCACCTTTATGCCCTCGTGTCCGGCTGGGAGGCATCGCCGCGACGTCATAAAGCCCTGAGCTCACCCACTTCTTCTCCTTTGCGTTCTCGTACTATCTCCGCCCGATTTCTTGTTTCGGCCGGAGAGGGAAACGAAGGTAGCGCCGCCGCGTTGGAGAAGCCCTTGAGCCCACAACCTCACCATCGTGAACCACACTCGGTGCCGCGTCCATTTTGGCCATCCCGGATCCTTGTCGTCCAGTGAATCGCCAAGGGTGGTGTCTTCGTCCCCGCCTACGGTGAGCTCGGCCCCACGAGCTTCCTGGCGTTCTAGTAAGTATCAAGCCGCGCTTGGTCCTTTAGGATCGCATTGCTTCACCGAGTCTAGTGGTGATCTTATTTTGTTCTTTGCGCGTCCCCGAGGTGCGCGACCGTTCTTCTCCGAGCACGGTGTTCCGCCGCAGCAGTCCGCCGCCTCGGTCCCTCTTCGTCGGCGTTATCTTGGGCTTATCCTCCCGGAGTCGAGGCGGCCGCGCGCACTTTCCCAAAGCTCCTCGCCGCCGTAGCATCTCCTCCTCGGGAGCGGTGGCTTCTTCTCCGCCTCCGCCGCCGTGAGCTCACCTCGACGCACCATTTGGCTCTGATCGGCACCATTGTGTTCGTGGGGCTGCTGGCAACCGTGAGGCCACTCGCGAGCCTGGGAACCGCTCAGCTCTGATCCTCCACTCGCCGCAGCCCACGCGCGGAGCTCCGTCCGAGCCGCCACCGTTAAGGTCTAATCTCGCCTTTAGTCAGCAATTAAGTTCTTTAGTTGTATCCCTGTCTTGTGGGCCCTCCAGAGTTAATCGCGTTCAGAAGCTTTAATCCAACCGTTATATTTCCCTCTGAGTCGCTGCCATGTGGGTCCAGGCTGTCAGTTAGGGTGGTGTAGCTCTGGTTATGCGTTTTCTCTGTTGGGAAGCGTATTTCTCTGGGAGAGTTTGTTAGGATTGCACTTTGGTAAGCCGAAGACGTATTCTTAGAATACGCCTTCGACGTCGCCTTCGGCGGGCAGTCTGTCCGGGTCAGCCCTTTTCGCTGGGCCCGCCGTCAGTGTCTGGGGCTAGCTGGTTGCCGGTAGAAAAAGATTTAATTGCTTTAGTATTTTTGAAATGCTTTTCTGTTGCAATGTTAATTCAATTAAACTTAGAAAATGCATAACTAATTCAATTTTTATCCAAATTGCATGAAACCAGTGCTGTTAATTTTCATTTTAAATGTTCTATTTACTAAAATTAGTGTCAACCTTGTCCCTGTATCAAGAATCTGTTGATTAATTTAAATGTTGTAAAATGTAATCTCCAAATTAGAAAATGCATATCTCTTTCAATAATTGTCCAAATCCAGTGAAACCAATTCTGTAAAATTTCATTTTTAGTATACTCACTATCAGGATAGGTTTTAGATACTGTTTCCGTTCATGAAAATTTGTTAAGCAATTAACTAGTGTTTTGATATGTATTTAGCTTAGAAAATTCTTAATAACTTAAAATGATTTGTTCTCTGTTTCTTAAATTTTGTTATGTCATGCTTAGGCTGTTGTGTGGAGTTTGGTATGTTTTATTGTTGTTGATTATTTGAGTTTTGTCGGTGTTATTCGTTCTTATTCGCTGTTTTTGTTCAATCGCTAGGTTTCGATATTTGCGGTAACCCTGAGAACGATCCTCCGCAACAAATTGAGCAACAGCAGCCAGGCAAGCAGTTTGATCATGTTTATCCCAGTATTTTAAAGTCTAATATTTTGTTTCAGCTGTATGTATGCATTGCTTAATTTGTGTTAAATTGATTAGTTAAATCTGTAGCTGCATATCCTGTAGACAAAATATTGATCTCTACTACCTGAGCCTAGGCTATTTGCTGTGATTAGAGGTCGCTGGATGATCTCTTGTCACTTAGTAGATCCGGGTCAACTTGCTTAGACATGCTTAGCTATCCGTAGAACTAGGCGGTTATCGACTTTAGTCGGTAACCTTGATCACACAAAATCTACTATAACTTTATGTTTCAGCATTTTCGCTATGTTTAATTGCAAAACTAAAACTGAAAACAAAAATGATTTAGACTTGGGCACAACGGTATGATTGGTGTGATCTGTTGGGTGTGATTGGAATGGTGCCCGAGTCAACAAGGACCGAACATCTTGTTACACTGAACCAAGCATTTTGCGTGCTAACCACACTAGAGTATATGGGACCTCTCTTGACCTAGTACTTTGGCGTGTATTGGCTCCGGGTCGCAGGAGGTCGCAGGAGGGATGGAGGTGGGAGCATGGTAGTTGTCCGAAAAGCTTTATCCTGAGTGGGTAGTTGTCTTTTCGGCTTTACCATGTAAGCGTATGGATTTCTATCCATACGAGCGGCTCGTAGTTAATACACAATATTGGAAAAAGTCTCGTAGGACTTAGCTGTGACGGCATACCTTCGGAAGTGTGCTTTGGCTTAAAGGCGGTCTGAAGTGTGGGTACATTGGTACACCCCTGCAGGGTTAAAACTATTCGAATAGCCTCGTCCTAGGTTATGGACACGCTTGGCAAGGTCTTCCAAGAGTTAGACTACAACATTTAAATTAAAACTTGACGGGTGGTACGAATCTGGGATTCGTGCTATGTTGTGGTGACTATTGGGATAGTCACTTCTAGGTTGTTTTTCTTTCTCTTTTGTTATTATTACCTTTACTGTATTTCAACATTAAAAATGAATTGCAAACTTGCCTTTAAACTGTATTACATTATTACAAATGAAAAATTGGCTTTATGCAAATGAAACATATGGCCTCCACCAAACAAGCTCGCATGTAGCATATGAACAGTCCGCTAGTTCACACGCTCGGTCTTGCGGTACAAAGACAATCTTTGTACTCGTGTGCTTTGCTTAATGTTTTTGTTGCAGAGGAAGAAGGTGAGCCTCGGGGCCTCACTTCGTGAGTCGTGTTGCCGCTTCGTGGGCGACTAGACTTGGCGGTCCGGTCAGATGCCTTGTGGGTTGGAGGCACGCTGATTGGCTTTGTTTATAGCCATCTTATGGCACTTTTGCTTTCGCTGTCGTTCTTGTCTATTTGTGTATCTTGTGGCCTGTCGGCCCGTGTCTGTAATAACTCTACTATTTGTTTATGTTCCGTTTGGTAGTGTGGTGTTTGGACTCTATGTTTGGAATGGAGTTGATGTCTAATTTTGTAACGAGGTGTGTATACTGCTTTCTTGGAAGTATACATATCTCGAGGATCAGTTTATTTGATTTGTGATGCTAGGACCAGGTGGTTGGTTAAGCATTACAAGCCAAATAAATTGGGGTCCTCACAGCTTCTACTTTGGGAAGAATGCTGTGATGAAGTCATGGTCTGACTTTGCGGGTGCCTTCGTTCCCGATAAGCTTCTGTGCGCTGCATTGTCTGTTGGATAATCTCCGATACTTGACCTACGAGTTGGGCAAAACCTGGAGTCTCTACCAGGGCAGGGTCAGAAGTATTTAAAATATCCCTAACTCGCTGCAGGTTTTGTATAGTTACCGAAGGTCTCGAGGATTTCGCGTAAGAAGGTGTTTGATGGCTTACATCCTCCGACCTTCTGGTGGATCTTGCCCGGTCCCTCACATTGGTTTGGAAAGGATCAAGCGTATTAACTGGTGAACATCTACCAGTTCTGTCACCTCCGGCATTTGGTGCTTGACCACCCGTACCATCTCCATTAGGACGTGGTGGCGAGGCAATGTGTGGAGGACCGTACACGGCATTGTTATCCGTATCTCCGATCGCATTGACCTCGTGCTTCCAAAGCGCGGTCCTCTAATGAGCTTCCATCGTAATCAACGGAGAGCCTCTCGAGCTTCGCGAAGCTTCCACGACGGAGAGCGATCGGTGATCGCACCTCCCGAGGTTTTGGAAGGACCTCACCGATTCGCGAATCGCGATCGAATCGTGAGCTTTATCATCCCCACTTGGTTTACGACCAATGGAGGTTTCATCGACATCGCCACTAAGTGTCGGTTGGCTCTGGAATTACTAGAAGCATTGGTGAGTACCTATCAACCATGATCGCATCAAAGGTATGTCAACTTCGGTTGCGGTGTTGAATTTTCGTCACCTTTCTTGCCGGTCCAAAGGGTCGGGCTTGCTGAGGATTTAGGGTGTTCCGAACTGGTCGGAAACACTTCCTCTGAGACCGCCACTGATCGTAGCGGTGTGTCTTCATCCATCCGGTTGTCTTCACCGATTTACCCGGGCGAGCCGAGAGAGGATGATGAAGAGATTCCGTTTTCCTCCATGGCGCGCATACATGCATCCATGTTGAGGTCGGTATAGTCCTCCAAGTCGAACCAATTTTCTTCATCCCAACTTCCCGCCATAACCGCATCAGCGATCACAGACGGGGAATGGACAAAGATTTGATGAGCAGAGAAAAATCTTCTGAGATTCCACGCCGCGTGCCCCACGGTGGGCGCCAGCTGTCGACGATCAAGACGTCGATCTTACGAAAATAGAAAGGAGACAATGACGTGGGAAATCTCAGGGAATAATGGGACTGCTCTTTTATTAGTATGAACTGGAATTTACAAGGTATATCCTAAGGACTCTGCTTGCCCTCTTGCTAACTCAGAACTATTACACGAATCTATGGCTTGTGCTTTTTGTCTTCCTTCTTCTGTTTCCTTTTTTTCCTCCCCCCTTGATCCGCCTAGGTTTCATCTTTAAATAGCCCTGGAAGAGGTGGCAGTTACTTCCGGAGAAGGCGCTGATGCGGCGTTATGTGCGGTCTCTGAGTCAAGTGACGGTTGATACAGAATCAACCTTTTGGCGGTTATATGTCTATGAAACATATAACCGCACGGAGGTTGTTCACTGGTGTGTCTTGGATAAGATACGTCGTATGGAATATGCACATGTTCCATTCATCATACGATAGAGAATATACCTTGGAATCGCTTCTTACCTTCTTTAGAGCGGTTCTCCGGTGGAAGCTTGGCTTGGGCCTTCGTCCACCAGGTACCCATTATGTAACCTCTGGAATCTCTACGACTAGTGAGGTCGTGCACCTCAAAGGTTACGACCATGAAGACGTATGGTCTTTTATATATTAAAGATAATATATAGAGGTTTTAATCCTCGTCAAGTTTGTTCATTCTGTTCAAGGACCTATTGTTATTAAGAAGTGTGGAAATGTTGATGAATCGGTTTGATCCTTACGATCGAGTAATCTGTTAAATTTGTTAGACGGATTGGAATCTAGGCCCTTTTTCGGTTATTCTAACCGCTAGTGATGGTTAAGTTAAGAATATGTTCGAATGCTGTCTTGATAAATATTCATCTTGAATCTGTCTTCTATTTGAATATTGATGATCTTATTCGAATGATAGCGTTACCTAATTCTTGCCATGGTAAAAAACTATTGAAGCTTGTTTAAATGACTAGATGAGCGATGATGTATCGTCTTGTGAAACCTTGTCTTATGCATCCTATAATATTGAGGTTTAAGGCATTTCATTCTAATTGCTGAGCATAAGTTAGAACGTTGATTATATCCTCTTAACTATTGTTGAGTTTGCAAACAGAGGTAGGAAATCTTGATTGTGCCATGTGTGGCTAGAGAGCATTTAGTGTGTTCTATCTTGGTGTCAATTGTCAGTAAGAGTTAAATGGATGAAAGCTAATAAGAGATTTCTGTTGGTGTACATTGGTGAGATTGTCATGTTCTATTATCATCTTGTTGAAAGAGCTCATTTCAAATATGAGGTTTTTGCACTAGGTTTTCCCTAGATCAAGTAGATGCAATCTCATTTAGATAATAGAGATATGATGAAGTAATTTATTGTATCTCTTTTGAAAAGTTTATGCAGTGATAAGAGGTTATGATGATTCTTGCTGAGAGAGTATTATTTCGTTGAAAGTAAAAGAATTTGATCACTTGCGTGATATTGATTTAATAAAAGTGTTTCGAGTTTTACGTTTGCAATCATTTGGACCTCATGAGCTATGGGGAAATTGAGTCTATTTCGAGCAAAGTGACGTGTTGAAAGATTTTATTGGTTCTTAAGTGGTTCCTGTGATTTGGTCTTAAGAGCTTATCTTGTTTAAGCTAGCGAAGTGATGCAGTAGTCACAGAAAATAACTTTCCTGGTTAAAGGAAGGAGTGAAGTAAAAGTAATTGAGATTTAAGTCGCGGTTCGCAACTTGCAGTTATTTGAGTGTGCTTAGACCTTATGCATTTGTTCCATAAGAGTTTACCAATTTTCAAAGGGCATTACTTTCTTCTCATTGGTGGTTTAGTATTCGCTTATAGCAGGATGTGAGCCCTCAGCTGTTGACTTCCTCTATGTTTTCTGAGTTCTTTGCCTAAGTGACTATTTCCCTTGATCCTATGTTTACTTCGAGCAGTAAATATCTTCATTTACTTTTTCTTTTGAGGAAGGATCCACCGATTCGTTTCACAGTGGTTTTTCGAAGTGTTTATTCATTGTGGTTGTGAGACCTTGGATTGAAAGTTAGTCGAGGAGCATTGAAGGATGAACTAATTTTGTGTATAATTCTTGGAGAAAATTTTATTTATTCAGAATGTCTGCCTTTGAGGCTAAACTGATTGCATTGTTGCAACCATTAGAACCTAAGGAGATTTGTGATCCAAGATCCTTTGTCTAATTTGGGTGGAACATTAGAACTTTTGAAAGGATGGGAATCTTGATCAATGTATTAGAGTGTCGCGATTGAGTACCTTGCACGGTTGTGCAGTTGAAATATGATGGCGTTGTAATGAGAGTATTATTAGCGAAGTAATCTGATCGATAAAGCGATTAATGAGATAGCCGAGATTGTTGGGTTATTGTCAAAAATGACTTGGACGTAGTAAGTAACTCTCTAATAGCTTGAATCTTTATAAAGATAATTGGGTCGAGGAAATGTTTTCGTGTTGATGTTAATGCGCGAGTATGTTTGGATTGTGATAATTTTAGGGATTTAAACTGAGGTTTTCTCTATCTTCTTCTATATGAGAAGTTTGTTGTAGGGGTCTTAGAGGTTAAAAATCTGGGCTTTGCATCTTTATGCTAGAACTTTGGTCGCCCAATGATTTGTGTATAGTGGAAGTAGAATAAGGGTGGATTCCGAATAGTAGGATGTTTATTGATAGAACCCTTGATGAACTATATGAATATGTGTGCTGAGGATTCCGAGTTGTTTATTAATAAAAGATTGAGGTGATGTGAATGCATGTGAGACCTATTTTGAGATGTATTGTGAGTCATCTGTCAAATTAATTCATTGACAGAGTTGTTGAGAGAAAGTTTCGTGGAGTCGATAGAGCCTCTATACAGAGGTGTGGGTGATGTATTTCGCTTGAGCATAGCGTTGAGAATGCCAAGTTAAGAGAGATGAGTTATTGTGGTATGCGATGAATTGGAATTCCAAAGTTTGAGAGAAATTTTATTCCTAAAAGAGAAACTGAGAAATTGATGCTTCCTCGATTAGTGACACGTTTTCTTGATTCTTGTTTGAGCCATGTGTTTATGACGGATGTCTTTCGCAAGGTGAGCTCGACATTTATGTTGACATGTGTGGTTCTTATCGGTTGAGAAAGAATAAAAGAAATTTATGGTTTGGGCATTCAAGTGATCTCTCCTTTGGCTTTCGTGACGTTTATTCGCAAACCGCCACTTGGAAAGTGGAAAGGTTTTCGTGATGAATTTTCGCTCGATTTGACTCTTTTAGTACCGAACTGGTAATGCAGGGTTGCGATGTGAATCCTTCATTTTCAGATAGGTTTTGTCGGTAAAAGAGTTTGTTTAAAGAGATTTCGGTTGTGTGTTCCTGGATAAAGTAGGTGATCCTTGTTACGGTGAAGAGTTCGATTGAGAGGTGAAACAAGAGCTCCGTGTTCTATGTGCATGTTGTGTGGTTCGATACCAATAGGGAAGTTAGCCCAAGGTACATTGGGTTGTTTACGCCGGTTGGCGTATCGCTAGGACCGCTTCGGTCCCTTACGCAGCGAACGCAACTTTTGGTATGTTCTGGTGCCGAGAGGGCACCTGGGTGATCCAGAGTTTGAATATTCGTTAACGTTGTGGACCATCGAGTAAGATCTTACCTTCGAGTCTCTTCCGATGAGTATACCTAGAAACGTCGGGACTAGTGTTAGGTCGACGCCGCTTTACGCCTTTGTGTTGTGGTCTCATCACCGAGAGATAGGCCACTTGGTAGTTGGAGTTTCGTATGCGCGAACAATATTCGGATTTGTTCGCAATGGGTACGTGTTTGTCAGTGTTCTTTCCAGTCGCAGTTTTCTTTCAGGAATGTCGGTGAGTAGATTCGGGACTAATCAAGTAAGGGGTAGAATGTAATACCCCAAATATCAATTGGAGAAAATATTATTCGGAGAGGGAAATTTATTCAATATCGATTGTAACAAAGTTTAGAGATGGAATTAAGTTCAAAATTCAGAATTTTAGGAGAGGAATGGGCCGCCAACCCATATTCGAGAGGAGAGGAGCGGCCTTAGTGGCCCAAGGCCCATGAGTGGTCCGCAGCCCATTAGAAGGCAAGGGAGGAGGGGACCAAACCCTAGCCACCCTTGCTACAGCAGCCGCCGCGCACAAAGAGCTGTGCTACACGATGCGACACGCTACCATGCTCGCCTCCTGCTGCTCCTCCTCTCCTTGGCGCCATTCTCCCTCTGCCGCCATCGTGAAGAAGAGAGGAGAAGGGAAGGGAAGAAGAAGAAAGGTGGGGTGATCTTCGTGAGGAGTTCCAGCGTCATTCTTGTGGTCTCCAAGGGTAACGATCGTCGTTTATGTTGTTGGATTAATCGTAGAGGTGAACTTGATTAGGATTGATCGGATCAAGTTCTGTCTGCTGAAGATTCAGTTCTGTCCAGTGTCTTGCGCGGCCTCTTTCGTGTGCTTAAAGGCAGAATTAGGAAATTTGATCACCTAGAGTTATTTATATATTGTTCTTAGCTTTCGGTGGCCGCCAAGAACACCTGATTCCGACGTACGGATCAAAAGTTATGATTGTTTTAGTTTCTGCTGTCCAGAATTCTGACGAGAATTAGCAGTCACTGTAATTGTTAAATTATGATTTAGACAGAAGATGATTCAGAAGTCTTGCCCATAACGACTTTTGTACATGATCTCATTAGCTTTCAGGATTGATAAAGAACGCCCTATTTGGATTTGTAGAAAAAAAGTTATGATATTTCAATGTGACTGTCCAGATTGTATGTCAGTTTCTATAATTAGTTTTGACCTGTGTGCCACTTTTTGTTAAAGGAAAAATATGAATGTCATGCCAACTAGGTTATTGTAGGTAATTTGATAACCTTTCAATATTGTTAAAGAACACTCTAATCGGAATTGTAGAATAAAAGTTATGATCTTTTTAGTGCTGCTGTCTTTTTCATCTAGGCAGTTTCTGTTCTATAATTTCATCTATCAATTAGCAAATTAAATTGGCCGAATTGGGTTACCTTGTCAACTAGAGTATTGTAGATATGTCAGTTAAGAATCCATAGAAACTGGTCTCACCTGATTCCGAGTTCCAGATCAATAGGTATGATTTTTACCGTACTGCTGTCCAGTTTCGGTTTGTGCCTGAGTAGTCAATTTTCAGATTAGAGTTTCTAGTTGAATCTTGAGTCACCGGGGAAGCGTTGTAGAACGGTGTCGAGAAGTGTTGTGTGCAATGTGTTCTTATTTAAATTACTTAATTGTTTAGGCAGCGAGGCTACGGGTTTGGGAGCATCATCGTTGCCTGCTAACGCGTCGCATCGCGGAAGGCAAGTACTTTGCTAATATTAATGCTTGTGATTGATGAATGCTTAAATGTTCATGTTGTGGTATCTTATGATACATGAGAAGGTGAAAAGTCTATGTTCGTTCATATGTGTTGATTCCATGTTTCGAGATGATGTCTTTCATTGTTCAAATTTCATTCCATGCATCCATAACTCATGTTTCCTCCACGGAAGTGGATTGTAAGTCCCACCATTCCCATGTGAGCAGATTTGGACATTGTCATGTCCGCCCACGGAGTGGATAGAAAGACCCATCAATTCCAAAGATGGGCATATAAGACCCATCAATTCCAAATGGGCAGATTTGGACACTGTATGAAACGTTCTTCATACGGGACTTGGATCCCCTCACTTTTGTTAAGGTGCGGGCTTAAGTGAACACTGACGGGTGTGTCACTAGCTATACCGGTATAAGCACGTGTGCAGTCCTTCCTTCGATTACTTCCATTCATCTCATGCATTCATAAATATTCATGTGCTATATGTTCAGAAACTGTGAAGAGGTGATCTTGTTCATATTGGAGGTATGTTCTTATATTCAATGTACTTGCTGAGTCTTTGACTCACTCTTGCTTTGTTTATTTGTTTTTAGGTGACCATTGATGAAGTTTCTCTTGGGAGGGAGTAGACACGCACTACTCAAATATATTTCACTCTACACTAGATTCAATAACAGAATTGTTATTGTCTTTCATTCGTTATTTGTTGGATTGTAATAACTAAACTTAGACATGGATGGTAACTTCCTTTCGAGTAGTTTGTTTAAATAATTGTTTATGTTCATTGATCCTTCATTGTTCATTGATCATTCGTTGATAGGTTTATCTTAGTGGATCCATTATTACATTCCTGTTATGTTCCAACTGATGTTGATCTGTTTAGCTTAGTTGATGAATTATTGTCGAAGTTATTCCACTGTATGATATTATGTTAGGTCTTTAGGTAGCATTTTGGCTTTCGAATAGCCAGGGTGTTACATCTTGTCACTTAGTAGTTCGCGAATTAATTGCTTAGCCATGCTTAGTTTTCGGTAGAAATGGGCGGTTATCGACTTGTCGATAACCTTGATCACATAAAACTTATTATGATCTATGATTTCAGCCTTGTGCCATGTCTACTTATGAAAACTAAAATTGAAAACAAAATAATTTAGACTTGGGCACAATGGTAAGACGATGTGATTTTTGGGTGTGACTGGAATGGTGCCCAAGTCAATTAAGGACCGAACATCTTGTGAGTACCTGTTATCCGAGCAATTTGTGCGTGCTAACCACACTATAGGGTATGTGACCTCTCTTGACTTAGTACTTTGGCGTGTATTGGCTTCGGGTCGCAGGGAGTCGTAGGAGGGATGGTGCTGGGAGCATTGCAGTGTCCGAAAAGCTTCCCCCGTGATGGCTGGTTGTCTTTCGGCTTGCAATGTAAGAATATGGATTTCGGTCCATACGAGCGGCTCGTGGTTAATACACAATATTGGAAAACGTCTCGTAGGACGTAGCCGTGCCGGCATACCTTCGGAAGTGTGTTTTGTGGCTTAAAGGCGGTCTGAAGTGTGGGTACATTGGTACACCCCGCAGGTTAAAACTATTCGAATAGCCTCGCCCTAGGTTATGGACACGCTTGGGTAAGCTTTTCAAGAGTTAGACTACAACCTTTAATTAAAACTTGATGGGTGGTACGAATCGGGATTCGTGCTATGTTGTGGTGGCTACTTGGGATAGTCACTTCGTGTGGTTACTTGTATTTATTCTTAAATTTCACGTTATATTCAACATCAAAACAGATTTGCAAACTTGCTTTTAAATGTATTACATTATTGCAAATAAAGTTGGCTTTGTGCAAAATGAGACATATAACCTCCACTTAAATAAGCTCGCATGTAGCATATGAATAGGTCTGCTATTCCACACGTCGCCTTATGAGTACCTTAGTGTACTCGGTTGTCTTGCTTAAATGTATTTGTTGCAGAGGAAGAGGGTGAGCTCGATGGGCCTCACTTTTGTGAGCTATGTTGTGGTAGCTATGGGCGACTAGCTTATGCCCTGGCCGGTTGCCTTGTGGGTTGTGTGGCTAACCGATCGACTTTTGTTCTAGCCATCTTATGGCACCTTTGCTTCATTGTCATTCTTGTATATTGTGTTATTTGGCCGGTCGGCTCTTTTGTAATAACTTTACTTTATGTATGTCGTTGTTGAACTTAGTATTAATTGTTGTATGGAAATGATGTATGATTTTGTGGTGATGAGCGTGTGCTGCAATTCTGGGAAGCACATGTCCATCGAGGCTTTGGATATTTGATTAGTAATGGTAGAACCATATGGAGGTTAAGTATTACTAGTTAAATATTCTGGGTCCTCACATGATACACTCTACTTGTGGAACGTGTACCCTCAACTGTGATCAGCTCTTTTGTTTTATGAGATCTTTGCTATTTGATTGTTTCTCTTGAACTTGAAACTATTGTAGGTGGTAACGTTTTTCCTATGTGCTGAAAATGATTTCTGTTTGCCTCTTTTTCTAAGAAAGGGTTAACCGAACTGTACTGCAAAGTCCCTTCAGTTGTGAATTGGCAACTAGATAGTGGTGGTCTAGTAGAAGATTTTGTGAACCTTTATGTGTCAAGTTGTTTGAGAGGCATTGAGTAAATTGATTTATTAGATTAATCCTTGGAGAGGGTTCGATTTAAATAGAATGTTTGTCTTTAGAGCTAACTGATTACGTGTCGCAACTAGTAGAACCTATAAAGAGATGTGGTTCAAGATCTTTTGTTCATTTTGACAGAACATTAGAATTAGAAAGTATGAAAATCTTGACCGAATTTATTAGAGTATCACAATTGGGTATTCGGTAAGATTGTGTAGAAGAATTATGATGGTGTAGCTTAATGAGAGTAGCAGTATGGAAAAAAAATCGTCGTGTTAATTAATGGGATAGGAGGGATTGTTGAGCTATTGTCAAGCATGACTCGGCCTCAGTGAGTAACCCTATGGGAGTTAGATTATCTCTAAGGATATCTTGGTCAAAGAATACATGTTTATTTATTGACGTCAGTGATTGAGTATGTTTGAATCTTGGTCAATTAGTGAGGGTATTGCGAATGGATATATTGTGGTCATGTAGCTGAAAATTGATTGGTGTGGTTTAGTGAAGGTCCAAGATTGGTGAAATGAAATGCCTTGGACGGTTACTTGATTAGTGAGGAACATTAATATTAATGACTGAGGTTATTGTTGAGCTGTGTGAAAAGTTAGTAAAAGAATTTGAGGATTTCTTATCAATCATACTAGAAATTCATTATAGGAGACTTGGAGGTTAAATTTGGGTTTTGCCTTTCTATGCTAGGACCTCGGCGGCCCAATATTATGTGTAGAAGAAGAAGAACAAAAGTGGATTCCGAATAGTGTTGATCATTGATAGAATCCTTCGGGCGTAGTAAATGAGTATGTGCGCTGAGAATTTCAAGTTGATTATCTTTAACAGAATGAGGTGATGTGGTTGCGGGTGAAAAATCTTTATTGAGGTGTTGGGAACCAGTTGTCAAAAAATAATTCCTTTGGTATGGGAGTGGACTAGAGAATCCTTGTGTGGATTAATAGAGTCCCTCTAGATAAGTGGGGTTGTTCTTTCGGTTTGAGGATCGTTTTGGGGTTGTCGGTTAAGAGGAAGGAGTAAGTTTGATGATTTGGAAATCCAAGATTTTGGAGAATGTTTATTTAAAAGGACATCTAAGAAAAGAATGTTTTCTCGAGTAGATAAGTGTTCTATTGGTTCTTGTTGGAGTTGGGTTTTTATGACGAAGAACACTTACAATTTGAGTTGACTCTATGTCGGCAAGGCGGTTCCTTCCGGTTCAGGAAAATAAATGAAGTGTTTGATTTGGGCATTCGAACGATTTCTCTTTTGACTTATGTGGTGTTTATTTGCAAACTGCCTAGTTGGAATGTGAAAAGATTTTCATGATGAATCTTCAATTTTGGATTTGAGTGTTTTTAGAGGAAAGTTGGTTAAGAGTGGGTGACATTGTGAATCTTTTGTTTTCTGCTGAGCTCTGATTATTAAAGTTTGTTTAAAATAAGTTGTGTTACGCGTCCCTACTTAACAAAGGTTGTCCTTATTAGGTTGAAGAGGTCAACTGAGAGATGAAACAAGAGTTACATATGTTTATGTTGAAGTTTTGTGGTTTGGTCCCCAAAGGGAATGATAGCCTAGAGTATAATTGGTTTGTTCTGGAAGTTGTGGGGATTTTGGAAGATAGCAATTCACTAGAATTGTCTCGAGTCCTGGAGCGCGGTATATAACGTTTTGTATGACCTGATGTTGATATAATGATTGAGGTATTTGGAGTGTGAGGTTTCATAATAGCCGTTGACCAGCGAGTAATACTGCATCTTCGAGTCATGTCCGTTGAGTGGTTCTGGTTAGGTCGGTACGAGTGATGAGGTATAATACATTAGTTGCATCAAGGTGAGGTAGTCCCATAAGTCCAAGAGGAAAACGACTTGGCAATTGAAGTCTCGCATATGCGAACAATATCCAAAATTGTTCACAACAGGTGTGTAGTATTGTTGGTAAATTCTAGTTGTGATTGTTCTTTGGTGTAGAGCGTGGTTAGAATTCAGGGTCGAATTCCATTTAAAGGGGGTAGAATGTAATACCCCAAATATTTATTTAAGTGAGAAGAAAGATTGTAGGGAGGAGAATTGAATAGAGGGAATGGTTTTAACAGAAATTTAGGGGGATTTTTGCGTAATTCAGAAAACTTGGGATGTGGGCTGAAAGCCCACAACACCTTGGCCCATTAGGGCAACCATCCAAGTAGAGGGGGGCAGCTATGCTACTGTAGCATGCACTGTAGCACCGCCACTGTAGCAGCCCCTCCCCTCCCCATTGCGTCTCGACCTCCTTTCCCCTCCCTTTGCGTCTCCACCTCCCCTCCTCTTCGTGGCCGGCCAAGAAGAAGGAAGAAGAAGAATAGAGAAGGGAGAGGAAGAGGGGTCACATGGTTTTCATCACGTTCGGCGGTGGTTCTTCAAGGGTAAGATCCGATCCCCTTTCAATTAGTGGGTTAATTGATCTTTAGCAATGTCGGTATTTAGGTCTGACTAGAGCAGACCCAGTTGGGCGACATTTTTGAGTTATTTAACGGCATAATATGATCAGGACGCCTCCTAGAGAATTGTAGGCGACGTCGATACCTTTCTTTAGAGTACAAGATCACATCATTTGGACGAGCGGTTCAAAAGTTATGAATTTTGTAGCGCTGCTGTTCTGCAAATATGTCGGTATTCTGACAGGTTTTAGTAATATGACTTGAAATATCAGTTAAAGGGAAACTTAGAGGAGGTCAGTATAACAAAAGTTGTAAATAATTGTCGTAGCTTTCAGGGAAGCCCAAGAACGTGAAATTTGGACAAACGAGCTGAAAGTTATGATAGTTTTAGTGTACTATCCAGAGAACTTGATGTGAAATCGATGTTCTGTTAATTAGTATCATAGGGGTATTAGATGGTCGAATCAGGAAGGCCCACCAACTAGGTTTAGTTGGGGAAATTGATAACCTTTCAATGAAGTCCAAGAACACCTTATTTGGACTCTTGTACAAAAAGATATGTATTTTAGGTTTTGGCTGTCCACAGAGGGGACAGATCGAACTTTAGGAGTTGGAATTGGGAATGCGCTCGAGAGTGTAACGAGTGCGGTTGTGCTTTTGGCTAAGTTTTGGTTCAGTATGGTTGTCTTAGCATGTTTTATATTTATATTCAGGTGAGGGATTGGTTCCAGGGGCAGCGCCCTCTCCGCGTCTTTTGTCCCTGCACGGAGGCAAGTACTTGTTTGCTAGTATTGTGAATAAATGTGATATCTATGGATGCTAGAGTGTTATAGATGTTGTTGACCATGATTATTAATGTTGTGAAAATAGGTATTATGCATAGTTGCTTGAGTGTATGAGTGTTTATGAACATGAATGATAGAAGTATGAATGAGTTAAATTCATAAGTGATGTTGCTGAGGAGGTATGATTATGATGATTCAAGATTTGTGCATATGCATCATGTTGACATAATGAAGACTTGGTCACGTGGTGACTAAGAATTTGTTGAGATCCCCGTCATGTATATGACGGGCTTGAGGTCCCCACACTTGTGGGGTGTGGGCTTGAGGTCCCCTTTACTTGCGGAGTAATGGGCAATTGGTCTCTGTGCTTGCGAGCACAGGCATGGTATGCGGCGACGGTCGCATATCTCGCATTACCGGTGAAATGCGAAAAAGTGGAAGAGAAAGAAAATATGCATTGCATATTTGCATTCATACATCATGTGATATGTTTTCCGAGTAAAGCTTTGGAATGGAGTGTTGATGTTGTAATTGTGAGTTTAATGTTTCATTATTGGTACTTGCTGAGTCTTTGGGCTCACCCTTGCTTTTGTTGTGTTTTAGGTACCTTTTGCAAGAACGGCATGCATGGGAGGGAGTAGACTTGAGTTGGAGTCACACATTGTCACGCTTCTTTAAAAGTTTATTAATCTTCTTAGAGTGTCCATTAATAATTAAGCGAAATGCTTAAGAAATGATCATGGTTAGGCCTCATGCATCGAGGTTATTTGTAATAATGATGAGTAACGTACTTTGGTTAACTTTGAATATGTTCTAGCTGAGTAGCATGTTTTTAATGTTTAGTGATGATATTGGATGTTGGAAATATTTAGTTATGATCTACTTTCTATCTTTTGGGAACCTCCGTATAGTAACTATACAAAAGAGGTTATGCCGAAATTTAGTAGACTGTCCTAGTTTAGCTTTGTTAATGTTTCCTTCAGTAGCATTCCAGGCTCATGTTGGGCTGGGGTGTTACAGAATTGGAGGATTCAGCCAACTAGACTATTGTGGAGGTTTTCATTATCTTAGGATCTGAGATCACATCATTTCGAGTTTTGGAGCAAAAGATATGACATTTTTTGTACTGCTGTCCAGAATATATTTATGTTAGCATGTTGACTAGCTTAATTAGATAAAGTGTTTAATCTTGGGTTATGGGAAGACGATGTAGAGCGCTGTGAGTAATATCTTGTTAAGCATGTTTGTTGATGCTTAGTATCATTCTTGATTACCAGGTGGTGGTGAACCCCGGTGCTAGAGTGTTCCGCCTTTTTTCCTCTGTCTCACGGTTGAGGCAAATGCAGATAGTAATAATGAGTTGTTTTATTTCATAATCGATGAATGTCATGGTTTAATGATGAAGCTTTATGTTTGATAGATGTTATTCTCTTGTTGTGTAATTATAGACTGTGATAGTGTTGATTTTCAGTTTTATGTCCTTCATGAATGAATGTTTGGTTGAACATTTATTAAGATGTTAAAATTAGTTGAGTCAATAGAGTAGTTGGTGATATCCTAGGCTCTATATTGGGCTAGGGTGTTACACATTGTTTATAGCAAGAGTGAGTACATGGGGTGCTCAACAAGTTGTACCATAGAATGCAAGTATAGATGATGACTCATTCCAAATGATATGGCTACTAATGTTATTTTGCAATAAACGACATTTGCATTTGAATATATGAATAATAGATTGAAAGCATAAGTTGAAACAATAATAGTAATAAGTACACAAGAGTTTTCACAAAGTTACACAACTTAAACCAATTCATTCACATATCCTCCCTTCCAGTTGTGTTGTAAAATCTAACCTTCGTGTAAAATCCCCAGCATTGTCCATGACCAAGGATGCGATTATTCGAATAGATTGTTTAACACTCTATAGAGGTTGTATAGCTTTACCCACAAGACACGATCATCTCATTTTGCCACGCGATAAACACAGTTCCTTTGGTGTGCGGCGAATAGATCATGACAAAACATTTCTGAAATATCATCTCAACAATTGGGCCTCTTGGTGAGTATAAAGCTGGTAACCAAACTTCACTTAGCTTGTTGTCCCGGAGCGCACCGTTTGACATGGAAACGATGAACAACCCATATATGCGATCCATCACAAAGGAGTCCACACCTCCGCCCAGTCACAAAGCCTAACCAACCTCCTGAGGTAGCCAATGTCGAGACTCCGTAACTTACTCAGTGAGGCCAATCCCATACCAGGCTTGTAGTAGTACAACACATGTCATCAACAGGTGACAACATATAACACACAGCTTTTCACAAAGATGTTTCATAAGCACTTAGTCAAGTATGAGTTTACCATTTCAAAATAATATTAACGACCCATTCTAAGGCTAAGCAAACTAATTGTGTCTAACAACCCATGTTGGTTCTATAATAATTACCACCTAGTAGTTAACCAGGCTAGGGTGACAAATGTTCATGGCAATGCCATTCACCAGGTAGGCATAATCAAATACGCTGCATAGCTAATCTCAAAATAATAAAACATTTGATTATTAAATTACATGCAATAATTTGAATCAAAATATTTTTTTTTAAAACTGGGTGCAATTCAATCAAAGCATGTCACATCCCCATATTATAAAGAGGATTATTATGCATCTCATTAGCATGCATCATGTTTTGAAACATTTTCATTAAGTATTGCACTTGGAAAATCTCAAAAACAAATATTAAACATACACTTTAATTTGAACTCCAAAAGAGAAACTGAAACAAATTCTACTAAAGTTCCTTTGGAAATAATTATTTCAAATACTATATTAATTATTATGAATTTATATAATTTTTCCCAAATTTTTGGGATTGGTTTGAACCTTAAGAAAATTCAAACACAAATTAAAGACCAACATTAAGTTTGAATTTAAATTGTGCACAAAATATCATGAACAGTAGGATTCAATAATTTTTATGGGTACTAGACTGTCGCAGGAGCCCCAATGAATTATTTCATGATTTTAGGGATTTTATTTCTATTTTTAGCACCCTGGTTAGAGAAGATGAATTAAATCTCAGTCAAAACCCTAGGTCCAAGCCGTTGCACTATTCCTTGGACTCGAGTCCAACCCGAGCCAATTGACTTGAGTAGACCACCTAGTTGCGCTCGCGGTGGACCGTCCGATGTGACATCAACGGCCTAGGTTCATTGGGCCATTCGGGTCACCGAACGTCCCACTCATTTGGGACCGTCCGATTTAAATCGAACGGCCCCTAAGGACCCTTTTTAACTCACATGTACCTGCACGATTGAGTCTCTGACGAAGAGGCCCCACCTGTCAGTTCCTCCTTCAACCTCTCGCTGTCACACACTCAGGGCACCGTCGCCACGTCGCCGATGCATGCTGCGCATTTCCGTCAATGTCGTGAGCCACCGCCCAAATTGACCACTCCAGGAGCTCCCCCATTTCACGCCGCCTCCATTACCGTCATCTTTCCCAACTTAAAACCTATTGTTGCCCTCCAATTTCTCCATCTTTCCTCTCAGTGGCTCAGGAAAGAGGAGCTCTCTTTCATTCTCTACTCTGGTAAGCTTCCATCGGGTGATGCCACTCTCATTCTTGATCCATGCCTTATCCATTTTTGGTAATGCGAGCTTCTCGTGTTGCTTGTAGCATCCAGTCCATTGTCGAGCTCTCGGACATCTCCAAAGCGCGCACCAGAGGACATGTTCGTGTCATCTTCGTCTTTGGTGAGATTGTTGACAATCCTTGCGCGTCATAACGTGTATTAGGACATCTTAGAGCTTTCCCCTCAATAAATTTCATGGGTGCATGGTAGGGTTGAAGTGAATCGAAGTTTTGCCCGGTTTCGGCCGCAAAGTAACTTTTCATGTCCCATTTGTTTCAGTAAGCCATTCTTCAATTCCTTGCTTCTATAGCATGCTCTTAAGCTCCTTGAGCTAGACCAATCATTCACTTTGCTGCTTTTTGCTTAGATTTTTATCTCTTCATTGAACCGTGCCGCTGCCACTTTCTTCTCCAGCGCCGACGCAGCTCCAGCAGCTCCGAGCTTGCCCGAGCACCCTTCTTCGCTCAATTAGCTTCCATTTAGTCCCTAGGACCTGGGCACCTGCTTGCATGTCGCTGCGGAGCCTCATTTTTGCTGTTGCCTGATTGCCGCACATGGTGGCGCCACTCAACTCCGGCTAGCCGCCGGTACAGGCCGGCCCAGCCGTTGAGACTACTCCCATTAGAAGCGCAATACTATTGTGCACCTGTACATGCCTTTGGTTCGCACCGCCGTGGCGCACAGCGCCGACGAGCCGCCGGTGAACCGAGCGGGACAAACTCCCCATTTTCGTATTTGGACAGCTACTGTAGCAAATGATTAGGAATTAAACGTTAATCATTAGCATTTAATTACTATCGGAAAAGAACAACTAAACTCACTTACATGCGGGCCCCGCGTGCAGAAAACCAACACGTCTACTAATCAAAGCAGAGGCTGACGTGTGGGCCCAAAATTTTAAACACGTGCTGTGTATTTAAGCCGTCCCTTACACTTGAATCATTGTGGACCGTCAGATGCGACATAAACGGTCTGGATCTGTTGGGCCGTTCGGGCCACCCGAACGTGCCACGAATCTAGTCTGTGCGATACAAAATGGACGATCATGATCAATTGGGCCAATCGGGCTGCTCGAACGTGCCACGATTTTGGATCATTGGATCTTAATCCAACTGCTCACGTGCGTGGCCCGAAAGATTCACGCGCGCGCCTCGCGGTGGGCCGCTGACAAGCGGATCCACTTAACAGTGGCGGTGGCTAACACCGCGCTCGGTGAGAAAAGGGTTAAACGCTTTATAAAATCCGTAATAGGTTTATTTGCACACTATAAAATATGTATAACTTATAAAATGCATAACTAATTCATATAAACTCCAAAATGAATGAAACCACTTCTGATATTTTTCATTTTTAATGAATTTTGTATTAAAATTGGGTTCAAACATGTCTCGGTAACAGAGAGCATTATTTTGGGAGAATGAGCTATTAACTGTATTATTTTTACAAAAGAAAATGCTGAATACTTTAGAAATTCATAACTAAATCATAAAAACTCCAATTGAGGCAAACTCAACTATTTTGGTCTTATATTATTATCCTCTATTTACCTATGTAATCCTTTGTCCCACTACTGTTCTACAAATTTTGCCCAAATAATTAATTCGGGTGAATAGTAACCGAGTGCAATTAAATTGGAATTTCCAGCAAAACTGAATTTCAAACCCTTATAACTTTCACATACTAAATCCAAATGGAATAATTCTTTCACCCAAATTCATCTAAAATCATGACTTAGCTACTGGAGAAAAATCATGCATTTTTTAGCATTTTGAATTTTGAGGTATTTTTCGATGTTTATTCGGTATTATATTTATATAGATTTCGAGCCTATCAATATTGACTCCTACGCTACTGAGAGTGAACAACTACTTTTCCAACAAGGCAAGCATCATTTGAACTTTCTTTTTGCATCATATTTGATCCCAGTTTTGTTAGGGTAGATGCAATGATAATTGTTTGTATGCTATTTTATTATATCGCTATTTTTGTGATGTGTAGATTAGTTATATCCTATTCATTGAGGTTATCCTTGAATTATTCCAACACCACATGCTTAAGATAGGATGTGTGAATTTATATTGTCCGGGTTTGCTTAGTCATGCAAGTCTAGAACCGGTAGCTGATTGTCGGGAATAACCCGACAATTATGGGATAAATACAACTTTCATTATATACTGTTGTTTCAGATCTTTGTATCTGTTTTATGCGTTAAACTTTGTCATTTTAAATGAGTTTTTGGTCTGGAGAAGTGTTGGTTAGTGATGGTGCTTTGTGCACGAGATTTGGGTAAGTGGTGGACTTGTTTGGGCAATTAAGGACCGAACTTTGGGTTGTTGCGATTCAAGTAAAACTCGTGCTACCACACGCGGTATATGGGTGCCGTATGGTTAAGTAGGGGGAGGTCTCATTGTGTTGAGCCCCACGGTGGTGAAATTGTAAGGGCATGGGACCGAGAAATCCTATGTTTTCCTTTTAGGGCGATAGGGCATAGAGCCCGTTAACGGCTTATGTTTCCTAGGAGCCCTAGGTTGAGGGACTTAGCCCAATGGGTTCTTCTTGCTAAAAACGACCATATCTTGATTTACCCGGCCGGCATACCATAGGAAGTATGTTATATTCGGAGCCATCTGGAGGCTTACGGGTTAATCAAGTCGTGTGGGTAAAGTAGTACACCCCTGCAGGGTATAAATCTATTCGAATAGCCGTGTCCACGGTTATGGACGACCGCTTGAAATTGTGGCTGCTTATTGTTAGACTTGGAATTAAAATTGTGGTTATAACTTGGTATCGACATAGATGGATGTTCATGCTTGTTGTTGTATCAAAGTGGATAGCCACTTTGTTATTTGTATGATTCATTTGTTATTCAATTCATTATTTATTCACATGTTTTACTTCTACTTCAAATCTGATTTTTAAATGGCACTTGAAAAACTAGCATGTGTAGGTTGTACCTTGTTGTGTCTCTTTTGCAAAACTAAACCAATATAAGCCCTCCCTTGGAACAGCCTTATGCATAACTAGTTTTTATTTGTGTAAGACTTGCGAGTACTCTTTGGTACTCAGCCAGATGTTTGCTGGCTCTTACAGGTGAGGAAGATATCGAGCCCGACGAGCTTGTCAGTGTCGATTTAGGCGACACTAATGAGTAGTGCCATCTTTTAACCCAGTCGATTGCTGATGGGTTATGGGGCATACCACTGCTGGCATTTTGGTTTATTTACTTGCTTCCGCTGCTACTTTATGAACTTGTTTAATTTGGCCGGTCGGCCACTTGTATTAGTTGTAAACTCGGAACTATGATGTATGACTTTTGTACTATTTATGTATGAGTGTTGTATGGATGTGATCCACGTTGTATGAGAGTATGGATATATTGGTCGCTGATCTTGGGAGCCAATATAAGTCATACTCGCTGTTCATGGCTTCCTATTTAACTCGCTAAGTGTAGTGCTTGATTTGTTGGAGAACCGACAATCATGTAGTGCTCGCAGAGGAGCGGCACGTATGATCGTCGGGGCTCTAGTTTTCAGTTAAGCCTCTCATTTAGACTGAGTTAAGTTGGAATTCATCTACCGAAGGTCCAGAGTTATGTCCTTAAGACCATGCTTAGTCTCGATCTTATGGAGATAACCCGAGGTCCCCACAAAGCACGACTTTCCTTTCTATAGCAATGTTGTTGTTCTTTTATCTTCGACCTTCGACTTCCTGGACCTTCAGCTTCTTTGGACGATTCCGGAACATCAACGTCTAACGAGAGAGAAAGCGCAAATACAAACAAAATTAAAAAAGACAAATAAAAAAACTCCAAATTCAAATTGAATGGTATTGGGAGGTAGGGCTTGATTTTAGATAAATTCATAAACTTGAATGGGTTCAATCGGAATTCGTGTGAGAAAAAACGAGCTCACGAAAGTTTGACCGAAAAAGAAAATCAAGAAATTAACAGAGGAGAGATAGTGTGAGTCACTAACAAGTGAGGCCGAAGGAATATTCTCGAAATCTTTACTTTTGGGAATTTTGGAAAATGCCGAGAGGATGACATGTGGGACCCACGGGATAAAATGGAATTCCGGGAATTAAAAGAACTTCAGAAAAGAATGAGGGACTGACATGTGGGCCATTGGTCCATGGACCAGGTCCATGGGCCAGGGTTGTGGTTCATGGCGAACTAGGTCCACAACATAGTACACTATAAGGTGGGGTCCACGTGTAAGTGGTTCGGTAAACGGTGGACAATGTCCATAGAGGTTTGGGTATAGGATTTGGCTTGATGGATGGCACGTGGGTGATGACAAGGTGGATTGAGCGGAGGTGACCGAGAGTTGGTAGTGACGAGGCAACGATGTGGCACCAGCAGTGTCGATGGCGCTTGGGCCCGATGGTCATCGGTGTTAGCGACCACACCGGAGGCAACAAAGAGGCACATCGCATAGAGGAGGCGATGGCGATCATGGTGACATAGGGGCAGGGCTCTCATGTTAGTGAAGTTGGCCAGTGGCGACCACATGGCGGCGACGCGGGCTCGGTTATGGTGGTGACAGCGCTGTGGTGATGGAACAACGATGAGGAGTACAGGGTAGAACCTGGTGTAACACCCAATCCTAGCACTGAGCTCGGAATGCCACCAAAAGACCCTAACTACTAATTTTATCAGCAACTAACATTAAATTTTAGCAATCCATAAAGTACTAACACCCATCCATGGGTCACAATAACATATAAATATCTACATGGCAAACACAGATATGTAAACTCTAGATAGTAAAGCAGAATAGTAATCCAAGACTTAAGCAAAACCAATCAAATGGAGTCTATCGAATGAATAAACTAGTTCCAATCAATCATCTAGGATAAATCAAAGTGCATCGTAGTCTAAGAGATTAAACCATCACGCTAAGGTAGAGTTTTCTCATGGCAAGTGATCAAGTAACTGAGTGTAAGCAGTATTCCAATTGCTAACCCTTCCCAAGTGAAACATCTTCAATGATCACCTAAAAACAACAGTAGAGCAAGGGTGAGTCCATGACTCAACAAGCACAAAAGTAAGCAATGAACAATGCTTAATCAGCAATACACAATATCAACATCAACATTAATTATTCTCTTTTCTTTATTCTCATGCTCAATTATTCAATTCTCTTTCTTTATTCACATACACAATTATCAACCATCTTTCATTCCACGCATCTCTACACTACATGTTCGCATGCACTTCTTTTGCGTATACAAGTATAGCATGAGTGTTCACCCATCGATAATACACTCTCAAGCCCATCCTCTTTAAGAATCGAGGACCTCCTCCACTCTCGTGGAGTTATGATCAACATGATCACCTTTTCGTATGTAGTGATGTTATGAATGCACAGATATTCATAGTTTCATCAACATTACCATTATCCAACAATATCATATCCAACAATAAGGAATAAACAATTACCATTAACATTACTTGCAATTAAATAAATAAAAGCACAACAATATAATGGTAATAAATGGTAAAGTATACAGTATTCAACCATTGAACACTGTCTACCATGCACTTACCTGTTTACCCTTGTGGCGCTAGAGAGCGAAACAGCAGCAACACACGAGACCACATTCCCTGGATAAACAATCCAAAACACAACTCAAAATCATACGTTAAAGCACCGATTCTTTATTCTAACCGTCCACGCACATCTACGCCAAACCAACTCGTTTTAACCCAAAACTCCCGGACGCACTACCCGCTGTCCCAATAGTAAAATAGACCTATCTTTCTCATTTTAACTCCAAATTTGGCCATCTAAGACTCCATGGAATCCTCACGAAACCACCTACATTTTCCTAGTTATGACAAAACTCTTATTCTATTGTTTTCTACTTTGTTCCTTTACCCGAAGACCATTCCAGATTCTGTCAGAACAGTCTGTTTCAAAATTTTATATTTTTAATTCTAGATCATTCCAGATTCTATCAGAACAGTTTGTTTCAAAATTTTATATTTTTTATTCTATCACTTGAACATATATGAATACTATGAGTTCTGGAATCTACACAAGAATTCCTACAATATTGAAGTTGACATAAATATACCAATTTCCCCACGAAATCGACCCAACTTCACAAAGTCTGCCATCTACGTTCTGAATTTGGACAGCAACTTTCTGAAAGCTATACCTTGTCACTCGCTACTCCGTTTTCAACGATACAAACCTTCCTTGAAAGCTAATGCGATAACCTACAAACCTGGTACTACCATTTTTACTGTTCAACAGTCGGAACGAGTGAATTAAATGCTTAGAAACTAGCCGTTGAAAGTTTGGTGTGGTACTACGACACTCACAAGGGTCAGTACTACCGCTCAGCGGTAGTACCACTCTTTTCGGGTGGTATTACCGTGGTCCAATTTCAGCACAGATGACACTCGAAAAAAAGGTCATAACTTTTGACTCTGATGTCAGAATTGAGTGATCTTGAACTCTATGGAAAGCTTATTCAGAGGGCTACACAACCCACCTATTTGATTGATCTCAAACACATTTAATCAAATCAAAATGCACAACTCCAAAGAGCCACTTGTAACAACCCCAAAATTAGGGTTTGTATTTTAAATGTATAAAAGTACTAAAATTTAGAAACTTTTGGCTGTATCTCTTGATCATGCTCATGGTTTCCAAAATCTTGTGCATAATTTTAAAATTTTGAAGATTATATTAAAGTTTGTGTTGAAATTTCAAACTTTTAAACTTAAATTCCATTTCTATTTGAATTTCAGGAAAGTGTGTGAATGAAAGTTTCCAAAAATAATTTATTCAAATACTAGATTATTTATCTTGAATTGTAATTATTTTTACCAAATTTTTAGAAGTGATTTTGACTTCACAAAAATTCAAATGAAATCATTAAGGCAGATTTAAAAGCAATTTAATTCTAACAAATTTTAATACATAAAATGTTTAAAATTATTTTTCCTAAGTCCCTTGTGAACCTCAGAGTGTCCACAAAAATTTTCAGGATTTTTAAAATTTTATTTATATTTCAAACTGCTAGGTCAAATTCAATTGTCTTCGGTCAAACCTAAATCTAAATTCCAAAACCTAAACCGAGTACTGTTCCTCTGGTCCGACCGGACCCGAGCCAAACCCAGGTCCGGCCGAACCAGCTCGCCCGAGCCTCTCTTTCCTTTTCACCGACGGCCCGCCCCACTGCGCACCTTCTCCTCCACGCGGCGCAGCACGCGCGCTACCGCCACGCCGCTCGCGCCGCACGCTAACTCGCCCGCCTCGCCGCATGTGCACCACGCCGACTCGCGGCCGCCACGCCCATGCCGCTCCACTCGCTACCTCCGCTTCCCTACAAAAGCCAGCCGAGAGCTCCCCCTTCCCGGTTTTCTCTTTCCCTCCCCTTTGTCCATTTTCTCCACTGAGCTCCAAGAGCCGAGCGCAACCCCGCGCCGCCTCCTAGCGTTCTGTCTACTCCGGTGATCCCCGATCACCGCCAACCACGTCACAGCGTGTTCCGCATTCCCAGGAAGCAAACCCCTCAAGAAATTTTGAACTTCGTCGCCTGAGGAGCTGCGCGCACGGTTTCTTCTCCATCTCCGGCCTCCACCGCCTTCTCCGCCGCCGTGTCTTCTCCAGCGAGCCCGAGCCCGATTCTATCCGCCGTGAGCATCCTTGAACCTCCTCTGCCTAACACGACCACTCACTTGCTCTCTCCTTCACTCAGTCCTCGCCGACGAGGACCACCTCGCGCCACCGCAGTTCATCGCCGCCGCACGCCCGACCACCTCCGCCGCCGACCACATGGGTGAGTTCTGCCACTCCGCCGGTCCTCATGCTCCCCTAATCGCCTCCACTGCACCCGACGCCGCCGCCTCTTTTCACCTCCTCGGCCGGCCGCCGCCATCGCCGCGCCGCCACGATGCCCTCCGGCCACCCCGAGACCACCCCTAGCCTCCTGTCCCTTGGCGACCCATTTTGGCCATCGCTACCACCTCCGCACCACTCCCCTCGCCGGCGACGACCTCAGCTCCACTTCGGCCAGAGTTCAGCCCGAACCTCCCCTGTTACTCCTTTGAAGTCCTGTGGATCGACAGCTGTCCTCTTAAACCAAGCCATTCATCGCTAATCAGCCTTGCAATTGTCCATTAGTTCACTCAAATGTATTAGCAAATTTGGAAGTTGAGTTTTGAAATGAGTTTAATCTCTGAAACTAATTTCACTGTGTTGACAATGAACTGATATTAGAGGAGTGTTATTTGACAAGCAATGTTGTCGATGAATCAAGAGCATGTATAAGGTGAAATGCATTTGTGTCTTTTGAATGGCTAAATTAATTACTCAAACCTAATTGGCACTTGATTAAGTGATTTTCCAGTAAGAAAATGGATTGATTAGCACCTTAATTCCAGAAAAATGTTCTGTTGTAGGTATATGACCGTAAACTGATTTCGGACTTGTCCTTGAGCCTTGGGTTTGGGTATTACAAAGAGTTAAGAAATTTGTTGATTCATTAGCTAAGTTTGGTGATAAACTATTTAGATCACTCATTCTAATGTTTAGCATTTTGAAAATTTAATGAAGGAGAAGTAGAGTTGGCAGAGCTTGAATTTGAATTTGTAGGGTTTAGTTGATAGCATTTCTGTCTAAATAGGGTCCCTGGTCAATGCGGTTGAGCAAAGAAAGAAGTTGCAAACTAGAAGTGTCAGTAAGGTCAATTTGATTAGAAAATCTGATTAACATGCATGCTTGGCTAAGTAGTTAGCCAGTTTTCCAATAGCATATTTGTAGGTCTAAATGAACTTATAGCAGTAATAGTTGCATAGGATAGTTAGTTAATTAAAATGTGATAATATGCTGTAGCTAATAGATGTGCACACAATCACCATCAAAGTCTGTCGAAAGAATAGAATATATAAGAGGATTGTTTTTTACTGTATGATTATCATGGAAAATAAGTGCGTTCGGAAAGAGCAGTAATAAGAAATCCTAACTAATTTAAATGATCTCCAAATCAGCTAATTTGTTGTTCCTAATTTCATAATATATTTTTTTGTGTTATTGATTTTTGGATAGTGTTGGCGTTCTGGTGTTTATTTGCTGTTTTTCGCTTTTGCAGTTTTTATCGTTAGATGACGTTGATTATCGAGAGTGATCCTCTGCAGCAAGTCGAATATCTCTAGCAAGGCAAAGGCAAGCAGTTTGATCATGTTAATCCCAGTATTTTAAAGTCTAATATTTTGTTTCCGCTATATGTATGCATTGCTTAATTTGTGTTAAATTGATTAGTTAAATCTGTAGTTGCATATCCTGTATGTGAAATATTGATCTCTAGTACCTGAGCCTAGGTTATTTTGCTGTGATTAGAGATCGTTGGATGATCTCTTGTCACTTAGTAGAAACGATTCCAATTGCTTAGACATGCTTAGTATCAGTAGAAATGGGCGGTTATCGACTTAGTCGGTAACCTGGAGCACACAAAATTTACTATAACTGTATGTTTCAGCATTCTTGCTATGTTTAATTGTGAAAACTAAAAATGAAAAACAAAATGATTTAGACTTGGGCACAACGGTATGTGATCTGTTGGGTGTGACTGGAATGGTGCCCGAGTCAATTAAGGACCGAACATCTTGTGAGTGGATTGTTATCCAGGCATTTTTGCGTGCTAACCACACTAGAGGGTATGGGACCTCTCTTGACCTAGTACTTTGGCGTGTATTGGCCCGGTCGCAGGAGGTCGCAGGAGGGATGGTGTTGGGAGCATGGTAGTTGTCCAAAAGCTTTACCCGCAAAGGTAGTTGTCTTTTCGGCTTTACCATGTAAGCGTATGGATTTCTATCCATACGAGCGGCTCGTAGGTAATACACAATATTGGAAAAAGTCTCAGAGGACTTAGTCAGGCCGCATACCTTCTGTAGTGTGCTTTGGATTAAAGGCGATCCAAGTGTGGGTACAGTGGTACACCCTGCAGGTTAAAACTATTCGAATAGCCTCGCCCTAGGTTATGGACACGCTTGGGTAAGCTTTTCAAGAGTTAGACTTCAACCTTTTAAATTAAAACTGACGGTGGTACGAATCGTGATTCGTGCTATGTTGTGGTGGCTATTGGGATAGTCACTTCTGTGTGGTTACTTGTATCTATCTTTAATTCGCAGCTTATTTCAACAAGAAAATGAATTGCAAACTTGCCTTTAAATCAGTATTACATTATTGCAAATAAAGTTGGCTTTATGCAAATGAAACATATGGCCTCCACCGTATAAGCTCGCATGTAGCATATGTATAGGTCTGCTAGTCCACACGTCAGTCTTGCGAGTACAAAAACAATTTTTGTACTCATATGCTTTGCTTAATATTTTGTTGCAGAGGAAGAAGGTGAGCCCCAAGGGCTTTCCTTTTTGTGAGGCTGTGTGCTGGGTTTGACGACTAGCTTGGCGGCCCGGTTGGTTGCCTTGTGGGTAAAGGCACACTAATTGGCTCTTTTATTTATCGCCATCTTATGGCTTTTGCTTCCGCTGTGTAGTTTGTTATTTATCTTGTAAGTTCATTATGTTGTATATTTTGAAGTTTTGTTATTGTAACCTCTTGTTGTATGGAATTGATACATGATTTTGTAACGGGGTGTGTATACTGCATTTCTGGGAAGTATACATATCCTGAGGCTTGGTTTATTTGAATTGTGATGCTAGGGTCAATGGAAGGCTAAGCATTACAAGTCGAATAAACTGGGGTCCTCACACCACTACTATGGTCTAAGTCCAAAGAAATAACAATAAGCAATCCTAGACCATGCCAAGAGAAAAAAGCATGAATCCCAACAATTTGCAAAAACATATTTGCAAACTTAGATCATGCCACAAGGAGTAGGTGTAACATCCCAAACTTGGGTTTGTATTTCAAATGTATAAAAATGAAGAGAATTTAAAACTTTTGGTGCATCATGTTGTTATTGGAATTTTCTAGAAACTCTTTCAAAGGAATTGTGAATTTCAAAAACCTAAGCTTCAATTGACTAGAATCATAATCCTTTAAAAATTTTGAAACAAACCTTCGGATCATCCTTTGGAAATATTTTTACTAGCTTCTAGATCATCCATGTGACCTCTCTAAAAAAATTCAAAATTTTTAGATTTTACTTCCTATTTTAAAAGGGCTAGTCAAACCTACTAGTTCCTTGGTCACACACGAAGACCAGCACATTGAAATATTTCTTGTGAATAATTCAATGCATGAAAATTTCTAGAAAATTATACAAGGTTGGTCTCAGGTCCAGTAACCTTCCATAAAAATTGTAGAATTTTTGGATCTATGAAACTCCCTCTAACAATTCGCTAACCATCTCAGCCTTATTTTCCAAAAATCAGATTTCACTATTCAACTAACTCGCACAGTACCTTGTTGACTTGACTCAACCGAATCAACATAACGCACCAGCGCACCTGGCTCAGACCCGCACCGCACCATCTCGATCTGGGCCGTGCGATTTGGGTTTAACCGCTTGATTTGAATGGTGTCGTTCGGACCGTCCCAACTGACGTGTGATCTAGGCCGTCCAAATCCAATCGGACTGTCAAAATGCTCAGTCCGAACTTTCCGACCATGCAAGCTGGCTTGACCGAACCACACTTGAAAACAACTCGCACTCGAGTCTATTTCGCACGCATTGAGTAGCTAACACCGCAGGCCCCTTAGGTCAGCTCCTTCTCCGAGAGCGTAGACACATTTAGGCATCCTGTGCCAGACGGCCGTAGCATTCGGGGCACATCCATCATTGCGCAGGCACGGTGTCAATCCGCTACCCTCATCCTCCACTCAGAGCTTCGCTCGTTAACGCTGCTTCCGTCCCGACTGTTGTCTAGCTTTATCTCACCCTCTCTCGGCCAAGAGGGCTCACTTTCCCTTTCGGTCGAAAAGGGGAAGGAGGCAAGAACTAAGCTCCTTCTCGGGTGAGATTAGCTCCCATGCATCGCTCTCCTTATCCATCCCTCACTGCCCCTTTGTACGCTGGTTTGAGCTCTTTTCTTCGTGTGTAGGTCCCAGAACACGAAGCTCGCCGCTTTTCGCTCTAGTGCGCGCTCCGAAGGCCTCCACCGTGCCATTAGTGCTCCTGGTGAGCTCTCTCACTCCTAGGTGCGTCAGCACACGTTCTAGGACACTAGGAAGTTTTTCCCTCCTTTGATTTTAGCTTTTGTTCACAGGGGCCATCAAATCTTGGATTTTCTCCATTTTCGGCTGCAAAGCTCCCTATCTTCCCCATCTCCGGCAGTGAGCACTGTCTTCACCGTCGTGACCCCATCGGTGAGGTAGACTTTGATTCATCCCTCATTAACCATCTCTGGGTATCACTTAATCTTCCTCTACCCTCATTATCCTACCTCCTTGCTCAGGATGAACTATCCACTTTGAAGCTTCATCGCCGTCGCTGGTCTCCGCCGCCGGCTCGCCTCCGACCTTCTCCGGCCACTTTTGTGCTTCCGGTAAGGTCACTGGGCATCTCTAGTGCTCGTGCGCACGCTAACTCGATCCAAGCATCACCGAGCCGTAGCTTTCACCGTAGCCGTAGCAGCTCCTCCACCTTGCTCCGTCGCGCCACCGCGTCGGACCACCTCTGACCTCACCGCCAGTGTCTACGGGTGCGCATTAGTGTGCAGCTTTCGTTTTGGTCCTTGGCCAGCGTCGTCGTGGCCTCCTTCGCTAGTGGCGCACAGGAGAACGTTATGGCCGGGCGCGCCGTTGTCGGACGCCCACACTGTAGCTCGTTGGTTAGATGTTAACCTTGTCGTTTTAGCCTTTAAGCAAGGTTTAGTGTTGAGTTAAGGATGTAATGTTCCGCTGATGAGTGGGCCCATAGTTTTAGTTAAAGGATTGAGTAAGTGTGTAGTACGCTTTCTATTAAGCAAAACGTATTTCCTATACGCTTAAAACAGAAAACATGTTTTTTGAAAATGGAAGATGTATTTTTCAAAGTGCGCCTTCGACGTCTTTCGGCTGGGGGCCAGGTCAAAGCTTGACCCGGTCAAGCCCTCGCCCGGGTCCCACCTGTCGGTTGCTTTGGCTAGCTGGCCGCGTGTGTAAAAAGTATTTAACTCTTTTAGAAATTCCAAAATGCTTTATTTATGTACTCTTAATTGTGTTAAACTTCAAATTTTCATAAGTAATTCATTTTAACTCCTTTTTGGATGATTCAAATTTTGTTGGGTTACATTTTTAGTGTGCTTTATTTTAGTATAGTTTTGGACATGTTTTTGTAACTGAAAATTGTGTTAGTTGTATTGCTTTAGATATAGCTTAATTGTCGCACTAAAAATTATTTTAACTTAAAAAATGCATAAGTATTTCTCTGTAACTCCAAATAGAGTGAAATCAAATTTGTTCAGTTCCTCTATAATTGAATTTTATTGTAGAAGAGGTTTTGAGCGTGTTAGTGTCTCTAAAAATCTTATTTTTACATATGATTGGTGCACTATTTTCACAACTTTGAAAAATCATAAAAATTCATTTTAACTCTAAATTTTGTTAACCAATTTTTCTTGTGCTTAGAATGTCATGCTATACCTACCATTAAAATTTCATGTTCACCAACTCTCTGAAAATTTTCAGATGAACCCTCTGTGTATACTGCACTAGTCCAGGATCACGCTAGTGCACACAGGGTTAACACAGGTAAATATCGATCCACACAAGCGATAGATAAAGTAAACGATTAGTTTGAATAGCAAATAACGGTTTTGACCTTATGGTCGAGTTTACACTTATTAAGCCACGCAGGGCTAACAAAGAGATAAAGCAAAGAAATGAACGGAAAACTCCAAAGAGATCCCACCAATTCACCACAGGCAACCAACCGATCCGCACCTTAACGAACGATCACCTTCAACGAACTCCTCCTCGAAAGCGGCGAGACTCCTCCACTTCAGAGGTTTGGGCGCGAGTTTTACAACAAGCGTGAGTACACAACCGCACTCGCAAATCATACCACGAATGCAATGTATAGATGCAAGCTTATTCCAAAGAAAAGGCTTCGTGGTTCTTTTGCATAAAAGCAACATTTGCAATTGAATACGAATAATAGATTGAAAGCATAATTCAAAACAAATAGACAAGATTAATTTAACAATTGTTTTCACAAAGACACACAAATAAACAGATTATTTCACATAGCCATATGATTGAGATCACACACTCCCATTCCCACATTTTATGAAAACTACCCTTATGTGAAATCACCAAGCATGTCCATGATCATGACGCGCTATTCGAATAGATTGTTTAACACTCTGCAGAGGTTGTACACTTTACCCACACGATATAACCAGTAGCTAGCACCAATCATAACAAAACAGTTCGAAACTTCATCTCCAACATTGATATTCCCAAGTGCTTACAAACCGTTATACATATCACATAGCCCATGCATAACACACACCGCTGGACGGGGACGACTTAATCCTCCCGTGATGTAACCACCAAGTAGTCACACCTCCACCCTATCACAAAGCCTAACCTACCACCGAACATCAATGCCGAGAATCCATAACTTACTAAGTTAGGCCCGCCCCATACCTGCATGTGGTCGCACAAGAAGGCTCGATTCAATGGCGCACAAAGTTAAGTCCTTAATTGACCAAGGCAAGACTTCCAATTTCTAACTAAGCCACACAGATTATCAAACCCATCACATAGTCCACCATGTCACACGCTCTCCACCACTTGCCTCGGTCTAAATCCTTTACCACCCAGCTTGATTTTAGTGCAACACATGCCATCACGAAGTAATAACACATAGCACACAGCTTTTACACAAAGTTCCATAGACACTTAGTCATATTTAATATTTGCGACTCACATGAGAAGATGATTCGTAGCATGGCTAAGCAATTATACTCGCATCTAACCAACCCACGTTGGTGCTACAATATTACCAACTCATAACCAATCTAGGGTGACAAGGATATATGACATACAAGGCCAAGGTGTGATAACAATTTGATAATAACTATGCCCAAAACATTTAAATAAATAATTAAACTATAATGCAATAATTTAACACAAAGTAATTTGAAAACTGGTTCAAGATGATCAAAGGTATGACTTGCCTTGGAAAAGGTCTATGTACTGGTCTTGATCTTGGGGTGCTCCTTCTTCCACAAAATTCCCGACTAATCGACGTCTACTCGCAAAACTAAACAAAAACAAACAAAACAAATAAATAACAGAGGCAAAACAAACTCCAAAAATTAAATAAAAATCTCAGATAAATAGATCTTGAATTTAGACAAATTTAGAAATTTGAATGAGCTCAATCGGAGTTAGGATGCAAAAGTTATGAGCTTTGGAAGATTGGAAATCTAAAATAAACCCTAAATTGAATTTCGAATTTCCGAATTATTCTTTAAAAGAAAAATCGGATTATTGCGCAGCTTCGACGCCACCGAGGACGTTCGGACGGATGAAAATTTGTCCGACAGTGGACCCACATGTCGCTGGCTCGATGCACCGTGAACCAAGTCCATGCCGATCGATCTAGGGTTCGGTGGACCGTGCACGCGGCGCGACACGCGTTCGCCGACACGGCGCCACGCATGCGACACGCCGCACGCAAGCCGAGGTGGCAGTGAGGTGGCGCCCACGCCGACCCGACAATGACGGCGCTCGGGAACCAAGGGTCCCGCGAACGGCGCTCTCGCGGCGGTGAGTGGTACCAACGATAGCTCTTGCTATTGCGAACCCGATGAGGTAGGGCTAGGTGGTCGGAACGATGGAGGTGGCCGCGATGAGGTTTAGCGCGAGGTGTTTCGTGTTGTCGACGGACTCGGTGGCTCTCCCGCGACGGCGAAGGGCTCGAGGTAGACTCGTGACGCCAACACGATGGTGTGCCCCACGACGGCGCGGCGGCGACGGTGGCGGCGCAAACGACGGCGCGAGCAGAGGCCGAAACCCAAAACTCGAATGGCGGCGCGCTAGGGCTCGGGAGGGGACGAGGTGGCGGCTCGAGGTGCGGTCGAGAGGCGAACCCGGGTGCCTTTATAGGGCCCCGACAGACGGATAAGGAATCCCTAATTTGGGGATTTCCTCGGTTTCAAATGAAAACAGAGATAGAGTCCGGCTCGATCTCGATTGAGGGTAGATACGGGTGCGGGAAGATAGGAGATGAAGTTTGGTAACGAAATCCTGAGGTTTTTAGTTAGGAAGGCTCGTTGTCGGACGAGGCTTCTAGAAGTTCCAATGGCGGACGGCGCCGACTCGGACTCGGGCGCGAGGAAGACGACGACGCGGAGACGATGACCTCGGCGGGCCCACCTGGCAGCGAGAGGAGCGGAAGTGCGTGCGGCGCAGAGATCGGCAGCGGGCCCACCCGTCGGCGGAGCGCGTGCGCGCGCGAGCCGGTCAGGCGCGCGAATGGGTCGAACAGAGGGAATGGGCCGGATCGAAGGAAGATTCGGCCCGAAGAGATTTCCGAGATTTTAATAGGTTTTCTATTTTAGAAAATACCAGAAATTCAAATAAGCAATAGAAAATAGCAAATGAACTCGAAAAATTCTAGAAAATCTAGAAAATATATCCGAGCACATAGAACCCAAATAAAATAGTTTTGACTAATGTTCAAGTTGGGATTATTCACATTAAATGTTTTGATTGTAAAGTCCAATATTAAGCTTTTGAAATTAAATTCCAATAAAATCAAATGGTGAATTTTCTCCTACTAACTATTTAAAAGATTTTAAGGCTCGTAAAATTGGGATGTTACAAACCTCCTCTTAAAGGAATCTCAACCCGAGATTCAAAGCTAGCTAGAGAAAAGGTTAGGAAACTGGCTTTGGCTCTTCTTCACGTTCGCACGCTGCTTCTCCTTCCGAGTGGTTGCTCCATTGACCTTACAAAACGAACAGTCTTGCTTGGGTGAGGCGCTCTGCGACATCCAAAATCTTGACCGCTGCTCCTTGTAGGTAAGATCCTCTTTCAACTCAATTGATTCCAACGGGCTTGCTCTTCCGCACACGAAGACACTTCTTCAATCAGACATAAAAGACATCATGCACCCGCTAACGATCATGCGCACTCCAATCGTAAGCAACTTCCCACGACGCCCAAAATCTTGAACGGACCAACATACCTAGGGGCAAGCTTCCCTTTGGCATGAAACCTTTTGACACCTCTGAGCGGGGTCACTCGAAGATAGACAAAATCTTCTGGCTCTCTTTTATCCCAACGGGTAGCATTTGCTAGAGCACAAGCTCTCAGCATATCCTCCAATATCTGATTAACCCTTTCAGTCTGTCCATCTGTCTGTGGATGATACGCAGTACTGAAATTCAGATGGGTACCCAATGCTTCATGCAAGCTTTGCCAAAAACGAGAGGTGAACTGAGATCCTCGATCTGACACTATCTTCTTGGGCACACCATGCAAACTGACAATCCTAGCCATGTACAATTCCGCCAGGCGATCTCCAGAGTACGTGGTTTTGACTGGCAAGAAATGGGCGACCTTGGTCAAACGATCAACTATTACCCAGATGGAATCGTAACCCGATTGGGTCTTGGGTAAACCGGTGATGAAATCCATCCCGATTTCTTCCCACTTCCACTCTGGAATCTTCAGCGGTTGCATTAATCCTGCTGGCCTCGTGTTCTCGCTTCACTTTCGACGGATGTCGTGATAAGGCAACGAACTCGCGACTTCGCTCAAATTGGGCCACCAAAATTTATTCTTAACATCCCGGTACATCTTGGTACTTCCAGGTGAATCGAATACTTTGAGTCATGGGCTTCCTTTAAGATTAGCCGCCTTAGACCATCGCTATCCGGTACATGATTCACCATTAATCCAGAGTATGTCTTGATCATCCTTGGTGAAATCTTTAAATTTTCCCTCTGCCATCTTGAGCTTGATATCTGACAACACAGGGTCCTTCGGTTGTGCTTCACGAATCTGCTTCTCCAGTAGATCAGACTTCCAAGTTGGCTACAAATCCTTCAACACAACTTCTAGCTTTAGCTTCAAATTCTTCATAAAGTTCGGACAACTTTCCTTTACTTCCAAAGCATGGCAAGAACTCTTACGACTCAAGGCATCCGCCACTACATTGGCTTTTCCAGATGGTAGTGGATCCCAAGATTATAATCCTTGATCAATTCTAACCATCTTCTCTGCCTCATGTTCAAATCGATGGTGAAGATGTACTTGAACTTTTATGATCCGTATAGACTTCACGGCGACACTGGCGAGGTAATGACGCCAAATCTTTAGAGCATGCACTACGGCAGCTAATTCCGCATCATGAGTAGGGTAATTCTCCTCATGAGGTCTCAATCGCCTTGACGATAAGCGGCGCTCTTCCTTCTGCATCGACGCATCCTAATCCTTGACGCTAAGCATCACAATAGATATCGAAATCCTTGCGAATATCCGCGTAATCAAGATCGGGTGAAGTCAAACGCTTCTTCAACTCTTGAAAACTTTCTCACAGTGGAGTCCAAGTGAACTTGTTCTCCTTCTTCAACAATTGCGTAAGGGGCTTAGCAATCGATGAGAATCCTTCGATGAAGCGCGGTAATAACTCGCCATTCCCAAGAAATCGCGAACTGAAAGTTACGCCTGGTCGCTCCCAATGTAGCATCGCTTTAACTTTACCGGTCAATCGCTACTCCTCTACTGTCATCACGTGACCAAGGAAATCCACTTCCTTCTTCCAAAAATCACACTTATCGAACTTGGCATACAACCGATGTTCTCTCGAGTTTTCCCAATATTATCCTTAAGTGTTCTACGTGTTCTTCCTCCGACTTGGAGTACACTGAATATCATCAATGAACACAACTACGAACTTGTCCAAATATTCCATGAATACTTTATTCATCATGTTCATGAAATAGGCGGGGCATTAGTCGCACTCAAAAGACATGACTAAGAACTCATAGTGTCCGTATCGTGTTGAGAAAGCGGTTTTCAGATATCCTTAGGACAAATCTTTAGTTGGTGGTAACCCGATCGCAGTCGATCTTTGAGAATAATCCGGCTCCTTTCATCCGATCAAACAGATCATCTATCCGGGTAGTGGGTACTTGTTTTTGATGGTAACTTCGCTGAGAGAACGGTAATCAATACACATCCTCATGCTTCCATCTTTCTTCTTGACAAACAACACCGGCGCTCCCACGGCGATTTAACTAGGTCTCACGAAACCTTTCTCAAGAAGTTCTTCTATCCGCTTCTTCATCTCTACCAATTCATCTACCGCATCCGATACGGTCTCTTTGAAATTGGTGCTGTCCTCGGCACTAGGTCGATGACAAACTCAATGTCACGATCCGTGGCATTCCCGTAATTCTTCCGAAACACATCCGATATTCACCGACCATCGTACTTCTTCTAAGGCAAGGGTCTTCGATCGCTTACTAGCAAATGTCCATCACGAATCGAGGTGGCTAGAAACTCTACCTTGTTTCCTTTGACGCCCTCATCATACTACGCTCTTCGCCACAATCTAGTACGGCTTTGTGCTTGGATAACCAATCCATGCCAAGAATGACATCTAGGTTTGGGTATCTAGGACTATTAGGTTGGCTAGAAACTCAACTCCACTATGAGTAACTTAGCTCCTAAACATCCCACTCTAGTACTTAGCTCTCCTCCAGTATCGACTAACAGAGTATGCTTAAGTTGCATAACTTCCAATTTATTTTTGGTTGCAAACATTCCCGAAACAAATGAATGCTAAGCTCCGTAATCAAACAAAACGATGCAGTACCGAAAGTTAACTGTAAACTTACCCAAGACGACGTCCGGTGATTCTCGGCTCCTTCCAAGGTGACGTGGTTGACACGCCTCGATCACGCATCGTGGTGCTCCTCCACTGACCGGCAGCTTGTGACGCCTTGATTGATGCCCGCGCCGTGTCTTGATGGCGAGCTCCAAGGTTGAAGCGCATCGAGTGATTGTTCCCCTTTGCGACATCGTTGGCAAATGTCCGGCCGACGACAGCGAATGCACCTTTGGTACGTTCTCGTTGTTGCTTCTCGGTTGGGGTTGACCGCATGGGTTGCGGAAGTTCGAGCACCGGGCGGGTGTTGAAGTTGGTGCAGTGCTCAACGGTCCGGGTGGAAACTCGTTGAACCGTCGGCCGCACCGTTCTTGCCTCTCTTGTGATTGATGGTTCCTTTCCGAGCCATCCGCGCTTTCTGTTATCCTCCGCTCTTGCGCTTGTCCTCCAAAACAAAGGCTTTGTTGACCACTCTTAGAAATCGTGAAAAGTATGGGCGATCAAACCGACTTGTAGTCCAAAGTTTAGTCCTTCAAAAGCGACTCGCGAGCCTTGTCCGTGGCTACATCTTCCGCCGCATAGCGAGCTAGTTGAGAAAACTTGTTGAGGTAGTCGATATCGACATAGTTCCTGCTTGAGAGCGCGAACTCATCCTTTTTCGGATCGATAATGCCTTCGGCACATGATATCGGGCGAAATGCCGCAGAAAAATTCCTCCTGTGATATCCTGTGGCGCCTCATGAGCGGCACAGTTTCTCCCACCATTCAAAGAATGTGCCTTCCATCCGTGAGTGGCATACGTAACCTTTTCACGATCGCCGACCGGGTGATCGCAGCTTCCTTCGATAACCCCGAGCCAATCATCCGCTTCCACCGAGAGACGTGTCCAGAAAATGTGGGTGGACGAGTCCTCATGAATTCGCAAGTTTGATGGTCCATGGTGACCATGAGCACCGGGCTCCATGTCGTGATTGTTGTTGTTATTGTTCGCTGTGCATGGCTTGCATCCGAGTCATCATAGTATTCATCACCGAGTCAGGCCGCCATGAAAGCTCCAAAGTTTTGCAAGTCAATTGGGGTGCTTGCGCGAATCGCTCTCGCACTGGTTGCTCATTGCCTCCCGGTGTCGGGTACCGAACCACTTGCGCATCGCCTCGACGAGTTTGAACCATCCGCTAAGCTCCATAGGTTAGATAAGGTAGCAAGCACAAGATAAGTTGAGAGCTAGCGGGGGTAGGTTAAACCCAACAAAACACAAAGTCAAGAAACTCAAATGAAATACCTTTATTAATTAGGGTCTTAGCATGGTCGCAACAAATGCCTAAGGGCCTTTGCAGCTCATACTGCACACAAAAAGAAACAACGACCTAAGCACACAAAACTACGCCTAAAGGGCGACTCACTAAACTAAAATCGCTAAGCTCAAAACTGAACTAAGACCAACTACTGAGAAAGCCTCCACAACCGCGGCGGCGCTCCCGACGGCCAGACTCTAAGTGAGCCGGCATCTTGGCAACCGATCCTCGATGCCACGAATCGTGCAAAGAGAACAGCGCTCCTGCGCAACCGCTCCGCTCCTCCGCTCCGCACCTTCTTCGGCTCAATCGGCCTTCCTCCGATCTTCTTCAGGATCCTCCTCGGGGTCTTCCTCTTCTTCGGGAACTTGGTCGTAGAGGATCTCTTGCAGAGTGGCGACCTTCTCTTCAGCTCTCTGCAAGGCTCCATAGACATGATCCAACTCCGTGATAGTCCTCTCGAAAGCTTCCTCCTGGGCGACCACGAACTGGGCGATGTGCACGATTGTAGCATTGCTCTCTCCTTCTGTGGACGGGTAGCATGCTGGCAAGTCCACAGCGGCAGCTCTGGGGTGGTAACGGAAGACAGTGTCTTGAAGCTCCCGTGCGTAGATGTTGCAGATACGTAGCATGGCCAAGCGCGACGACTCCTGGATACCTTCCAGCCAAGAGATCTTTCTCACGTAGACGCGTGGGTTGGCTCGCCTTGTCGCTCCTCCCGTAGATCGTCAGCAACAAATCACTCCACGGTTCTGCCCATTCACCGCCCGCTTGTTGCCGACGTCACATGGACGATCAAAACCTCCAAGAACTCGAGCAACTTCCAAAGCTCGGGCATACCCTCCAAAGGCGCCACCATAGCTCAAGATTTGAGGCATCCACAAGACAGATTAACAGGTAAGAGCAACTTTAAAACAATGGGAGAGAAGAGATTATAGCAAAAGTTGAGGCGAGAGAGATATGAGAAAAGTTAAGCAATCAATTAACCTTGCAAGTAAATTTTTCCTTTAGAAAATAGTTTGGACACTCTAAAGACGGCCAATCTAACTAAGGTCAAGACCTCATACCAAGATGGCTCGATACCACCTGCCGGGACCTGCATCACGATTACGGAACCCTCTGTATACCGCACTAGTCCAGATCACGCTAGTGCACACAGGTTAACATGTAAATATCGATCCACACAAGCGATAGATAAAGTAAACGATTAGTTTGAATAGCAAATAACGGTTTTGACCTTATGGTCGAGTTTACACTTATTAAGCCACGCAGGCTAACAAAGAGATAAAGCAAAGAATGAACGGAAAACTCCAAACAGATCCCACCAATTCACCACAGCAACCAACCGATCCGCACCTTAACGAACGATCAGCCTTCAACGAACTCCTCCTCGAAAGCAAAGCGACTCCTCCACTTCAGAGGTTTGGGCGCAAGTTTTACAACAAGCGTGAGTACACAACCGCACTCGCAAATCATACCACGTAATGCAATGTATAGATGCAAGCTTATTCCAAAGAAAAGGCTTCTGTGGTTCTTTTGCATAAAAGCAACATTTGCAATTGAATACGAATAATAGATTGAAAGCATAATTCAAAACAAATAGACAGTATTAATTTAACAATTGTTTTCACAAAGACACACAGCTAAACAGATTATTTCACATAGCCATATGATTGAGATCACACAGCTCCCATTCCCACATTTTATGAAAACTACCCCTTATGTGAAATCACCAAGCATGTCCATGATCATGACGCGCTATTCGAATAGATTGTTTAACACTCTGCAGAGGTTGTACACTTTACCCACACGATATAACCAGTGTAGCTAGCACCAATCATAACAAAACAGTTCGGAAACTTCATCTCCAACATTGATATTCCCAGTGTGCTTACAAACCGTTATACATATCACATAGCCCATGCATAACACACACCGTTGGACAGGGACGACGAATCCTCCCGTGATGTAACCACCAAGTAGTCACACCTCCACCCTATCACAAAGCCTAACCTACCACCGAACATCAATGCCGAGAATCCATAACTTACTAAGTTAGGCCCGTCCCATACTGCATGTGGTCGCACAAAGAAGGCTCGCTCAATGGCGCACAAAGTTAAGTCCTTAATTGACCAAGGCAAGACTTCCAATTTCTAACTAAGCCACACAGATTATCAAACCCATCACATAGTCCACCATGTCACACGCCTCCACCACTTGCCTCGCCTAAATCCTTTACCACCCAGCTTGATTTTAGTGCAACACATGCCATCACGAAGTAATAACACATAGCACACGCTTTTACACAAAGTTCCATAGACACTTAGTCATATTTAATATTTGCGACTCACATGAGAAGATGATTCGTAGCATGGCTAAGCAATTATACTCAGATCTAACCAACCCACGTTGGTGCTACAATATTACCAACTCATAACCAATCTAGGTGACAAGGATATATGACATACAAGGCCAAGGTGTGATAACAATTTGGATAATAACTATGCCCAAAACATTTAAATAAATAATTAAACTATAATGCAATAATTTAACACAAAGTAATTTGAAAACTGGGTTCAAGATGATCAAAGGTATGACTTGCCTTGGAAAAGGTCTATGTACTGGTCTTGATCTTGGGGTGCTCCTTCTTCCACAAAATTCCCGACGAATCGACGCCTACTCAAAACTAAACAAAAACAAACAAAACAAATAAATAACAGAGGCAAAACAAACTCCAAAAATTAAATAAAAATCTCAGATAAATAGATCTTGAATTTAGACAAATTTAGAAATTTGAATGAGCTCAATCGGAGTTAGGATGCAAAAGTTATGAGCTTTGGAAGATTGGAAATCTAAAATAAACCCTAAATTGAATTTCGAATTTCCGAATTATTCTTTAAAAGAAAATCGGATTATTGCGCAGGCCGACGCCACCGAGGACGTTCGACGGATGAAAATTTGTCCGACAGTGGGACCCACATGTCGCTGGCTCGTGCACCGTGAACCAAGTCCATGCCGATCGATCTAGGTTCGTGGACCGTACCACACGGCGCACGCGTTCGCCGACACGGCGCCACGCATGCGACACGCCGGCATGCAAGCCGAGGTGGCGGTGAGGTGGCGCCCACGCCGGACCCGACAATGACGGCGGCTCGGGAACCAAGGGTCCCGCGAACGGCGGCTCTCGCCGCGGTGAGTGGTACCAACGATAGCTCTTGCTATTGCGAACCTGATGAGGTAGGGCTAGGTGGTCGGGAACGATGGAGGTGGCCGGCGATGAGGTTTAAGCGGCGGAGGTGTTTCGGGTGTTGTCGGACGGGGACTCGGTGGCTCTCCGGCGACGGCGAAGGGCTCTGGAGGTAGACCTCGTGACGCCGAACACGATGGTGTGCCCCACGACGGTGCGGCGACGACGGTGGCGGCGCAAAACGACGGCGACGCAGAGAGGCCGAAAACCCAAAACTTCGAATGGCGGCGCGCTAGGGCTCTGAGGACGAGGGTGGCGGCTCGAGGTGCGGCGAGAGGCGAACCCGGGTGCTTTTATAGGGCCCCGACAAGACGGATAAGGAATCCTAATTTGGGGATTTCTGCTTTCAAATGAAAACAGAGATAGAGTCCGCTCGATCTCGATTGAGGGTAGATACTGGTGCGGGAAGATAGGAGATGAAGTTTGGTAACGAAATCACGAGGTTTTTAGATAGGAAGGCTCGTTGTCGACGAGGCTTCTAGAAGTTCCAATGGCGACGGCGCCGACTCGACTCGGGCGCGAGGAAGACGACGACGCGGAGACGATGACTCGGCGGCCCACCCGCAGCGAGAGGAGCTGGCGCGTGCGGGCGCAGAGATCGGCAGCGGGCCCACCTGTCACGGAGGCGGTGCGCACGACGCGCGAGCCGGGTCACGCGCGAATGGGTCGAACAGAGGGAATGGGCCGGATCGAAGGAAGATTCGGCCCGAAGAGATTTCCGAGATTTTAATAGGTTTTCTATTTTAGAAAATACCAGAAATTCAAATAAGCAATAGAAAATAGCAAATGAACTCAGAAAAATTCTAGAAAAATCTAGAAAATATATCTGAGCACATAGAACCCAAATAAAATAGTTTTGACTAATGTTCAAGTTGGGATTATTCACATTAAATGTTTTTGATTGTAAAGTCCAATATTAAGCTTTTGAAATTAAATTCCAATAAAATCAAATGGTGAATTTTCTCCTACTAACTATTTAAAAGATTTTTAAGGCTCAGAAAATTGGGATGTTACAAACCTCCCCCCTTAAAGGAATCTCGACCCCGAGATTCAGGCTAGCTAGAGAAAAGGTTAGGAAACTCGGCCAAATTTCTTCTTCACGTCGCACGCTGCTTCTCCTTCCGAGTGGTTGCTCCATTGACCTTACAAAACGAATCCTTGCTTGGGTGAGGCGCTCATGACATCCAAAATCTTGACTGGCCGCTCCTTGTAGGTAAGATCCTCTTTCAACTCAATTGATTCCAACGGGCTTGCTCTTCCGCACACGAAGACACTTCTTCAATCATGAGACATAAAAGACATCATGCACTCGCTAATGATCGCGCAGCTCAATCGTAAGCAACTTCCCACGACGCCCAAAATCTTGAACGGACCAACATACCTAGGGGCAAGCTTCCTTTGGCATGAAACCTTTGACACCTCCGGCGGGGTCACTCAAGATAGACAAAATCTTCTCGCTCAAATCAGATCTCGACGGCGGTTATCGCGATAACTCTTCTCGCTTTGATCGAGCTATTTTCAACCTTTCTCTTATCATGGCCACTTGCTCTTCTCGCTTCTCGAATAATGTCCGACCAAAACCGATCGCTCACCGCTTTTCACCAATTCAACGGGTTCTGCAGCACGACCATACAATGGCTTCAAATGGTGACATTTGCGCACTAGCTTGATAACTATTGTTGTACGAAAATTCGTGATACGGTAAACTTTTATCCCAACGGTAGCATTTGCTAGAGCACAAGCTCTCAAAGATATCCTCCAATATCCGATTAACCTTTCACCGCTCCATCTGCTCGGGATGATACGCAGAATGAAATTCGATGGGTACCAATGCTTCATGCAAGCTTTGCCAAAACGAGGTGAACCGAGATCCTCGATCCGACACTATCTTCTTGGGCACACCATGCAACCGACAATCCTAGCCATGTACAATTCCGCCAGCGATCTCCGTAGTACGTGGTTTTGATCGGCAAGAAATGGGCGACCTTGGTCAAACGATCAACTATTACCCGGATGGAATCGTAACCCGATTGGGTCTTGGGTAAACCGTGATGAAATCCATCTCGATTTCTTCCCACTTCCACTGAATCTTCACGGTTGCATTAATCCTGCGGCCTCGTGTTCTCGCCTTCACTTTCTCGATGATGTCGATAAGGCAACGAACTCGCGACTTCTCGCTTCAAATTGGGCCACCAAAATTTATTCTTAACATCCCGGTACATCTTGGTACTTCGTGGTGAATCGAATACTTTGAGTCATGGGCTTCCTTTAAGATTAGCTGTCTTAGACCATCGCTATCCGGTACAGATTCGACCATTAATCCGAGTATGTCTTGATCATCCTTGGTGAAATCTTTAAATTTTCCTCCGCCATCTTGAGCTTGATATCCGACAACACAGGTCCTTCGGTTGTGCTTCACGAATCGCTTCTCCGTAGACTGTATTTCCAAGTTGGCTACAAATCCTTCAACACAACTTCTAGCTTTAGCTTCAAATTCTTCATAAAGTTCTCGACAACTTTCCTTTACTTCCAAAGCATGGCAAGAATCTTACGACTCAAGGCATCCGCCACTACATTGGCTTTTCCAGATGGTAGTGGATCCCAAGATTATAATCCTTGATCAATTCTAACCATCTTCTCTGCCTCATGTTCAAATCGATCGGGTGAAGATGTACTTGAACTCTTATGATCCGTATAGACTTCACAAATTCTGAGGCGAGGTAATGACGCCAAATCTTTAGAGCATGCACTACGGCAATTAATTCCGCATCATGAGTAGGGTAATTCTCCTCATGAGGTCTCAACTGCCTTGACGCATAAGCGGCGCCTCTTCCTTCTTGCATCGGGACGCATCCTAATCCTTGACGCTAAGCATCACAATAGATATCAAATCCTTGCGAATATCCGCATCAAGATCGAAGTGAAGTCAAACGCTTCTTCAACTCTTGAAAACTTTCTCACAGTGGAGTCCAAGTGAACTTGTTCTCCTTCTTCAACAATTGCGTAAGGGGCTTAGCAATCGATGAGAATCCTTCGATGAAGCGCGGTAATAACTCGCCATTCCCAAGAAATCGCGAATCTGAGTTACGCTCGGTCGCTCCCAATGTAGCATCGCTTTAACTTTACCGGTCAATCGCTACTCCTACCGTCATCACGTGACCAAGGAAATCCACTTCCTTCTTCCAAAAATCACACTTACCGAACTTGGCATACAACCGATGTTCTCTCGAGTTTTCCCAATATTATCCTTAAGTGTTCTGCGTGTTCTTCCTCCGACTTGGAGTACACCGAATATCATCAATGAACACAACTACGAACTTGTCCAAATATTCCATGAATACTTTATTCATCATGTTCATGAAATAGGCGGGGCATTAGTCGGACCAAAAGACATGACTAAGAACTCATAGTGTCCGCACTGTGTTGAGAAAGCGGTTTCTGTATATCCTTAGGACAAATCTTTAGTTGGTGGTAACCCGATCGCAGTCGATCTTTGAGAATAATCCGCTCCTTTCATCCGATCAAACGGATCATCTATCCGGTAGTGGGTACTTGTTTTTGATGGTAACTTCGTTGAGAGAACGGTAATCAATACACATCCTCATGCTTCCATCTTTCTTCTTGACAAACAACACGGCGCTCCCCACTACGATTTAACTAGGTCTCACGAAACCTTTCTCAAGAAGTTCTTCTATCCGCTTCTTCATCTCTACCAATTCATCTACCGGCATCCGATACGGTCTCTTTGAAATTGGTGCTGTCCTCGCACTAGGTCGATGACAAACTCAATGTCACGATCCTGGCATTCCCGTAATTCTTCCGAAACACATCCGATATTCACCGACCACCGGTACTTCTTCTAAGGCAAGGGTCTTCGCATCGCTTACTAGCAAATGTCCATCACGAACCGAGGTGGCTAGAAACTCTACCTTGTTTCCTTTGACGCCCTCTCTTTCACTGACTCTTCTACCACAATCTAGTACGGCTTTGTGCTTGGATAACCAATCCATGCCAAGAATGACATCTAGGGTTTGGGTATCTAGGACTATTAGGTTGGCTAGAAACTCAACTCCACTATGAGTAACTTAGCTCCTAAACATCCCACTCTAGTACTTAGCTCTCCTCCAGCGATCGACTAACAGAGTATGCTTAAGTTGCATAACTTCCAATTTATTTTTGGTTGCAAACATTCCCAAACAAATGAATGCGAAGCTCCGTAATCAAACAAAGCGATGCATCGAGTTAACGTAAACTTACCCAAGACGACGTCCGGTGATTCTGGGCTCCTTCCAAGGTGACGTGGTTGACACGCCTCGATCACGCATCGTGGTGCTCCTCGGCTGACCGGCACTTGTGACGCTCCTTGATTGATGCACGCGCTGGTGTCTTGGATGGCGAGCTCCAAGGTTGAAGCGCATCGGAGTGATTGTTCCCCTTTGCGGACACCGGTTGGCAAAATGTCCCGCCGACGACAGCGTAATGCACCTTTGGTTCGCTCGTTGCTTCTTCCAGGTTGGGGTTGACCGCACAGGCTTGCGGAAGTTACGGCACCGGCGGGGTGTTGAAGTTGGTGCGGAGTGCTCAACGAAGTCCGGGTGGAAACTCGTTGAACTCTTGCACCGTTCTTGCCCTCTCGCCGTGATTGATGGTTCCTTTGCCGAGCCATCCGGCGTTACTGCTTATCCTCCGCCTCCTTGCGCTTGTCCTCCAAAACAAAGGCTTTGTTGACCACTCTTGGAAATCGTGAAAAGTATGGGCGATCAAACCGACTTGTAGTCCAAAGGTTTAGTCCTTCAAAAGCGACTCGCGAGCCTTGTCCGTGGCTACATCTTCCGCGCATAGCGAGCTAGTTGAGAAAACTTGTTGAGGTAGTCGATATCGACATAGTTCCTGCTTGAGAGCGCGAACTCATCCTTTTTCGGATCGATAATGCCTTCGGCACATGATATCGCGAAATGCCGCAGAAAATTCCTCCTGTGTGATATCCCGTGGCGTCTCATGAGCGGCACGAAGTTCTCCCACCATTCAAAGCAGGTGCCTTCCATCCGTGAGTGGCATACGTAACCTTTTCACGATCGCCGACCGGGTGATCGCAGCTTCCTTCGATAACCCCGAGCCAATCATCCGCTTCCACCGAGAGACGTGTCCGAAAAATGTGGGTGGACGAGTCCTCATGAATTTCGCAAGTTTGGATGGTCCATGGTGACCATGAGCACCGGGCTCCATGTCGGGTGATTGTTGTTGTTATTGTTCGTTGTGCATGGCTTGCATCCGAGTCATCATAGTATTCATCACCGAGTCTGTGCTGCCATGAAAGCTCCAAAGTTTTGCAAGTCAATTGGGGTGCTTGCGCGAACTCGCTCTGCGCACTGTTGCTCATTGCCTCCGGTGTCGGGTACCGGAACCACTTGCGCATCGACGAGTTTGAACCATCCGCGAAGCTCCATAGGTTAGATAAGGTAGCAAGCACAAGATAAGTTGAGAGCTAAGCGGGGGTAGGTTAAACCCAACAAAACACAAAGTCAAGAAACTCAAATGAAATACCTTTATTAATTAGGGTCTTAGCATGGTCGCAACAAATGCCTAAGGGCATTTGCACTCATACTGCACACAAAAAGAAACAACGACCTAAGCACACAAAACTACCGCCTAAAGGGCGACTCACTAAACTAAAGCGGCTAAGCTCAAAACGGAACTAAGACCGACTACTCGAAAAGCCTCCACAACCGCGGCGCTCGGCGGTATGGGCTGACTCTGGCGAGCCGCATCTTGGCAAACCGATCCCGATGCCACGAATCGTGCAGCAGAGAGCAGGCGCTCCGGTGCAACTGGCTCCGCTGGCTCCTCTGGCTCCGCACCTTCTTCGGGCTCAACTGGGCCTTCCTCCGGATCTTCTTCAGGATCCTCCTCGGGGTCTTCCTCTTCTTCGGGAACTTGGTCGTAGAGGATCTCTTGCAGAGTGGCGACCTTCTCTTCAGCTCTCTGCAAGGCTCCATAGACATGATCCAACTCCGTGATAGTCCTCTCCAAAGCTTCCTCCTGGGCGACCACGAACTGGGCGATGTGCACGATTGTAGCATTGCTCTCTCCTTCTGTGGACGGGTAGCATGCTGGCAAGTCCACAGCGGCAGCTCTGGGGTGGTAACGGAAGACAGTGTCTTGAAGCTCCCGTGCGTAGATGTTGCAGATACGTAGCATGGCCAAGCGCGACGACTCGGATACCTTCCACCAAGAGATCTTTCTCACGAGACGCGTCGAAGGTTGGCTCGCCTTGTCGCTCCTCCCGGCGATCGTCGGGCAACAAATCACTCCACGGTTCTGTCCATTCACTGTCCAGTTGTTGCCGACGTACAGCGGACGATCAAAACCTCCAAGAACCTGGAGCAACTTCCAAAGCTCGGCGGCATACCCTCCAAAGGCGCCACCATAGCTCAAGATTTGAGGCATCTGTCAAGACAGATTTAACAGGTAAGAGCAACTTTAAAACAATGGGAGAGAAGAGATTATAGCAAAAGTTGAGGCGAGAGAGATATGAGAAAAGTTAAGCAATCAATTAACCTTGCAAGTAAATTTTTCCTTTAGAAAATAGTTTGGACACTCTAAAGACGGCCAATCTAACTAAGGTCAAGACCTACAGTCAGTATGGCTCTGATACCACCTCTGCCGGGACCTGCACTACGATTCGAACCCTCTGTGTATACTGCACTAGTCCAGGATCACGCTAGTGCACACAGGGTTAACACAGGTAAATATCGATCCACACAAGTGATAGATAAAGTAAACGATTAGTTTGAATAGCAAATAACGGTTTTGACCTTATGGTCGAGTTTACACTTATTAAGCCACGCAGGGCTAACAAAGAGATAAAGCAGCATCGGAACGGAAAACTCCAGCGTAGATCCCACCAATTCACCACAGCAACCAACCGGGATCCGGACCTTAACGAACGATCACCTTCAACGAACTCCTCCTCAGCGGCGTGAGACTCCTCCACTTCAGAGGTTTGGGCGCAAGTTTTACAACAAGCGTGAGTACACAACCGCACTCGCAAATCATACCACGAATGCAATGTATAGATGCAAGCTTATTCCAAAGAAAAGGCTTCGTGGTTCTTTTGCATAAAAGCAACATTTGCAATTGAATACGAATAATAGATTGAAAGCATAATTCAAAACAAATAGACAAGATAATTTAACAATTGTTTTCACAAAGACACACAACTAAACAGATTATTTCACATAGCCATATGATTGAGATCACACACTCCCATTCCCACATTTTATGAAAACTACCCTTATGTGAAATCACCAAGCATGTCCATGACCATGACGCGCTATTCGAATAGATTGTTTAACACTCTGCAGAGGTTGTACACTTTACCCACACGATATAACCAAAGTAGCTAGCACCAATCATAACAAAACAGTTGGAAACTTCATCTCCAACATTGATATTCCCAGCAGTGCTTACAAACCGTTATACATATCACATAGCCCATGCATAACACACACCGCTGGGCGGGGACGACGAATCCTCCCGTGATGTAACCACCAAGTAGTCACACCTCCACCCTATCACAAAGCCTAACCTACCACCGAACATCAATGCCGAGAATCCATAACTTACTAAGTTAGGCCCGCCCCATACCGGGCATGTGGTCGCACAAGAAGAGCTCGATTCAATGGCGCACAAAGTTAAGTCCTTAATTGACCAAGGCAAGACTTCCAATTTCTAACTAAGCCACACAGATTATCAAACCCATCACATAGTCCACCATGTCACACGCCTCCACCACTTGCCTCGGTCTAAATCCTTTACCACCCAGGTTGATTTTAGTGCAACACATGCCATCACGAAGTAATAACACATAGCACACGCTTTTACACAAAGTTCCATAGACACTTAGTCATATTTAATATTTGCGACTCACATGAGAAGATGATTCGTAGCATGGCTAAGCAATTATACTCGCATCTAACCAACCCACGTTGGTGCTACAATATTACCAACTCATAACCAATCTAGGGTGACAAGGATATATGACATACAAGGCCAAGGTGTGATAACAATTTGGATAATAACTATGCCCAAAACATTTAAATAAATAATTAAACTATAATGCAATAATTTAACACAAAGTAATTTGAAAACTGGGTTCAAGATGATCAAAGGTATGACTTGCCTTGGAAAAGGTCTATGTACTGGTCTTGAACTTGGGGTGCTCCTTCTTCCACAAAATTCCCCGACGAATCGACGTCTACTCGCAAACGAAACAAAAACAAACAAAACAAATAAATAACAGAGGCAAAACAAACTCCAAAAATTAAATAAAAATCTCAGATAAATAGATCTTGAATTTAGACAAATTTAGAAATTTGAATGAGCTCAATCGGAGTTAGGATGCAAAAGTTATGAGCTTTGGAAGATTGGAAATCTAAAATAAACCCTAAATTGGAATTTCTGGAATTTCCGAATTATTCTTTAAAAGAAAAATCGGATTATTGCGCAGTGTTGACGCCACCTGAGGATGTTCGGACGGGATGAAAATTTGTCTGACAGGTGGGACCCACATGTCAGTGGCTCGGTGCACCGTGAACCAAGTCCATGCCGATCGGATCTAGGGTCGGTGGACCGTGCCGCGGCGCACACTGCGTCGCCGACACGGCGCCACGCATGCGACACGCCGGCACGCAAGCCGAGGTGGCGGTGAGGTGGCGCCCACGCCGGACCCGACAATGACGGCGGCGCCGGGAACCAAGGGTCCCGCGAACGGCGCTCGCCGGCGGTGAGTGGTACCAACGTATAACTCTTGCTATTGCGAACCCGATGAGGTAGGGCTAGGTGGTCGAACGATGGAGGTGGCCGCGACGAGGTTTAGCGGCGAGGTGTTTTGGGTGTTGTCGACGGGGACTCGGTGGCTCTCCGCGGCGGCGAAGGGCTCGAGGTAGACCTCGTGGCGCCGAACACGATGGTGTGCCCCACGACGGCGCGGCGACGACGGTGGCGGCGCAAAACGACGGCGACGCAGAGGCCGAAACCCAAAACTTCGAATGGCGGCGCGCTAGGGCTCGGGAGGGCGAGGTGGCGGCTCGAGGTGCGGTCGAGAGGCGAACCCGGGTGCCTTTATAGGGCCCCGACGCAAGACGGATAAGGAATCCCTAATTTGGGGATTTCTGGTTTCAAATGAAAACAGAGATAGAGTCCGCTCGATCTCGATTGAGGGTAGATACGGTGCGTGAAGATAGGAGATGAAGTTTGCAACGAAATCTCGAGGTTTTTAGATAGGAAGGCTCGTTGTCGACGAGGCTTATAGAAGTTCCAATGGCGGACGGCGCGACTCGGACTCGAGCGCGAGGAAGACGACGACGCGGAGACGACGACCTCGGCGGGCCCACCTGGCAGCGAGAGGAGCGGAAGTGCGCGCGCGGCGAGGCGGCAAGCGGGCCCACCGTCACGGGAGGCGGTGCGCCTGCGGCGAGCCGGGCGCACGCGAATGGGTCGAACAGAGGAATGGGCCGGATCGAAGGAAGATTCGGCCCAAAGAGATTTCCGAGATTTTAATAGGTTTTCTATTTTAGAAAATACCAGAAATTCAAATAAGCAATAGAAAATAGCAAATGAACTCAGAAAAATTCTAGAAAAATCTAGAAAATATATCTGAGCACATAGAACCCAAATAAAATAGTTTTGACTAATGTTCAAGTTGAGATTATTCACATTAAATGTTTTTGATTGTAAAGTCCAATATTAAGCTTTTGAAATTAAATTCCAATAAAATCAAATGGTGAATTTTCTCCTACTAACTATTTAAAAGATTTTTAAGGCTCAGAAAATTGGGATGTTACACATCGGCAGGTGTTTTAGCTGACCGATGTCTCCGACACAACGTATGGGTCCTTGGGTTTATGGAGGATTAACCCCATACGTGCGACTCTTAATTAATATATTCCATTGCAAACCGTCTCGTAGGACTTAGCCGTGCCGGCATACCTAAGGAAGTGTGCTAAATAGCTTGGCAAAAAGGCGGTCTGATATGTGGGTAAAGTTGTACACCCCTACAGGGTATAATCTATTCGAATAGCCAAGTCCTTAGTTATGGACACGCTTGGCTGTATTTCGAGAGTTAGACTATAACCATTTCATTAAAACTTAAATTTGGGTGGTACGAATGGGGAATTCATGCTATGTTGTGGTGGCTATTGGGTTAGTCACCTCTAGGTTGTTATTTATGTCATTATTGTTGTCTCGTTGTTATTTCAACAAATAAAAACATATTTGTCAAATTGCCTTCAATCTATTACAATACTGCAACTAAAAATTGCTTTATGCGTCCAATGAACCATATGACCATCTCCTTTGTTTCAGCTTGCATGTAGCTACGTCTAGGCTTGTTACTTGTAAATCTTGCAAGTACATTTTTGCACTCAGTTGCATTGCTTAATTGTTGCAGAGGAGGTTGATCCCCAAGGGATCGACTTTTGTGAGACCGACTTTCGGCAGGACGACTAGCTTAGCGGCTCGGTCGATTGCCTTGTGGGTAAGGGCAAACCGGTTGGCTTTTATTTATCACCATCCTATAGCCTTTGTTTCTGCTGCTACTTTAGTGTTTGCTCTGTCTTTTGGCCGGTCAGCCCCTTTTGTAATGACTCTATATTGTGTATGTCTTTTGGATATTGAACCTTGTCGTATTCGGTACTGTAATGACTTGTGTATGGAATGGATGCTATGTTTTGTGAAGGGGTATGTGTACCACTGTTCTGGGAGATACATATTATCCCAAGAGTCGAGATATTTGATTTGTAATGCTAGGACCAATGGATGGTTAAGTATTACGAGCCAAATACCCCGAGTTCTCTCACAAAAGCTTGGTATCATAGCCATACTGACTGTAGAAACCCCTAGTTTGATCGTCTTTGGAATGTTTTGAAAAACTTAGTTTTAAAATATTAAATGGCTTATGAAAACTTAAGTAAGATCTCAGATTTTACTCCTTATCTATCTTAGATTGTTCATCTTACCTTGTTCTTGTTTAAGTTTCGAAAAGTTGTTCCTTCTCATCTTGTTTCAAAGAGATAGTGGTTATCGATTAAGTTTGGTTTTGGGGATTCATTGAGAGTTGTAATCTGAAGTGTTAGCTATCCTTTGGTGAAGATTAGAAGCTTCTGGAGTTGGAAGATTCATCTCGGAGCTCGAATACAAAATCTGGACAGCAAGCTTGTAGTTCATCGCTAGGGCTAAAAATGAGAGGATAATTCAACTAAAACTTGTGGGAGTTAAAAGGGTAAGATGTGATATTAGATGGTTAGTACCTAATACACCCTAGATGGTTTTTTCCATGCTCATTAGATGTGATAGGACTTGAGTTGTGTTCTGAAATTTTTCTTCTCAACCGATTGCTCGTTCATTCAATACAAGTTAGTCGTGACGAGGAGTTGAGCTTATGTTTTATGATTTTTGCAGTGGATCTTATGCCTTTTTACAAATATTTGGAGTTCATTTCCTTGTTATTTGTATGTATTTCTTTCAGGTTAGGGTAATATCGCATTTCCCCTAGTCGATGGCTTCCCTTCTGCTACCTTTCGCATCTAGTTTTCGGGTTTTGATGCTAACACTTTTTCCACAGAACAGGATGGCTGGAAGAACTCAAAGTGGTCATGGTCAGCCAGCTGATCTTGATGAGGAGCTCCTGCCTCCTCTGACCATGGCCGAGGTTCTCGATCAAATCGAGTGAAACCGAATGGATCAGACAAGGATCCTGGAGGTTATTGCGCAGAATACCTCCACTTTTTCTAGTGCCTTTGGATCTAGAGGAGGTGGTGGCCAACAACAGCGTGGAGGATTCTCCGAGTTCCTTCGCACGTAGCCATCGACTTTCTCCCGGTCGGAAGATCCCCTCGACGTAGACGACTAGCTTCATCTTGTTGAGAGGAAGTTAGACGTTGCATAGTGCCAGGATCATGAGAAGGCACTCTTCGCCTCTCATCAATTTCAGGGGGCAGCGCTTTCATGGTGAGAAAACTTCCTAGCCATGCAACCCGCTGGCCAAACCATCACTTGGGAGGTGTTCTGTACTTCTTTTCAACGGGCTCACATCCCTAATGGTGTGATAAAGCTGAAGAAGAAGGAGTTTCTTGCGCTCAAGAAAGGACGCAAGACAATCACGGAGTACCTCCATGAATTCAACCATCTCTCCTGCTATGCTCCTGAGGATGTTTCCTCAGATGCTGCTAAGCAAAAGAAGTTCATGGATGGCTTGTCCGAGGAGCTATAGGACAAGCTGTCTATTGTTGACTTTCTCGACTTTCAGACTTTGGTCGACAAGTCCATCGTTGCTGAGCACAAGGGGAGAGCACTGAGCGACTCTCGCAATCGTAAGTGGGAGGCCCAGAAAACAGCAAGGACCAACCTTCCCCGCCCTCAGGCCCCACCACTGAGGCCACCGGCACCCGTACTGATGAGGACATCACTTCTTCGGATACACGCAACAATCCTTCACTTGACATTCAAGGACCAATCACTAGAGCTCGCGCCCGACAATTGAATTTACAGGTGAGCTCGTTCCTAAGTACTTCTTTTTGTTCATTTGAGAATCGATTGCTACCTAATGATTTAATTATGATTAGGAACCATGGAGAGGACCTGGAAGTACTTGGAGAAGGGCTACGAGGCGCACAAGTCCAGCAAGGGCGGTCGAATCATGTTGGAGGCCCAACTCAAGCCAACTTCGAATCCAATTCGGAGTCCAGGACCAGGCCGCACTAAAACGGACGCCCAGATCGCATCCGGGCTCCGTTTTGGATGTTCCACATATGTATCGAAAGCTAAGAAGACGACCTTTCCAATGGCTTTGGTCCCATGTCAAAATTCCTTCTGAGTCAACAGGAATCGTCGAAACAAGTGGGCATTCAGAATCTGTCAGGGTGCTGCGTCACCGTCTTTTGGGCCGTTCGGCTTTGTATCGTGTTGGAGCCCATTAGGGCGCGTCCAGGGGTTTTGCACGCCCCTCAGTCCTCTATATGCAGCCGCCACCCCCACCATTAGGGTTGGGTTTTGCTTAGATTAATTCTGTCTTGAACAGTTTCGCCGTTCATCGGTTTGTGAGACCCCAACTTTCGAGTGCTAAAACAATACATCTGCAATTACGTTGTGTTCTTCCTTATTCTTGCTTGTGTTCTTCGATTTGCAGGTGAGGATTAGTTTTCTTGGCGAGGTCAACCGGGTTGCACACGGTTGATAACCTGAGGAGACGTGGTGCTGCGATTGCGGGGTTCGGAACGTGTTGTTCGGAAGCCGAGTCGATTTGTGTCGCGCCTCCACCAAATCGAACTTATCCAGAACCTATTGGAAGATCGGGACCCCGTTCCCATCAAGTGGTAATCAGAGCTTCAGGTGTTCCTTCAGGTTCGAGTTTACCATACCCTTGTTGTTTTCGGTTTCATCCTAGAGTCCAAGAAAAAACCCTACAAAAAATTGTAGTCATAGGTTGTTCCCTGTCCCAGATCTCGTTTAGCCTTTTGCACAATTTGATTTCAGAGTCCGTAGTGTTGAGTTTGTGTCCTTAGTCGAGTTGTGTTGCTGGTTAAATCGTGTTTTATTTCGGGTTGTCTTGCTTCCGCTACCTCTCATACAAACCCTAGCCGTCAACGTTTGTTTCTCCCACCCTCCCACCCTCTGTTTTTGAGTCATACATCGCGTCTCGTGATCACCCAGCACAATTCCCCCTTGAGCCTCGTGATCACCCGAACCATCCCCACCTCTTCCCGAGCTTGCGCCCCATTTTCCACCAATTTCCTTCACCCGATTTCGTTTCGGCCTCCACAAAGAAACATAACTCGGAGGCCCTTTTTCAAACGGCCGAACTTTCGTGATACTGAACTCAAATCGACGATTTGTTTTTGAAATTGGGTGAAATTAAATTTTGCATCCGATACTCTCCTACTTTGTGGGATTCGCGAATTTATTTTGCCCAAATTCGACTGAAAGTGCAAGACTCGAGCTCAAATCACATCACCGAATTTACAAAGACATTCATCATTTTCGTAGGCCACACCTACATCGATTGAGGTGAAACTTTGTGTGATTCCTATTTACGTGCTCCGCCGTGAAAAAATAACAGAAAAAAGAAAAAAAAATTTCGGCACCTGGTTTTGCCTGAGAAAAAAAAGCACTTGAGAGCCCTCCCTCCGTGCCTAAAAAAAAAAAAAAAAAAAGAGCACAGTTTTAGGTGACAGATATTGATTTGTGTTGTCCTTACCTGGCCATCCTTGTGCTGTCTTTACTTGACCATCCTTGTTGCCGTCTTTGCTTTACTATTCTGGTCTTGACTCCTTATTCATCATATCATATCTGTTATAGGACACATTTAGACCAGCAGCTAGGACCCGTGTTTTGGACATTTACTCAGCATTACTATCTGTTATTGATTTGTGTTCCACTAACATATTTGGCCTTCCAAGCTCCATATACCTACTTCCGGATAGCACAGCTTTTGACCCTTGCAATCGCCGGGTCACACTCCAGGTATCACGAACCAGCCACCGGTTGTACCACCTACGGTTTGCGTTGGTAAGAACACTTGTAAGAGCTTGGTAAGACACTTCCTTTGCGGGTTCCCACCGCCCTCCTTTGTAGTTGATAGGGATAATCATTTTGTTTTCCTTTGTTTTCCTGTGTTTCCACTAACCATGGCGGGGGCGAAGGGGGAACGCGAGACCGTTGACTTCAACGAGTGTGTTAGTCGCGGCGGCTACAAGTCTGCGCCGACAAACAAAATGCTTCATTCATCGATCTCGCGCGCGAATGGACACCATCGTCGCCGCCATTGCCCGATTGAACACAACAGACGGCATTGAGCGGGTGGAGCGGCGGATGGTGACCACCGGTCGATGGACACATTGAGGCACGCCGCCACTGCCAATGACGGCCATCATCATGATGATGACACGAAGGCATGATGCGGTTGGCAACATTGATCGGCGGAGACACGGATGCACGACTACGCCGACGCGTTCTTGACAAAGCAGACATGGTATGGGAGGTAATAACGAACCGCCATGGTAACGATGACCCTTTTGCTAAAGTCAAGTTTACCATCCCATCTTTTTCAGCCTTTATGATGCTGCAATATATCTTGATTGGGAGATGACGGTAGAGAGCGTAAGTTTAATTCTCACTTGGTTCTGAACAACATAGAGTTAGACAAGCTACTAGTGAGTTTAAGGACTTTGCTATTATCCGTGGAATGAATCTGGGTACCATGCGCTACAACCCGATACATGGGAGCGGTTAAAAGAAGCTATGCGTAATCGCTTTGTTCCTCCTCATATAAACGTGATTTGAGAAAAAAAAATTACAGCGCCTAGAACAAGGTGATAGTTCTGCTCGTGACTATTATCTGAGCTTCAAAAGGGTATGGTGCGTTGTGGGGTTGTTGAGGAAACAGAGGATAAGATTTGTCGTTTCTACGGGGTTATGGCGTGAAATTCGTGACATTGTTGATTATAAAGAATTTACTATCACAACCGCTTGTTCCGACTTGCTATGCTTGCGAAAAAGAATTGCGAGGACGCAAGGAATCGGCGGCGGCAAGCACCGGACGACCCTCCTACACGCCGCGAACGACTACATCGACGGGACGGCCCAAGTCCTCTTCGAGTTTTCGTTCTCCTCCACCACCAGTGAACAAGATTGCTGCAGCGCCACCAAAGCCACCTTCCACGACATGCCCTGCAGATTCTACAAAAATTCTTTGCGTGCTCCACCAAGAGTTCTTCTTCCGTGCCTTCCACGGGCGCTCCTCCGACATTCAGTGCCACCGCTGCCATGGACTTGGTCATGTGCAGAGGAATTGCCCTAGCCAACTGTGAGGACCCCGGTTTATTCGGCTTGTACTGTTTAACCATCCACTTGGTCCTAACAGTACAAATCAAATAAACCATGCCTCGAGATATGTATACTTCCTAAATGCGATATACACACCTGTTACAAAATCATGCATCAATTCCATTCATACACATAGAGCCAAGCAAAAGCAATAATCAAAGACAAAGATAATATAAAGAGAGTTATTACAAGAAAGAGGCCGACCGGCCAAAAGTCATAAAGATAAGTAAATACACAATGAAGCAAATGGCCATAAGATGGCGATAAGCAAAGCCAATCGGTGTGCCTTTACCCACAAGGCAACCAACCGGACCGCCAAGCTAATCGTCCCAAACAATGCATAACACACTCACAAAAGTGATGCCCTTGGGGCTCACCTTCTTCCTCTGCAACAATTAATATTAAGCAAGCGGATGAGTACAAAACTTGTTTTTGTACTGCAAGACTGACGTGTGAGATAACGAAACTATAATTAACTACATGCAAGCTTTATTTAAGTGGATGAGGCTCGACTTATTTTCAAAGATAAAGCAAGTTTTCATTTGCAATAAGGTAATAGATTCAAAGCAAGTTTGCAATTAACTTTTATTGTTCAAATAAAAGAGAGACAATAGTAACAATAGATAGATGACAACACCAACCTAGAAGTGACTAACCCATAGTTACCACAACAATAGCATGAAGTACCCTTCATACCACCCATGTCAAGTTTAAGTTTTAAAAGGTTGTAGTCTAGTTCTTGCACGACCTTACCAAGCATGTCCATAACCTAGGACGAGGCTATTCGAATAGTTTTAACCCTGCAGGGGTGTACCAATGTACCCACACGATAGACCGCCTTTCCACCACCACGGTTAGCATACTTCCTTTGGTATGCGAGCACGGGTAAGTCTACAAGACGCTTTCCAATGGACGATGCTAATTAAGAGCCGCAACCCACGGGAGAAGGACACATTAGACAGCCTAACCGGACAGCTAATGCTCCCCTCGCACACCACAAACACACACACGCACACACCCACCGACCAGCTCATAATTAGCACCTCCCAAAGTACTTAGTCAAGAGAGGTCCCATATCCCCCCTCGTGTGGTTAGCACGCAATAAGCGCTTGGCTTAGTGACACAAGTAACTCGGTCCTTGGGGACTTAGGCACCATTCCACACACCCAACAGATCACATCAACATACCATTGTGCCCAAGTCAAGATATAGTTTTATTTTCAGTTTTTGATTTGTAAATCAATAAGACACAAGGGTTGGACATAATGGAGTAGTATAAGTAGTTGTGTGATCAAGACCACCGACTAAGTCGATGATCGCCCAATACTACCGATAACTAGGCATGGCTAAGCAATATTCATTCGTAATCTACTAAGTGATAAGAGTTCATCCATCGAACTCTAACCACAAAGAAATAACCTAGGCTCGGTAGTAGAGGATAACCATTTACCTACAGATTATGCAACTAGAGGTCTAACTAATCAATTTAACAACAAAGTAGCAATGCATACATAGAAGTTAAACAAAATATTAGACTTCAAAGTAATGGGATCAATGGGAAATGATCAAACTGCTTGTTCGCTTGTCGTTGCTCAATTTGTTGCGGAGGGTCGTTCTCGGGGTTACCGCAAATATCGAATCCTAAGCGAAAGAGCGAAAACAACCAATAAGACGAGCAACACTTAAACAAAAGAGCAAGCAAAAATTATCCAATTGCGACGAAATTTATACACAAGGCAAAATAGGAATATACCTAGGCATAGGAACTGGAAAAACCTAATTTGGATTTATGGTGCAAAAGATATTCTCTAAAAACCTATTTTCGGCCATAATTAGCACTGTAGCAAAAACATTTTCTAGAAAGATTTTGAAGCTGAAATTTTTATGGTAGCTACCTACTGGTATAGTGGTAACCCATATAAAATTTCAGGTCATTTGGAGTTAAAATGATTTAGTTATGATTTTTCTAAGTTATGAATCTAAGACATGATTAATTTCAGTATTAAAGACTACTACAAAACCTATACTAAGCTAAAGTACTTTAACAGATGCATTTATAGAACTTTAGTTTGTTGAATTTGGAGCTACAGAGAAAAAGATATGCAATTTTGAAGTTTAAAACAATTAATATGTGCAAATAAAAGCTCTCGGAACTAAATCTGGAAAACCAATAAAGACTGGGGAGGTCGTGGGCCGTTGATCAAAGATCGCACGGCTCGGGATTTCAGATGCCAAAACCCGCACGAGCACCTGGGCGCAAAGACCTTGCCGCGCCTAGGAGAGGTCTTAGCCGTTAGATCTAGACTTGACGGTCTGGACCTAACGAGGAGGTCCAAGACGGCAAGATCTAGCGAGGAGGTCTAAGCTGTAGATCTTAAGTCCAACGGCTATGACCGATTACGCCGCAGCGCACACGGAGGAGGTCCTCGCGCCTAAAGGTGGTCGGGATCGTTAGATCAAAATCTGACGGTCCTGACCTCCTTGGGAGGTCCTAGGGTTAAATCTACGGAAGGAGGTCTGGGCGGTGAGATCGGAAGGAGGGAGGTCTTTGACGGCTAAGATCTCCTGAGGAGGTCTTAACTACCAAGGACTCCAAAGGTAGTTTTGAAGGTTCTCTTTACAAAATACCAGGGGTGGTCTTTTACCAAGAGGACCTCGGTGGGGGTGGTCCGAGAGGGTGGTCTTGATAACGCGACCAAGGGTGGTCTTTCCGCACAGAGGACCTCAAGGAGGTCTTTTGCAAAGAGGACCCCAAGGTGGAGGGTGATCCTATCGGCTGAGATCTAGCCTACGGAGGTCTTTAACGGCCGGGATACGATTAGGGGGAGGTCCTGGCAGCTAGAGACTCAAACAAGGAGATCTAACGGTCAAGATCTGGTTCGGGGTGGCTTTTCTACAAAAGACCATCGGGAGGTGTTTTGCAAAGAGGACCTCGGGAAAGGTCTTTTGCGGAAACACAAGGTGGTCTTATACGGCTAAGATTTAACAGGGGTGGTCCTATACGGCTAGGATCACCACCAAGGGGAGGTCTAGAGACTTAGGATTTTTCTAAAAGATCCTAAGGCCCGGATCTAAACTTGGAGAGGTCGTGAACACTAAGATTAACCCGAGGAGGTCCTAGAGTGGTTTTAATGGTGCAGACCTCCGCATACGGTGGCTAAGACAATTTAATGTATCTAATGATTGACAATAAATGAATCTAAAGGAACACTTAATGACTAAGGCCATGGCCTACACGTCGCTGACTCCACGACACAAATTAGGACACAATTAATGCACCAATGATGAGCAATGATTTGAGCATTAAAGTGGTCCTAAGAAGATGACAAAACGGAGGTTTTGAATCGACAAAACCCGAAGTGCACACAAGCTTCACGGCGACGTGGATCTCCACGGCGGAAACCAAAGGCACGGATGAGCTCCAAATAGGACGGAGAACCTAAGGGTGCCAAAGCTACACCAAAAGCACCACCAACCGCGGCTGGCCGAGATAACCGCCAGAGACCAAATGCGCCAAAACGAAATCAAGAGGTCTAATGGGATCGGGTTTTGGAACCAAGTACTCACCGGGATTGAAGGAGAATCGGGAGTGGTCGCGGTAGCTCGGTGACGGTGGAGGTCGCGGAGATGAAGAAGACGGCTCCGACCACGAGCAACAAAGCTCCCACCTTGTCAACCCCGTGAAGGTCGAACAAAGCAAGTTAGGGAGGCTCGAGGTGACCAAGGGAACAAGATGATCGCCACTATTGCAATGTTGAACCACCAAGCTCGGAGGTCGCGGAGAGCTCCAATGTCCAGCAATGGTGGCAATGGCTTTCGGGTGTTTGAGCACAAGAGCAGAGAAAGAACTAGGGGTGCAAGAGAGTGACTAAAAGAACTAAGAGAGGAAGCTTGAGCTTCAAATATAGCCGGCGGGAAGGATGGCAAAGTCAGCCGGTGCACTGAGCTATAGTACACATGAGGTGATGGGAGTAGGTTGTCAGAGAGACTTTTGAGCAAAGGGGCGCGGACATTTAATGTTGGCGGACATAGCCGCTTGTCGACCCTAGAGTTGACAAGGCATCGCGCCTCTTGCCACGCACAAAAATTGATAATGCCCAGGCCCACCCGACAGTGAGAGGACCAGGTCAAAAGAGCCCAACGACTAAAATCAACACAGAGCTCCCACTAGGGAGGTCGTGAGCTGTTGGATTGAAATCCAAGGGCTCGGATCTTGAGCCAAGTATTAGAGGTCCTAACACTTAGGGAAGGTCTGAGCCACAGATCTCAAAAGAGATAGCCCACGATCACCCAAGCGCTAGGGGTGGTCGTGGAGGGCCGAGGAGGTCGCCCAGGGTGGTCGTTGCAAAAAGGTGCAAAGGAGGTCCTGGGGGAGGCCCTCGAGGGTTGTCTTTGTAAAAGAACCTGTGGAGGTCGTGCGGGTGGGAGGTCCTTTACAAAGACCCGAGGAGGTCTTTGAGCGTTGGATTTAAAATCCAACAGCCCGGACCACCTGTGCCCAAATGCCCGAGCCCGACACGGCTCAAGCCGCTCGGTGTGACCAAGACCTGGAGGTCTGAGTCCAAGTCTGACTCGGACCAGGGCTTAGGGTTTAATTTTGAACTGGGATCTTGAAGGGAAATTTAGAGCTAGCAAACTAGCTCTAAATTCTATGAAGTTTTGAAGTTAGCTTGCTAACCTTGAGTTGGACCTTGTATAAAATTTTTAGAGGCTTTTGTGCTGAGCATTTTTCTCCAGAAATTATACAATGCTTTGAGCTAGGGTTTGACTACAAGTCAAGCAAGTTTGACTGACCCATAAAACTATTCAAACACTTTCTGAAAATTGTGAAATTTTTCAGAGGGGTCACACATCAACCCAAGAACTTAGGAAAAATATTTCCCAGGAGATGATCAATAGACTTGTGACTTTGTATTTCCATACCCTGGTGCAATAATGGTTTAATACACACAGGAAACACATGATGTAAGAAAAAGTTTTAATTTCTACTCATTTTCTTACATTTAAAACACAAGTTAAAAATGGGGATGTTACAAACCTCCCCCCCTTACAAAAATCTCGTCCCGAGATTTGTCTCACTCGGAAAAGAAAGAGGGTAGTCAGACGAGACGATCTTCTCGCTCCCAAGTAGCTTCATCCTCGGAATGGTTTGACCATCGAACTTTGAGGAACTGATGGTCTTGTTCCTTGTTCTTCGCTCGGCCTCCTCGAGTATGCGAACAGGTGCTCGCGATAGGTCAAATCCTCCCGAACATCAAGAGTTTCCAACTGAGCTTCCTCTGTTGGAACACGGAGGCACTTCTTTAGTGGGACACATGGAAAACATCATGTACCCCGCAAGTGCAGCAGTAACTCCAACTTGTAGGCGATACTCTCCTTCTTCTCGATAATACGGTATGGACCGACATATCGAGGAGCTAACTGCCCTTGACACCAAAACGCCGGTGACCCTTTAGAGGAGAAACCTTGAGGTAGACGAAGTCATTGGGCTTAAAGCTCAACTCACGGCGACGGCGATCCGCATAGCTCTTTTGCCTGGATTGAGCTGTGCGTAAGCGACCACGAATGAGCTGGACTTGACTCTCGGCCTCATTAATCGAGTCCGGGCCAAAGAAAGGTCTCTCACCGGTCTCAGACCAGTTCAACGGGGTTCTACACTTTCTCCCGTATAAGGCCTCAAATGGTGCCATGCCGAGACTGGCCTGGAAACTGTTGTTGTAAGAAAACTCGGCAAATGGCAAGCACTTCTCCCAATGCTTCCCATAGGAAAGGACACAAGCTCGGAGCATATCCTCTAATACTTGGTTGACCCTCTCGGTCTGACCATCTGTTTGGGGGTGAAATGCTGGAGTGAAAGAAAGGCGAGTTCCCATAGCCTCTTGCAGGCTATGCCAAAACCGAGACGTGAACAGCGAACCACGATCTGACACAATTGTCTTTGGCACACCATGCAAACTCACGATGCGGGCTATGTAGAGCTCTGCGAGGAGACCCACTCGAAGGTCAGTCTTGACAGGAAGGAAATGAGCCACCTTAGTCAATCGATCGATGACGACCGAGATGGCATCATTGCCCCTCGGTGACCGGGGTAGGCCAGTGATAAAATCCATCCCGACCGAATCCCACTTCCACTCCGAATTGGTAAGGCCGGAGCAATCCGCCGACGATGTTCGCCTTGACACAACGACACACGTCGCACTCGCCACGAACCTTGCGATCTCCTCTTCATTCGGGTCCACGAGAATCTCTCGCGGAGATCATGATACATCTTCGTGGCCCCGGATGAATGGATAACGGGAATCGTGGGCTTCGCGGAGGATCAACTTCCGCAACTCCATGTCCTTTGGAACTACAAGGCGTTGCGAACCTCACGACACCAAGCTCATCTTCGAGAGAAGCAATTGGTCGTTCCATTCTTGACATTTTCCTTGATGCGGTTCACTCCAACGTCGATCGTTGAGCGGACTTGATCCGATCCACCAAGGTTGGTCTGTACAACTAAGGCGACAAGGGAACCGTGCTCAACCAAGCCCAAGTTGAGACGATGAAACTCCTCCAGAAGGGCGGGCTGAGGCTCCTTGAGCAGCAATGCATTGCAATGCGCTTTGCGACTAAGCGCATCCGCAACGACATTGGCCTTGCCCGGATGGTTGTGAATACCCATGTCATAGTCCTTGATCAACTCCAACCATCTCCTTTGCCTAAGGTTCAGATCTGGTTGGGTGAACAAATACTTTAAGCTTTTGTGATCCGAATACACTTCACAACGATTACCGATTAGGTAATGTCGCCAAATCTTAAGTGCATGGATCACAGCGGCTAACTCCAAGTCATGGGTAGGATAGTTGAGTTCATGAGGTCTCAATTGCCTTGATGCATAGGCCACTACCTTGCCTTCTTACATAAGGACACAACCGAGGCCTCGACGAGAAGCGTCACAAAAGATATCGAAGCTTCGACGGACATCAGGGAGAACAAGAACGGGAGCGGTGGTCAATCGCTTCTTAAGTGCTTGGAAACTTTCCTCGCAATCAGCGGACCACGAGAACTTCTTGTCCTTCTTGAGCAACTCCGTCATCGGCTTCGCTATCTTGGAGAAGTTCTCGATAAAGCGACGGTAATACCCCGCTAAACCAAGAAAACTCCGAACCGGTGACCGGTGGGTCGACTCGAGAAAGCACGTCGCTGATCTTGCTAGGATCCACAGCTACGCCTCCTGCCGAAAGAATATGGCCTAAGAAGGCTACTTCCTTCAACCAGAACGCGCACTTGCTGAACTTCGCATACAGCTTGTGCTCGCGAAGCTTGCCCAACACAAGCCTCAAATGCTCGGTGTGTTCCTCATCGCTCTTGGAGTAGATAAGGATATCATCGATGAAGACCACAACGAACCTATCCAAATACTCCATGAACACCGAATTCATGAGGTTCATGAACAAGGCCGGAGCATTGGTTAAGCCGAATGACATGACGGTATACTCGTACAAGCCATAACGAGTAGAAAAAGCCGTCTTTGGAATATCCTCAGGTCGAATCCGAACTTGATGATATCCCACTCTCAGATCAATCTTGGAGAAAACTCGAGCTCCAGTTAATTGATCGAAGAGATCGTCGATACGGGGCAAAGGGTACTTGTTCTTTACCGTTACTTCATTAAGTGGACGGTAATCAACGCATGCACGCAGCGTCTTGTCCTTTTTCGACAAAGATTGCTGAGCATCCCCAAGGAGATGAGCTAGGCGGATGAAACCCTTCTCTTGAAGCTCACCCAGCTGCTTCTTCAACTCCACCAACTCAATTGGGTCCATCCGGTAAGGCCTCTTCAAATCGGGCGCACGGAACCAACTCAATGACGAACTCAAGGTCTCGAACTGGTGGCATCCCTGGAAGGTCGTCGGGGAAGACATCAACAAAGTCACAAACCACTGGGACTTTACCAATATCTAGAGCTGGCTTCGCTTCGAGCGCGAAGAGATGTGGATCTTGCGCCTTCCGGTGCGAACTGCTGCGGAAGGGTGGTGAGGTAGATGAGTCTCTAGCGCAATCGATTTGTCCCATGTCTTTGAGACAACCAATCCATGCCTAGGATTACATCTAAGCTCGCCGATCGAAGGAGGATAAGGTTTGCCAAGAATCCTACCCCTTCTATCTCAACAGGGACATCCCTACACTCAGACTCAGCTCTCAACTCCGAACCGGGAGAGCGAATGAGCAGCGGGACCAACAATGGAGTAAAAAGAAGACCTCCCACAGCAGCAAAAGACTCAGAAACAAACGAATGAGATGCGCCTGAATCAAACAAAACTGTAGCAGGGAAAGAGTTAACCGAAAGGGTACCCAACACGACGTCGGGTGCCTCCTGTGCCTCCTCCGCGGAGATGAGGTTGACGCGGCCACTACCCACGCCTTGGGTAGCGGGGACAACCTTCTGATCCTGGGGAGGACCACCTCCCTACCCGCGTCCTCCATTAGGACTCCAGTCCTGTTAGGGCAACTATTGGCATAATGCCCCTTCTGGTTGCATGAAAAACAAGTGACCCCGGCAGCCGGATTGCGGGGGCCACCCTGCTGGTTCGCAGGCGCACGCGATTGGGGCACGGCCTGCGGAGGGCGAGGAGCTGGTGCTGGCGGCCTCGGTGGTAGCGAAGCCACAGAACGGGCCCCTGGGCAGGCCCGACACGAGGACGAGAGAGGCCGGCCTGTGCAGATCGCTGGGCCTCCCACTTGCGCTATGGGGACTCGCCAGCCGCTTCGCCTTGTGCTCGGCAACAATGGCCTTGTCCACCAAGGTCCGAAAGTCGCAAAAGTCCACAATGGAGAGCTTGTCTTGCAGCTCCTCGCACAAACCCTCCATGAACTTCTCTCGCTTGGCCTCATCGGTGGCCACCTCGGATGGAGCATAACGAGCCAAGTGGTTGAACTCGCATGTACTCCATCAGCGACTTACGCCCTTGCTTGAGCGCGAAAACTCCTTCTTCTTGACTTCATCAAGCGGCAGGATGTGAGCTCGACGGAACGCCGTCCGAACTCATCCCAAGAGACAATGTGGCGGCGGGCTGCATGGCCAAGAAGTTCTCCCACCAGAGAGTGCTGCCCCGAAGGCGATGGGAGGCAAAGAGTGCCTGCCCCGGTCCAGCACCGAGCAACGCCGAGCTTACGCTCAACTTTGACGCACCACCATCATCTGCGCCCAAAGGGTTCTCAGATCCGGAAAACGTGGGGTGGGTGCGAAGAAACTCAGCAAGGCCCCACGAGGCGAGGTCCACCCCTTGCCCGCATCCCGAGGCACCGCAAGGGCGGAGGTGTTGCGCGCAATAACATCCAGCAGACCTCTCCTGTCCTCTGAACGGTTGCGCTCGATCCGAAGAAGGACCTCACCATGGTCTGAGGAGGCGGGAGCTCCTCATCCGACAGTGCGACCCGACCGCTACGAGTACCTCCACCATCTGGTTCAAGAAATTTAGGTTAGCAACCAAAACACTAAGACTAGAAGTTGATGAAAGCGAAAAGCTAACGATTAGGGGAAGGAGATATCACCCTAAACGAAAGCCAAAAACAGCAAGCAACAACTTTAAATGTTTCCAAAGAAGCTCTAAAACAGCAAAGGAATCATTAAACCAAGCTCAACTACTCAATGCCATTAACCCGTATTGAATGAACGAGTAATAGTGTGAGAAGGTAAAAATTTCAGCACCTTACAACAAATCTAACACTACACAAGAGCAAAGTTAAGGCGGAAAAATAGCGTTAGGTACTTAGCTAACTAGTATCACATCCTACCCTTTTATTCCCACAAGTTTTAGTTGACTATCCTCTCATTCTCTACCCTATTTAGAACCTTTGAGCCTGCTGTCCGGAAATTGAATGATCGCTGTCCAGATTTCGCATCCAAGCCTCCTAATTGAAATCTTCAACTTCGGAAGCTTCAAAACCTTGTAGAGGGCAGCTAACACTTCAATTTGCCAAACTCATTGGTCCCAAAACCCAATTAATCGATAATGACTATCTTTTGAGAGAAGGAAAGGAGAACAACTTTTAAAACTCAAATTAGATCAAGATGAGATAGAAAGCTAAGATAGGTGAGGAGTAAAACCCGAGAACTTACTTAAGCTTTCATAAATCATTTGATACTTTGAAAATAAAGTTTTCAAAATATCCTAGGGAGGATCAAGCTTGGGTTACTACGGTCGGAATGGCTCTGATACCAACTTTGTGAGGACCCCGGTTTATTCGGCTTGTACTGTTTAACCATCCACTTGGTCCTAACAGTACAAATCAAATAAACCATGCCTCGAGATATGTATACTTCCTAAATGCAGATACACACCTGTTACAAAATCATGCATCAATTCCATTCATACACATAGAGCCGAAGCAAAAGCAATAACTGAAAGACAAAGATAATATAAAGAGAGTTATTACAAGAAAGAGGCCGACCGGCCAAAAGTCATAAAGATAAGTAAATACACAGCGGAAGCAAAATGGCCATAAGATGGCGATAAGCAAAGCCAATCGGTGTGCCTTTACCCACAAGGCAACCAACCGGACCGCCAAGCTAATCGTCCCAAACAGCACAGCATAACACACTCACAAAAGTGAGGCCCTTGGGGCTCACCTTCTTCCTCTGCAACAATTAATATTAAGCAAAGCAGATGAGTACAAAACTTGTTTTTGTACTCGCAAGACTGACGTGTGAGATAACAGAACTATAATTAACTACATGCAAGCTTTATTTAAGTGGATGAGGCTCTGGACTTATTTTCAGCATAAAGCAAGTTTTCATTTGCAATAAGGTAATAGATTCAAAGCAAGTTTGCAATTAACTTTTATTGTTCAAATAAAAGAGAGACAATAGTAACAATAGATAGATGACAACACCAACCTAGAAGTGACTAACCCATAGTCACCACAACAATAGCATGAAGTACCCTTCATACCACCCATGTCAAGTTTAAGTTTTAAAGGTTGTAGTCTAGTTCTTGCACGACCTTACCAAGCATGTCCATAACCTAGGGCGAGGCTATTCGAATAGTTTTAACCTGCGGGGGTGTATGTAATGTACTCTAACTTAGGGTTTGTATTTCAAATGTAAAATTTTGAGGAGAAATAAAACTTTTGTTGTCTCTTCAAATCATTTGAAAGTTTCTACAATTTTCCTAGCAATTTCCAATTTGTAGAATTTAATTCTTTGATTGGAAATTGTTGATTATCAGATTCTAGCCTTCAAACTTGTGATCATCCTCTGAAGCTATTTTTCCTAGCGTCTTGATCATCCTAATCCCTGAATTATTTCACAATTTTTAGATTTTGTTTGCTATTTCAAATGGCCAAGTCAACTTAAATTCAAACTCCTGTACAGCAGCTTGTGAATTTTCTAGAATAATGCACTGCATAAAAGTTCTGACAAGGTTGTCCTCTGTCCCTAGTAGCTACCATAAAATTTCTTTTTGTAGCTCTGGAGCTACCTCTAAAAATTCAAACTTGTGATCAACCCCTCTCGAGTCCGACCGCGCTTGTCTCGGTCGCGCAACTTTTTCCTCCAATTGATCGTGACCTTGCAAATCGATCATCGCTATCTGCACAATCTCACCGCCCATTTCCCAACGGCCGGGCGTGAATTCCGGTTCGCATTTCACCCTAATCCACTTTTACTCACCGAGTTTTGTTTGCTACCTATTTCCCTCGTGTTCGTCGCGGAGCATCGCCAGCTTCATAACCTCACCGCACTTCTTCACCTTCTCGCCCAAATTTTCTTCTCGGCCGAAATCTGCGTCAAACTCCGACAGTTCCTTCTTCGCCGCCGCCCATTTTGCCTATTCCGGTCCCTGGCGTCCAGATGGATCACTGTGGGCGTATCGTCGTCTCGCGCTCCGGCGATCTCGGCCCCGCGAGCTTGCTAGCGCTCGTGAGTCTCAAGCCTCGGCGTTTGTTCCACTTGATCGCAATGCTCCACCGATGCTCACGGTGGGTTCGCCGCCTTTGGTGCATCGTGGAAGCCGTGCGACCGATTTTTCTCCGAGCTCAAGAGCCTGTGGTGATTCCGGCCGCCTCGAACCTCCTTCGCCGCCATCATCTTGTGCTTATTGTTCCCGGGATCAAGGCGAGCCGTGGCGCACCTTCCGAGTCTTCGGCCCGTAGCGCCTTCTCCGCGAGCACCGCATCTTCTTCTCCGCCTCCGCTCGCCGCCACCGTTATTTGTTCTCCGAGTCACCGCCATGTGGGTCCATGTTGTCGCTAGGTTTGTGTAGTTCTCGTTATACGCTTTCTCGATGGGAAGCGATTCAGGTGAGTGTTTTAGGTTTGCACTTTAGTGAGCCAAGACGTATTCTTTGAATACGCCGACGTCACTTTAGGCGTGCGCTGCCTGGTCAGCGTTACATGCATATGCCCGCTGATGGTCAGCTTATCGATCATGTAGAAAAAGTATTAAGTGCTTTAGTATTTCAAATGCTTTTCACTTGTAATCGTTAAATCATTTAAACTTGTAAAATGCATAACTAATTCAATTTTTATCCAAATTGCATGAAACCAGTGCTGTTATTTTTCATTTTAAATGTATTATTTACTAAAATTAGTTTCATCCATGTCTCTGTAGCAAAAATCTGTTATCTAATAAAATGATGTCTTATGTATCTTCTAAATTAGAAAATGCATATCTTTTCCAATAATTGTCCAAATTCAATGAACCCAGTTTTGTAAAATTTCATTTTCAGTATACTAACCGTTAGGATAGGTTTTATACACTGTTTCGCTTATGAAAAGTTGTTAAGTAGCTAACTAGTGACATGTTGTGTTTTAGCTTAGAAAATTCATAGAAAATTATTAGCATCTTAAAATGATTTGTTCTCTGTTTCTAAATTTTGTTATATCTTGTTTAGGCTGCTGTGTGAATTTTGGCATGAGTTGATGTTGTTGTATGCTTGAGTTTTGTCGGTTATTCGTCCTTATTTGTCGTTGTGTTCGATCGTTAGGCTTCGATATTTGCGGCAACCCCGAGGACGATCCTCCGCACCTTATTGAGCAACAAAGATCCGTGCAAGCGCTTGATCATGATTAATCCCATATTTTAAAGTTTAATATTTTGTTTCAATTGTATGTATGCATCGCTTAATTTGTGTTAAAATGGTTAGTTAAACCGTAGTCGCATATCCTGTAGATAAAATATGGATCTCACCGAGCCTAAGTTATTTGTCGTGATTAGAGATCGCTGGATGATCTCTTGTCACTTAGTAGATTCGGTCAACTTGCTTAGACACTTAGTTTAGCATACTTCCTTATGGTATGAAAACAAAAATGGTTTAGCACAATGCTAAGTCTACAAGACGCTTTCCAATGGACGATGCTAATTAAGAGCCGCAACCCACGGCGAGAAGGACACATTAGAGGACTTAGTCGTGCGTTAAGCATACCTAACCTCGGACACGCTGATACGCCCGTAAGAATGCTCCTCGGCTTTATGCAAATAAAACATATGGCCTCCACACCACAAACACACACACGCACACACCCACCTTGTGGCCACCATTGTCTGTAATATTGTTACTATTTGTTTATCTTCCGCCACCAGCTCATAATTAGCACCTCCCAAAGTACTTAGTCAAGAGAGGTCCCATATCCCCCCTCGTGTGGTTAGCACGCAATAAGCGTTTGGCTTAGTGACACAAGTAACTCGGTCCTTGGGGACTTAGGCACCATTCCACACACCCAACAGATCACATCAACATACCATTGTGCCCAAGTCAAGATATAGTTTTGTTTTCAGTTTTTGATTTGTAAAATAATAAGACACAAGGGTTGGACATAATGGAGTAGTATAAGTAGTTGTGTGATCAAGACCACCGACAAAGTCGATGATCGCCCAATACTACCGATAACTAGGCATGGCTAAGCAATATTCATTCGTAATCTACTAAGTGATAAGAGTTCATCCATCGAACTTGTCACAGCCCCAACTAATTAAATGAGATTAATTTGTATTTCACTAACCTGCATTATTGAATTCAAACCATTTCATAATATATTGTACTTGGAAAATCTAATTTGAGGTGAACCTACACATCAAAATTCACTTTTCAATTCAAATCAGTGATAAAAAGTTGGAATCACCATCTGAACCCAATTTATTTAAATACTACATTAATTACCATGAATTAATATAATTTTTCCCAAATTTTTGGGACTAGGTTAAACCAAATGAAAATTCAAACCAACTTAAAAGACATACATTAAGTTTGAATTTAAATATCACAAAATATATTATGAACAGTAGGGTTTTATAATTTTTATGGGAACTATGTCATCCCAGGAACCTCCACAAATTATTTCGTAATTTTTGGAAATTTATTTCTATTTCTAAGCCTCGGTCAAAGCAGAAGGAATAATTTAAATCTCACTCAAACGTGCACTGTTCCACCGACTCGACTGACCTCGACTCGCACTCGAGTCCGACCCGGCGAGCCGACTTGACTTAACCGCCTAATCGCACTCCTCATGCGGCCGTCGATCCAAGCTAAACGGTCCCGATCTTGTAGACATTCGGACGGCTCCAACGGCACCTTGATCCGATCGCTCATTCACGATCCAACGGTCCGGATCAACACTTTTCTTGTGCACACCCACTCTTTTCGGCCGCTGCAAGGCGGTCCCACCGGTCGATCCGTCTCTTTCCTCGGCAGCGAGCCTCGAGCTCAGCGCCACGTCGCGCCACGCTCGCCGCGCGCCCGTGACGCCGTGATGCACCGCCTCCCGACCACTCCCGAGCTCCCTAGTGACGCCGCCTCCATATCCGTCGATCCCCGGCTTAAATCCCACTGCTCCTCCTTTGCCTCACTTCTCCTCGCACCCGAGAGGAGGAGGACGTTGTGCATGCTCCATTCTCGTAAGCTCAAGGCCATGGTGTTCCCTAGCCTTGCAATTGCTCGCCGTGTCCATTTTGCCTTATTCCGTTGATTGTCCTTGCTTGCGCTTCTCCGTTCTTCATCTCGCTCTCGGTGGTCTCGGAGCGTGCCCCGACACCGATCTTGTGACCCCTTCACTTTGGTGAGTGTTACCCTTGCTTAAGTGCGCCACCAGTGCCCTCGCACTTATGAAGTATTTCCCTAAGTCAATTTCAACGATACTCCACAGTTACTCCAAATCTTGAAGTTAACTTTTATCGGCCGTGTACCTTGTTCTTCGTCTCCACTCGCCGTAGGACATTCTTCGATTGCTCACATTCTCACCATCTCCATACCGCATTTGAGCATGTTCAAGAACTACTTGCCTTTCTCCCTCCCTGCAGGCGACCTCTCCACGTGGACCGTAGTGACCGCCGTGGACCTCGCCGTCATCCACCAACTCCACTGCCTCTCGGCTTTTCCAGTGCTCTCTTCTCGCATTCAGTAACCCCAAAGAGCCTTAGGTCTCTGACACCGCATGCGAGGATTGTGCGGAACTAGTTTTTGCTTTTATGCGTTCCGCCAAATACTCACCCGCCATTTCCGGCCACCGTCGGCACAAACACCCTCCGCCTAACAAACACCCACCAGAGGTAGTCCTCGTGATTGCCTTTCCATTTTGGCACACCGCACGCCACTCGGCTTCCCTCGCGCGGCTGGTTCGGCAATGGCCGGCGGCTCGCTGCTGCGTCTATTGTCTGACACAACCGACAAAAGACCCATTTGGGTTAAGCTAATGAAGTTCAAACTTTTAACGGTGGGTTAGAAAGGTTAATACCTCCCGACATGTGGGCCTCCTATAGGGTTAATCGATCGCAGAAATCTTAGTTTGTGCTTCACTAACTAAAACGCGTGATTCGGATAGTTCATACTCAAGGTTACGCTTGCTAGTTTAGGAGACGTATTACTGAGAGTATGCTTTCGACTCGGTTTCGGCCAAGACCACTCCGCACTGACTGGGTCAATACTTTGAAACCCGGGTCCCACTGGTCAGTCGCGTTAGCTAGCTGCGGGTGCGTGAGAAAATACTGAGTTCTTTTAGAAAATCTGGAAAAGGATTACCTATACACCAAAAACAGTGGTGACTTCTAAAATGCATAACTATTTCATGCTACCTCCAAATCACATGAAACCACTTCTGAAAATTTTCATTTTTAATGAACCTTATATTAAAATTTGTTTCAAACTTATCTCTGTAGCAGAGAGTATTATTTGGAGATTAATCCATTAAAACCATTATTTATACAATAGAAAAATGATCAAATCTTTAAAAATACATAAGTAATTATTGAAACTCCAAAAACAGTGAGACCACTTTTGATCATTTTCATTTTCAGTGAACTTAATTCTAAAAATGGTCTCCACCTTACCTCACACAGAAACTGTTTTGGGAGAATATACTCTTTAACTCCATTAATTTTTATACTATAAAAGGCTGATAACTTTGAAAATCAATAACTAAATCATAAAAACCCCAAAAAGGACAAACTCAACTGTTTCTAACTTATAATAATATTGCCTATTTATCTATGTGATCCACGTACTCGCATCGTTTCTACAAAAATTCACTCGTAATTAAATTACATAATGACGCCTTGTTGAAATCAAATTCAAACCATTATAACTTTCACATGCTAAATCAAAATGAAATAATTCTTTCACCTAAAATCCTTTAAAATCATGATCTAACTACTGTAGAAAAATCATGCATTCTTGAGCATTTTTTATTCTTGAGTTGTTTTCTTGGTATTTATTTGATGTTATAATTATATAGATCCCGAGCATATTGATATCGACACTTACGCTACCGAGAGTGAGCAGCTACTGTACCAGCAAGGCAAGCATCATTTGAACTTTCTTTTGCATCATATTTGATCCCGCTTTGGTTAAGTTAGTGCAATGATAATTGCTTGCATGCTATTTTGATTATGTCAATATTTTTGTGATGTGTAGTTTAGCTATGTCCTATGCTTGAGGTTAATCTTGAATTAAGCCAACTCCTTATGCTTAAGATAGGATGCGTGAATTATGGGTTATAGGATTGCTTAGCCATGCAAGTCTAGATACGGTAGTTCGATCGTCGGGAATAACCCGTCGGTTTTGGGATACACACAACCCTTACTTTATGATTTTACTTCAGATCTTTGCAGCTGTTTTATGAGTAAAATTTTGTCATTTTTAAATGAGTTTTGGTCCGACAAGTGTTGGTTAGTGATGGTGCTTTGTGCACGAGCATTGGGTAAGTGGAAGGACTTGTCGGACAATTGAGGACCGAACTTTGGGTACCTCTCGCTCAAGCAACACTCGTCTTTGCCACACGCGGTTGGGAGCCGTATGGTTAAGTAGGGGAGGGTTTTATTGTGTTAAGTCCTTGGTGGTGTAAGGGCATAGCGACCGTGAAATCCTATGTTCTTTGAGGAGCCGATGTAATCCTTTATAGTGTGCAAGGGAGCACCAATTCTTCTTTTGATTGCATCGGTATTTCCAATATAACTTGTGAGCCCCCTAGCAAGTGCTATCCGACGCTTGTACTAGGCCAGGAACCATCTCACAAGGGGGACTTAGCTCAATAGGGCTTTCTTGCTGAAAATGACTATATCTTGATTTACCCTACCGGCATACCATAGGAAGTATGCTATATCTCGAGGCATCCGGAGGCTTACGGGCTAATCAAGTCGTGTGGGTAAAGTAGTACACCCCGCAGGTATAATCTATTCGAATAGCCGTGTCCACGGTTATGGACGACCGCTTGAAATTTGTGGCTGCTTATTGTTAGACTTTTTAATTAAAAATTGTGGTTGAACTTGGTATTCGTCATGAACGGGGATGTTCATGTGTTTAGTACATCAAGGTGGGCTGCCACTTTGGTCTTTGTATGATTCAATTGTTCATTATCAAATGCTTTACTACATGCTTTACTTCTACTTCAAATCTGATTTTAAATGGGCACATGAAAACTAGTATGTGTAGGATGTTAATTGTTGCGTCTCTTTCGCAAAACTAAACCAATATGAGCCATCCTTTGAATGACCCTTATGCATAACTATTTTTATTGGTGTAAGACTTGCGAGTACACTTGTACTCAGCCAGATGTTTGCTGGCCTTTTCAGGTGAGGAAGGTTATGATTACGACGATCTCGCTAGTGTCGACTTGGGCGACACTAACGAGTAGTGTGCTGCCATTTAACCCCCAGTCGGTTGTCGATGGGTGTTGGGCATACCACTGCTGGTCTTTGCTTTATCTATTTAATTCGCCGCTACTTGATACTGCTTTAAATTTGGCGGTCGGCCGCTTGTAATAAATCAGACCTTAACTATTATGCAAGATGTCTTTCATCCCTTGTTGTATGCGTTGTATGGATGTAATCAACGTTGGATGAGGGTATGAGTATATTGGTCATTGATCTTGGGAACCAATATATGTCATACTCGTTGTTGATGAAGTCCCATTTAACCCACCGAGTGTAGTGCTTCGAATCGAGGAGAATCGACAATCATGTAGCGCCGCAAGGAGAGCAAAGCGCATGATCGTTGAGGCTCTAGTATTCGCCAAGCCTCTCACTTGGATAGGTTAAATTGGAATTATTTATCGAGACCGAATTATGTCCCTAAGACCTTGTCTAATCTCGGTCTTATGGAGATAATTACGGGGTCCCCACACAGCGTTGGTATCGAGCCATACCGATCGTAGGTTAGAGGTAGCATCGGCGTTAGAGTTAGCAAACCTTCAAGTCAAAATATTTTGAAATTATCAAATTACTTTAAAGTTTAAGTTAAGAATATCTTTTATTCCTTATCCATCTTAGTATCTTTCCTCTCCTGATCCTGTTTTAGTTTATGAAACTAACTTACCTTGCCTTCTTGCCTTTAGATGAACCCTCAGTACCGTGTCCGGAAACTCAAGCTGAAGGAGTGGATGGATACCCGGCGTTGCTGCGAGACATGATGTGGAGGGCGAACTTCACATATCAGCCCACTTATTCCATCTACCGCCGTGATCGAGGACCAGGGATGGAGGAATTTATGGCAGTGATAGATATCATTGCTCGACAAGTCACGGGGAGCATACCTTACCGCTTCCAGGCGCGTGGCACTTCGGAGGCCATGGCGTTGCAAGAGGTGGCCTTGGTGGCCATGAGTCGTCTCCGCTACGACCTGACAGAGTTAGCCCAGCCCCCATATGATCACTTTCCGATGCGCGCACGCGCCAGTGGACGTGAACTCGCTTGCTAGATTCGCTTTGGGAGGACCCCAAGTCGTGCGATTGGCGAGATTGGTTCACGTAATGGACCAAATGCATCGCTGCATGATGCATGAGTTATGGGAGACGCGCCGCCGCCTCATTATAGCTCAGAACATGTACACTCATGCATGACATGAGGCTCATTCGTCCGGATAGTCTTGATGGCGCTAATGAGGTTTCACCGCACATTCGCGCCACGACTATCGCCTCCACGAAGTAGGAGGCCATATCATCGGCGTAGGATCCCCTTACGCTCACCAACCCGGAGACCCGAAGACACAGGTCCCTGGATACCACCGCCGATGACTTTCCTGAACTTTGACCGAATAATATCTAGGTCATAGGGGTGAGCTCTATGTTTGAGCTTGTATCCTTAGGTTTATGTAATAGGGTAGTAGAAGTCGAACTATTATGTTTCATTTGCAAAACTACTATTTCGCTTGTAATCTTGCACTGCGCGCTATGTACTGTGTTGTATCGATTCGGTTTTATGCCGATTTATGTTCGGTGTTCCATTTGGTGTTACAATTTTCTTGCTTTTGATATTGATTGTGCATGTAAAGCCAAGTAATGGCTTTTGTCTTAATTTACTAACCATCCTTGCCCAATACAGATGACAGACCGACTACGCGATCGGAGCCCTGCGCGCGCAGGCTCCCCATCCCCATCTAGGGCACCACGCCTAGCACCTCGAGCGATTTCTACGATCGTGACAATATCCCAGCAACCGCCGGGCATGGAGAGCCTCTCAGCAGCCGTCCCAAAGGGTGGGCCGCCCGAGGAGGTGCTCCTCCGCCGCCATCCATGGTCGAAGTTCATGATGATGATTGAGCGCAACCGATGGACCGGACCGGATGCTTGAGGCGATCGTGCGCAACACCGCGCCAAAGACCGCCCGATGGAGGAGCCGCCCACACCGAAGCGCCCGAGGTCTCGCGAGTTCCAGCGGACCAACCTCCGACGCTTGCGCGCGGCAAGGACCCGATGGAGGCAGAGGACTGGCTACACAACATTGAGAAGAAGTCAACATTGCCCGGTGTACGGAGTCGAGAGAGTCTTGTTTGCCGCCTACCGGCTGGCGGGTGCAATGAGCGTGGTGGGATAGTTATTCGCCATGCAGCTCACGGGTCACGCCCCGACTTGGGACGAGTTCGTGGACGCGCCCGAGAGGCCCATATACGGAGGGAGTGCCGCTTATCAAGCAGCAGCAGCCTCCTGCTTTGAGACAGGCGGAGGACCGCCACCGAGTACTGCATGACTTCAACTACTTGGCTGTGTATGCTCGGACGATGTCTCGACAGACGCCGTCGCGAAAAGTTCTTCCATGGGCTATCGAGGAGTTGCGCTTGTTTTAGCCGCACACGATTTCGTGGAGTTTTCAAAGATCCGTCAACAAGGCGATCGTGGTGGAGCATGAGAGCTTGACGGTGGATGAGTCGAGGAAGAGGAGGAAGGCTTTCGACGGCAGCGATGGCGAGTGGCGCTTTCCTGTGCCTCGCCAGACTACCTCGGCACCTCGTGCCCCGCCTTCAAGACTATCGAGGTCTCCCGTGGCACCTCCACGACCTTCTCCACCGGCAGCTCAGAAGACAATGGGGCCGAGGCCACGATCGGTGGGGCATACAAGCCCGGCGTCATCTGTTTTCACTGTGGTCGCGGGGCCACTATGCTTCGCAGTTGCCTCGCCAAGCGGCGAGGATGCCCTGACGCACTCCGCTCCAAAGACCTCCACCCAGCTCCAGGCGAGGCCACCGCCACCCCCACAGAGTAGCACCTACTCCACCTCAAAGATGCACGTGGTCGCGTCAACCACGCCTCTGCAGAGGAGGCGACCGACGCACTGACGTCGTGCTAGGTACATTACTTGTTAATTCATGTCCCGTGATCGGTTCTATTTGATTCGAGCATCCCATTCCTTTATTAAAACGAGTATGCTGAAATTAACCAATTTAAGATACATACACTACACCCACCTTATCATATCCATCCCTGTGGTCGGTTTTCTACGCCGATCAAGTCCGTCGACGTAAAATTGAAATACAAAATGTTAACTTTTCAAAGAAACTTAATAGTGATAAGTTCAGTGGGCATCGATGTTATCTTAGGGATGGATTGGTTATCTAAGAATCAGGGAAAGATTGATTGTGCCCAATGGTCTATTTCATGACTAGCGAGGACGGCATCCGTGTCGCCTTTGCACCTTTAGTGGGTAGTTCTCGCCTATATGCTTTAGAGGCGAGTACCTCTCTCACACTAGAGGAGGTACCAATAGTGAGTGAGTATCCCGATGTGTTCCTCAAGAACTTCTGCATGCCCCGACCGAGAGGTAGAGTTTGTCATTGAGCTTGCACCCTGCATCGCGCCATCTCAAAAGGTCAGACGGATGCCGCCCAATGAGCTAGCTGAATTGAAAGAACAACTTAAGGAGTTGCAAGACAAGGGTTTCATCAGCCTAGCTCCTCGCCTTGGGATGCCCGCCTCTTTGTCAAGAAGAAAGACAAGAGTCTACGGATGTGTGTTGACTACCGTCCGCTGAACGAGGTCACCATTAAGAACAAGTATCCGCTCCCGCGGATTGATGACCTATTTGACCAGCTTAGTGGAGCTGTGTGTTCTCCAAAATTGACTTGAGATTAGGCTACCATCGATTAAAGTTAGAACCGAGGACATTCAAGACCGCCTTCTCTACTGCGTTACGGTTTGTACGAGTACACGGTCATGTCCTTCGGTTTGACCAATGCCCTGACTTATTTCATGAACCTCATGAATTCGGTGTTCATGGAATACTTGGATCGGTTTGTAGTGGTTTTCATTGACGATATCCTTATCTACTCTAAGTCTGATCTTGAGCATGAGCAACATCTGAGACTAGTGTTAGAAAAGCTTCGCCACCATCAGCTGTACGCCAAATTCAGCAAATGTGAATTTTGGCTTCGAGAGGTTAGTTTCTTGGGACATATCCTATCTAAAGGTGGTGTCATTGTTGATCCTAGTAAGGTACGAGATGTCCTGAATGGAAGCAACCCAAGAGCGTCACTGACATTCGTAGTTTTCTTGGACTTGCGGGGTACTACCGTAGGTTCATCAAGAATTTCTCAAAAATTGCAAAGCCTATGACCCAACTTCTGAAGAAAGAAAAGAAATTCGAGTGGACAGCAGAATGTGAGCAAAGCTTTCAAACCCTGAAAGAATGCCTGACGGAAGCTCCCGTGCTTGTTCTCGCTGCATATCACAAGAGCTTTGATATCTATCAGGATGCATCTCGCCATGGGCTCGGTTGTGTGCTTATGCAAGACGGCCGAGTGGTGGCCTCACGCCAAGGCAATTGAGGCCCCATGAGACCAATTATCCCACACACGACCTAGAGCTCGCGGTCAGAGTTCATGCCTTGAAGATTTGGCGACATTATCTCATCGTGTCGCTATGAGATCTACACCACCATAAGAGCCTTAAATATATTTTCACCCAAGCCGACTGAACTTGAGACAAAGAAGATGGCTTGAGTTGATTAAAGATTACGATATGGGACTCCATTACCATCCGTGGAAGGCTAATGTCGTGGCCGACGCCTTGAGCGTAAAATCTCAATGCAACTGCTCGACGGTAACTCCTTTTTCAGAGGCTTATGTGCCGCATTGCAAGACTTACACCGAGATAGTTGAAGAAGGTTCACTTGCAGCCCTCGTGGTGACTTGCACACTTGAGGATCAGATTAGGAAGCCTGTAAAACGATGCGAAGTGGCTCAAATCTTAGAACTGATAAAACAAGGCAAGGCAAAATGTTTTAGGCAAGATGCACAAGGTACTCTATGGTTTGGAAACCGTATGGTGGTACCATTTGATCGCCACTTGAGAGAATTGATTCTCAAGGAGGCTCATAACTCCAAATTCTCTATCCACCCCGGGAGTACAAAAATGTATCAAGATTTGAAAAAGAAACTGTGGTGGAGCCGAATGAAGCGGCACGTTGCACAGTATGTGGCCGAGTGCGATCTATGTCAAAGAGTCAAGGCTGAGCATTTGAAGCCTACCGGCACTCTAGATCCCCGCCCATTCCCGCTGGAAATGGGAAGAAGTTGGCATGGATTTTATCACCGCCTTCCTAGAACTAAAGTCGGATTCGATTCTATATGGGTAATTGTAGACCGCTTGACTAAAGTTGCTCACTTCATTCTGTCAAGACCATCTACCGTGGGGACAAGTTAGCGGAGCTTTACATTGCAAGGATTGTTTGTCTCCACGGTGTTCCAAAGGTGATAGTTTCCGATAGAGGCCCTCAATTCACGTCCTATTTCTGGGAATGTTTACATAAAGCGATGGGGACCAGCCTATCTTTTAGCTCCGCTTATCACCCGCAAACGGATGGACAAACTGAGAGGGTAAACCAAGTTTTGGAAGACCTTCTCCGGGCATGTGTGTTATCCTACAGCGATAGTTGGGAAAAATGTTTACCGTTTGCGGAGTTCTCCTACAACAATAGTTTCCAATCAAGCATTCAAATGTCGCCTTCAAGCGTTGTATGGGAGAGCTTGTAGAACGCCTTTGAACTGGTCCGGCCGGAGAGGCCATTCTATGGCCCGACCTTGGTGGAAGATGTCAAGAACAAGTCCGTGTCATTCGCGAGCGACTTAGGATGGCTCAATCACGCCGAAGTCTTATGCCGATCGTCGCCGCCGCGAGTTGAGTTTCGGCGGACGATCATGTATATCTTAAAGTCTCTCCTATGAAAGGAGTTCGTCGTTTCCAAATCAAAGGTAAGTTAGCACCTCGCTATATTGGACCTTTCCGTATTCTAGCTAAGGTGGGATCGGTGGCGCACAGCTTGGAGTTGCCACCATCGCCTGCACGTGCATGACGCCTTCCATGTCTCCCAACTCAAGAAATGTCTTCGAGTCCCAACGGAAGCAACCGAGTTGGATAAACTCGACTTGCAACCCGATCTATCTTATCGAGAGCCCGATTCGTATCCTTGAGGAAACCGAGCGTAAGACTAGGAATCGTAACATCAAGTTCGTCAAGGTTCAATGGGGCAACCACACGGAAGACGGCAACTTGGGAACGTGAAGACCGGATGCAGAGGCATATCCGTAACTCTTCTCTACATGAAGTGCCTTCAGATCAAGAAAGGAAAGGTAAAACATATTAATGCAAATTATAACTTGTCAAGACTATCTTTGAAGGAAATCAAGACAACATGAATTATAACTTCCAATGAAAATCTTCTAATTCTTCTCCACCCGATCTCTGTCGAGATCTTTGTAAGGGGGAGGTTTGTCACAGCCCCAACTAATTAAATGAGATTAATTTGTATTTCACTAACCTGCATTATTGAATTCAAACCATTTCATAATATATTGTACTTGGAAAATCTAATTTGAGGTGAACCTACACATCAAAATTCACTTTTCAATTCAAATCAGTGATAAAAAGTTGGAATCACCATCTGAACCCAATTTATTTAAATACTACATTAATTACCATGAATTAATATAATTTTTCCCAAATTTTGGGACTAGGTTAAACCAAATGAAAATTCAAACCAACTTAAAAGACATACATTAAGTTTGAATTTAAATATCACAAAATATATTATGAACAGTAGGGTTTTATAATTTTTATGGGAACTATGTCATCCCAGGAACCTCCACAAATTATTTCGTAATTTTTGGAAATTTATTTCTATTTCTAAGCCTCGGTCAAAGCAGAATGAATAATTTAAATCTCACCAAACGTGCAATCGCTCCACCGACTTGGACTGCACTCGACTCGCACTCGAGTCCGACCCGGGGCGAGCTGACTTGACTTAACCGCCTAACTGCACTCCCTCATGCGACCGTCTGATCCAAGCTAAACGGTCCCGATCTTGTAGACATTCGGACGGCTCCAACGGCACCTTGATCTGGATCGTTCATTCACGATCCAACGGTCCGGATCAACACTTTTCTTGTGCACACCCACTCTTTTCGGCCGCGCCAAGGCGGTCCCACCGTCCGATCCGCTCTTTCCTCGGCAGCGAGCCTCGAGCTCAGCGCCACGTCGCGCCACGCTGCGCCTCGCGCCCGTGGCGCCGTGATGCACCGCCTCCCGACCACTCCTGGAGCTCCCCTAGTGACGCCGCCCATATCCGTCGATCCCGGGCTTAAATCCCACCCTGCTCCTCCTTTGCCTCACTTCTCCTCGCACTCCGAGAGGAGGAGGACGTTGTGCATGCTCCATTCTCGTAAGCTCAAGGCCATGGTGTTCCCTAGCCTTGCAATTGCCTGCCGTGTCCATTTTGCCTTATTCCGGTGATTGTCCTTGCTTGCGCTTCTCCGTTCTTCATCTCGCCTCGGTGGTCTCAGAGCGTGCCCGACACCGATCTTGTGACCCCTTCACTTTGGTGAGTGTTACCCTTGCTTAAGTGCGTCACGGTGCCCTGCACTTATGAAGTATTTCCCTAAGTCAATTTCAACGATACTCCACAAGTTACTCCAAATCTTGAAGTTAACTTTTATCGGCCGTACCTTGTTCTTCGTCTCAGCCCGGCGGTAGGACATTCTTCGATTGCTCACATTCTCACCATCTCCATACCGCATTTGAGCATGTTCAAGAACTACTTGCCTTTCTCCCTCCCTGTGGCGACCTCTCCACGTGGACCGTAGTGACCGCCGTGGACCTCGCCGTCATCCACCAACTCCACTGCCTCTCGGCTTTTCCGCTCTCTTCGCATTCAGTAACCCCAAAGAGCCTTAGGTCCTCTGACACTGCATGCAGGATTGTGCGAACTAGTTTTTGCTTTTATGCGTTCCGCCGAAATACTCACTCGCCCATTTCCGCCACCGTCGGCACAAACACCCTCCGCTGCTAACAGCCCCACCGTGAGGTAGTCCTCGATGTGCCTTTCCATTTTGGCACAGCTTCGCACGGCCACTCGGTTTCCCTCGCCGCGGCGGTGGTGCAGAATGGCAATGTCGGCTCTGCTGCTGCCTATTGTCTGACACAACCGACAAAAGACCCATTTGGGTTAAGCTAATGAAGTTCAAACTCTTTAACGGTGGGTTAGAAAGGTTAATACCTCCACGACATGTGGGCCTCCTATAGGTTAATCGATCGCAGAAATCTTAGTTTGTGCTTCACTAACTAAAACGCGTGATTCGGATAGTTCATACTCAAGGTTACGCTTGCTAGTTTAGAGACGACATCGAGAGTATGCTTTCGACTCGGTTTCGCCAAGACCACCCGCACCGATCGGGTCAATACTTTGAAACCCGTCCCACCGGTCGATCAAGTTAGCTAGCTGCGGTGCGTGAGAAAATACTGAGTTCTTTTAGAAAATCTGGAAAAGGATTACCTATACATCAAAAACAATGGTGACTTCTAAAATGCATAACTATTTCATGCTACCTCCAAATCACATGAAACCACTTCAAAATTTTCATTTTTAATGAACCTTATATTAAAATTTGTTTCAAACTTATCTCTGTAGCAGAGAGTATTATTTGGAGATTAATCCATTAAAACCATTATTTATACAATAGAAAAATGATCAAATCTTTAAAAATACATAAGTAATTATTGAAACTCCAAAACAAGTGAGACCACTTTTGATCATTTTCATTTTCAGTGAACTTAATTCTAAAAATGGTCTCCACCTTACCTCTGTCACAGAAACTGTTTTGGGAGAATATACTTTAACTCCATTAATTTTTATACTATAAAAGGTCGATAACTTTGAAAATCAATAACTAAATCATAAAAACCCAAAAAGGACAAACTCAACTGTTTCTAACTTATAATAATATTGCCTATTTATCTATGTGATCCACGTACTGCCAACGTTCTACAAAAATTCACTTCAGTAATTAAATTACATAATGACGCCTTGTTGAAATCTGAAATTCAAACCATTATAACTTTCACATGCTAAATCAAAATGAAATAATTCTTTCACCTAAAATCCTTTAAAATCATGATCTAACTACTGTAGAAAAATCATGCATTCTTGAGCATTTTTTATTCTTGAGTTGTTTTCTTGGTATTTATTTGATGTTATAATTATATAGATCCCGAGCATATTGATATCGACACTTACGCTACCGAGAGTGAGCAGCTACTGTACCAGCAAGGCAAGCATCATTTGAACTTTCTTTTGCATCATATTTGATCCCAGTTTTGGTTAAGTTAGTGCAATGATAATTGCTTGCATGCTATTTTGATTATGTCAATATTTTTGTGATGTGTAGTTTAGCTATGTCCTATGCTTGAGGTTAATCTTGAATTAAGCCAACTCCTTATGCTTAAGATAGGATGCGTGAATTATGGGTTATAGGATTGCTTAGCCATGCAAGTCTAGATACGGTAGTTCGATCGTCGGAATAACCCGTCGGTTTTGGGATACACACAACCCTTACTTTATGATTTTACTTCAGATCTTTGCAGCTGTTTTATGAGTAAAATTTTGTCATTTTTAAATGAGTTTTGGTCCGGACAAGTGTTGGTTAGTGATGGTGCTTTGTGCACGAGCATTGGGTAAGTGGAAGGACTTGTCCGACAATTGAGGACCGAACTTTGGGTACCTCATCGTTCAAGCAACACTCGTCTTTGCACACGCGGGTTGGGAGCCGTATGGTTAAGTAGGGGAGGGTTTTATTGTGTTAAGTCCTTGGTGGTGTAAGGGCATAGCGACCGTGAAATCCTATGTTCTTTGAGGAGCCGATGTAATCCTTTATAGTGTGCAAGGAGCACCAATTCTTCTCGCTTTGATTGCATCGGTATTTCCAATATAACTTGTGAGCCCCTAGCAAGTGCTATCCGACGCTTGTACTAGGCCAGAACCATCTCACAAGGGGGACTTAGCTCAATAGGGCTTTCTTCTTTGAAAATGACTATATCTTGATTTACAGTAGGCATACCATAGGAAGTATGCTATATTCGGAGGCATCTGGAGGCTTACGGGCTAATCAAGTCGTGTGGGTAAAGTAGTACACCCCTGCAGGGTATAATCTATTCGAATAGCCGTGTCCACGGTTATGGACGACCGCTTGAAATTTGTGGCTGCTTATTGTTAGACTTTTTAATTAAAAATTGTGGTTGAACTTGGTATTCGTCATGAACGGGGATGTTCATGTGTTTAGTACATCAAGGTGGGCTGCCACTTTGGTCTTTGTATGATTCAATTGTTCATTACTGAAATGCTTTACTACATGCTTTACTTCTACTTCAAATCTGATTTTAAATGGGCACATGAAAAACTAGTATGTGTAGGATGTTAATTGTTGCGTCTCTTTCGCAAAACTAAACCAATATGAGCCATCCTTTGAATGACCCTTATGCATAACTATTTTTATTGGTGTAAGACTTGCGAGTACACTTGTACTCAGCCAGATGTTTGCTGGCCTTTTCAGGTGAGGAAGGTTATGATTACGACGATCTCGCTAGTGTCGACTTGGGCGACACTAACGAGTAGTGTGCTGCCATTTAACCCCCAGTCGGTTGCCGATGGGTGTTGGGCATACCACTGCTGGTCTTTTGCTTTATCTATTTAATTCATTGCTACTTGATACTGCTTTAAATTTGGCGGTCGGCCGCTTGTAATAAATCAGACCTTAACTATTATGCAAGATGTCTTTCATCCCTTGTTGTATGCGTTGTATGGATGTAATCAACGTTGGATGAGGGTATGAGTATATTGGTCATTGATCTTGGGAACCAATATATGTCATACTCGTTGTTGATGAAGTCCCATTTAACCCACCGAGTGTAGTGCTCAATCGAGGAGAATCGACAATCATGTAGCGCCGCAAGGGAGCAGCGCGCGCATGATCGTTGAGGCTCTAGTATTCGCTAAGCCTCTCACTTGGATAGGGTTAAATTGAATTATTTATCGAGACCAGTAATTATGTCCCTAAGACCTTGTCTAATCTCGGTCTTATGGAGATAATTACCGGGTCCCCACAGTAACTCTAACCACAAAGAAATAACCTAGGCTCGGTAGTAGAGGATAACCATTTACCTACAGATTATGCAACTAGAGGTCTAACTAATCAATTTAACAACAAAGTAGCAATGCATACATAGAAGTTAAACAAAATATTAGACTTCAAAGTAATGGGATCAATGGAAATAATCAAACGCTTGCTCGCTTGTCGTTGCTCAATTTGTTGCGAGGGTCGTTCTCGGGTTACCGCAAATATCGAATCCTAAGCGAAAGAGCGAAAACAACCAATAAGACGAGCAACACTTAAACAAAAGAGCAAGCAAAAATTATCCAATTGCGACTTAAATTTATACACAAGGCAAAATAGGAATATACCTAGGCATAGGAACTGAAAACCTAATTTGGATTTGTGGTGCAAAAGATATTCTCTAAAAACCTATTTTCTACCATAATTAGCAATCAGTAGCAAAACATTTTCTAGAAAGATTTTGAAGCTGACATTTTTATGGTAGCTACCTACTGGTATAGTGGTAACCCATATAAAATTTCAGGTCATTTGGAGTTAAAATGATTTAGTTATGATTTTTCTAAGTTATGAATCTAAGACATGATTAATTTCAGATTAAAGACTACTGCAAAACCTATACTAAGCTAAAGTACTTTAACAGATGCATTTATAGAACTTTAGTTTGTTGAATTTGGAGCTACAGAGAAAAGATATGCAATTTTGAAGTTTAAAACAATTAATATGTGCAAATAAAAGCTCTCGAACTAAATCTGAAAACCAATAAAGACTGGGAGGTCGTGGGCGTTGATCAAAGATCGCACGGCTCGGATTTCGATGCCAAAACCCGCACGAGCACTGGCGCAAAGACCTTGCCGCGCCTAGGAGAGGTCTTAGCGTTAGATCTAGACTTGACGGTGCGGACCTAACGAGGAGGTCCAAGACGGCAAGATCTAGCGAGGAGGTCTAAGTCAGTAGATCTTAAGTCCAACGGCTATGACCGGTGCACGCACAAATACACACTGAGGAGGTCCTCGCGCCTAAAGGTGGTCGGGATCGTTAGATCAAAATCTGACGGTCCTGACCTCCTTAGGAGGTCCTAGGGTTAAATCTACGGAATGAGGTCTGGGCGGTGAGATCGGAAGGAGGGAGGTCTTTGACGGCTAAGATCTCCTGAGGAGGTCTTAACTACCAAGGACTCCAAAGGTAGTTTTGAAGGTTCTCTTTACAAAATACCAGGGGTGGTCTTTTGCCAAGAGGACCTCGGTGGGGGTGGTCCGAGAGGGTGGTCTTGATAACGCGACCAAGGGTGGTCTTTTCGCACAGAGGACCTCAAGGAGGTCTTTTGCAAAGAGGACCCCAAGGTGGAGGGTGATCCTATCGGCTGAGATCTAGCCTACGGAGGTCTTTAACCACGGGATACGATTAGGGGAGGTCCCGGCAGCTAGAGACTCAAACAAGGAGATCTAACGGTCAAGATCCAGTTCGGGTGGCTTTTCTACAAAAGACCATCGGGAGGTGTTTTGCAAAGAGGACCTCGGGGAAGGTCTTTTGCGGAAACACAAGGTGGTCTTATACGGCTAAGATTTAACAGGGGTGGTCCTATACGGCTAGGATCACCACCAAGGGGAGGTCTAGAGACTTAGGATTTTTCGGAAAAGATCCTAAGGCCCAGATCTAAACTTGGAGAGGTCGTGAACAGCTAAGATTAACCCGAGGAGGTCCTAGAGTGGTTTTAATGGTGCAGGACCTCCAGACAGCGGTGGCTAAGACAATTTAATGTATCTAATGATTGACAATAAATGAATCTAAAGGAACACTTAATGACTAAGGCCATGGCCTACACGTCGATGACTCCATCGGACAAATTAGGACACAATTAATGCACCAATGATGAGCAATGATTTGAGCATTAAAGTGGTCCTAAGAAGATGATTTAAAACGGAGGTTTTGAACTGACAAAACCCGAGCGTGCACAGCGGCTTACCGCCGGCGACGTGGATCTCCACGGCGGAAACGAAAGGCACGGATGAGCTCCAAATAGGACGGAGAACCTAAGGGTGCCAAAAGCTACACCAAAAGCACCACCAACCGGCGGCTAGCCGGAGATAACCGCCAGAGACCAAATGCGGCCAAAAACGAAAACTGAAGAGGTCTAATGGGATCGGGTTTTTGGAATTGAAGTACTCACCCGGGATTGAAGGAGAACTGGGAGTGGTCGCGGTAGCTCGGTGACGGTGGAGGTCGCCGAGATGAAGAAGACGGCTCCCGCCACGAACAAAGAAGCTCCCACCTTGTCAACCCCGTGAAGGTCGAACAAAGCAAGTTAGGGAGGCTCGAGGTGACCAAGGAACAAGATGATCGCCACTATTGCAATGTTGAACCACTGGCTCTGAGGTCGCCGAGAGCTCCAATGTCCAAAGAATGGTGGCAATGGCTTTCGGGTGTTTGAGCACAAGAGCAGAGAAAGAACTAGGGGTGCAAGAGAGTGACTAAAAGAACTAAGAGAGGAAGCTTGAGCTTCAAATATAGCCGGCGGGAAGGATGGCAAAGTCAGCCGGTGCACTGAGCTATAGTACACATGAGGTGATGGGAGTAGGTTGTCAGAGAGACTTTTGAGCAAAATGGGCTGCCAGACATTTAATGTTGGCGAAGACATAGCCGCTTGTCACCCTAGAGTTGACAAGGCACTTTGCTCCCTCCGCCACGCACAAAATTGATAATGCCTGTGCCCACCCGATGCTGAGAGGACCAGTCAAAAGAGCCCAACGGCTAAAATCAACACGAGCTCCCACTAGGGAGGTCGTGAGTCGTTGGATTGAAATCCAAGGGCTCGGATCTTGAGCCAAGTATTAGAGGTCCTAACACTTAGGAAGGTCTGAGCCACGATCTCAAAGAGATGGCCCACGATCACCCAAGCGCTAGGGGTGGTCGTGGAGGGCCGAGGAGGTCGCCAGGTGGTCGTTGCAAAAGGTGCAAAGGAGGTCTGGGGAGGCCCTCGAGGTTTTCTTTGTAAAAGAACCGTGGAGGTCGTGCGGGTGGGAGGTCCTTTACAAAGACCCGAGGAGGTCTTTGAGCGTTGGATTTAAAATCCAACAGCCGGACCACCGTGCCCAAATGCCCGAGCCCGACACGGCTCAAGCCGCTCGGTGTGACCAAGACCTGGAGGTCTGAGTCCAAGTCTAACTCGGACCAGGCTTAGGTTTAATTTTGAACTGGGATCTTGAAGGAAATTTAGAGCTAGCAAACTAGCTCCAAATTCTATGAAGTTTTGAAGTTAGCTTGCTAACCTTGAGTTGGACCTTGTATAAAATTTTTAGAGGCTTTTGTCTTGAGCATTTTCTCCGTAAATTATACAATGCTTTGAGCTAGGTTTGACTACAAGTCAAGCAAGTTTGATGACCCATAAAACTATTCAAACACTTTCTGAAAATTGTGAAATTTTTCAGAGGGGTCACACATCAACCCAAGAACTTAGGAAAAATATTTCCCAGGAGATGATCAACAGACTTGTGACTTTGTATTTCCATACCCTGGTGCAATAATGGTTTAATACACACAGGAAACACATGATGTAAGAAAAAGTTTTAATTTCTACTCATTTTCTTACATTTAAAACACAAGTTAAAAATGGGGATGTTACACCAACGGGCATACATCGCCACAGAAGATGGAGGCTACATCAGCACTTCGGATGTCGAGGAGGATGATGACGTTGCTGCTGCCTCGGACGACAATGGCGGTGGTCATGACGACCTGTTCCTTGGTGGGCGTCCACAATGACGCTCACGAGCATCATTGTGCAACGAGTCCTCAGCACACAGGTACAACAACCCGATAAGCTTCAACGCCATAATTTGTTTCAGACTTTCTTTGCAATCAAGAACCGGCGCGCACGTGTCATCATTGATGGAGGAAGCTGCAACAACTTGGTGAGTTCTGATTTGGTCAAGAAGTTTGGCTTGACCACGCGACCGCATCCACATCCCTACCATATTCGGTGGTTAAATGACTCGAAAAGCTAAGGTAACACAAACATGCCGAGTCTATTTTTCCATTGGTGGTTATCTTGATAATGTTGATTGTGATGTGGTTCCCATGCAAGCATGCTCTCTTTTATTGGGTCGACCTTGGGAATTTGATAATGATGCTTTGCACCATGGTAGTAGTAACACATACACTTTTATGCATAATGGAAAGAAAGTTACTTTCGGACTTTGACCCCAAATTGAGATTATAGAGGCCGATAGGGAGCGAGTGCTGCTCACGCTAATGATCCAAAGGAACATGATAAATCTGAAAAATATTCTGTTATGCTTGCCACAAAATCAGACCTTGCTGAAATTGATGATATTAATGATACATGCTATGCTTTTGTGTGCAAAGATGCTTTATTTTCTCTTGATAATATGCCTTGCACTTTGCCCGCTCTGTCACTAACCTTTGCGAAATTTTAGAGATGTTTTCTCGATGAGATACCTCGGGACTTCCACCCATTCGAGGGATTGAGCACCGATTGACTTGATCCTGGCGAGTTTGCCAAACCGTGCGGCGTCTGACCAATCCCGACGAGACTAAGGAGATTCAGCGACAAGTCCAAGACCTTTGGACCGTGGGTATGTACGTGAGAGCCTTAGTCCTTGTGTTGTTCTGTTCTTTTGGTACCCAAAAAGATGGTTCTTGGCGTATGTGTGTAGATTGTAGAGCCATTAACAACATTACTATAAGGTATCGTCATCCTATTCCCAGGCTAGACGACATGCTTGATGAGTTGTGTGGTGCTATAATTTTCACAAAGATTGACTTACGTAGTGGATACCACCAAATAAGAATGAAACTTGGCGATGAATGGAAAACTGCTTTTAAAACTAAGTTCGGCTTGTATGAGTGGTTAGTCATGCCTTTTGGTTTAACTAATGCACCTAGCACTTTCATGCGATTAATGAACGAGGTTTTACGTCCTTTCATTGGCAAATTTGTGGTCGTTTACTTTGATGATATCTTGATTTATAGCAAGTCCATGGATGAACATTTGAATCACTTACGTGATGTTTTTAATGCTTTGAGAGATGCACGTTTGTTTGGTAACCTTGAGAAGTGCACCTTTTGCACGGATCGAGTCTCTTTTCTTGGCTATGTTGTGACTCCACAGGGAATTGAGGTTGATAGAGCCAAGGTGGAGGCGATATGGAGTTGGCCCACGCCCACGATGGTCTCCCAAGTGCGGAGTTTTCTTGGCCTTGCAGGGTTTTATCGCCGCTTTGTCAAGGAATTCAGCACCATTGCGACACCGTTGATTGAGTTGACAAAGAAGGGAGTCGTGTTTCATTGGGGGCCATCACAAGAGGAGTCCTTTAATCTTTTGAAGGACAAGCTTACACACTCACCATTGCTCCAACTTCCGGATTTTGGTAAGACTTTTGAGCTGGAATGTGATGCTAGCGGAATTGGTATTGGTGGTGTTTTGATGCAAGAAGGCAAACCTGTTGCCTACTTTAGTGAAAAATTGAATGGTCCTGCTCTTAATTATTCCACGTATGATAAAGAATTGTATGCTCTTGTTCGTTCTTTAGAGACGTGGCAACACTATTTATGGCCTAAAGAATTTGTCATTCATTCTGATCATGAATCACTTAAGCATATTCGTAGTCAAACCAATTTGAATCGTAGACATGCTAAGTGGGTTGAATTTATTGAATCTTTTCCTTATGTCATTAAACACAAGAAAGGGAAGGATAATGTGATTGCTGATGCTTTGTCTCGACGCTATACCATGTTGTCTCAACTTGATTGTCACATTTTTGGTCTTCAAACCATTAAAGGACAATATGCTTTAGATGCTGATTTTAAGGATGTGTTGTTGCATTGTAAAGAGGGGCAAGCATGGAATAAATTCGTGATCAATGATGGGTTCTTGTTTAGAGCTAACCGCCTATGCATTCCAGTTGGTTCCGTTCGTCTTTTGTTGTTGCAGGAGGCGCATGGAGGTGGTTTGATGGGACATTTTGGTGCTAAGAAGACGGAGGACGTTCTGGCCACACACTTCTTTTGGCCAAAAATGAGGCGAGATGTTGAGCGGTTTGTGGCTCGCTGCACTACATGTCAAAAAGCTAAGTCTCGCTTGAATCCACATGGTTTGTATATGCCTCTTCCTGTTCCTTCTATTCCGTGGGTAGATATTTCTATGGACTTTGTTTTAGGATTGCCCAGGACTAAGAGGGGGAGGGATAGCATTTTTGTTGTTGTGGATCGTTTTTCTAAGATGGCGCATTTTATACCATGTCATAAAACCGATGATGCCATTCATATTGTCGACCTCTTTTCAAAGAGATAGTTCGTTTGCATGGTATGCCTTCTACTATTGTTTCGCATCGTGATGCCAAGTTTTTAGTCACTTTTGGCGTACTCTATGGAACAAGTTGGGTACAAAGTTGTTGTTCTCTACAACATGTCACCCACAAACCGATGGCCAAACCGAGGTGGTGAACCGCACATTGTCTACCATGCCGAGAGCTGTTTTGACGAATAATTTGAAGTCGGGAAGAGTGTTTGCCGCATGTTGAGTTCGCATATAATCGAGCGGCACACTCCACCACCAAGGTCATCCTTTTCGTAGTATATGGATTCAATCCCCGTGCCCCTCTTGATATTTTACCTTTGCCTACTAGCGAGAGAGTTCATAATGATGCTAAGGAGCGTGCTGATTTTATTGTCAAAATGCATGAGACTACTAAGGCAAACATTGAAAAGATGAATGAAAAATATAGGATTACTTGTAGTAAAGGTAGAAAGGCGATTAAACTTGAACCGGTGATTTTGTTTGGTTGCACTTGAGAAAGGATAGATTTCTGAGTTACGAAAGTCAAAATTGATGCCTAGAGTCTTGGTCCTTTTAAAATAGTTGAGAAGATAAATGATAATACATATAAACTTGAGTTGCCTTCCGAGTTTGGGGTTAGTCCCACCTTTAACATTTCAGATTTGAAGCCATACTTGGGAGAAGAAGATGAGGTGAGTTGAGGACAACTCCGCTTCAAGAGGGGAGGATGATGAGGACATCACTTCTTGGATACACACAACAATCCTTCACTTGACATTCAAGGACCAATCACTAGAGCTCGCGCCGACAATTGAATTTACAGTGAGCTCGTTCCTAAGTACTTCTTTTGTTCATTTGAGAATCGATTGCTACCTAATGATTTAATTATGATTAGGAACCATGGAGAGGACCTGGTAGTACTTGGAGAAGGGCTACGGCGCACAAGTCCAGCAAGGGCGGTCGAATCATGTTGGAGGCCCAACTCAAGCCAACTTCGAATCCAATTCGGAGTCCAGGACCAGGTCGCACTAAAACGGACGCCCAGATCGCATCCGGCTCCGTTTTGGATGTTCCACATATGTATCGAAAGCTGAGAAGACGACCTTTCCAATGGCTTTGGTCCCATGTCAAAATTCCTTCTGAGTCAACGGAATCGTCGAAACAAGTGGGTATTCAGAATCTGTCGGGTGCTGCGTCACCGCCTTTTGGGCCGCTCGGCTTTGTATCGTGTTGGAGCCCATTAGGCGCGTCCGAGGTTTTGCACGCCCCTCGGTCCTCTATATGCAGCCGCCACCCCACCATTAGGGTTGGGTTTTGCTTAGATTAATTCTGTCTTGAACAGTTTCGCCGTTCATCGGTTTGTGAGACCCCAACTTTCGAGTGCTAAAACAATACATCTGCAATTACGTTGTGTTCTTCCTTGTTCTTGCTTGTGTTCTTCGATTCGCAGGTGAGGATTAGCCTTCTTGGCGAGGTCAACCGGGTTGCGCACGGTTGATAACCTGAGGAGACGTGGTGCTGCGATTGCGGGGTTCGGAACGTGTTGTTCGGAAGCCGAGTCGATTTGTGTCGCGCCTCCACCAAATCGAACTTATCCAGAACCTGTTGGAAGATCAGGACCCCGTTCCCATCACGTACCTCACCCTCCGCAGGCTGTGTTACAACCACATGCACCTGCGGGGCAGCAAGTCGACCTCTGCAATCCAGCTACCGAGGTCACTTGTTTATATTGCCACAACAAGGGGCACTACGCCAACAAATGCCTTGTGAGGAAGGAAGCATCCACCCACCCTAATCAAGGGCAAGGACATGGTCATCCCCTAGCTCAGAAGGTGGCCCAACAATTTCAAAAGGTTGTAAGTGGGCGAGTCAACCATATCTCAGCCGAGGAAGCGCATGAGGCACCCGACGTCATGTTAGGTACCCTTCTTGTCAATTCTCAGCCTGCTACTGTTTTATTCAATTCTGGAGCTTCGCATTCTTTTATATCGCACTCTTTTGCTGCACTTGGTGATGTTCTGTATGTTTCTTTGCATGTCCCTTTTATTATTCACTCTCTGGGGTCGGAAATGAGAGCTGAACTTGAGTGTCGGGACGTCTCAATCAAAATTGGAGGAGTGGGATTTTTGGCAAATCTTATTCTCCTCAATTCAGCGAGTTTGGATGTAATACTTTGCATGGATTGGATGTCCCAACACTTGGGACAAATTGATTGTGCCAGGAAATTCATCTCCCTCACAAGTCCATCCGGCGAGCAAGTTGGAATTTCACCGAAGCTGGAAGGACCGCATCTCTACGCATTTGAAGCGAAGGCGGCTCTGGAAATTCATGAAGTCCTAGTGGTGTGTGACTTCACTGATGTCTTTCCCGAGGAATTGCTTGGGATGCCTCCAGTCCGAGATATCGAATTCGTCATCAAGCTGCTGCCCGGTACCGCCCCAATTTCAAAGAGGTCATACTAGATGCCTCCGAATGAATTGGAGTTGAAGAAGCAACTTGGTGAACTCCAAGAGAAGGGTTTCATCTGTCCTAGCTCATCACCGTGGGGCTGTCCTGCAATCTTTGTGAAGAAGAAGGACAAGACCATGCGAATGTGCGTCGATTACCATCCGCTTAATGAAGTGACGGTGAAGAACAAGTACCCGTTGCCTCGGATTGATGACCTTTTTGATCAATTGACCGGAGCTCGGGTATTCTCCAAGATTGATCTGAGATTGGGCTATCACCAAGTCTGAATTAGATCTGAGGATATTCCGAAGACGACTTTCTCTACTCGTTACGGACTGTACGAGTACACTGTCATGTCTTTCGACTTGACGAATGCTCCTGCCCTGTTTATGAATCTTATGAATATGGTGTTCACGGAGTGTTTGGACAAGTTTGTGGTGGTCTTCATTGATGATATTCTTATCTACTCAAAGAATGATGAAGAGCATGCTGAACATCTGAAGCTAGTGTTACCAAAGCTGCGTGAGCACAGGCTTTATGTGAAGTTCAGCAAGTGTGAGTTTTGGTTGGAAGAAGTGGCATTCTTGGGCCATGTTCTTTTAGTGGGAGGCATAGCCGTGGATCCTAGTAAGGTCAACGATGTTCTCTCATGGGGTCAGCCCAAGTCGGTGACCGACGTGAGGAGTTTTCTCGATTTAGCGGGATACTATCGTCGCTTTATTGAGAACTTCTCCAAGATCGCGAAACCGATGACAGAGTTGCTCAAGAAGGACAAGAAATTTGAGTGGTCCACTGATTGTGAGAAGAGCTTCCAAGAACTCAAGACGAGATTGACCTCAGCTCCAGTTCTCGTTCTTCCCGATGTCCACCGAAGCTTCGATGTTTATTGCGATACTTCTCGTCAAGGACTTGGGTGTGTTCTTATGCAAGAGGGCAAAGTAGTGGTCTATGCATCAAGATAATTGAGACCTCATGAGCTCAATTATCCAACCCATGATTTGGAACTAGCTGTAGTGGTCCATGCACTGAAGATTTGGTGACATTACCTTATCGGTAATCGTTGCGAAGTGTATTCAGATCACAAAAGTTTGAAGTATTTGTTCACCCAACCAGATCTGAACCTTAGGCAAAGAAGGTGGTTGGAATTGATCAAAGATTATGACATGAGTCTCCAATATCATCCGGGCAAGGCGAATGTTGTTGCTGACGCACTTAGTCGAATGGTTTGTTGCAATACCTTGGTGCTCAAGGAGCAATAGCCCGCTCTTCATGAAAAATTTCAGCGGCTCAACTTAGGAGTGGTTGAGCATGGTTTCCTCGCTGCCATGGTTGTGCAACCAACCTTGGAAGATCAGATCAAGGTTGCTCAACAAACAGATGTTGGGGTGAATCAAATCAAGCAGAATATCAAGAATGGGACAACCAAGTGCTTCTTGGAAGATGACCATGGTGTGGTGTGGTTCGGACAGCGCCTTGTGGTTCCGAAGGTCACAGAATTGTGGGGGCTCATCCTCCGTGAAGCCCATGATTCCCCTTTTTCTATTCATCCCGAGCCACAAAGATGTATCAAGATCTCTGTCAGAGATTTTAGTGGACCCGAATGAAGCAAGAGATCGCAAGGTTTGTTGCCGAGTGCGACATATGTCGTCGTGTGAAGGCTGAACATCAATGTCCAGCGGGTATGCTACAACCTTTTCCCATACCTAAGTGGAAGTGGGATTCGATCGGTATGGACTTTATCACTGGTCTACCCCGAACCTCCAAGAAAAATGATGTCATTTGGGTTGTCATTGATCGACTGACTAAAGTGGCACATTTCCTCCCTGTCAAGACTCAACTTCGCATGGGTCTCTTAGCCGAGCTCTACATTTCAAGAATTGTGAGTTTACATGGGGTACCGAAGACGATTGTTTCAGATCGTGGTTCTCTGTTTACCTCTCAGTTTTGGAAGAGCTTGCAAGAAGCTATGGGAACTCGCCTTTCCTTCATCACAGCGTTTCATTCTCAAACTGATGGCCAGCCAGAAAGGGTGAATCAAGTCTTGGAAGACATGCTCCGTGCTGGTGTTCTCTCCTACGGGAAGAATTGGAAGAAATATTTGCCATTTGTTGAATTCTCTTACAACAATAGTTTTCAAGCTAGTCTCGACATGGAACCATTTGAGGCCTTATACGGGAGAAAATGTAGAACCCCGTTGAATTGGTCAGAGACCAGCGAAAGACCATTCTTTGGCCTAGACTCGATCAATGAGGCTGAAAGTTAAGTTCGGTTGATTCGAGATGGTTTACGCATGGCTCAATCAAGGCAAAAGGGCTATGCAGATCATCGTCCTCGTGAGTTGAGTTTCGAGCCCAATGACTTTGTTTATCTTAAAGTCTCTCTTCTGAAGGGTCATCAACGGTTCAGCGTCAAAGGCAACTTAGCTCCTCGATATGTTGGACCTTACCGCATCATCGAGAAGAAAGGAGCTGTTGCCTACAAGTTGGAATTATCCGCTGCACTCGAAGGAGTACATGATGTTTTCCATGTATCTCAACTGAAGAAGTGCCTTCGTGTTCCAACCGAGGAAGCTCCACTGGAAGGTCTTGATGTACAAGAAGATTTGACTTACTGTGAGCGTCCTTTTCGCATCCTTGAAGCTGAATGAAGAACAAGGAATCGTGTCATCAAATTCCTTAAAGTTCAGTGGACGAATCATACCGAGGATGAAGCTACTTGGGAACGAGAGAATCGCCTACGTGCGGACCACCTGATGGGGACATCCCTAACTTGGATACAACCACGCCTACACACACAACTGATCCACAACTAGTGTTAGAAGGACCAATTACTCAAGCTCGTGCTCGCCAACTTAATCACCAGGTGAATTCGTTTATAGGTTTATATATTACTGAGAATAGACCGCTACCTAATGCAAGTGATTTAATTGTGCTTAGGAACATGGGAAAGAACCAATGAGAGCTATGTGGAGTCATGGACAAGCATAGAAGGCATAATAGAGGTCATCACGTCACTTTGGGTCCGAGCCAAGCAAGAGTTCGAGTTGGGCTCGTTCTGGATTTGAGTTCGGACTGCTGCGACAGCACTAAGTTCAAACATCCATAACTTCCTCATACGAACTCCGTTTGGGACATTCTTGGACTTCATTGAAAGATGATCAAGTCTACTGTCCAATGGATCCAACCTCAGCCTCAAATTCCAGTCGAGCCGACCACGATCAATAAAAAAATCCATGTCTATTTTTTTTGCCCAAGTCAAAAGGGTGTTGCGCCACCTCCTCTTGGGCCCATGGGCCTTGTAACCCTAAGGGCGTGCGTCCACTTCCCTGGCCGCCACACCTGGTCATCTTCCCATATAGGAGCCGCCACCTTCCTTTGCTAGAACTCAGATTTCGTTGAGTTTAGGTTTAGCCATTGTGCAAACTTCTGTTCTTCAGTTGTGTCGGATGACCACCTATCAAGACAGCCTTCAGAATCCTACATTTGTTTTTCAATACCATCTGTACTACAATTCCTATTTGTAGTATCAGATTGTCTATATTTTTTTCTTGCTAGTTCTTCGATTGCTCACAGTAATTGAACCTCGTGTTAAGGTTGATCGCGCTTCTAGCACGGTCAATAACGTCGCAAAGTTGGTTCAGTGATTGCTAAGGTGCAAGCGTCGTCGTATGGTTATAGTCGGATCACGAGAGTCACCTCCACCAAAATCGATAGTTATCAATCTCATCGAATGATCAGGAACCCCGTCTCCATCAAGTGGTATAAGTGCTCAAGGTTGCTCGGTGAGAATTTACTGTTTTTCGTAGTTAGGTTGCTTAATTCTGAAAGTCCACAAAAAGCCAAAAAAATTTATAGGATTAGATCACCTATCTGTCCAAGATCGATTGCGCCATTGCATCTTTCTTTTTAATGCATTGCATTGTTGAACTTTCGGTTGCATTGTTGTGTCCTTTGCTGGTCTTAGTGTCTAGTTCCTTTAGAGTTTTGAGTTCTGCTCACGTTTGGTCGCACCGTTGCGGTTGGGTTCAATCTGCTGCCTACCTCCACCATTGCCAACGCTTGCCGCGCCCGGCAAATCGCTGTCCTCTCTACCTTCGCGCTGCCACGACCACCAGAGTTGTTGCTGCGACCACTAACGCTACCGCCATCCATTGCCGCGTCCTACCGTGGCCACCATCCTCCTACCGCGGCAAGCCACTATCCTCCTGCCGCCGCCACACCAAGGGAAACCCTAACTAAGAACAAAAGTTTGTTTCGGTTTGTGACAGAGAAGAAAAAGAAAATAAAAGAGAGAAAATAAAAGAAGAGGTTGTTTTCGTGCTGCCAGAAGGAAACATAAGATTCATCTGACTTCGGCAACGCGATCGAAAAAAAAAATCAAAGTTTAGAGAGAGAGAGATAGTATCTTTTAATTACCTTTTTACCCTTGCTTTTTACAAAAAAGTTTGTGACCCATATACCTCCTTAGGCCCAGAAGAAGACTCTGAAGAGTTTTGAGTGAGGTGTAGATTTGCAACAAAAAAAAAAGAGGAGCAAAAAAAAAGAGCGACAAAAAAATCAAGTTTCTTAGAATTTGTTCAAAATTGATAGAGCCCTTTTGCAAGTGATTATAAGGTTCCCTGTGAAGACGGCATCCTTTTTCGAGCTTCTGCTGCACCGTCCTTTCGTTTATGTTCTAGGCTCACGTCTCTAGTACGGTCTAGCCTAGGACCAACACTAACCGGTGTTGAACGATTTTTCAGCTTGCATTCTCTGATTTGATAGTTGCGAATCTATTGCTACCATACTTGAGCCTTCCCAACTACACCTTTTCTACACCGTACAGACTGAACTTCATCTGGCAATCGCTCCATCCAATCTTCGGAGATACATTGACATCGCTGGTTGCCGATCACCCCTGTTTGTTTAGTAAGAATTGGTAAGAATTCAATAGAAGGCTTAAGTGTGAGCAACTTTTGAACCACCACATCCAAGTAGTTGTTAGGGACATATTGTCACAGCCCCAACTAATTAAATTGGATTAATGTGTATTTCACTAACATGTTTTCTCAAATTGAAAACATTTCCATAATATATTGTACTTGGAAAATCTAATTTGGGGTGAACATACACATCAAAATTCAAATTTCCAATTCGAATCAGTGATAAAAAGTTGTGATCATCATCTGAAACCAATTTATTTAAATACTACATTAATTATCATGAATTAATATAATTTTTCCAAAATTTTTGGGAACAGTTTGAACCTAATTAAAATTCAAACAACATTCATAGACATACGACATGTTTGAATTTAAATATCTCAGATTTTAATATGAACAGTGGGATTTCATAATTTTTGTGGATACTAGACTATCCCAGGAACCCCCATTAATTATTTCATGATTTTAGGATTTTTATTTCTATTTTTTTAGCACTGGTCAAAGTAGAAATCTGTTTCTTAACTTCAGTCAACTCTAAACCTAAACCCTGACCTAGTACTGTTCCTCCGACTCAAGTCCGACTCGGCAACCGGACTCAACCCAACCACCTAAACGCACCGCCACATGCGACCGTTAGATCCCCATCCAACGGCCTAGGTCTTCCCGTCATTCGACCTGTCCGAATGCCCCCACCAATATCGTCCGCCTGATCCTGATCTAACGGGCCAAAATCAGACACGTAGCGTCGGCTTACCCCCGCACCTTAAGTCGCTGCCATCGCGGGCCCGCCTTGTCAGTCCTCTCTTCAACCTCGCGCAGGAGCTGTGCTCCACGCGGCTGGGCTTCTCTGCGACGACCGTTGGGGAGATTCTTACTCCGTGAATCCACCGCCTCCATCCACCACTCCGATGTGTTCCTCGTCTAACACCGCCTCTGCTCCGTTATCTCCCCATGCATAAGACCCCTCAGAACCCTAGAATGCACTCACTTTTCCTCTCTGTGGTGAGGAAGGGAAGCTAGTGCAAGCTCCACGCTCGGTAGCTTCCACCACATGGTATCCTCGACTCCATGTTCGACCCCTCTCCATTTTGGCTAACCTCACTCGTGCATTTGCTTGTAGCCTCGGGGACCTCCTCGTGCTCTAGCTCACTCTGAGCACGCACCGAGTGACTTTCCGTGCCAACCGTGCTCGGTGAGTATTGTCCTCGCCTACCGCGTCATCTTGCATGCCTCGGTCGCTAATCGAAACCCCTCAACCGATTTGGGTAATGCACGACAGAACTCTTGTATTCGAGGAATTGTCACTTGTGGCGAAGAACACGCCTCTCCATCTCCCACCTTGTCTGGTGAGTTTTGAGTCAATTCCTCGCTCTCACAAAGATCCTAGTGGGGCCTTTGAGCTACCCCACCACTCATTTAAGCCGGTTTTGCTCGGGGCTACCTCTCCACGTGAAGCCGTGTTGCCCGCCATCATCTTCTCCGACTCCGACGAGTCTCCCGCCGCTCGAACCTCCCAAGCCCTCTCCTAGCTGCAGTAACTCCCTAGGCCCTTAGATAGCATAAGCACCGCTGAATGGTTACCGCAGAGCTCCTTTTCCTATTGGTACTTTGGCCGTGATCTTGCTCCACTTAGCCTCGGCTGGCCGCCAGCACCGGCCACCTCAAGCACCGAGACCATGACCACTAGCGCGCAGGCTATTGCGAAGCTAACGCAATCACTCGCAAGCTCCGCCGTGGCGCGTAGCGCCGGCGAGCCGCCGGGCAAGCGGGCGGCAGCACGATTGCCGTGCCATACGCGGACCAACACTGTAGCATGTCATTTGACGTTTAACTCCAATCATTAGCGTTAAATGATGTCTTAACGAGTTAAACAGCCGCTTACATGTGGGCCTTCTGGACCGTTAAGTGGTTGCGTAGTTGCTAGTTTATGTTTTCCCTAATAGAACACGTACTCTGGGTAGTTCAAATACGAGTTTACGCTTTTGAGTTTAGGAGACGTACTTTCTGGAATACGTCTTCCTCTGAGTTTCGGCCGAGCTAACCTTGGGTGTGGACTGGGTCAAAACTTTGACCTGGGCCCGCAAGTCAGTGACTTTGGCTGGGAAGCGCTCGGTGGGAAAAGTAATAATCACTTTAGTAAATTCGAGATCAGTTATTTATACACTGAAAAATATGAATAACTTCTAAAATACATAACTAAATCATTTTAACTCCAAATCGCATGAAACCACTTCTGGAAATTTTCATTTGTAGTAAACTTTATATTAAAATTAGTTTCAAACTTGTCTCTGTAGCAGAGAGTATTAATTGGAGATTAATCCATTACAACCATTATTTGTACAATAGAAAAATGACTGATAACTTCAAAAATGCATAAGTAATTATTGGAAGCTCCAAAAACAGTGAGACCACTTTTGATAATTTTCATTTTCAGTGAACTTAATTCTAAAAATGGTCTCCATGTTACCTCTGTCACAGAAACTATTTTGGGAGAATATACTCCTTAACTCCATTATTTTTATAGTATAAAAGGCTGATAACTTTGAAAATCAATAACTAAATCATAAAAACTCCAAAAAGGACAAGCTCAACTGTTTTTAACTTATAATAATATTACCTATTTATCTATGTAATCCATGTACTCGCCACTGTTCTACAAAGTTTCACTTCATAATTAAATTACATAATGACGGCTTATTGAAATCTGAAATTCAAACCATTATAACTTTCATATACTAAATCAAAATGAAATAATTCTTTCACCAAAAATCATTTAAAATCATGACCTAAATACTGTAGAAAAATTATGCATTTTTGAGCATTTTGGTTTTTGAGTTGTTTTCTCGGTATTTATTTGATGTTATAATTATATAGATCCCGAGCATATTGATATCGACACTTACGCTACGAGAGCGAGCAGCTGCTGTACCAGCAAGGCAAGCATCATTTGAACTTTCTTTTGCATCATATTTGATCCCGCTTTGGTTAAGTTAGTGCAATGATAATTGCTTGCATGCTATTTTGATTATGTCAATATTTTCGTGATGTGTAGTTTAGATTATGTCCTATGCTTGAGGTTAATCTTGAATTATGCCAACTCCTATATGCTTAAGATAGGATGTGTGAATTATGGGTTGTAGAATTGCTTAGCCATGCAAGTCTAAATACGGTAGTTCGATCGTCGGGAATAACCCGGCGGTTTTGGGATACACACAACTCTTACTCTATATTTTTACTTCAGATCTGTGTAGTTGTTTTATGAGTTAAACTTTGTCATTTTTTTTAAATGAGATTTGGTCCGGACAAGTGTTGGTTAGTGATGGTGCTTTGTGCACGAGCATTGGGTAAGTGGAAGGACTTGTTTGGACAATTGAGGACCGAACTTTGTAACGTCGTTAATTCAAGTACACTCGTCTTTGCCACACGCGGGTTGGGAGCCGTATGGTTAAGTAGGGGAGGTTTTATTGTGTTAAGTCCTTGGTGGTGTAAGGGCATAGCGACCGTGAAATCCTATGTTCTTTGAGGAGCCGATGTAATCCTTTATAGTGTGCAAGGAGCACCAATTCTTTTGTTTTGATTGCATCGTTATTTCCAATATAACTTGTGAGCCCCTAGCAAGTGCCATCGACACTTGTACTAGGCAAGGAACCATCTCACAAGGGGACTTAGCCCAATAGGGCTTTCTTGTTGAAAATGATCAGTATCTTGATTTACCCAGTAGGCATACCATAGGAAGTGTGCTATTTGAGAGGCCTCTGGAGGCTTACGGGCTAATCAAGTCGTGTGGGTAAGTAGTACACCCCTGCAGGTATAAATCTATTCGAATAGCCGTGTCCACGGTTATGGACAACCGCTTGAGTTCGGGAGTTACTATTGTTAGACTTTTAATTAAAATTGTGGTTGAACTTGGTATTCGTCATGAGCGGGATGTTCATGTGTTTAGTACATCAAGGTGGGCTGCCACTTTGGTCTTTGTATGATTCAATTGTTTAATATTGAAATGCTTTACTACATGTTTTACTCCTACTTCAAATCTGACTTTAAATGGGCACATGAAAAACTAGTATGTGTAGGATGTTAATTGTTGCGTCTTTTCGCAAAACTAAACCAATATGAGCCATCCTTTGAATAACCCTTATGCATAACTATTTTTATTTGTGTAAGACTTGCAGTACACTTGTACTCACCCGATGTTTTGGCCTTTTCGGTGAGGAAGATTATGAGTATGATGATCTCGCTAGTGTTGACTTGGCGACACTAATGAGTAGTGTGCTACCATTTAACTCCCGATCGGTTGCCGATGGGTGATGGGCATACCATCGCTGGTCTTTGCTTTATCTATTTACTTCAATTTGCTACTTGGTACTTTACTTGAATTTGGCGGTCAGTAGTATGTAATAAGTTTCGTAGACTTTGACTATTATGCGGTATGTCTTTTATCTCTTTTGTATCGTTGTATGGATGTAATCAACGTTGGATGAGGGTATGAGTATATTGGTCGTTGATCTTGGGAGCCAATATATGTCATACTCGTTGTTGATAATTCCCATTTAACTCACTAAGTGTAGTGCTTGAATCGAGAGAATCGACAATCATGTAGCGCTGCATGAGGAGCAGCGCGCATGATCGTTGAGGCTCTAGTATTCGCTAAGTCTCTCACTTGGATAGAGTTAGATTGGAATTCATTTACCGGAGACCCGTAATTATGTCCCTAAGACCTTGTCGAATCTCGGTCTTATGGAGATAATTACCGGGGTCCCCACAGCGTTGGTATCAGAGCCATACTGACTGTAGGTTAGAGGTAGCACTGGCGTTAGAGTTAGTAAGCCTTCTAGAGTCAAAATATTTTGAAATTATCAAATTACTTTGAAGTTTAAGTTAAGAATATCTTTTATTCCTTATCCATCTTAGTATCTTTTCTCTCCTGATCCTATTTTGGTTTATGAAACTAACTTACCTTGCGTTCTTGCCTTTACATGAACCCTCAGTACCTTGTCCAGAAACTCAAGTCAAGGTGGATGGATACCAGCGTTGCTCGAGACATGATGTGGAGGGCAAACTTCACATATCAGCCCACTTATTCCATCTACCACCGTGATCGAGGACACGGAATGGAAGAATTTATGGCGATAATAGATATCGTTGCTAGACAAGTCACGGGAGCATACCTTACCGCTTCGGTAGCGTGGTACCTCCGAGGCCATGGCGTTACAGAAGTGGCCTTGGTGGCCATGAGTCGTCTTCGCTCGACGGCGGAGTTAGCCCACCCCATATGATCACTTTCCGATGCGCGCACGCGATAGGGACGTGAGCTCGTTTGCTAGGATCCAATTTGGGGAGGACCCCCAAGTCAGGCAGTTGGCGAGATTGGTTCACGTAATGGACCAAATGCATCGCTGCATGATGCATGAGTTATGGGAGACACGTCGTCGTCTCATTGTAGCTCAGGAGCATTTACAGCTTATGCATGACATGAGGCTAATTCGTCCGGATGTGCTGTATGGCGCTAATGAGGTTTCACCGTACATTCTGCGCCGGACTATCGTCTTCACGAAGTAGGAGGCCATATCACCGGCGTAGGATCCCCCTTACGCCTCACCAACCCGGGAGACCCAGAAGACACAGGATCCCCTGGATACCACCTGCTCGATGACTTTCCGGTGAACTTTGACCGGAATAATATCTAGGCTGTTAGGGCAGGGAGCTCTATGTTTGAGCTTGTATCCTTGGGTTTATGTAATAGGGTAGTAGATGTCGAACTATTGTGTTTTATTTGCAAACGCTACTATTTGATTGTAATCAAGCTGTGGCGCTTATGTACGAGTTATATCGATTTGGTTTTATGATGGTTAATGTTCGGTGTTCTATTTGATGTTACAATTTTCATGCTCTTTGATATTGATTGTGCATGTATGGCCAAGTAATGGCTTTTATCTTATTACTAACCATCCTTGTCTAATACAAGGATGACAGGACCGACTTCTGTGATGTATCTTGAATTGGTTAATTTCAGCATACTCGTTTTTAATAAAAGAATGAGATGCTCCAGAATCAAATAGAACTGGTGTAGGACCGACTACACAAATACTCCTAGTATTTATCAAACAATGGCATGCAATATTTTCTATCATATCCATCACTATACTCGCCTTAACCGCGACAAAGAAACTATCATAACTTTCTCTACGTTTGTCCGAATTTAGTGATCTTTAGTTTTCCTGAAAGCTAAGAGGATTAGCCTAATTTTTCGTTATGGTGAGACCCTCTGGAAACCCCTCTAAATATGCGCTTCTAACAGGTTAACCAACACTAGCAATTCTGCTTCTCTCCAGAAACACAGAAATACAAACAAATTCATAACTTTGGCTACCGAAGTCCGAATGACTTGATTCTTGTCGGAAATGAAAGATAACTACGGTACCCACAACTTTCTAGGAGACACCCAGACCCAATTCTGGTTCTAACCTAATCAAAACCGACAAACTTCACTGTTGCAGAATATCGACGAACTGACATCCGAAAATTAGACAACTAGAAATTGACCTAAAGCAAAGAACCACGGGTTACCCTTGCCGAAACGAAGAGAGCACACAGCGGGGATGATGACCACCACGCTTCCGCTGCGGATCCCTTCTTCTCCCTCTTCTTCCCTTCTCTTCTTCTCCTCCTTTCTTGGCCGGCCACCCAAGGGATTCCTCTTTCTTTCTCTTGGCCAGCACCAAAGGGGGATTAGGGAGGGGTGCAAGGAGGTGGGGAGGTGGGGGCTGCGCAAGGGGAGGGAGGGGAAGTGGCGGCCAGGTTAGGGGAAGTGGGGGCGTGGGAGAGGGGGGGCAAGGCTGGTTCGGCTAGGGTTAGGGGAGTGGCTTCCCCCCTTCCTTGGCCGGCCACCAAAAGCCCACTTGGGCCAAGCCCAAGCCCAGGTTGTTGACTAACAGCGATTAACCCCCTCTCTAAGATTCTAACTGAGAAAACTCCCTAAAGGTCCCTCCTGAAATAAAATTAATCTTCCTCGATTCAATTCTTAACTCACTTTCGGGATATTACATGTTTGATGGCCTTTTCAGGTGAGAAAGATTATGAGTATGATGATCTCGCTAGTGTTGACTTGGGTGACACTAATGAGTAGTGTGCTACCATTTAACTCCCAGTCGGTTGTCGATGGGTGATGGGCATACCACTGCTGGTCTATTGCTTTATCTATTTACTTCCGCTGCTACTTGGTACTTTACTTGAATTTGGCCGGTCGGCCGTATGTAAGAAGCTGTAGACTTTGACTATTATGCAGTATGTCTTTTTATCTCTTGTTGTATGCGTTGTATGGATGTAATCAACGTTGGATGAGGGTATGAGTATATTGGTCGTTGATCTTGGGAGTCAATATATGTCATACTCGTTGTTGATGAATTCCCATTTAACTCACTAAGTGTATTGCTTCGAATCGAGAGAGAATCGACAATCATGTAGCACTCGCAAGGGAGCAGCGCGCATGATCGTTGAGGCTCTAGTATTCGGCTAAGCCTCTCACTTGGATAGAGTTAGATTGGAATTCATTTACCGGAGACCCGTAATTATGTCCCTAAGACCTTGTCGAATCTCGGTCTTATGGAGATAATTACCGGGGTCCCCACGTTAGTATCGAGCCATCTTGTTGTAGGTTAGAGGTATGCACTCAATGTTAGAGTTAGTAAGCCTTCTAGAGTCAAAATATTTTGAAATTATCAAATTACTTTCAGGAAGTTTAAGTTAAGAATATCTTTTATTCCTTATCCATCTTAGTATCTTTTCTCTCCTGATCCTATTTTGGTTTATGAAACTAACTTACCTTGCCTTCTTGCCTTTAGATGAACCCTCGATGCCTTGTCCGGAAACTCAAGGTGAAGGAGTGGATGGATACCGGCGTTGCTACGAGACATGATGTGGAGGGCAAACTTCACATATCACCCACTTATTCCATCTACCGCCGTGATCGAGGACACGGAATGGAAGAATTTATGGCAGTAATAGATATCGTTGCTAGACAAGTCACGGGGAGCATACCTTACCGCTTCCAGGCGCGTGGTACCTCTGAGGCCATGGCGTTACAAGAAGTGGCCTTGGTGGCCATGAGTCGTCTTCGCTCGACTGACGGAGTTAGCTTGACCCCATATGATCACTTTCTGATGCGCGCACGCGCTAGGGACGTCAGCTCGTTTGCTAGGATCCAATTTGGGGAGGACCCCCCAAGTCAGGCAGTTGGCGAGATTGGTTCACGTAATGGACCAAATGCATCGCTGCATGATGCATGAGTTATGGGAGACACGTCGTCGTCGCATTGTAGCTCAGGAGCATTTACAGCTTATGCATGACATGAGGCTAATTCGTCCGGATGTGCTGTATGGCGCTAATGAGGTTTCACCGTACATTTCTGCGCCGCCGGACTATCGTCTTCCTGAAGTAGGAGGCCATATCACCGGCGTAGGATCCCCCTTACGCCTCACCAACCCAGGAGACCCAGAAGACACATGATCCCCTGGATACCACCTTTCGATGACTTTCCGGTGAACTTTGGCCGGAATAATATCTAATTTGTTAGGCGAGGAGCTCTATGTTTGAGCTTGTATCCTTGGGTTTATGTAATAGGGTAGTAGATGTCGAACTATTGTGTTTTATTTGCAAACGCTACTATTTCGATTGTAATCCCGAAACTGCGGGCGCTTATGTACGGAGTTGTATCGATTTGGTTTTATGATGGTTAATGTTCGGTGTTCCATTTGATGTTACAATTTTCATGCTCTTTGATATTGATTGTGCATGTATGGCCAAGTAATGGCTTTTATATTATTTACTAACCATCCTTGTCTAATACAAGGATGACAGGACCGACTCACGCGATGCGGAGCCTGCGCGCGCGCAGGCTCCCATTCCCATCTAGGGCACCACGTCTAGCACCTCTGGCGATTTCTACGATCGAGGCGGTCATCCCAAGAATGATCGAGCATGGCGAGCCCTCTCGGCCGCCGTCCAGCGAGCGGACCGCTGAGGAGGTGCTCCTCCGCCGCCATCCATGGTCGAGTTTATGATGATGATTGAGCGCAACCGGATGGATCGGACCGGATGCTTGAGGCGATCGTCGTAACACCGCCCGACTCCCGTTCGGCAGGAGGAGCTGCCCACACCGAGCGTCGGAGGTCTTGCGGATTTCAGCGGACCAACCCTCCGACGTTTGCGGTAGGCAGGACCCGATGGAGGCGGAAGACCGGCCGCACAACATTGAGAAGAAGTCGAACATTATGCGATGTACCGAGTTGAGAGAGTCTTGTTTGCCGGCTATCGGTTGGCGGTGCGCGCGCGTGGTGGGATAGTTATTCCGCCATGCAGCCCGGCGGTCACGTCCCCGACTTGGGATGCGTTACGAGAGGCCCATATACGGAGGGAGTGCGCTTATCAAGCGGCGGCGGTTCCATGCCTTGAGACGGGCGGAGGGCGATCCATCGAGTACTGCATGATTTCAACTACTTGGCGGTATGCTCGGACGGCGTCTGACGAGCGCTCGTCGCGAACGAGTTCTTCCATGGGTCACAAAGGAGTTGCGGCTTGTTTTAGCCGCACATGATTTCGGGAGTTTCCGGCATCCGGTCAACAAGGCGATCGTGGTGGAGCATGAGAGCATGACGGTGGATGAGTCAGGAAGAGGAGGAAGGCCTTACGGATGGCGATGGCGAGTGGCGGTTTTCCGAGCCACGCCTGGGACTACCTCGGGCACCTCGTGCCCGAGCTTTAGCACCATCGAGGTCTCCTGTGGTACCTCCACGACCTTCTCCACCGGCAGCTCAGCGGCTGCAACGGCGAGAGACCACCGGCTGGCGGGGCATACAAGCCCGGCGTCATTTGTTTCCACTGTGGCCGTCAGGGCCACAATGCTTCGCAGTGCCTCGCCAAGCAGCGAGGATGCGGGCGTACTCTGCTCGGCGCCACCACCCCCGGCTCCAAAGAAGGCCACCGCCACCACCACAGAGAGCAGCACCTACTCCACCCCAGCATGCACGTGGTCGCGTCAACCACGTCTCAGCGGAGGAGGCGACTGACGCACCTGACGTCGTGCTAGGTACATTACTTGTTAATTCATGTCCTACATCAGTTCTATTTGATTCTAGAGCATCTCATTCTTTTATTAAAAACGAGTATGCTGAAATTAACCAATTCAAGATACATACACTACACCCACCTTATCATATTCAGTCCCCAGGGTCGGTTTTCTACGCCGATCAAGTCTGTCGGGACGTAAAAATTGAAATACAAAATGTTAACTTTTCAGCAAACTTAATAGTGATAAGTTCTGTGGGCATTGATGTTATCTTAGGGATGGATTGGTTATCTAAGAATCAGGGGAAGATTGATTGTGCCCAGCGGTCTATCTCAGTGACTAGCGAGGACGGCATCGGGGTCGTCTTTGCACCTTTAGTGGGTAGTTCTCACATATATGCTTTAGAGGCGAGTACCTCTCTCGCGCTAGATGAGGTACCAATAGTGAGTGAGTATCCTGATGTGTTCCCTGAAGAACTTCCAGGCATGCCCCCTGACCGAGAGGTAGAATTTGTCATTGAGCTTGCACCGTGCGCGCCCATCTCAAAAGGCCGTGTCGGATGCCGCCCAATGAGCTAGCTGAATTGAAAGAACAACTTAAGGAGTTGCAAGACAAGGGTTTCATCGAGGCCTAGCTCCTCGCCTTGGGATGCCCGGCTCTCTTTGTCAAGAAGAAAGACAAGAGTCTACGGATGTGTGTTGACTACCGTCAGTTGAATGAGGTCACCATCAAGAACAAGTATCGCTTCATGGATCGATGACCTATTTGACCAGCTTAGTGGAGCTCGGTGTTCTCCAAAATTGACTTGAGGCTAGGCTACCATCAGTTAAAGTTAGAACCGAGGACATTCGAAGACCGCCTTCTCTACTGCGTTACGGTTTATGCAGTACACGGTCATGTCCTTTGGTTTGACCAATGCCCCAGCCTATTTCATGAACCTCATGAATTCGGTGTTCATGGAATACTTAGATCAGTTTGTAGTGGTTTTCATTGATGACATCCTTATCTACTCTAAGTCTGATCTTGAGCACGAGCAACACTTGAGACTAGTGTTAGAAAAGCTTCGCCACCATCAGCTGTACGCCAAATTCAGCAAATGTGAATTTTGGCTTCGAGAGGTTAGTTTCTTGGGACATATCCTATCTAAAGGCGGTGTCGCTGTTGATCCTAGTAAGGTACGAGATGTCCTTGAATGGAAGCAACCTAAGAGTGTCACTGACATTCGTAGTTTTCTTGGACTTGCGGGGTACTACCGTAGGTTCATCAAGAATTTCTCAAAAATTGCAAAGCCTATGACCCAACTTCTAAAGAAAGAAAAGAAATTTGAGTGGACAGCGGAATGCGAGCAAAGCTTCCAAACCCTGAAAGAATGCCTGATAGAAGCTCCCGTGTTTGTTCTGCCAGACATTCATAAGAGCTTTGATATCTACTGTGATGCATCTCGCCATAGGCTCAGTTGTGTGCTTATGCAAGATGGCCGAGTGGTGGCCTACGCGTCAAGGCAATTGAGGCCCCATGAGACCAATTATCCCACACACGACCTAGAGCTCGCAGCTGTAGTTCATGCCTTGAAGATTTGGCGACATTACCTCATCGGTAATCGTTGCGAGATCTACACCGACCATGAGAGCCTTAAATATATTTTCACCCAAGCCGACCTGAACTTGAGACAAAGAAGATGGCTTGAGTTGATTAAAGATTACGATATGGGACTCCATTATCATCCAGGGAAGGCTAATATCGTGGCCGACGCCTTGAGCCGGAAATCTCAATGCAACTGTTTGTCGGTAACATCTTGAGCATCTTAATGACCTTAGAAGCTCCTGTGAATCATTCTTTTGAACATCAGTAGCTTCAACTTGCTCTAAACTGAAAAGTGATTATTCTAGCTTTTCAGTCCATTATGTCATTTTCAAGACCTAGGGTTTCTCCTATCAACTTATCATCCTAGTTAAGTTTCAATTGAACCCTGGTAGCATGATAAGTGGTTCTTTTAATCATTGTCATCATCTATTTAGTTTGTTGACAAGATCAGGCTCTGTTCCCTTTTGTCGGCTTAACCGGTAAAAATAGGTTTCTTTTTAGTTGATGTAATCTAATCGATTAGGGTTAGATTAAGGTTAGTTTGGGATATTAATTACCTAAAAGATCATGCTAAGTTTCATTTCGAACTTTTGCATGTTCTATTTTCCTTTTCCAAAAATCGCAATCTGTCTGTTACATTCTTTTCAAAATCTAAAAACTGAAACTTTGAACTAAACCCTAGTTTCTGCCATTTGAAAACAGTAATTTTATAAAATGGGTTAGTATCACTATTATGGGTAGTTATGGCTTAAGCATATTGTCAATCATGCATTTCCAGATTGATCATGCATATTTCTTCCATTTGGTACCTATTGTCGATTTTGGCATTTATTGGATTTTATTGCTTCTTATAGAATCTGGTTCATCTGAAGTTTTTGAATTTGTCTCTGAGCAACCGGAACCTGCAACAGAAGTTTATTATTATCAAGGCAAGCTTCCTCTCTGCACCATATTGATCCCAAATTTTATACAATAGCTTTTACAAATTCAGTGACAACTGTGCATGCTACTTTTATGAAAATACAAAACTGTGATCTGTAGTAGCTAGCTATCACCTAACATGGTGGATTACCTCAATTATAATCATACACCTAACCCTAGCTCAGTACTGTATACTATGATATATTTTCAGATTTGGCTTAGACATGCAGTCTAGAGATTTTAGAGTTTGACAAGCATATCTTGTCAAACATGGGAATCACAAATGAACTTTTGTTATTTTGAACTCTTTGTCCAGTTTCTTTAAATCAGACTTGTATTTGAAATTTAAATTGATCTGGACAAGAGGAAGCTAGTGATGGTGCTTTTGTGCACGAGATTGGGTTTTGTGGTGGACTTGTCAAGGGTTAATTAAGGACCGAACTCGACTATTCAATTCAAGTCCCCACGTACTTCCACATGCAAGTATGGGCGCTTGTTTGGTTAAGTAAAATGTTAAGACTATTGGGTTGGAAACAGAAAGTAAGAATATGTGTATTGACCTTGTATGGCATAAATGCTTAGGTCCGATGGTATGTTGTATGCCATGTGAGCTTGTATGTCGATGTCGGATGTTCTTAGAAGGGTGAGGCGTATATGTGCTCCGTAGCATATCGTACCTTAATGGTGCCGATTGCATCCTAATATGGGTAGTGAGCCCAGTTCGCATTTAATTATTTGGATCGGCATTACTGACGCAACATGTGTGCCTCGGTTAAGCAAGTGCTATCAATCGTTGTTTAAGCGAGATCAGTTCACACATGGGGGTCCAACTCAATAGTGTTAGCTTGTTGAAAAATACCAAATCTTAGTTTCCCCGGTCGGCATACCAAAGGAAGTATGTCATCATTCGGAGGCATCCGAAGGCAACGGGCTAGCTAAGTCATGTGGGTAAAGATGTACACCCCTGCAGGGTATAAACTGTTCGAATAGCCGTGTCCACGGTCATGGACGATAACTTGAGTTGATGTCACCTGTATAGAAGTTTTGATTTTCAAAAATCTGGTTTCGGTTTTTGGCTGTGCATGAGGGATTCATGCATTGTACTGTTTACAATTATGTCATTTACTTACTGTTCTAGCTAAACTTTGATTTACTAAATTGCTTTGTCAAAATTTAGTAGGTGTAGGTTAAGATGTGTTGCTTTATGCAAATCTGAACCTTTATACCTTCCTGTTGTAACCTTATGCATATAAAAATTCTATTCCTTTGATTAGGTTCTAATAAACACTTTCTTTTGTTAGTTTGTGTAAGACTTGCTGAGTACCTTCCGTACTAAAGGTGTTATCACCTATTGTTGCAGGTGAGGATGGTTTTCTTTATGAAGTACTCGTTAGCGCCGATCAGGGTGACGCTAACGAGTAAAGCTACTTCTTTCCTCCACGCAATTGCCTGCGGGTGGATGAGGCCATTGGTGGATCTTAATATTTTGTTTTTGCTTCCGCTGTTTGACTTTTGAAGTGACCAAGTCACTTAATATTGTAGTACTAAACCGAATGATGTAAACTTATGTTTATTTATGCAAATGTATGACTTGTATGTGTATGATGCAATGTTGTTGAAGGATATATATGCAATGGTCGTTGATCCTGGGAACCATTGTGAGATATATATATCCGGGGAATCCTGTTTATTGCAGCCCTCAGTGTGACTTGCACACTTGAGGACCAGATTAGGGAAGCCCAGAAAACTGATGCGGAAGTGGCTCAAATTTTAGAACTAATGAAACAAGGCAAGGCTAAATGTTTTAAGCAAGATGCACAAGGTACTTTATGGTTTGGAAACCGTATGGTGGTACCATTTGATCGCCACTTGAGGGAATTGATCCTCAAGGAGGCTCATAACTCAAAATTCTCTATCCACCCCGGGAGTACAAAAATGTATCAAGATTTGAAAAAGAAACTGTGGTGGAGCCGAATGAAGCGGCACGTTGCACAGTATGTGGCCGAGTGCGGTCTATGTCAAAGAGTCAAGGCTGAGCATTTGAAGCCAGCTGGCACTCTAGATCCCCTGCCCATTCCCCAGTGAAAATGGGAAGAAGTTGGCATGGATTTTGTCACCGGCCTTCCTAGAACTAAAATTGGATTTGATTCTATATGGGTGATTGTGGATCGTTTAACCAAGGTTGCCCATTTTATTCCCGTCAAGACCACTTACACCGGGGCCAAACTAGCAGAACTTTATATTTCCAGAATTGTTTGTCTCCATGGTGTACCAAAGGTGATTGTTTCAGATAGAGGTCCCCAATTCATCTCTCATTTCTAGAACTGCTTGCATCAAGCAATGGGAACCAACCTATCCTTTAGCTCCGCTTATCACCCGCAAACGGATGGACAAACTGAGAGGGTAAACCAAGTTTTGGAAGACCTTCTCCGGGCTTGCGTGTTATCCTACAGCGATAGTTGGGAAAAATATTTACCGTTTGCCGAGTTCTCATACAACAACAGCTTCCAATCCAGTATTCAGATGTCACCATTCGAAGCATTGTATGGGAGAGCTTGTAGAACACCTTTGAACTGGTCCGAAGCCGGGGAGAGGCCATTCTATGGCCCAACCTTGGTGGAAGATGCTGAAGAACAAGTTTGTATCATTCGTGAACGACTTAGGACGGCTCAATCACGTCAGAAGTCATATGCCGACCGTCGTCGTCGCGAGTTGAGTTTCGAAGTGGACGATCATGTATATCTTAAAGTCTCTCCTATGAAAGGAGTTCGTCGCTTCCAAATCAAAGGTAAATTAGCACCTCGCTATATTGGACCTTTCCGTATTCTAGCTAAGTTGGGATCGGTGGCATACAATTAGAGTTGCCACCATCACTTTCAGACGTGCATAACGTCTTCCATGTCTCCCAACTCAAGAAATGTCTTCGAGTCCCAACGGAAGCAACCGAGTTGGACAAACTCAACTTGCAACCCGATCTATCTTATCGAGAGAGCTCGATTCGTATCCTCGAAGAAACCGAGCGCAAGACGAGGAATCGTGACATCAAATTCGTCAAGGTCCAATGGAGCAACCACACGGAAGATGAAGCAACTTGGGAACGTGAAGACCGGATGCGAGCAACATATCCCGAACTCTTCTCTACATGAAGTACCTTCTATCAAGAAAGGAAAGGTAAAACATATTAATGTAAATTATAACCTGTCAACACTATCTTTGAAGGAAATCAAGACAACATAAATTATAACTTCTAATGAAAACTTTCCAATTTTTCTACACCCAGATCTCGGTTCGAGATCTTTTGTAAGGGGGGGGAGGTTTGTCACAGCCCCAACTAATTAAATTGGATTAATGTGTATTTCACTAACATGTTTTCTCAAATTCAAAACATTTCCATAATATATTGTACTTGGAAAATCTAATTTGGGGTGAACATACACATCAAAATTCAAATTTTCAATTCGAATCAGTGATAAAAAGTTGTGATCATCATCTGAAACCAATTTATTTAAATACTGCATTAATTATCATGAATTAATATAATTTTTCCAAAATTTTTTGGAACAGTTTGAACCTAATTAAAATTCAAACAACATTCATAGACACACGACATGTTTGAATTTAAATATCTCAGATTATAATATGAACAGTGGGGTTTCATAATTTTTGTGGATACTAGACTATCCCAGGAACCCCCATTAATTATTTCATGATTTTAGGATTTTTATTTCTATTTTTTTAGCACTGGTCAAAGTAGAAATCTGTTTCTTAACTTCAGTCAACTCTAAACCTAAACCCTGACCTAGTACTGTTCCTCCGACTCGAGTCCGACTCGGCAACCGGACTCAACCCAACCACCTAAACGCACCGCCACATGCGACCGTTAGATCCTCATCCAACGGCCCAGGTCTTCCCGTCATTCGACCTGTCTGAATGCCCCCACCAATATCGTCCGCCCGATCCTGATCTAACGGGCCAAAATCAGCCATGTAGCGTCGGCTTACCCCCGCACCTTAAGTCGCTGCCATCGCGGGCCCGCCTTGTCAGTCCTCTCTTCAACCTCGCGCAGGAGCTGTGCTCCACGCGGCTGGGCTTCTCTGCGACGGCCGTTGGGGAGATTCTTACTCCGTGAATCCACCGCCTCCATCCACCACTCCGATGTGTTCCTCATCTAACACCGCCTCTGCTCCGTTATCTCCCCATGCATAAGACCCCTCAGAACCCTAGAATGCACTCACTTTTCCTCTCGGTGGCTGAGGAAGGGGAAGCTAGTGCAAGCTCCACGCTCCGGTAAGCTTCCACCACATGGTATCCCTCGACTCCATCTTCGACCCCCTCTCCATTTTAACTAACCTCAGCTCGTGCATTTGCTTGTAGCCTCGGGGACCTCCCTCGTGCTCTAGCTCAGCTCTGGAGCACGCACCGAGTGACTTTCCCGTGCCAACTTCGTACTCGGTGAGTATTGTCCTCAGTCTACCGCGTCATCTTGCATGCCTCAGGTCGCTAATCGAAACCCCTCAACTGATTTGGGTAATGCACGACAGGAACTCTTGTATTCGAGGAATTGTCACTTGTGGCCGAAGAACACGCCTCTCCATCTCCCACCTTGTCCTGGTGAGTTTTGAGTCAATTCCTCGCTCTCACAGCATCCTAGTGGGGCCTTTGAGCTACCCCGACCACTCATTTAAGCTGGTTTTGCTCAGGGCTACCTCTCCACGTGAAGCCGTGTTGCCCGCCATCATCTTCTCCGACTCCGACGAGTCTCCTGCCGCTCCGAACCTCCCCAAGCCCTCTCCTAGCTGCAGGTAACTCCCCTAGGCCCTTAGATAGCATAAGCACCCGCTTGAATGGTTACCGCAGAGCTCCTTTTCCTATTGGTACTTTGGCCGTGATCTTGCTCCACTTAGCCTCCGGCTAGCCGCCGGCACCGGTCACCTCAAGCACTGAGACCATGACCACTAGCTGCGCAGGGCTATTGCGAAGCTAACGCAATCACTCGCAAGCTCGCCGCGTGGCGCGTAGCGCCGGCGAGCCGCCGGGCAAGCGGGCGGCAGCACGATTGCCGTGCCATACGCGGACCAACACTGTAGCATGTCATTTGACGTTTAACTCCAATCATTAGCGTTAAATGATGTCTTAACGAGTTAAACAGCCGCTTACATGTGGGCCTTCTGGACCGTTAAGTGGTTGCGTAGTTGCTAGTTTATGTTTTCCCTAATAGAACACGTACTCTGGGTAGTTCAAATACGAGTTTACGCTTTTGAGTTTAGGAGACGTACTTTCTGGAATACGTCTTCCTCGAGTTTCGGCGAGCTAACCTTGGGTGTGGACTGGGTCAAAACTTTGACCTGGGCCCGCAAGTCAGTGACTTTGGCTGGGAAGCGCTCGGTGGGAAAAGTAATAATCACTTTAGTAAATTCGAGATCAATTATTTATACACTGAAAAATATGAATAACTTCTAAAATACATAACTAAATCATTTTAACTCCAAATCGCATGAAACCACTTCTGGAAATTTTCATTTGTAGTAAACTTTATATTAAAATTAGTTTCAAACTTGTCTCTGTAGCAGAGAGTATTAATTGGAGATTAATCCATTACAACCATTATTTGTACAATAGAAAAATGACTGATAACTTCAAAAAATGCATAAGTAATTATTGGAAGCTCCAAAAACAGTGAGACCACTTTTGATAATTTTCATTTTCAGTGAACTTAATTCTAAAAATGGTCTCCATGTTACCTCTGTCACAGAAACTATTTTGGGAGAATATACTCCTTAACTCCATTATTTTTATAGTATAAAAGGCTGATAACTTTGAAAATCAATAACTAAATCATAAAAACTCCAAAAAGGACAAGCTCAACTGTTTTTAACTTATAATAATATTACCTATTTATCTATGTAATCCATGTACTCGCCACTGTTCTACAAAGTTTCACTTCATAATTAAATTACATAATGACGGCTTATTGAAATCTGAAATTCAAACCATTATAACTTTCATATACTAAATCAAAATGAAATAATTCTTTCACCAAAAATCATTTAAAATCATGACCTAACTACTGTAGAAAAATCATGCATTTTTGAGCATTTTGGTTTTTGAGTTGTTTTTCTCGGTATTTATTTGATGTTATAATTATATAGATCCCGAGCATATTGATATCGACACTTACGCTACTGAGAGCGAGCAGCTGCTGTACCAGCAAGGCAAGCATCATTTGAACTTTCTTTTGCATCATATTTGATCCCAGTTTTGGTTAAGTTAGTGCAATGATAATTGCTTGCATGCTATTTTGATTATGTCAATATTTTCGTGATGTGTAGTTTAGATTATGTCCTATGCTTGAGGTTAATCTTGAATTATGCCAACTCCTATATGCTTAAGATAGGATGTGTGAATTATGGGTTGTAGAATTGCTTAGCCATGCAAGTCTAAATACGGTAGTTCGATCGTCGGGAATAACCCGGCGGTTTTGGGATACACACAACTCTTACTCTATATTTTTACTTCAGATCTGTGTAGTTGTTTTATGAGTTAAACTTTGTCATTTTTTTTAAATGAGATTTGGTCCGGACAAGTGTTGGTTAGTGATGGTGCTTTGTGCACGAGCATTGGGTAAGTGGAAGGACTTGTTTGGACAATTGAGGACCGAACTTTGGTAACGTCGTTAATTCAAGTACACTCGTGCTGCCACACGCGGGTTGGGAGCCGTATGGTTAAGTAGGGGGAGGGTTTTATTGTGTTAAGTCCTTGGTGGTGTAAGGGGCATAGCGACCGTGAAATCCTATGTTCTTTGAGGAGCCGATGTAATCCTTTATAGTGTGCAAGGGAGCACCAATTCTTTTGTTTTGATTGCATCGTTATTTCCAATATAACTTGTGAGCCCCCTAGCAAGTGCCATCAGACACTTGTACTAGGCAAGGAACCATCTCACAAGGGGGACTTAGCCCAATAGGGCTTTCTTGCTGAAAATGACTGTATCTTGATTTACCCGGCCGGCATACCATAGGAAGTGTGCTATTTCAGAGGCCTCTGGAGGCTTACGGGCTAATCAAGTCGTGTGGGTAAAGTAGTACACCTGCAGGTATAAATCTATTCGAATAGCCGTGTCCACGGTTATGGACAACCGCTTGAGTTCGGGAGTTACTATTGTTAGACTTTTAATTAAAATTGTGGTTGAACTTGGTATTCGTCATGAACGGGATGTTCATGTGTTTAGTACATCAAGGTGGGCTGCCACTTTGGTCTTTGTATGATTCAATTGTTTATTACTGAAATGCTTTACTACATGTTTTACTTCTACTTCAAATCTGATTTTAAATGGGCACATGAAAAACTAGTATGTGTAGGATGTTAATTGTTGCGTCTTTTTCGCAAAACTAAACCAATATGAGCCATCCTTTGAATAACCCTTATGCATAACTATTTTTATTTGTGTAAGACTTGCAGTACACTTGTACTCACCGGATGTTTGCTTGGCCTTTTCGGTGAGGAAGATTATGAGTATGATGATCTCGCTAGTGTTGACTTGGCGACACTAATGAGTAGTGTGCTACCATTTAACTCCCATCGGTTGTCGATGGGTGATGGGCATACCACTGCTGGTCTTTTGCTTTATCTATTTACTTGTTTGCTACTTGGTACTTTACTTGAATTTGGCGGTCGGTTGGTATGTAATAAGTCGTAGACTTTGACTATTATGCAAGTATGTCTTTTATCTCTTTTTGTATGCGTTGTATGGATGTAATCAACGTTGGATGAGGGTATGAGTATATTGGTCGTTGATCTTGGGAGCCAATATATGTCATACTCGTTGTTGATGAATTCCCATTTAACTCACTAAGTGTAGTGCTTCGAATCGAGAGAGAATCGACAATCATGTAGCGCTCGCAAGGGAGCAGCGCGCATGATCGTTGAGGCTCTAGTATTCGGCTAAGTCTCTCACTTGGATAGAGTTAGATTGGAATTCATTTACCGGAGACCCGTAATTATGTCCCTAAGACCTTGTCGAATCTCGGTCTTATGGAGATAATTACCGGGGTCCCCACAGCGTTGGTATCAGAGCCATACTGACTGTAGGTTAGAGGTAGCACTGGCGTTAGAGTTAGTAAGCCTTCTAGAGTCAAAATATTTTGAAATTATCAAATTACTTTCAGGAAGTTTAAGTTAAGAATATCTTTTATTCCTTATCCATCTTAGTATCTTTTCTCTCCTGATCCTATTTTGGTTTATGAAACTAACTTACCTTGCGTTCTTGCCTTTACATGAACCCTCAGTACCTTGTCCAGGAAACTCAAGCTGAAGGAGTGGATGGATACCCGGCGTTGCTACGAGACATGATGTGGAGGGCAAACTTCACATATCAGCCCACTTATTCCATCTACCACCGTGATCGAGGACCTGGAATGGAAGAATTTATGGCAGTAATAGATATCGTTGCTAGACAAGTCACGGGGAGCATACCTTACCGCTTCCAGGCGCGTGGTACCTCTGAGGCCATGGCGTTACAGGAAGTGGCCTTGGTGGCCATGAGTCGTCTTCGCTACGACCTGACGGAGTTAGCCCAGCCCCCATATGATCACTTTCCGATGCGCGCACGCGATAGGGACGTGAGCTCGTTTGCTAGGATCCAATTTGGGGAGGACCCCCAAGTCAGGCAGTTGGCGAGATTGGTTCACGTAATGGACCAAATGCATCGCTGCATGATGCATGAGTTATGGGAGACACGTCGTCGTCTCATTGTAGCTCAGGAGCATTTACAGCTTATGCATGACATGAGGCTAATTCGTCCGGATGTGCTGTATGGCGCTAATGAGGTTTCACCGTACATTTCTGCGCCGCCGGACTATCGTCTTCCTGAAGTAGGAGGCCATATCACCGGCGTAGGATCCCCTTACGCCTCACCAACCCGGAGACCCGAAGACACGGGATCCCCGGATACCACCCTTTCGATGACTTTCCGGTGAACTTTGACCGGAATAATATCTAGGCTGTTAGGGCAGGGAGCTCTATGTTTGAGCTTGTATCCTTGGGTTTATGTAATAGGGTAGTAGATGTCGAACTATTGTGTTTTATTTGCAAACGCTACTATTTCAGTTGTAATCTGAAGCCTGTGGGCGCTTATGTACGGAGTTGTATCGATTTGGTTTTATGATGGTTAATGTTCGGTGTTCTATTTGATGTTACAATTTTCATGCTCTTTGATATTGATTGTGCATGTATGGCCAAGTAATGGCTTTTATCTTATTTACTAACCATCCTTGTCTAATACAAGGATGACAGGACCGACTACGCGATGTATCTTGAATTGGTTAATTTCAGCATACTCGTTTTTAATAAAAGAATGAGATGCTCCAGAATCAAATAGAACTGGTGTAGGACCGACTACACAAATACTCCTAGTATTTATCAAACAATGGCATGCAATATTTTCTATCATATCCATCACTATACTCGCCTTAACCGCGAGAGTACGAGGGACGTGCAGAAGGGGCTCCCTCCGGGATCAAACCTCCACCTGAACATATTTATAATGCACGCTAAGATAACACTAATAGGCCAAACAACTATAAGAGTAAACACGAACTCGCAATAGTTCCTTTAGCGCGAACCCAACCCCAATTTCTAAGTGTTATTATGTCCCCTCTGTGGACAGTCACGTTCTAAAATTCATAACTTTTAGTAAAGAGGTCCAAATGAGGTGTTCTTGGACTCTAATTAAAGCTTAACAAAATCTCCATCTAAACCTAGTTGGTAAGTCCTCCTGATTCAGTCATCTAATAACCCTATCGAGCTAATTATCATAACAACAAATTCACGTCAGGTTTTCTGGACAGATCACTAAAACTATCATAACTTTTGCTACGAAAGTCCAAATCTTGCGTTCTTTATCTCTCTGAAAAGGTATGGAAATTACCTACATTTTTCGTTATAACGAGATCCTCTGATTTCCACTTTTACTAACAGTTTTATCCACTTTCCTATAATCTGCCCGCAAGCTGGCAGATCAGCAGGACATCGATACTTAAAAATTCATAACTCCCAGACCGTTAATCGGATTTGGGCGTTCTTGGCGGCCACTGAAAGCTAAGAACATAAGACAACTATCTCTAGGAGGCTGGATCCCCATATTCTACATCTAAAAATATGAAAACTGTCGTCCAAATTACTTGACAGAACGCGATCTATTAAACCGACGAAATTCAATCTACCAAACGACATCAACCGCAACTACTACGCAACAACCAACGAAGAACACGTGACGTTACCCTTGTAGAATCGAAGCAAGGTGAAGATTTCGCCCCGCGAATATGATCTCCTCTCCTTTCTTCACTTGATCGGCAGCAAAGAGCACCGACGGAGAGGAAGGGAGGCACCAATGGAGGATGGGGCTGCTTGGGGAGGGGAGGGGTGATACTGTAGCAGTGGTGGCACTGTAGCAGGTCACGTGCTACAGTAACCCTAGGGGTTTTGACTGCCCCTGATGGGCCAATACTATGGGCCTTTGGCCCAAGATTTAATCACCTTCAAGAGAAATTCTAAAATCCCTTTTAAAATCCTGAAAAAACGGTTGAAATTCAAATAACTCTCTCCCGTTAATTCTTTATAATACTTTTGGGGTATTACACAAATTGTGACAAATGCCACGCTCGCCGCGATGGAGAGATCGCAAGGCATCACTAACACTTCTTTGGTAGGTATTATGGCGCGCCTTGAAGAGATTGCCTAGGCATCCACTGTTGTTCCCCCTACTGCCCCGGTGGTAGAAGGGCAAGATGAATTCGACTACGTGACTGATACCAAGGCCAATGATATGGGTAACAACAACAATGATCGAACTCATCGACAGTTGCGTTTTAATCGACAAGGTATGCGACGAGACCCCCCACGACGTGAGGTACGTGACCACGATGATTCTTTTGCTAAGGTTAAATTCACTATGCCCTCTTTTAATGGTAAATATGATCCTGATGGTTATCTTAATCGGGAACTAGTTGTGGATCAAAAATTTACTTGTCATGAATTTTCTGAGATTAGATGAGTTAGGGCTGCTACTAGTGAATTTACCGATTTTGCTTCTGTTTGGTGGAAAGAACATTGCCGTCAACATCCCAATAACATACCTAACACTTGGGAGGCTTTAAAATTGCTTATGCGACATCAATTTGTTCCCTCATTTTATGCTCATGATTTGTTAAATAAATTACAACGCTTACGACAAGGTACAAAGTCTGTGGAAGATTACTATCAAGAATTGCAAATTGGTATGTTGTGTTGTGGTTTAGATGAGAATGAGGAGGCATCAATGGCTAGGTTTTTGCGAGGATTGAATCGAGAAATTCAAGACATCCTTGATTATAAAGATTACAACTCCATTACTAGATTGTTCCATCTTGCTTGCAAAGCTAAACGTGAAGTGTAAGGACGCCAGACGAGGATACGATCTAACTCTTCTGCAGGTCGCACAAACTCATGGACACCACGCACCTCTACTGCTCCAGCTACTAGTGCACCCCCACTGCCACCCCTCAACAACAAGCCGTGCCCCGCTACTTCAAATCCAGTACCACGAATTTCTAAAGCAACCAAATCAGCACCATAAGCTTCTGCAAAAACTCCATCTTCGGTTGCTTCAACAGGACGAACTAAGGATATTCAATGCCATCGGTGCAAAGGCTATGGACACATGATGCAGGACTGTCCAAACAAGTGCGTACTGATTATATGCGACGATGGTGGGCATTCCTCTGCTAGTGATTTTAATGATGAAACATATGCTATGCTTGCAACTGACCTTACAGAAAATGATGATAAATCTGATCATGAGGCCGAACATGTTAGCGCCGAAGATGCTGACAAGTATTTGAGTATTATAGTGCAACGCGTACTAAGTGCTCAAGTTTCTCGTGCTGAGCAAAATTAGCGCCATAATTTGTTCCAAATCAAGGGCGTTATCAAGGAACGCTCGATTCGCATAATTCTTGATGGTGGGAGTTGCAACAATTTGGCGAGTATGGATATGGTGGAGAAGCTTGCTTTGCCGACTAACCCTCATCCCCACCTATACCATATTCAATGGTTCAACAACAGTGATAAGTTGAAGGTAACACGAATTGTGAGGACCCCCGGGTATTGGAAATGTACTTAATTAAATTCATACTGTAGCACAATTGTTAATGAAGGAACAGTACTGCCCCTTTATTAAAGATCATGCTAGGAGTATAAATTTAACAAGTAGCCGATCCAATAATCAGGTTCCCAGATATATATATCTCACAATGGTTCCCAGGATCAATGACCATTGCATATATATCCTTCAACAACATTGCATCAAATACATACAAGTCACACATTTACATAATTAAGCATAAGTTTACAACATTCGGTTTTAGTACTACATTATAGAGTGACTTGGTCACTACAACATGTTCAACAGCGGAAACAAAATAAAAGATCAAAGTCCACCAATGGCCTCATTCACCCGCAGGCAATTGCGTGGAGGAAAGAAGTAGCTTTACTCGTTAGCGTCACCCTGATCGGCGCTAACGGGTACTTCATAAAGGTAACCATCCTCACCTGCAACAATAGGTGATAGCACCTTGAGTACGGAAGGTACTCAGCAAGTCTTACACAAACTAATAAAATAGAGTGTTTATTAGATCCTATACAAAGGAGTAGAATTTATTCATGTATAAGGTTGCAACAGGATGGTATAAAGGTTCAGATTTGCATAAAGCAATACATCTTAACCTACAAATGCTAAATTTTGTCGAAGCAATTTAATAAATCAAAGTTGGACTAGGATAGTAAGTAAAGGCATTAAATGTAAACAGTACAGTGCATGAATCCCTCATGCAAAACCATAAAAACCGAAACCAGATTTGTAAATCAAAACTTCTATACAGGTGACATCAACTCAAGTTATCGTCCATGACCGTGGACACGGCTATTCGAACAGTTTATACCCTGTAGGGGTGTACATCTTTACCCACACGACTTAGCTAGCCTGTTGCCTTCGAATGCCTCCGAATGATGACATACTTCCTTTGGTATGCCGACCGGGGAAACTAAGATTTGGTATTTTTCAACAAGCTAATACTATTGAGTTGGACCCCCATGTGTGAACTGATCTCGCTTAAACAACGACTGATAGCATCCGCTAACCGGCACACATGTTGCGTCGAATGCCGATCCAAACAATTTAATGCGAATCGGCTCACTACCCATATTAGGATGCAATCGGCATCTTTAAGGTACGTATATGCTACGGAGCACATATACGCCCTCACCCTTCTAAGAACATCTGATACTGACATACAAGCTCACATGGCATACAACGCAGTCATCAGACCTAAGCATCTATGCCATACAAGGTCAATACACATATTCTTACTTTCCTGTTTCCAACCCAATAGTCTTAACATTTTACTTAACCAAACAGCGCCCATACACTGCATGTGGAAGTACGTGGGGGACTTGAATTGAATAGTCAGAGTTCGGTCCTTAATTAACCCGGACAAGTCCACCACAATTCCCAATCTCGTGCACAAAAGCACCATCACTAGCTTCCTCTTGTCCAGATCAATTTAAATATGAAACTCATTTCTTACATAAGTAAACTGGACAAAGAGTTTAAAGTAACAAAAAGCCATTTGTGATTCCCATGTTTGACAAGGTATTCTTGTCAAACTCTAAAGTCTCTAGACTGCATGTCTAAGCCAAATCTGAAAATATACCTTATGATATACAGTACTATGCTAGGGTTGAGTGTATGGTTACAATCAAGGTAAGACACAATGGTAGGTCATAACTAACTACTAACAGATCACAGTTTGTATGTTCAGAAAAATAGCATGCACAGGTGTCACTGGATTTGTAAAAGCTATTGTATAAAATTTGGGATCAACATGGTGCAGAGAGGATGCTTGCCTTGATAATAATAAACCTCTTGTGCAGGCTCAGGTTGCTCAGAAACAGTGTCAAAAGCCTCAGAAGAACCAGATTCTATAAAAGATAATAAACTCCAATAAACACCAAAGATGACACTAGTATAAATTAACAGAAAATGCATGATCAATAAAGAAATGCATGATTAACGATGCTTAAGTCACAACTACCCTAATAGTGATAATACCCCATATTATAATACACACTTTTAAATAACGAAACTAGTGTTTAAACCATAGTTGTAGTTTTCAGATTTTGAAAAGAACCGAAACAGACAGCGATTTTGGGTTAGTTATAAATAGACTAAGTAAAAGATGTTAAATTGAAGCTTAGTCTGATGTTTAGAGTGGATAACATCCTAAGCAAATCCTAGTTTAACCCTAGTTGGCCAGATTACAAAAACTACCAAAATTCCAGAAGTTGTCGGTTAAACCGACAATAGAAGACAGAGGTGATTCTCTGTTACAAGATTAAATAGATGATAAGAAATATCAAGAGACTAACTTATTATGCTACTAAGGCTTAGTTTAGACATACGTAGGATGATATCTTGACAGGAGAAACCCTAGTTTCTTGAAAATGATAGGAAAGACCGAAAAGTTAGAATAACAACTTTTCAGTTTAAAGAAAGTTGGAGCTACTAATGTTCAAAAGAATGATTTACAGGAGCTTCTAAGGTCTTTAAGATGCTCAAGATGTCACAAACTAGGGTTTAGCTTACCAGAATAGGAAAGACACCAAGAGTTGAGAAAGTCGATTTTGCTCAACAGAGAGATAACCTTCGGTTTTAACCTACAAAAGATGTCAAAACCTTAGTGCAAGGTGAAACCAGTGCTTAAGATGGATAAGCAATGGACAAGAGCAAGAAACTCCACTGGACAACAATGGAGGATAAAAAGCTCTAGTGGTCAACAATGGCAGCAGCTCAAAAAGTTAGGGTTATATATAGGAGTTGAGCTACAGGGCAAATTGGAAAGGTCTAGAGTTGATGAGGTGTCTACTTAGCTAAATATCCTCAAAAATTAGTTGCATAAACTTTGGGATAAATCCTCTCCTTGGTTTCCAGAGAGGGCTGCGCGCAGAGAGAGAGGGAAGAAGATAAGAACACTCTTACATGTGGGTCCCTTTGTCATCCTCAGTCGCGCGTGCCTCCAAAAGCTCAAAAGAACATCAGTCGTCCGATTAGAAATGGGCGACTGTGATAAATAGAGAGGTTAAAAGGTTTTTAATCAGCATCTTTTAATATAGGCCGTGCGATCTAGATCGGTCGATCAAGATTTAAACAGAGCTCAAAGGAAATGCGGGGTCTACTTTCAAATCTGGACGTTGGATTGGAATCCAACGGTCGAATAAAAGAAATACACGTCACCCCTTTAGATGCGACGACGCGGCGCCGTTAGATAAGCTTTCTACGGTCGAGATGGAAAAATGAACCGGATGGTCCGATTGCATACACAAATCTGGACCCTACGATTGAAATCCAATGGCCCACTAAATTTGGGCCTTAACTGCGCTCGGTCAAAAAGGAGCGCCGTGGGATTTAAATCCAAAGGCCCAGATAAAAGCGCGCCTTTGATTTCAAAATGAAACGAGCGACGCGGTTAGATCAAGAATGGACGGCGGAGATCGAGAGGGACTCCGGAGTCGTCCGAATGCATACACCGCTCCGGACCATACGATGAAAATCTAACGGCCCAGAGAAGCGCAGGCCTTAATAGCACGCAGTGAAAAGGGACGCCGTGAGATTTGAATCTGACGGCTCAAAGAAAAGCGCGCCTTTAGGTTTAAAAAGAAAAGGGCGGCGTTGGATCGTGAATGAACGGTGGAGATCGAAGGGATCCGGAGTTGTCCGATTGCATACACTAACCTCGATCGTTAGATTAAGGTCCAACGGTGGAGATTAGGGCGCACACGTGGACAGCTCGTGGGACGTTGCGACCTCGCCCGTTCGATTGAAAATCGACGGCTCACAATGCGTGAGGGGATTGGACTCGCGCCCGAGTGTGATAGAGCCGGACCAGGTTGATTGGGTTGGACCCAAACACACGGCTCGAGTCGCTACAGTGCTAACGTTTTGGGCTTAGACCAGGTTGGTTGACCAGAACCTATTTAAAAGCTTAAAAGGTTTGACTGGGCTTTTAAACATAGCAATTAAATTTTTAAAATCATGAAATTTTTACTGGAAGCTATTGGGGTGATATATTTCCCAGATAAATTTTATAAACCACATTATCACCTTGTAAAATACAAAAACACTTATCTTAGCCCGAAAATGTTTATTTAAAGACAATTACTTTTCTTTATGCCAAAATAATTTTTTTTAAAAAAATGCAACAAAAATATTTCTAGCCAAGATAATTTATCTAGACTTTAAGGAAAATATTTCCCAGTCACAATACTAGTTTCATATTGTATTTCCTTTGAAACTTCAAATAGGTTAATGGACTTTGGCTAGAAAAAGGAAGGTTTTATTTGGTAACAAAGAACTCCAAATCGGTAATTAAGAATAAGAATGCTATGAACAAGATTCCATTCTTCGCTCATAAAGCGATTATTATCGCTTATAAAATTGTGGTCATTACGAATGGTGAGAATACATTTTTCTATGGGTTCATACCATGATTATGTTGATTGTGACGTTGTTCCTATGCAAGCTTGTTCTTTGTTATTAGGAAGACCTTGGCAATACGATACTGATTGTGTGCATCATGGTAGAAATAATCAATACTCTCTCATGTTTAAAGGAAAGAAAATTATGCTTCATCCTATGACTCTTGAACAACTTGTTAAAGATGAACTTGCTAGAGCTAGTAGAGAGAAAAATCAGGAGAATACTAAGAGCGAAAATCAGATTGTAGCAAAAGAGTTTGAGCAACATAAGAAGAAAGAACCTAAATCTGCTCATGTGAAGGATAAAGAAATTAAATTGAAAGGTGCTAGTTTTCTTGCTACCAAATCTGATATGACTGAATTGGATGTTAGTAATTCTGTTTGCTATGCATTAGTTTGCAAAGAAGCCTTGTTTTCATTTGAGAATATACGTTCTTCTTTGCCTCCTGCTGTCACTAACATTTTGTAGGAGTACAACGACGTCTTTCCGAAGGACATACCGCTGGGGTTGCCACCGCTTCGAGGGATTGAGCACCAAATTGATTTAATTCCTGACGCGTCACTGCCCAACCGCGCACCATATAGGACCAATCCGGAAGAAACTAAAGAAATTCAGCGCCAAGTTGAAGAATTGCTTGCTAAAGGGTATGTGCGTGAATCTCTTAGTCCTTGTGCTGTTCCAGTCATTTTAGTGCCTAAGAAGGATAGATCATAGCGCATGTGTGTAGATTATAGAGCAATCAATAATATCACCATTAGGTATCGTCATCCTATTCCTAGGTTAGATGATATGCTTGATGAATTGAGTGGCTCTGTTGTTTTCTCGAAGGTTGATTTGCGTAGTGGATATCATCAAATTCGCATGAAATTAGGCGATGAATGGAAAATAGTATTTAAAACTAAGTTCGGGTTATATGAGTGGTTAGTAATGCCTTTTGGTTTAACTAATGCACCTAGCACCTTCATGAGACTAATGAACGAAGTTTTGCATGCTTTCATTGGTAGATTTGTGGTGGTTTATTTTGATGACATATTGATATACAGAAAATCCTTAAAGGAACATCTTGACCATTTACGTGTTATTTTTAATGCTTTACATGGTGAATGTTTATTTGGTAACCTTGAGAAGTGCACCTTTTGCACCGATCGAGTCGCGTTTCTTAGCTATGTTGTTACTCCACATGGAATTGAAGTTGATCAAGCCGAGGTTGAAGCAATACAGAGTTGGCCAACTCCTAACACGGTCACACATGTACGAAGCTTTTTAGGACTTGCTGGATTCTACCGCCGCTTCGTGAAGGATTTCAGCACCATCGCTACACCATTGAATGAGCTCACCAAGAAGGGTGTGCCATTTGTTTGGAGCACTGCACAGGAGAACGCCTTCACCACATTGAAAGATAAGTTAACACATGCACCACTACTCCAACTCCCTAATTTTAATAAGACTTTTGAACTAGAATGTGATGCTAGAGGAATTGGTTTAGGTGGCGTATTGTTACAAGAAGGTAAACCTATAGCATACTTCAGTGAGAAATTGAGTGGGCCTAGTTTGAAATATTCTACTTATGATAAGGAATTATATGCACTATTTCAAACTTTAGAAACTTGGCAACTTTATTTATGGTCCAAAGAATTTGTTATACATTCTGATCATGAATCTTTGAAGTATATTCGAAGTCAAAGTAAACTGAACCGTAGGCATGCAAAGTGGGTTGAATTTATTGAGTCTTTTCCTTATGTCATAAAACACAAGAAGGGAAAAGAGAATGTTATTTCTGATGCTTTGTCTAGGAGATATACCACATGCTTTCACAACTTGACTTCAAAAATTTTGGATTAGAGACTATTAAAGAGCAATATGTGCATGATGCTGATTTTACAGATATATTGATGAATTGTACGGAAGAGAAAACGTGGAACAAATTTGTCATTAATGATGGGTTTGTATTTAGAGCTAACAAGCTATGCATTCCAGCTAGCTCCGTTCGTTTGTTGTTGTTACAGGAAGCACATGGAGGCGGGCTGAGGGACACTTTGGCGTGAAGAAAACGGAGGATATACTTGCTGATCATTTCTTTTGGCCAAAGATGAGATGGGACGTCGAGCGCTTTGTTGCTCGCTGCACTACATGTCAAATAGCCAAGTCACGACTTAATCCTCATGGTTTATATATGCCTCTACCTATTCCTAGCGTTCCGTGGGAAGATATTTCGATGAACTTTGTTTTACGATTGCCTAGAACAAAGAGGGGGAGCGATAGTATATTCGTGGTTGTTGATAGATTTTCTAAGATGGCCCACTTTATACCCTGTCATAAGAGTAATGATACTACCCATATTGCTGATTTATTCTTTCGTGAAGTTGTTCACTTGCATGGTATGCCTAATACTATAGTTTCAGATCGTGATGCCAAATTTCTTAACCACTTTTGGAGAACTTTATGGGCTAAATTGGGGACTAAGCTATTATTTTCTACTACTTGTCATACCCAAATTGATGGACAAACTGAAGTTGTGAATAGAACTTTATCTACAATGCTTAGGGCTGTGTTGAAAAAGAATTTTAAAATGTGGGAAGAATGCTTGCCTCATATTGAGTTTTCTTATAATCGTTCATTGCATTCTACTACAAAGATGTGCCCTTTTGAGGTTGTTTATGATTTTGTGCCTCGTGCTCATATTGATTTAATGCCTATTCCATCTTCGGACAAATTGAACTTTGATGCTAAACAACGTGCTAAATTGATTTTAAAAATACATGAGACAACTAAGGAGAATATAGAGTGCATGAATGCTAAATATAAACTTGTTGGTAGTTAGGGGATTTCGTTGAGTTTAGGTTTAGCCATTATGTAAACTTCTGTTCTTCAGTTGTTTCGGACGACCACCTGTCAAGATAGCCTTCGGAATCCCATATTTGTTTTTCAATACCATCAACACTACAATTCCTATTTGCAATATCAGATTGCCTATATTTTATTCTTACTAGTTCTTCGATTGCTCGCAGGAATTGAACCTCGTGTTTAGGTTGATCGCACTTCCAGCACGGTCAATAACATTGCGGAGTTGGTTCAGCGATTGCTAAGGCGCAAGCGTCATCGTATGGTTGTAGTCGGATCGCGAGAGTCACCTCCACCAAAATCGATAGTTATCAGTCTCATCGAAAGATTGGGAACCCCGCCTCCATCACCACCCGTCTTTCTTTTTCGAGTGAACAAAATCTCGGGACGAGATTCTTGCAAGGGGGGAAGGTTTTGTAACATTCCAAACTTGGGTTTGTATTTAAAATGTATAAAAATGAGGAGAATTTAAAACTTTTGGTGCATCATGTTGTTAGTGGAATTTTCTGGAAACTCTTTCAAAGGAATTGTGGATTTCAAAAACCTAAGCTTCAATTGACTAGAAGCATAATCCTTTAAAAATTTTGAAACAAATCTTTGGATCAAGCTCTGGAAATAATTTTCCTAGCTTCTAGATCATCCATGTGACCTCTCTGAAAAATTTCAAAATTTTTAGATTTTAATTGCTATTTTAAAACAGCTAGTCAAACCTATTAGTTCCTTGGTCGAACACCTAGACCAGCACATTGAAATATTTCTTATGAATAATTCCATGCAAGAAAATTTGTAGAAACATTATACAAGGTTGGTCTCAGGTCCAGTAACCTTCCATAAAAATTTTAGAATTTTTGGATCCATGAAACTCCCTCTAAAAATTCGCTAACCATCTCAGCCTTATTTTCCAAAAATCAGATTTCACTGCTCAACTGACTCGCACAGTACCTTGTTGACTTGACTCAACCGAATCAACTTAACGCACCGGCACACCTGGCTTGGACCCGCACCACACCATCTCGATCTAGGCCGTCCGATTTCGGTTTAACCGCCCAATTTGAATGGTGTCGTTTGGACCGTTCGAACTGACGTGCGATCTAGGCCGTCCAAATCCAATCGGATGGTCGAAACGCTCAGTCCAAACTTTCCAACTGTGCGAGCTGGCTTGACCAAACCACACTTGAAAACGAATTGCACTCGAGTCTGTTTCGCGCGTGTTGAGTCGCTGACACCGCGGGCCCCTTCGGTCAGCTCCTTCTCCGAGAGCGCAGGCACATTCAGGCATCCCATGCCATGCGGTCGTGGCATTCGGAGCACATCCATCATTGTGCAGGCACGGCGTCAATCTGCCGCCCTCATCCTCCATTCAGAGCTTTGCTCGTTAACGCCGCTTCCGTCCCGGTCGTTGCCCAGCTTTATCTCACCCTCTCTCGCCCAGGAGGGCTCACTTTCCCTTTCGGCCGAAAAGGGGAAGGACACAAGAACTCAGCTCCCTCTCAGGTGAGCTTAGATCCCATGCATCCCTCTCCTTATTCGTCCCTCACCGCCCCTTTGTGCGCTGGTTTGAGCTCTTTTCTTCGTGTGTAGGTCCTGAAACACAAAGCTCATCGCTTTCGGCTCCAATGCGCCCTCCAAAGGCCTCCACCGCGCCATTAGTGCTCCCAGTGAGCTCTCTCGCTCCTAGGTGCATCAGCACACGTTCCAAGACATTAGGAAGTTTTTCCCTCCTTTGATTTTAGCTTTTGTTCACAGGGACCATCGAATCTTGGCTTTTCTCCATTTTCGGCCGAAAAGCTCCATTTCTTCCCCATCTCCGGCAGTGAGCACTCTCTTCATCGCCGCGACCCCTCCGGTGAGGTAGACTTCGATTCATCCCTCATTAACCATCTATGGGTATCACTTAATCTTCCTCTACCCTCATTATCCTCCCTCCTTAGTCATGATGAGCTCTCCACATTGAAGCTTCATCACCGTCGCTGGTCTCCACCGTCGGCTCGCCTCCGACCTTCTTCGACCACTTTCATGCATCCGGTAAGGTCACTGGGCATTTCTAGTGCTCGTGCGCACTCTAACTCGATCCATGCATCGCCGAGCCGTAGCTTTCACCGTAGCCGTAGCAGCTCCTCCGCCTCGCTCCGTCGTGCCACTGCGTCAGACCACCTCTGACCTCACCGTCGGTGTCTACGGGTGCGCATTAGTGTGCAGCTTCCATTTTGGTCCTTGGCCAATGTCGCTGTGGCCTCCTTCGTCGCCGGCGCACAGGAGAACCTTACGACCGGGCGTGCCGTTGTCGGACACCCACACCGTAGCTCATTGGTTAGATGTTAACCTTGTCTGTTTAGCCTTTAAGCAAGGTTTAGTGTTGAGTTAAGGATGTAACGTTCCGCTGATGAGTGGGCCCATATATCTAGTTAAGGGATTGAGTAAGTGTGTAGTATGCTTTCTATTAAGCAAAACTTATTTCCTATACGCTTAAAACCGAAAACATGTTTTTGAAAATGGAAGATGTATTTTTCAAAGTGCGCCTTCGACGTCTTTCGGCTGGGGGCTAGGTCAAAGCTTGACCCAGTCAAGCCCCCGCTCGGGTCCCACCTGTTGGTTGCTTTGGCTAGCTGTCCGCGCGTGTAAAAAGTATTTAACTCTTTTAGAAATTCCAAAATGCTTTATTTATGTACTGTTAATTGTGTTAAACTTCAAAATTTCATAAGTAATTCATTTTAACTCCTTTTTGGATGATTAAAATTTTGTTGGGTTATATTTTTAGTGTACTTTATTTTAGTATAGTTTTTGGACATGTTTGTGTAACTGAAAATTGTGTTAGTTGTATTACTTTAGATATAGCTTAATTGTCGCACTAAAAAATGTTTTAACTTAAAAAATGAATAAGTATTTCTCTGTAACTCCAAATAGAGTGAAATCAAATTTGTTCGGTTCCTCTATTATTGAATTTTATTTTTGAAGAGGTTTTGAGCATGTTACTGTCTCTAAAAATCTTACTTTTACATATGATGGGTGCACTATTTTCATAACTTTGAAAATTCATAGAAAATTCATTTTAACTTCAAATTTTGTGAACCAATTTTTGTTATGCTTAGAATGTCTTTCTCTACATACCATTACAATTTCATGTACACCAACTCTCTAGAAATTGTTTGCATGAACAGTAACAGTCAGCTTTTTATTTGGATTTTCTTGAAATCTTATTTTCAAATAGCTATAACTTTTGCATGCATCATCCAAATTAAATGATTTTTATTTATAAATTAATTTAAAATCATGCTCTACCTTATATGTAAATTTCATTATTTTTGGATGACTTTTAATTTTTGAGTATTTTTGTGTTATTCGTTCTTATTGTTTCTTCTCGGATCTTTCGATAGGTTCCGACAATTATATTGTATACGAGAGTGATCCTATGTAGCAAATCGAATATCTCCAGCAAGGCAAGCAGATGTTTTCATTTGATCATATTGATCCCATTACTTTCAAATTTTAATATATTGTTTGCAAAGGATATGTGTGCATACACTATTTTGATGTTTAGATTATCGTTCGAGTAGTTGATCCTAAATGGTTGCATAAACTATAGGCAAATGTTTATCTTTTACCACTGAGCCTAGGTTTATATCTGTGGTGATGTAGAGTTCGATGGATGGGCTCTAGTCACTTTACTTGTAGTATGAGTTGATGTCGCTTAGCAATGCTTAGAACAGTAGAATCGGGATCATCGCCTCGGCGATGGTCAGTATATCATTACTCTAAATATTTGAGTCAGGGTACTCATGTATATATTGTATTTGGAAAACTATAACTAAAAATAAAAAGTTTTAGACTTGGGCACATTGGTAAGGTGGTGTGATTGTGGGGGGTGTGCTCGGTGCCCGAGTCAACAAGGACCAAACATCTTGTTACACTAAACTAAGTATTATTGCGTGCATCCACATGAGAGGGATATGGGACCTCTCTTGACTCAGTACTTTGGGAGGTGTTAATTTATGAGTCGCTGGTGGTAGTTGTAGGAGAAAAATGTTCGTTGTTGGGCACGTGAGGGGTGGGTTCTGATTTTAGGTTCCCACACTCAGGAGCATTGGCAGTCGTTTTAGCTAACCGATGTCTCTGACACAACGTACGGGTCCCTGGGTTACAGAGGATTAACCCCATACGTGCGACTCTTAATTAATGCATTCCATTAGAAAGTGTCTCGTAGGACTTAGTCGTACCGGCATACCTAAGGAAGTGTGCTAAATAGCTTGGCAAAAAGGCGGTCTGACATGTGGGTAAAGTTGTACACCCCTGCAGGGTATAATCTATTTGAATAGCCAAGTCCTTGGTTATGAACACGCTTGGGAAGGTCTTTCGAGAGTTAGACTATAACCTTTTCATTAAAACTTAAATTCGGGTGGTACGAATGAGGAATTCATGCTATGCTGTGGTGGCTATTGGGTTAGTCACCTCTAGGTTGTTATTTATGTCATTATTGTTGTCTCGTTGTTATTTCAACAAATAAAAACATATTTGTCAAATTGCCTTCAATCTACTACAATATTGCAAATGAAAATTGCTTTGTACGTCCAATGAACCATATGACCATCTCCTTTGTTTCAGCTTGCATGTAGCTACGTATAGGCTTGTTACTCGTAAGTCTTTCGAGTACATTTTTGTACTTAGTTGCATTGCTTAATTGTTGCAGAGGAGGTTGATCCCCAAAGGATCGACTTTTGTGAGACCGACTTTCAGCAGGACGACTAGCTTGGCGGTCTGGTCGGTTGCCTTGTGGGTAAGGGCAAACTGGTTGGCTTTTGTTTATCACCATCTTGTGGTCTTTGTTTCCGCTGCTACTTTAGTGTTTACTCTGTCTTTTGGCCGGTCGGCCCCTTTTGTAATGACTCTATATTGTGTATGTCTTTTGGATATTGAACCTTGTCGTAATCGGTACTATAATGACTTGTGTATGGAATGGATGCTATGTTTTGTGAAGGGGTATGTGTACCACTGTTCTGGGAGGTACATATTATCCCAAGAGTCGAGATATTTGATTTGTAATGCTAGGACCAATGGATTGTTAAGTATTACGAGCCAAATACCCTAGGTGCTCTCACAGTAGGTACATAGACTCCAACCATTTGCAAAATATATTTGCAAAGTATAGTCACATGCGACAATGATTAGACACATGAGCCTCGACTATTTGCAAAACACATTCACAAATAATAGCATCATCCCACAGAGAGCTAGAGCAAGTGGGATTGAGCTATCAACACATAATGAGACTCAAGCTACTAGACAAGACCCCTCTTAATAGTATGGCAAACCTATACTAGTAATCCGGTCTTTCAATCAAACACCAATATCGGTAAAAGACTAAGAACACATCCTTAGCCCTAGCTAGTCATACCTTTTCCTTGAGCATCCTCTTGAAGTTTGATGACACACATCTTCACTTCAAGTCTGGGTCATTGTCTTGATATGCATCAACCTATGATGCATCCTTCATGTGCCCTTCATCAACATATGATGTATCTTCTCTTGACTTGATGATCAACTCATGATCATCTCTTCTTCGAGATCTTGATATGCATCAACATATGATGCATCCTCTTCTTGAACCTTGATGATCAACTCATGATCATCTCTTCTTCGAGATCTTGATATGCATCAACATATGATGCATCCTCTTCTTGAACCTTGATGATCAACTCATGTGCCCTTCTTCTTCGAGATCTTGATATGCATCAACCTATGATGCATCCTTTATGTGCCCTTCATCAACATATTGTAATACCCCGATTTATTCTAAGGAAAAAATCATTCAAAAGAGAAGAATAGAATTAAGAAAGAGGGGTTTTTTGCTTTTCTTCAGCAACCTGGGCCTCGGGTCTTGGCCCAGGAAGCCCATGGGGGGCCAGCCATCTATAAAAGAAGGGGTAAAACCCTAGGCCAGCACTGTAGCTACAGTGCCTTGCCTCTTGGAGCCGCTCCTTCCCGCTGCCGGTCTTCGCAAAGGAAGGAGAAGGAAGGACTGCTGATTGGTTGGCCGAAAGGAGGGACGAGGGATCTTCTTCGTGGGGGATCGTTCAGCGTCTCCCTAAGGTTCTGCAAGGGTAATGATTCTCGATTATCATTGGCTGTTTAGTCGTAGAGGAGAAATCAAATAGATTTGAATGGATCAATTTCGGTCTGCTGTTCACATCAATCTGTCCAGATTGTTGCGTGGGCGTTTTCGTGATCTTAGAGGCTGAACCAGTAGTTTTGATCTACTAGAGATATCTAGATTATGTTCTTAGCTTTTGGTGTCAGCCAAGAACACTTGATTCCTACATTCGAGTCAAAAGGTATGATAGATTTGGTATCTGCTGTCCAGATTTATGACGAGATTAGTCTGTTTTGTTATTTCGTAAAATATGAATTTGTAATTAGAAGAATCTGGGTTTTCACCCAACTAGGTTATTGTAGGTAATTTGATAAACTTTCCAGATTGTTAAAAAATGTTCAATTCGGAGTTATAGATTAAAAGTTATGATTGTTTTAGTGCTGCTGTTTTTTTTTTTTTTTGCTCTGTGCTGAAAGTTCATCAGTCTGTTGACGTACTAATTTGGCCGAATTAGATTATCTTGTCAATTAGAGTATCGTAGATTTGTCGATTAAAATTCACGAAACTGGATTCACCTCATTCGAATTCCAGATCAAGAGTTATGTTGTTTACCGTGCTGTTGTCGAGGCGGTTTAGGCGAATCGTTGGTTTTGATTTAGAGCTTCTAGTTAAATATTGAATCGTTGGGAAAGCGTTGTAGGACGTTATTCAGTAATGTAGTGTTCTTCGCTTTCTTATTTCAGTTATTTAATTGTTTAGGAGGTGAAGCTTTGGCTTCAAGAGCACCATCTTTTCACCTTAGCGCGCCGCCGTGGAAGGCAAGTACACCGACGTTTGTATGAATTGTGTATGTTGGATCTTTGGATGTTAAATCTTGTGTTTTCATTTGATACGTGAGAAGTTTCGATGATTATGTTTCTTCTGTATGTGAAATTCATATGTTTAAAGATGATGCTGGTCGTTGTTCTTAAGTATATTCATGCACCCATGTTCAAGTCCGTCCACAGGAGTGGAACTCCACGGGAGTGGAGTCTAAAATTGCATCCATGTTCATGTTCCGTCCACGGGAGTGGAGTCTAAAGTCCCATCAATTCCAGTATGGGCATGTGAGTCCCACCATTCCAATGTGGGCAGTTTGGACACCTGTATGAAACGTTCTTCATACGGTACTTTGGATCCCCGTATTTTGATAAATACGGGCTTAAGTAAGCACCGACGGGTGTGTCATTGGCTATACCGGTATATGCATATGTGCAGTCCAATCCTTTGAATTTGAACATTCATCTCATATCTTCATAAGTATTCATTTGTTGTATGTTCAGAGGTTGAGAAGAGATTGTCTTGTTCATGTTGGTTGTCTATTCTTATTCATTGTACTTGCTGAGTCTTGGACTCACTCTTGCTTTGTTTATTTATTTTTAGGTGATTGTTGATGAAGTTTCTCTTGGGAGGGAGTAGACATGCACTACTCAAATGCATCACTTTACACTAGTTGAATAAAAGATCTGATGCTGCCTTACATTAGTGAATTGTTGGATTGTAATAAATAAACTTAGACTTGGATGGTACCTTCCTTATCATTGAGTTTGTTTAAATAACTGTTTATATTCATTGATTATTCGTTGATAGAATTATCTTAGTGGATCCAATATTACATTTCCGTTTATGTTCCAATTGTTGATGATCTATTTAACTTAGTTGATGAATTACCGTAAAAATTATTCCGCTGTATGGTTATATGTTAGGTCTTTAAGTAGCATTTTGGCTTCCGAATAGCCAAGGTGTTACAGTTGGTATCACAGCGGGCTTTAGGTCCGTGGTAATTAAGTTATTAAAATAACACACTATGCACAGTAGGTGGGGTTGGGAAATTCATTGTTTCCGCATTTCTATTGTTATGTTTCAATCGTTGAATTGCTTCTGTATTATCTTTCTTGTTGTTAATATATGATATGTTATGATATTCTATATCTATGAATCTATTATATGATTGTCATGAGATGATCATGTATAATCATAATTGATTATATTGTTTAAATGTGTCGATGATGGATGTTAAGAAGTAGAGGCCGTGATTGTGGCCCTGGACTTTGTCAGATTACACCATTATTCGTGGTAGACGAATAGAGTAGTTACCCCGAATACCGTAGTTGTGGGTGTTGAGCGTGAGCTGCTTTAGAAAGTTGTTTTCTTCCTTGATCTTTGAACTTGGCAAATTCTTGTTCTGTGGTGGATGATGAATTTCTCTTGGGTTCGTGGTTCATGGTTGTTGCTGAGTTTCAATGGGTCTCCAATGGTTCTCTGAAGCAATTATTGTTTTCTGACTGTTGAGTTGCTTTTACTACTTGTGATCTTCGTCAACTGGCAATATTGATAATTCCATGGTTGTTCCTTCTTTCTCATTGGAAAAGAATGACTCATTTATTTGTTTGATAGATTGAGTAATGAGAGTTTTATGTTGCAAGTTTGTTAACATGAGAAAGCTTTGGCTCTATGTATTTCTTTTGGATTATTCTGAGTGTTGAAGTTTAATGCATCCCTTTTCTGACGAAAAATTGTTAAAAACCTTTTGTGATGCCTTGTTATGGATAAGTCAAAGAGTGTAATCAACTAACTTGATATGGTATGGGTATCAAGTGGAGTCATTGGTGTGGTGCATAATTAATATTAATTAGTAACCTTGGAAGTGAAATTGATTAAGTTGATGTTGTCTTTTGCTAGTTCTTGATGAACTGTATATATGAGTAGTGAGTGAGAGTATGTTCATACCTATTTGGAGTCAAAAGAGATATTAAGAAGTATGGAACATTGATGAATTAGTCTGGTCATTAAAATTATTTAGGTTGCTGAACTTGTTGGGTTCTTTGGTTCCAATGGATTAATTTAAATGTGTGGAAAGGGAAATAAGTGGAAATGCTAGATTTACATATGCCCTAGTATGATTAATTATTGGAATTGTGTACAACCGGTTGAAGGGATTGAATGTCGGTGGATCTAGAATTTATGGGAGGAGTTCTATATAGTTCTTCTATATAGAATAACACGATGAATTTGGTTGTAGTGTTGTTGAAACTTTTGATGGATAGAAGATTTCGATTTTTTAGGTTTTAGTGTATTTTTGCCGAAATACAAATATGAGGAGTTGAATATGTGTTTGTAAATATCCATGTGAATTGGAAAGGGAAGTAGGTAGCAACTAGATTTCATAATGAGGCTAGTTGATAACAACAATGGTTGGAGTATAACAGTTGTGTGTTGAAGTTTAATGTTGAGCATCACTAAAGGTTGAACTGATATGTTATAATAGGTGGCTTATGCCCACATGATTGTGAAATCATCGGATGATAATGTGTCCTTGTTAAAAAGGGTTTTGGTAGGACCTTTTCAATTGTGTAGTAGACCCCTTCTAAACTTAAAAAATTGATGTAGTAAGGTTGTATGGTTTTGGTATACTCTCGTTTTGACGATGAGTTGGGAAGGTAGTATGAAACAATTTGGTGGAACTTTGGGACTTTCTAATGGAATAGTTGATGATAAAGATTCGTGTTCAGAGTGTATTATTCTTGATGCTAGTAAGATTATCTGCAAGAGATTGTGACTTGTGTGTGGTGATGATTCTTTTAGAAATAAAGTAATTTGATCGTCTTTTGTAATTTTAATTTAGTAAAAGTGCTTCGAGTTCTGCGGTTGTGATCATTTGGACCTCTTGAGTTAGGAGGTGATTGAGTTTGTTTCGAGCAAGGTTTTACAGTTGGTATGACATGTTGAAAGATCTTTTTGGTTCTTAAGTGGTTCCTGTGATTTGGGTTTTAAGAGCTTATCTTGTTTAAGCTGGCAAAATGATGTAGTAATCACAGAAAATGTCTTTTCTTGTTAAAAAAAGGAGTGAAGCATAAGTATTTGAGATTTAAGTCATGTTTCGCATCATGCAATTTATTTGAGTGTGCTTAAACCTTATGCAGTTGTTTCATAAGGGTTTATCAATTAAAAGGGGCAGTACCTTCTTCTCATTTGTGGTTTGGTATTCGCTTTCAGTAGGGCTTGAGCCCGTGACTGTTGACTTTCCCTTATGTTTCCGAGTACTTTGCTTAAGTGACTATTTTCCTTGGTCCTCTGTTCACTGCGAGTGGTAAATGTTTCTATGTGGTGAAAATTGTTTTCATTTGTTTTTTTTCTGAGAAAGGATCCATCGATTCGTTTCACAAGGGTCTTTCAAAGTGTTATTAATTGTTGTTGTGAGACCTTGGGTTGCAAGTTAATTACGGAATATTGGAGGATGAATTGATTTCGCAATATAAATCTTGGAGAGGACTTTATCTCAATAGAATGTTGTCTTTGGAGGCTAAACTGATTGCATTGTTACAGCTAGTAGAATCTATAGCGAGACGTGGTCTAAGTTCTTTTGTTCGTTCCAATGGAACATAGAATTATCCAAAGTATGGAAACCTTGATCAGAGTGTCGCGATTGGGTACCTTGCACGGTTGTGTAGTTAAAATATGATGGTGTTGTAATGAGAGTAAGATTAGCGAAGCGATCTGATCGTTAAAGCGATTATTGAGATAACCGAGATTGTTGGATTATTATCAGGAATGACTTGGACTTGGTAAGTAACTCTCTAAGAGTTAGAATCCTTATACAGATAATTGAGTTGAGAAAATGTTTCATGTTGATGTTATTGCGCGAGTATGTTGGATTGTGAGAATTTTAGGGATTTAATCTGAGGTTTCTCCTATCTTCTATATGAGAAGTTCATTGTAGGAGTCTTGGAGTTTAAATTTGAGCTTCACATTTTATGCTAGGGCTTTGAGTCGCCCAATGATTATGTGTAGAGGAAGTAGAATAAGGGTGGATTGCGAACAGTGGGATGATCATTGATAACACCCTTCTGATGTAGTACATGAGAGTGTGTGATGTGAATTCTGAGTTGTTTGTTCTCAAAGGGTTGAGGTGATATGATTGTGTGAGAGATCTAATTTGGGGATACCTTCTGAGTGCCATCTATCAAATTAATTCCGTCAGTAAAGGAAATCGGTTAGAGAATGTTTTGTGAGATCATTAGAGTCCCTCTTTAGCGGTGTAGATGAGGTGTTTCGATTTGGGTTTGGCGTTGAGATCGCCAAGTTAAGAGTAATAAGTTAGTGTGTTGTGCAATGATTGGGATTTCATAGTTTGAGAGAAATTTTAGTCATAAAATAGAAACTGATAATTTGATGCTTCCTTAAGAAGTGAATCGTTTTCCTGAATCTCGTTTGAGTTTTGTGCTGTTGACCATTGTCTTTCGCAAGTTGAGCTCGGCATTTATGTGGGCATGTGTGATTCTTTCCAATTCAGATGGGATAAAAGAAACATTTGATTTGGGCATTCGAGTGATTTCTCATTTGGAATTCGTGACGTTTATTCACAACCTGCCACTTGGAAAATGGAAATGGTTTTCGTGACGAAATTCCTATTTCTGGATTTGACTCTTTAGTACCGAGCTGGTAACGCATAGTTGCGATGTGAGTCTTTCATTTTCAAATGGGTTTTGTTGGTACAAGAGTTTGCTCAAAGAGAGTTTTGTTGTGTGTTTCTGGTTAAAGGATGTGATCCTTGCTTCAGTGAAGAGTTCATTTGAGAGGTGGAACGATAGTTCTGTGTTCTATGTGCTTGCGGTGTGGTTCGGTATCAATGGGAAGGTTAGGCCAAGGTACATTGGGTTGTTTTCGCGAGTTGTCGTATCGCTAAGACCGTCTCGAGTTCCCTATGCGGTGTACACAACTTTTGGTTTGTTCTGGTGCTGAGTGAGTACCTGGGAGATCCGGAGTTTGCTATTCGTTAACAACGTTGACCATCGAGTAAGATCTTACCTTCGAGTCTTATCCGATGAGTGTACCTGAAAATACCGGGTTGAGTTTTAGTTCAGACGTCGTTTTACGTCATTGAGTTGTGATCTCTTGATCGAGAGAGGCTACTTCGGGGTTGGAGAGTCGCTGGTGTGAGTGTTGTCCAGATTTGTTCGCAACGCGTATCCGTTTACCGTTGTTTTTTTTTCAGTCGCCGTGTTTCTCTCGTGTAGATCGGCGTTTAGATTCGGGGTCGAATCCTGTTAAGGGGGTTAGAATGTAATACCCCGATTTATTCTAAGGAAGAAATCATTCAAAAGAGAAGAATAGAATTAAGAAAGAGGGGTTTTCGCTTTTCTTCGGCAATCTGGGCCTCGGGCCTTGGCCCAGGAGGCCCATGGGGGGCCGACCACCTATAAAAGGAGGGGGAAAACCCTAGGCCAGCACTGTAGCTACAGTTCCGCCGCTACAATACCGACACTACAGTGCTTTGCCTCTTGGAGCCGCTCCTTCCCGCTGCCGGTGTTCGCAAAGGAAGGAGAAGGAAGGACTGCAGATTGGTTGGCCGAAAGGAGGGACGAGGGATCTTCTTCGTGGGGTATCGTTCAGCGTCACCCTAAGGTTCTACAAGGGTAATGATTCTCGATTATCGTTGGTTGTTTAGTCGTAGAGGAGAAATCGAATAGATTTGATTGGATCAATGTCAGTCTGCTGTTCACATCAATCTGTCCAGATTGTTGCGTGGGCGTTTTCGTGATCTTAGAGGCCGAACCAGTAGTTTTGATCTCATAGAGATATCTATATTATGTTCTTAGCTTTCGGTGTCCACCAAAAACACCTGATTTCGATATTCGAGTCAAAAGTTATGATAGATTTGGTATCTGCTGTCCAGATTTATGACGAGATTAGTCTGTTTTGTTATTTCGTAAAATATGAATTTGTAATTGGAAGAATATGGGTTTTCACCCAACTAGGTTATTGTAGGTAATTTGATAAACTTTCAAGATTGTTAAAGAACGTTCAATTTGGAGTTATAGATTAAAAGTTATGATCATTTTAGTGCTGCTGTTTTTTTCTGCTCTTTGCTGAAAGTTCATCAGTCTGTTAACGTACTAATTTGGCCGAATTAGATTATCTTGTCAATTAGAGTATCGTAGATTTGTCAGTTAAGAATTCACAGAAACTGGATTCACCTCATTCGGAATTCCAGATCAAGAGTTATGCTGTTTACCGTGCTGTTGTCCAGAGGCGGTTTAGGGCAGAATGCGTTGGTTTTCAGTTTAGAGCTTCTAGTTAAATATTGAATCGCTGGGAAAGCGTTGTAGGACGTTATTCAGTAATGTAGTGTTCTTCGCTTTCTTATTTCAGTTATTTAATTGTTTAGGAGGTGAAGCTTTGGCTTCAAGAGCACCATCTTTTCCTGCCAACGCGTCGCTTCGTGGAAGGCAAGTACACTGACGTTTGTATGAATTGTGTATGTTGGATGCTGGATGTTCGTACTGTGTTTTCATTTGATACGTGAGAAGTTCCGATGATTATGTTTCTTCCATATGTGAAATTGATATGTTCAAAGATGATGCTAGTCGTTGTTCTTAAGTATATTCATGCACCCATGTTCAAGTCCGTCGACGGGAGTGTAGTCTAAAGTTGCATCCATGTTCATGTTCCGTCCACGGGAGTGGAGCTCCACGGGAGTGGAGTCTAAAGTCCCCTTCAATTCCAGTATGGGCATGTGAGTCCCACCATTCCAATGTGGGCAGTTTGGACACCCGTATGAAACGTTCTTTATACGGTATTTTGGATCCCCGTGTTTCGATAAATACGGGCTTAAGTGAGCACCGATGGGTGTGTCACTGGCTATACCGGTATATGCATGTGTACAGTCCAATCCTTTGAATTTGAACATTCATCTCATATCTTCATAAGTATTCATTTGTTGTATGTTCAGAGGTTGAGAAGAGAATGATCAAGATGATCTTAGATGCACTCCCACATGTCACAGCAAGCAAGATCACCACAAGAACTCAAAGGAAAACCAACGGATCATCAAAAATCCAAAATCATCAAAGAGAAAGAGCAAGAACAAGAATAGACTCATCTTTGGGAATCTTGCTTGGATTTATTTGGGATTGATATTGGTTTATAGTCACTCCATCCTAGAGTACAAAACTCAATAAATGAGCACACAATCAATCCAACTCTCTAGAACCCTAATCTCTCCACATCCTAGCCCTAAACACAAACTAGGTTTCTTCAATTGAAAGGTTGGGGATGCACAACCAGCACCCTCCCTTATTTATAGTGGAGGCTAGCTTCTAAAAGCATATCCCTAATGGGCACCCGTTAATCCCACACACAAACGGGTTTCACTTACGCATGCATGTTAAAGCGTTGTGTTCATCTTCTCTTGACCTAAACCACTTTTCCTTTCGCTGTCTTGCGCCATGGTTTAGCCAAAAGCCATCAAGGCGGTATTTAGGTGAAATTACCAAAATACTCCTTCTCGATCCTTCTCCGAAGACCGAGTCCAATCTTCATGAAGCAATCCTATGCTTCGCCACGTGTAGGTTGATCAACGGCTCTCTTCATGTCGGCAAGTCTCTCCCATTCGGCTCCCACCGAAACCACCATGGCACTTGCACCGACCCCCATGCCGCTTGATGCAACCCGTCGCACCGAACTGCCTGTTCGGTCATTCTTGTCCATTTTGCGCCATGCTTGAGTCCATTGACTTCACCGGGCATCCTCGATCTTTCTGAATCTCAGCTCTCCAAGCCTAGTCCCGATCATCCTCGCTGTTAACCGTCATTGACCTCCAAGCTTTCTGCACAACAATAGACCAAAAAATCGATTCTGGGAACAAGTTCTTCACAACTTAACCCACGTTAGTCAAAACACGCATCATGCAACACATAATCACTAAAAATCATGAACTTGACCTAACCCACAATCATCGCCACCAAGTTGGCCAACAATCACAACACAATCGGTCATACCGCCATGTAATCAAAGGTACTACCGGACTGCGGTAGTACCGCTCCACAATTGTGGTAGTACTGATTCTCAAGGCAAACCAAAACTCCCCAAAACACCTTCTTTGGAATTTACATACTGCTCTATATCCGAAATTACCGCACTGCGGTAGTACCGCCAACCAACTTGCGGTCGTACCAATTTCTGAATGTTCGGACCGATCGTTCAGACCACTCGTTTGGACCCTCCGATCGAACCACCTGTTCGGACACTTGACCTACAGTAGTACCGCTCATACACTTGCGGTCATACCACTCTGCAGAATACCGCGCCTCACTTGTCGGTACTACCAATTATCCTGATGCTTGCTAAAAATGAGTGTTTCGACAAACCTTAAGAGCCATTGCCAATTGTATCATCATCTAAGATCGTGAGCATATACCCATGATATCCACATATAAAGAAATATGGATCAATACTAATGAAACCACAAAACATAGAGTGAACTCCCATAAATGTGTGCATACATTAACTCATAATGGCAGGTCTAAATTCTTCATACCCTCACCATCACTAAGCTACCGGTGAAAACAGTTCATGAATTGGTGAATCCAATCAAAAGTTATTACGAGAACAAGAAAAGAAATATTCATATACAAAATAAGGAGCTGATTGTTTGCTAGTTGGTTGTCTACTTGTTTGTACTAGTTGGCTAAGATGGCAGTAAAGTCATGTGGAGGTTGTAGTAAATCTTTTTTAGCGATGCAGTAAAATCTTTTTTAGTAAATGCATAGAGAGGTTTTTATTTGTGAGACTTATATCATTATATTACCCTCGTCGTCACCAAGTTACTGGTGAAAACCGTTCGTGAATCAAAGCTTCCAATCAAAAGTTATTGCTAAAACAAGAAAATAAACATTCATGTACAAAACAAGCATCCGGTTGTTTGCCAGTTGGTTGTATAATTGTTTGTACTAGTTGGCAAAAGAGGGTAGTAAAGTAATGTAAAGGTTCCGGTAAATCTCTTTTAGAGATACTATAAAATATTTTTTAGTAAATGCACAGAGAGGTTTTTATTTGCGAGACTTATATCATTTTGTTACCCTCATAGTGAACAAGATACCGATGAAAACCGTTCATGAATCGGAGCTTCCAATCAAAAGTTATCGCCAAAAATAAGAAAAGAAACATTCATGTACAGAACAAGGAACCAATTTGTTTGCTAGTTGGCTAGGTTCATGTACATCACGGGCGTTAGGGGATTGATTTTTACTATCGATATGTGTGCTCTGAAGCCATTTTACCATCTATTGCAATATGGCGCATGCAGTTTTACCATCGATCCCACGAGGAAAATGCGCGAGCTGGCGAGCCGCACGTAGCGTGAGGGAGCGTGGGCTGGCACGTCGTGCACAACGCGGCCCACACTGCCAGCCCACGCGTAGAATAATTATATTCTTCAGACTATGGCCAATGCCAATTAACATGCATTGATATGATTTTCTTTTCCTTTCCTTTCCCTTAGAAAGCTCAGAAGAAATTGACACTACCAAAATCCGTTATTAATTCTCGAGGTCAACCGTCGGGAAAAAAACACTCGGGATCATTTAGTCGGGAGAAAACTGGTTTCCCGGGTGTTCCCGAGAGTTCACTCGGGAGAAATAACTTTCCCGAGTGTTCGGACTTACACTCGGGAAACATACAACACTCGGGGAATAGTTCGCACAACGGGTTCACCCACCGTAACAGAATACTTTCCCTAGTGTATGTCAGCCAACGGCACTCGGGAAAGTAGGTAAATTTTCCCGAGTGTATATCAACTACACTCGGAAAATAGGGACATTGTCCTGAGTGTATGTCAACTACACTCGGGAAATCTAGCCACGTAGCGATCCAGTGTTCATATTTGTAATTTTCCCGAGTGTATGTCAGCTAAAAACACTCGGGAATTACCCGGATAGCATATGCACCAATTTTGTACGTACAATATGTTTCATTTTAAACCACGCTAATAGGAAACTCAACAATCAAACAGACCATACATTCCACAACAAGAAAAATACCACCAATTAGTCATAAATCATTACATATATAGATTCGACAAGATTGACATAATGTTTGAGTTTATAATACAACATTCACATATATACCTCATACTCAACACAACATTCAGATTTCAGACTAAATACACTATGCTATGAGGAGCCGATATACATCCATGGAGTAGACAACCCCACCCAAAAGACACTAATTATTCCAAAAGATCACCTCTAACTCAAAAGCCTTCTCACTGCATTGAGCTGTCAGCTTCGTAATAGTATGTTTTCACAAAACCAAACATGTTACTGTGAATAGAGCGACAAAAAAACACAAAATATTAGGAGGCACATCTGTATACTGGGCACATCCCGAGTGTTCCCGAGGGTTCTATCATCCCAGTCTATAGTCTAATCTCTCATCCTATCAAGCCGACGCCGCCCAGCCTTCTTCCTGGTGGTGTTTACCCGGTTATGAACCTAGGTTCATGACAGCTGCATGTCGACCATGGAAGCATTAGCAACTGATGCCTCACCACTTTCTTTAATTTGTTGTTCCAGGGCTCGCATATGCCTTCTCTTTTGCTGGATTCCACGCTCTAAATTCTCTATCTGTTATCAAAAGATATATGTATATTATAACTAAGTACAGCACAAAGCATTGGAACATCAAGATAATGAAGATAGAGAAGGTAAGAATTCAACAGGATATCATAAAGAGCTACAAACAAAATCATGATTTACAATGGTGATATATCTAGCAAAAAGGGATGTTAAGGGGCAATCTTTCACAAATATCAAATTTGAAACAGAATAGTTACAGTGAGGGAAGTGTGGCAAGACAGGATATGAACCATGGAGACATGGAGGATATTCAGAATGCTGGAAAATTAGGCACGAGATCAATGTTGTATACAACTGTCACCACATGTCTGTCCTTAAGTAATGCATAATAAGATATCTGTTATTTGTCCTTCAGAAATAGGATAACTTTTTCAATAATTGGAAACCGGGGGGAATCCCCTCCTTACAGTAAAAAAACGAAAAAGATTGCCCAGCTATGTTAGAATATGATTTTGCCTGACATACAAGTCACCAGAACAGGGTATTAATTCTCAAGATTTTGTTGAATCACTACATGTCAATTCACTGCTTACAAGTTTCCACTGCATTTACTATTTGTTTAGCCATTAATTGTGTCCAGCAGTAAATCATAATGCATAATGTATCATAAATGGCTGCTGCTTCTTCAAATGGAACAAGATTGAACATTAGCAAAACGTAAAAACTACAAAGTGCTAAAGAATAGGGGGGAAACATTACTTGATTCTTTGTGCCTTCAATGTCTTTTATAGATTGTTCAATTAGTCTGCTCAGCGAACTGGTACCAAATGCAATCTCCCCAGCAAGCATCTTAACTTGCTCGATTAGTAGATCCATTTGATCTGACGTCGTGATTCCCCCTGATACACAAAGTACTGTAAATCATAACCAATAATCATTCATAAATTCAACTTGTTCACTTTAAAACAAAATCCAATTTGATGGGGAGGAAGCTGTGAACCCTGATTACAACATCAAATTGATGTAAAGTAGAGCAACATATTTAATTAAGAACATTTTGGGCGATACAATAGCAAACACCTTAGGAATAAGCCACATACCAATACTCATTGCAAAGTAGCAGAATGGAATGTCACCAACCAGCATTGCATCTGGTGCTGAACCAGTAACTGAAGAATGCTCTCCATTAGCAGATCTTAATTGATTGATCTCATCCAATGGATCTAGCAAAGCAGATGATAGTGTCTTTCCATTTGCCGTTTTTTTGCACAAGCGTAGAACTATCTTGTGAAGTGCTTAACTTCTGAAAAAGACAGAATTAGTACACTTTTCAAGTTAAAAGGCATGGCTAATAACTAATAAGTACAGAATCGTGAAGGCAAAAATATATGTAGAAAATGGCGCAATAGGTCAATAATGAACACTTACATCTTCCTCACTAACAGAAATTTGGCGCTGATGACTAGACAAATCTGTCGAAGCAGGAATATTGTTCTTTGTGGAAACAGGTATTAACTTGGTCAAGCGTTGTATTCTGCACATAAGAGCAGATTTTGCTTCCTCTTCCTCCTCCAGACGTGATTGCATTTTTATCTGGTCCTCCTCCAACTAAACAAGGCAAAGAAGAGTAACTTGTCAGGCATTTATCAACTTATCAATGTAAAATCATTGTGTAGATATACTTAAAGAGAAGAACCAAAAAAATTCAAGCAGCACTTAACCACAGAACTAAAGTTGTATTGCATAGCTCCCTTCAAAAAAGGATTTTGGTGCATGCTTCCATCCCAAAAAGAAAATGGAACTGACCTGCTGGCGTAAACTCGTGATTTCTTCATGACTAGCACCACCAATCATTCCTCTCCTTAGCTGGTCGAGCTCTTGCTTTAGAGAGGATCTTTCTCTCTGATCATCATAAAGACTATTCACAAATCCTATTGATTACACAAATTATAGATAGAAACATATAACTTCGTAGAAGAAATAAAGTACCATATTCTGGATTAATAAATAAATGATGAAACAATGAAGCATCTTATCAAGACTTCAAAACTACGGTGCAAAAAGGCCACATGATCTACCAACTCCATGCCCCTATGAGGACAAAGGACCAGTGTCCCATCTCTTAACTAAATTCATTAACAACATATCACAAACAGGACACCACAAGAACGAAGAGAGTAGAAATATTAACCACTCTATATATAGTTACCTTAGATATATAGTTGACATCGAGCAAACGGTATATTTTCTGTTATAGTGGTCCTCCATTGTTTTGCATAATCTACTTGATGCGGGAATCCCTACAACCAGTTCTGATATTCCTACGACCAGTTCTGTTCAGGTACATGGGAACAAGCTGAAGCCAGCCGTAAGACGAGCCAGAAGGAAGCAAGGTCTACAACCAGCTCCCGAATGTCTACGACCAGCTCCCCAAGGTCTACGACCAAATCATCAGGGTCCACAACCACTTCAAGAGGGTCTACGACTGTTGGTCCAGCTTTACGAGCAGTACTCGGTGCAAGGAGTACTCGTCGGAAACAGTACTCGTCAGGAACAATGCTCGGCGGAAGGAGTACTCATCGGGAACAGTATTCGTCGGGAACAGTACTCGTCGACTATAGTACTTGGTGGAAACAGTCTACGACCACTACCAGATGGCCTACGACCACGTCCAGATGGTCTACGACCACCACTAGGAGGCCCACGATCACGTCAAGGCAGGAGATCCTAACTAAATCATGAAAGGGATTCTTTAGGGTGAGATATTTCCGTTTGTAGATAAGTTTTGGTATATATCTTTTAGTTTGATTCAGTTATAATCTTTCCATAACTGTCTTAGGAAAGAATTTCGGTTGTAATATTTCCATAATTGTATTAGGAAATAGTCTTTGTATGATACAGAAGTTAGAGATAGAATCGATCGCGCCCATAGGTGCCAATATAAGGCCAGGGTATTGCCCATTGTAAAGGGGGAAGAATTTTGGAAGAAATACAGAAAAGTCACGGCAACTTTGTGGCGCATATCTTGTGTGTTTGTTGAAATTTTCCCATCTAGGGTTTGTTGAGGTTGGTGCAAGGCAAGCACACCTCGTTCTTGAGATTGACTACCAAATCTATACAATTCAACTCGTCTAATTCGTGATCTTTGCCGTTCACGGTTGGAGAAGCTTCAAGTTCATGCTTCTAATCATCCTTGATTAGTGCGTGAACATCTGGTTTCCGTCTTCACTGTGACGTGACCGAAGGAGCTGCTGCTGTCTTCGTCGTCGCCAGGATCAGGAAGGGGTGAACTCTAGCGACAAGAAGGAGAACAATGCCATTGTTGTACCGCAAAAGATCAGGCCATCCTGCGCATCGGCTAGTCTTACAATTTGTTCTGTATCATTATGGTATCAGAGCGTGGTTGATTGTGGTATGGAAATTTTTTTCTTTCTGCTTTCAGGATGTTAGGAGCGAGCCAAAGGGGTTCGAGTGGTTACCCCAGCGACGACTTGGGAGAATCGCTCGATGATGACTTGCCACTCGCTATACAAGCACGATTCAAGGTGATCTTCGGCCACATCAAGCGCCGACAGGACGTCATCCGTGCTGAATTCGATAGAAGCATCAATGGGGTGAACGCAAGGATCACCGAAGTGCAGAATACGTTGAATGCTCGCCTCACGGAGGGCTTCAACAATCTCGTAGTTTCTCTTCGTCGCTTGGAGAAGAGATTACCGCTGCTAGAAGGGGCCGGCACTGTACCATCCCAAAAAATTGGTTTGTTTTTAAAGTTTTAAAAGAAAAAGAACCATTTGGGTTTTTCTGCTAAAGTTAAAGCTTAATATGAATTTTCAAAGTTCAAAAATAATTTAATATGATTAATTTCAACATCAACTATTATATAAAAATTATTTTATTTGGGTTCTATGTGCTTGGATGTATTTTCTAGAATTTTTCCGAGTGCATTTGCTATTTTCTATTTGCCATTTGGATTTTCTGCTATTTTATAAAAAAAGGAAAACTAATATAAAATCTCATAAAAGCCTCTTGGGCCGAAACTCTCCCTTCAGCCCAATTCTTATTCCCTTCTCCAGCCTAAAGCCTTTTGCGCTGCAGCCCATTACCGCATTTGTTTCGCTGGCCCACATCTTCTTTTGTCCCGGTTCGCTTCAGTCCAGTCCACCTCAGCCGCCAGGCCGCTTGCCGTTTTCATCTCCCGCCCGAAGCCCATCCTTGGCCCACACCTCCTTGGTTGTTCCTCCCGCACGCAAAGCCTGGCCCGTTTCTTTTCTTTGGCCCGGTCCGCTTGTTTCCTTGCACGCACAGCCGAGAGTCAGCTCGTGCCTTTCCTTTTCATTTTGTTTCACTGCCCATGGGTCCGATCGCCACGAGGGCATCGTCATCTCCAAGGACTCCCGCGTCCGTATCTTGCACGACATGAGCGCCGCCGGCCTCGTCTTGGTTTCCTTCTCTCCATACCTATATAAAGCCTCCCCATCACGTCAAAGGTCTCGCCCAGCCTCCCTCCACCAAAACCCTAAGGTCTCTTCCCCGGATTCATCTTCGTCACGCCGCAATCGTCAAAGGACCGAGCCGATCACCGAAGCCTTCGCCGTCAGACAACCTCCGGTCGTGACTCCACCTCCTTTGGATTCGCATTGACGTGGGCTTCGTCGTGCCTCCACCATCTTCGGCCGAGAGTCATCGCTTCGTCGTTTTCGTTTTCGTCCGACAAACCGATCGCCAGCCACCTTGTCTGATATGCTTTCCGGTAAGCATCTTCGCTATTTCAAGCGCATCTTATCGTGTCCCTGGTTGATCTCATCTAATCCCCCTCATCCTTCTTGCTCCTTGGCCACCGAACCACTTTTGCCGTCTTCACCCGTGAGCACCGCCGCCGCTAATGTCACCTCCACCACCGTTTTTGCTAATGCCACACTGACCTTGGGTTTCCGTTTTGCTCCTCAGCTGGACTTCTTCCGCCGCCAGTCATCGTCGACGCCGTCATCTCTACCGCTGGCCATGGCCGTCCCCTGGAGCATCTAAGCCATGTCACCCTTCCACCTCAGCCTGCCACACCCTCTTCTTTGCTTATGTGGCATCCGATACACCTCCTGGTCAACAGGCATGTGGTGCACCCGAGCCAAAGGTCCATGGAACCAGTCCACCATGCACCATCTCTATGACCAGTGGGCCCCACTCGTCAATTTCAATTTTATTTTATTTGTTTTCAGCCGAAATTCTCTTGCTGACGTCAATTGATGCAATAATTATCTTTTCCTTCAGAAAAGTAATTCCAGTAAATCCATAAATCTGATTTTTAGTATTTTATGTGATTTCAATCTTCCATAGCCCATATCTTTTGCATCCGTACTCCGATTGAGTCCATTCAAATTTATAAATTCATCTAAATTCGAGATCTATTTATCTGAGATTTTTATTTAATTTTTGAAGTTTGTTTTCTCTCTGTTATTTATTTATTTGGTTTATTTGCTTGTTTTTGCGAGTAGACGTTGATACTTCGGGAAGCTTTGAGCAAGGAGTAGCACACCAAGATCAAGATCAATCACATGATTTATTCCCAGGCAAGTCATGGTCCTTTGATCATATTGAACCCATGATTTCAAAAGTATATTGTTTTATACAATTGCATACTATCTTTATATAAATTGCTTTGGGTATAGTTATTATCTGTTGTCGTTATGCCTCCATTGATTATTTGAATGCCATGAATCCTTTGTCACCTTAGCATGGGTAATTTTAGTTGGATATATTTGTATTGCCAACACGGGTATCGTATCAATGCTTAGTTCAGCTCAGTTACGATGGGTTTGTCATCACATGTGTCATAATGATAAATCTTGACTTAATGAAATATGGAATTGTGGTGGTGAGCCACTCTTGATAAAATTTATGTACCATGACGGGGTTAGTCATGGGTTTTGGTTAAACAAAATAGTTTTCGCTCGGGCGAGTGGTTGGTGGATAGTGGGGATGTGGATTGAACATGTTGTGGGTTTGTGGTAGTCTCGCCTGAGTAATTTGTCAAGGACTTAATGTTGTGCGCCATTGAATTGGGACTTAACCGTACAACCACATGCCTGATGGGACGGGCCTGGCTGACTAATTAGCAATGTTTTAATTTCGGTTCTGTCATGTGAAGTGTGAGTCGTGGGAAACATATTCTCACGGTGGCGCAAGAGGGGGGGCCTGTCTGGTCGGAAAGACATTCAGTGTTGAAACCTTAGCGGGCAGAACTGGGTTAAGAAGGAGCTTTATAAAAGCCTTGTGATGATCACTTAGTCGTACGCCTACGGAAGCGTGAAATGCCTGACATTATAAGTTGATCTCTATCTCTTGTGGGTCAAGATGTACAACCTCTGCAGAGTGTAAAACTATTCGAATAGCCGTGTCCGCGGTTATGGACGTGCTCGGGAATTTCACACGGGAGATAGAGTTTCTTTAAAAATGTGTCGGAGTGTGGATGAGAAGTTCACTTGATGAATATAATGTTCGTTTGGTGAATGGGTCATTCACTTGGTGGTTTGTGTCGATTGGTGAATAGGGATTCACTTATCTTTGGTTTGGTTAGGAGTGAATGGGAAGTTCACTAGTCGTTCAAAACAATTGTTTATTTATCTAATATTGTTTTCGATTCAGCATTTCAATCTATTTATTGTATTTATCGTAAACGTTGCTTTATGCAAAAGAGCCATACAGCTAACCTTTGTTCAAGCCCTGCATGAATACTATTTGCATACATTTCCCCACGGCTTGCTGAGTACATTCAAAGTACTCATGGCTTTGCGCCCTGTGTTGTTTAATCTCCCCAGAAGAACCAGGGAACTCCGAGTTCTACCAGGAAGACCATGAAGGTTTTGCAGATTAGGATGTGTTCTCCACTCGATTGCCTGTGGGCATGTTGATTGGTCATTTGAAGAGTTTCGTTCCACTGTAAGAGTTTATTTGTTTCTTTAACCCTGCGTGGCAAGTTAAATAAACGTTGACCATAAGGTCTAGCTCTTATTATTATTTGTTACTTTGAGATCTTTTTAGTTAAATCGAATAAATAGATGGTATTTCATCATTGTTTGCCTGTGTGAGCTAGCTACTGATCTGGGACTAGTTCAGAATACACAGAGGGTTCCTGAGATGCATTTTCGGGTCCCGACAGGCACCCAGCATCAGGCACCAAACTTGGCACGACGTGCGCAGTCGCATGACGACTCTCGTTACTATGGTGCTGATGATGATGACATGTCCGATGGCCATGGAGGCTAACCACGACCACCACGATGTGATTATTTTGATCGCCGACCGGCATTACATGGAGGACACCGTGACGGTGGTGTGCAACGCGGGGACGACAGTATTGGCCGAATCAAAATAACCATACCAAAGTTCAAAGGCAGAGTGGAACCCGAAGCTTATGTAGAGTGGGAGATGCGTGTCAATCAAATCTTCGACAACCATAACTACTCCAAATAAAAGAAGGTTCATGTTGCTTCAATTGAGTTCACCGAATACGCTATTATTTAGTGGGATCAATTGAACCATGCAGGAGATTATCCACACACTTGGGAGGGGATGAAACAAGTCATGAGGACTAGATTTGTTCCAGTGTACTATACTAGGATGCTGCATACAAAGCTACATCGTCTATCTCAAGGCTCCAAGTCCGTGGATGAGTACTATCAAGATATGCAAGTGCTCATGATTCGTACTGGTGTTCGTAAGTCCACTGAAGCTACCATGACATGTTTCTTTGAAGGGTTGAACGATGACGTGCGGAATCGTGTTGATTGATGCAGTATAACACTGTACAAGAGCTTCTTCACCAAGTGGAGCATGCTGAACAATAGGTAAGGGACAACCATCCAAAGGTAACCATCCAAAGGTTGGCCACACCAATCCATCGAGTTGGAGGTGTCCAATTCAGCCAGATGGTAAAGGAGGTTCAAGCTCTAAGCCGGTTGTATCCACCAACCCGGCGGGACTACAATTGAAAGAAGCTTCAAAGTCCGTAAGTACAGCAAGCAAGGAGGCATCTAAATCCAATTCGAATGCCTTCTCTATTGCTCAAACACTTGACATTGAGAGCTACAAGTGCAAGAGCAGAGGGCACATGAAGAAAGACTGCCCAAATTCGAGACAAGTGCTACTTGTACAAGAAGGATATGCATCGAAGAGTGATAGGGACGAAGCTGATCATGAAAAAGAGCCATCCAAGGATTCCGACATCGAAGTGGTGTATTGTGATCCCAAAGTTGGCCCAATGTTGATGACTCAGAAGGTACAATACGCTGATCATCGAGAAAGGACAGCGACATGGAGTCTTCCAAACCCAATGCATGATCAAGGGCAAACGGTGCAAGCTGATGATTGATGGAGGAAGCTACAACACTGTAATCAGCAAAGACATGGTTGATGCACTTTCATTAACCACATGGCGTTATCCTAAGCCATACTATATGCAGTGGCTTCACAATGTTGGTAAGCTGAAAGTTACCTATAAAGTTTCAGTACTATTTTCCATTGATGGCTATGAATATAGGATGGAGTGCGACGTTATGACTATGCACGTGTGTCACATATTGCTGGGGCGTCCATGGCAGTTCGATCGAAATGTTACACTCCAAGGAAGGGCTAATCGATTCATGTTGATGCATAGAGGTGTGTTTCATTCTTTGCTTCCTAAAAGAGATGAGGAGATCCATTCTGATATTGTTATAAAGAGCACAGATCTTCTGAATAATACCCCAAAATCGAGGACAGTTTCACTTGAAGGAGGAGGGGATGATGCGGGCATCCCTACGACCAGTTCTATTCGGGTACATGGGGACAAGCTGAAGCCAGTCGCAAGATGAGCCAGAAGGAAGCAATGTCTACGACCAGCTCCAAAAGGTCTACGACCAACTTCGCGAGGTCTATGACCAGTTCCCCAAGGTCTACGACTAGATCATCAGGGTCCACGACCACTTCAAGAGGGTCTATGACCAATTGGTCCAGCTTTACGACTAGTACTCGGTGAAAGGAGTACTCATCAAAAACAGTACTCATCAGGAATAGTGCCCGGCGGAAGGAGTACTTGTCGGGAACAGTACTCGTCGGGAACAGTACTCGTAGGAAGGAGTACTCGGAGGGAACAGTACTCGTCGACTACAGTACTTGGTGGGATGTAACATCCCAAGTTTTGGCTTGTGTTTCAAATGTAAGAAAATGAGTAGAAATTAAAAACTTTTCTTACATCTTGTATTTCCTGTATGATCTGAAAAATTATTGTAAAGGATTTATGGAAATACAAAGTCACAAGTCTTTTGATCCAAATCTCGACCCTTCAAAAACATTCTTGTCAAATCTTATGATCTTTCTTTGGAAATATTTTTCCTAAATCCTAGGGATGGTATGTGACCCCTCTGAAAAATTTCACAATTTTTAGAAATTGTTTGGATATTTTTAGAGGGCAGTCAAACATGTTTGACTGTTAGTCAAACCCTAGTTCAGAACCTTGTTAAAATTTTGGACAAAAATGCAAGGCATGAAAACCTCTGATAATTTTATACAAGGTCAATCCTAAAGTTAGCAAGCTTTTGTAAAAATTTCAGAATTTTTGGAGTTAGTTTGTTACCTTAAATAATTCCTCCAAGTTTCAGCTGTTAATTTAAAACCCTAGTCAAACCAGTTGGGTTCGAGTGAGACTCGGGCTCGACCCTCTTGGTCGAGTCGAACCAACTGAGGGAGCCGGTTCACTTTAAAATAAGGCGCGCGTCTCTCAACCGCTGGATTCTAATCGGACGCTCCAGATTGAGCGTGACCTTCGGACCCCCGATCGTCGCCGATAAATCTTGATCGTCCATTTTGAATCCAACGGCCACGGCATTCTTTTTCTGTTCTTCTTCTTCCTCTGGCTCCCGTACCAACGTGTGCTCCACGGCAGGGAGTAGGAGAGGGCAGTGCCTCGTCCCCTTGCATGTCAACGGTTCTTCGCATTAAATGTGCCCCAGCCTTTCGGCTCCCATGTCTTGGTCTTCACTTGCCCCCATCATTTCTTTGGTCCATGGCTGCACCATGAACCGAGCTCACCCTTGAGCTCTTGTCTTTGCCCAAACCCTAGTTTTCCATCTATAAATAGCCCCCTCAGTTCCTCTATTGAGTTCCTTTACACCACCCTAGCTCCTTCTCTGTTTTCGGAGCTCCAAACCACTAAAAATCCCAAATCACCATTGTTGGCCGTGAAGCTCCATTGTGGACTTTGGTGCTCCAGTAGTTCATCTTCAATTCTTCTTGTACCCTTTTTGAGCTCCTTAATCTCCTATGCATTTCCCCTAACTTAATTTTGGGTTTCATTCACAGGAATCACTCAATTTTAAGTTTGAATCTTTTTGGCTGAAATCATCCCCTTTCTTCTCTAGCTCCGGTAAGGGCTTCTTTTCTCAATTAATTGCTATTGGAGCTTCTCTAAGCTATAATGAAGCTATAGCGATGATCTGGTCTCACTCATTTTGCTCAGGGCATCTTTTTCACTTCATCTTCTTCATCTCCGGTGAGCTCCTCCGTGGTCAAGGCTTCTCCGGCCACCTTTGAAGCTCTTCTTGGCCAAGGTAGCTTCTTATTAGTCCTTAGATGCTGGGGCACTCGCTTCTTTGGACAATGCGAAGCTTTTTGAGCCATTTTCGTTTTCGACCGTAGTAGTCACCATTCCTTTTTCCGGCTCGCTGGCGTTGTGGGCCGCCGCCGCTGTCGAGGTCATCACCATCAGGTCCGCAAGATTATTACGAACCGATTTTGGCCTATAGGTTGCGCCGCCGTGGCCGGAGCCACCGGTGACGAGCCATTGTCTACGCTCGGGTTTTTGCCGGACATAATCGTCACTGGGATTTGTTGATTAGGACAGAGATTTGCTCATTAAATGTTAATCATTGCTAATCATTGGGTTAACATTTAATGACTATCTTAAAACGGCTCTATGTGTCACTAACAGGTGGGCCCCCAGGTCTTTAAACCCCTTCGAGCGCTGTCGCACGGTTGATTTCGGACATCATTAATATTAATCATTGCTAATCATTGTTTAGCAATTAATGGTTGTCCTAAATAGCCCTGTGTGCCACTGTCATGTGGGCCCCACATCCTCAGCAGCCCTCTGGAGTGTGCGATGCACTTAGTTTATTGTGCACCGTCCATCTTGAGATCTGTGGCCCAGATCCTCGGGAACTTTCGGGCCCCCGAACGTTCCAAGTCGCTAGGGGCCTTCCATCTCTAGATCTGCGGCTCAGATCGCGGAGACGTTCGGACCACCGAAGGTTACTACGCTCTGAGCCCTCCATCTTATGATCTACGGTCATGGATGATTGGTGCTTTCGGGTCTCTGAAAGTCCCAATTCGTGTGGACCGTTGGATCTTGATCCAACGATGGGTCCCGTGGGCCTTCTCGCGCGCGTGCGTTGTGTGCGGAGCGCGTGGGCTGTTGGATTCCCGATCTACGGCCCACATTCGTCCACATCGTTTTTCTTTTGATAAGTTTGATTTTATTTCAGTAAGCTTTTATTTGTCAACTCAAAATTGTATTAAAACTTTAAAAACTCATAACTAATTCGTTTTAAATCCTTTTTAGATGATTCTAACTGTGTTAATTTCCTGTTTAACTGAAGTTTAATCTAAAAATACATTTAGACATTATTCTATGCCAGAAATTTTTGTAAACAATATTAACTTGTTCCAGCCATTATTGCATATTCCAGAAATTAAATTGAAACTTGTAAAATGCATAACTTTTTCTGTATAACTCCAAACTGGGCAAACTCAAACTTGTAAAATTCCACTGTTAGCATACTTTAATATGAAATAGGTTTTGCTCATGTTTATATTCCTGAAAAATGATATATGCTAGTTTTACAACTTATGAAAATCATAAGTAATTCATTTTAACTCCAATTTGAGTAAACTCAGTTTTGCTGTTATTAGGATACCATATTCCGCCTATCATAGCGACATATTTGAGTACGCACCACTGGATCCTTTTAGTCATTATACCAAAGAGGAACCAGGTACTATACCTTGATTCCCTAGTAAAAAAAGCCACAACTTCACCCTTGTGCAAGGAGTACTCGACAAGTGTGCTCATTTCCTCCATACATAACTCTATTGTAGTCTTCCTTCGTTTGAAATGGCCGGGGTTAACTTTTTGGAAACATGTAGGTCGTTCATCTCCTATGTTGCCGATGGAGGGCTATACAAGGGAACGAACGCTACACTTAATCACAGGACGCGATTTCCGGTACGTGCTACAACACAATAATCCTATATCATACTTCGTAATAATGCGTATCGAACTGACTATACCTATATATGTAATTCTATTTTTGCGGTCTGCAAAGAAAAGCGCGAAGAATGTGCATTCTACGTTTACCATCATATGCAGATTCTTATGAGTGCTAAGTTGAAGGATCTCGAGGTTGGTCAATCTCGCAATAATTATTTCCTAATTATAAATTTAAATATATATGCTTACTACTTTACTCTTGCTAGCTACAGGGCTTGAATATAGATTTAGATTCACTCGTTCAGAGAGAGATCTCGGATGTTCGAGGGAGGCTCTGCACCTTCATCATGACGGATATCATTGACGCTGACGGAGAGTTTCACTACTCCATCAACACCGCTGAACGACCTTGAAACAATTGATTCATTAATTGTAATTCACTTTGAATAGTTGTAATTCAATTGTAACTCTAGCGACAATATTTGATACATATTCGTTTGTAATTGATTTTGAGTTATAAATGATCACTTTGAGTTGTCAACGATTGATTCATCTGTGATGTATCTATTTTCTGTCTGCTTGTTTTCAGAGGGCATGGCTAGCAATTCCTGAGGCTAGCCGAAAATATAAAAAAAATAGTTAGACTGAAAGAACTATCACAGACGGTTTGATTGTTAAACCGTCTATGTGGATATCACAGACGGTTGGTAACTAGAACCGTCTGTGTTGTGACTTATCACAGACGGTTTTTTTAACCGTCTGTGATAACCACCAGTTATCACATACATACAAAAACACAAACGGTTTTGAACCGTCTGTGATGACGTTTTCTGTAGTAGTGATCATTAATATGCTTCACGATAATTAATCATGAATGCCTGTGGGTGTGGAGTATAATTAACTGAAACAGGTTAGGGTCGATGGCAATGTAAGCGATTTATAAAGAAAGAAATTAAACTAGTACGTAGTACTCCTATCTGCCGAAGCATCCGGACCTTGGGTGCACAGCTGCGGTTTGCTCTTGGAACTTTTGGGCGACGCTGATGGCTTGGCGACGTCACCTTTCTTCTTCCTCTGCCGGTACAAGCCCTTCAGCCCGCCGCGGGCAGGCGCCATCTAGTAAGCAATCTCTCCTTCAATTCCGCCGCCGTCGTAGTAATTTGCAAGCCGCCGAGTCGAATTCCTCTCCTTGGCATGCACGAAACGAGAAGATTTAAGAATGATCCGGTTGATGGGCCCGAGCGCGTCCGATTCAGGCCATAGAGGCCCATCGCGGTCTCTAAGCACGTGATGGGCCTGAAAGGAACAACGAACTGGGCGCGTACAGCAGCGGAGGCCGAGGAAGCGCGTGGTCCGGGGCTTAAGAGGTCCAAAATGTTGTGGGCGGCCGTGACTTTTCGTGTGTCGGCTGGCGGGCTCAAACAATCGCCGTTTTGACCTTTACTTTTTTTGTTGACTTGGATAGAGACCGTGTGTCGGCAGCAATGCCATGGATTTTGGAGCATCTCCAATGATTTTTTCCGGTACCAAACTAAGCTACGCCAAACAATTTAAAATATTGGAGAGGAGTACTAAACTAGCACAAGTGCTAGTCCAGATACCGGTACCATGGGAACAGGGATGGGAGAGAGGAGCATAGAAGAGACTAAGGGACACTGACTAAGGGACACTGAGGGAAAAAGTAAACTTAGCATCCAAGTGACGTGGTAATTACGTGGCATTGTCTACCAGTGAATATATACAGGGGAGTAAACTGGAAAGTTCCACCGCACGTACGTACTCGGCACGTCGAGCTGTCCTTTTCACAACTCAGCCGTCGGGTGTGTCCCCAAAAAAAAAAAAAAAAGATACATGAGAAGGTTAGTCTTACACCAGTGGATGTGCTGTGCCTGCGTGTGTCGTCCATCCAAAATTCCAAATAGGCGAGAGGGGAGTGGGGAGAATGGCCACCGGTGGCAGCAACGCGGAGAGAGAGAGAGAAAGCGTGGTCTGTCGCGCCTAGCTCGCTCGTGGAAAAACCGGAGGAAAATGGTAGTAAATAAATAAGCGGCCGGTCGCTTTCGCACGTCAAGCAGACCACGTTGCATGGAGGCTGACGGGGTCAATCAAACCCCACTGCGGCTACGTCGCCCCGTCCGTCGCATCGCACCGCATTCCAAAATTCTCCCAACCCTGCTTGGCATGCTTTCTCCGCTTCGCGTTTTATTTCTCACCGACCGCTCTGCCTGTGCGGTCAATCCTAGCTGTCGCCACGCCCAGCACGGCCAATGGTTGAGTTGGATCCAGGATATCCGCGGCGAAGCAACACCATTGGCCACCGCCATCCTATCAGATGTACAAGAAAATTGGAGTAGCAATGTAGCAGTATCAGCAGAAGTAGTTACTACACATCAGGTCAGTCAGCCAGTCAATGGTTGCTAGCGACGAGGTTCATTTTTCTTTCCTCTCATCTCAGGAAAACAGGAATACTCGCAGCCTAGCCTTATCGAGTCATGTTGATTAAGCACCGGATGAGTCTAGACGCCGACCTGTCATGTACAGAGATAGAGATTAAAATACAGGAGAGTGTTTGGTTGGTGGGATAGAGTTGAATAGGATAAGATGGTCTTGTATCATATTGTTGGATGGAGTGGATGAAATGGTTCGGCATTTAGAAAGAATATTCTACAAATTTGTATCTCACAGTCTATGTGGGATGATTTCATTCAAGCAACAAAACACATGAATGACTTTTTTCTTGAATCAACTCATACATGTATCACTTGGTGCAAACAGCCAAACACACCCTTAGACTATCTAGGCGCAAATCACGGTGCAATGGTAGCCGATGAACGCATCCCCCTTCATTGAGTTTTTGGCTTATATAACACTGTTCACCGTACTAATAGCAATTTCGGCCATCTCACTACGTGGCCCAGGGGGGCTGGACTCCCTACCATACCCCACGTGTGAAATCCGGACCCCTGGGGCACAGACCAGGCCAAGTTCAGCCCCCAGGGGCACAGAGGGCACTGCAGTGCCCTCGAGCCACGGATGGCGTGAGTCTGTGCCTCTCTGGCACGAAAGTGCCGAGCTGCCGCGAGGGGAGTGAAAAAAGTGGATTAAAAAATTATTTCTGATACTATTTGGCACTGTTTGATACTATTTGAAATATTGTTTCAAACTTTTTTAAAAAAATTCTTTGGATTTTTTTATTCTTGTATTTTTACCTCGCACTCGTAGCTTCAAATGTATTATCATATGTATGAGAAAAAATTCCATAAATTTTTTCACATGGAATCGCGGCACAGCACAACACACGCAGCTTCAAACATGGGTGTCAACCGTCGCCATCGCCACCCTTTACAACCCTCAGTGGTTTGGTGAGTCGATGGATAGTGCATGTGAAACACTATTTGATGATGCGGCGGCAAGTGGTGGTACACCATCCCGGACGCGGCGGCGGGCAATAGTACACCGTCATCGGTCGCGGTGTACTGCTGCCCACCACCGTGATCGATGACGGTGTACTACTGTCCGCCATTGTATCCGATGATAGTGTACTACTGCCTGCCACCGTGTCATCAAATAGTATTTCACATGCACCGTCCATCGATTCACCGAGCCGCCGAGGGCTATGAATGGTGGCGATGGTGACGGTTGACACCTATGTTTGAAACTGCGTGTGTTGTGCTATGTCGTGACTTCATGTGAAAAAATTTATGGAATTTTTTCTGGTACATGTGATAATACATTTGAATCTACAAGTGCGAGGTAAAAAATCCAAAGAAAAATAATATATTTTTTAAAGTTTTAAATAGTATCAAATAATATCAAAAATATTTTTTAATCCACTTTTTTCACTCCCCTAGCACCTCTCGCGGTAACTTGCCACTTCCATGCCAGGGAGGCACGGACTCGCGCTGTCCATGGATCCAGGGCACGAGAGTGCCCTCTGCAGTCCCCTAGCTAGAGGCCGAACTCGGCCTGATCCGTGCTCTAGGGGCCCGAATTTCACATATAACATGTGGTGGGGAGTCCAACCCCTAGGGCATGGCGGAGGGTGCTATTTTTGGTATTGACATAAGAAGAGAGCCAAAGTTGCTATTAGCATGGTGAATAGTATCATAAGAGCCAAAAACTCCCCTTCATTCCTGTCTCGTATTTCTTTAAGGCTTTGTTTGGTTGAACATGGGAGATTTTCCCTGGGAGCAAAATACCGGTGGGGATTTTTTTTGTTCATATAGGATCCCTGTGGATAGCAAACTCTAAGAAAATTAATCCCTTTGGTCATTTGGAAAATCAAAGTAAGAAAACCACCCTGCTCACACTCCCTTGTTGGTGGCGCTCAGCGGCTGGGACATTGGCACAGCAGCAGAGTCCTCGTGGACACCGAAGCCGTGGCTATTGCCGCTAACAATGGTGATGGCCTGGAGCCCCAGATCTGTAGGCTTGTGATGGCGGCACTGTGGTGTCACAATGGAGCTCGCTGTGACGAGGAGGAGGCCCCCAGATCTGGTGCCCTTCGACCTATCCGATTGTCTTCCTCATCACCGTCCGGCTACCACCACCGAATCATTGTTGTTGCCTGATGTACTGTGGAGCAGCGTCGCCATGCTCCTTCTCGAGTAGAGCCGATGTCGCAATCTTCCTTCACTGACTTGCAGCACCACACCGCCCTCCATGAATTGCAGCAGCACCATGTCGTTCCCCGCCCAGCGCAGCTACAACCTTCAATTTGGAGAGCTGCCGCCTCCTAGCCTCCCATCTATGGGCCACCGCACACGGAGCGTGGACTCGGGCACCTCCCCGACCTGGTGTTCCGCGATGCTCGCTGAGATTGACGAAGCAGCAGCACAGAGCGAAGGTGGCGGCGAGGGCGGTTACCCACGCTCGTGGGGAGTTGTATCGAGAGGGGCGAGGAGAGAGGCGTCGTGCTTTGCGTCTTGCGCAGGGTAAATATTCCCGACCTAAGGAGGGTTTTTTTCTTCCCCGTAGATTTGGCCGGGATGGGCTGGGATTTCCCCCTCCGAGGTCTCACCCAAATGCACTAGCAGTCCAAGCCCGGGAATTTTGCCACGGGTGAGATTTTCCCTAGGATTAGGTCAGAATCCCAGACGGGATTGGGTCTCCCAAACAAGCCCTAAGATAGTCTTGTTTCCCCCACGTCATTTGGGCACGGGTTACCCCTAGATCCTTTTTTTGGCCAACACAATCCACAAAATTCTTAATTCGTGATTGTTTGCCTCATCCTATAGTCCTATCCTATGCTATCACTGCACGGTACGTATTTTGTCTTTTCTCTAACATTAACTTCTAACAAGGAGACACGTTCTAGACTTTGCAAATTCAACACAAATTTATCTGGTTTGCAAATATTTACGTATGCAACCACAGTGAGTGTTATACTCTGATACCCCTATTTATGCGCAGCAGCCTTAGATCGGATCAGATAAGTTACGCGATATGGCAGGAGCGTGCACAGTATCAAGAATGAAGTAGATGAATCTATTAGAGCAGACCGAAATAACGATACCGAAACAGCCATAATGAGAGAGAAATGATTTGGCGTAACAGACCATAAATTTCTTAAGCACGACATCAAAAAAGTACAAGAGAATGTCACTCTCTTATAACCCTTTCAAACCTTTTTATGACTATCGGATCCTTGCCCAATACAAAAATCTAGTACTAAAAATAACCTAGCATCAGATTCTCTCATGCGCCATCTTGATTTGGATGAGTTGGTTTGTGACTTGGGTTCTTCATAACCACCCCTCATGGCTTTATATAGTTCATCTAGTTCTACTCCAAAGAGAAGTCGGAATCCTAATCCTATTCATATAGTAATCCTTGTAGCACACAAATCCTAGTAGGTTAGAGGTTAGGATATGAGTCATCTTACTCAACAATCTCTAACTTGACTCTTATCATTTGAAGTTATCATGCTCTTCCAAGAACTCGCCCCAAGTCAACTCCACATTTTTTTCTCAGTTTTTTTCTCCACATTGCAACATTTGAAAATAATAGTTGCAACATCCGAAAATAATTGTTGCAATATCAAGAAATTTGTAACATTTAAAACTAACTTACGAAACATTTTAATTTTATGTGTGCAACAATCGGCGACAATAGTTGCAACAAAATCCTTTTCCTACCAAAATTCAGGAAGATGTATTATAATAAACCAAATCACTTTCTGCAACAATGGAGAAAAGTTGCTGCAAAAATTCGAGAGAATGCATGCAACAATTAAATGGTGAAGGGGCTGCAACAAAATGTTTAGACTTGTGCAACAAATCAAAAACACCATTGCAACAAAAAATACATATTACCGCAACATTTGTCTCCATCATGGACTTGTGGAACTTTGCACGGGAGGCGTATGTTGACACCGAGATTCGCCGCACCGCGTCGTCGTCCTCCTCGTGGGCGCGCAGGGCCTTAGCAGGGGTGCGCGACGAGGCCAGTGCTGGCGCCTCCCGATGAGTGGATGGCGTTGGATGGGACGGACCTGCCACCATGGGATGCAGCGGCGTGCTCGGAGGAGTCGACGATGGAGTTGGACCGGTCGGGGGATGCGAGAAAGAACCAGTAGGACACGATGGCGGTGGACAGGCTGAGGGTGTCGGCTTCCGCCTCAGAGTCGTAGAGGTAGAGCAGTGCGAGATCGTCGAGGAATGTCAGGGAAAAGGTGATCACTGGCGCAGGTGTAACATCCCCAATTTCAACTTGTGTTGTAAGTGTAAGAAAATGAGTAGAAATTAAAACTTTTTCTTACATCATGTATTTCCTGTGTGTACTAAACAATTATTGTACAAGAGTATGGAAATACAAAGTCACAAGTCTGTTGATCCAAATCTTGATCCTCCAAAAACAATCTTGTCCAATCTTGTGATCCTTTTGGAAATATTTTTCCTAAGTTCTTGGGATGGTTGGTGACCCTCTCAAAAATTTCACAATTTTAGAAATTGTTCGAATATTTTTAAGGTCGATCAAACTTGTTTGACTTGTAGTCGAACCCTAGCTCAAGCATTGTATAATTTCTGGAGAAAAGTGCTCAAGATAAAACCTCTGGAAATTTTATACTGTGTCCATCTCAAGGTTAGCAAGCCATTTGTCAAAATTTCATAAAATTTGGAGCTAATTCTATCTCTTAAGACCCTTCAAAATCTCAATTCAAATTAAAACTCTAAACCTGGTCCGAGTCAAACTTAGACTCAAACCCAGGTCCGACTTTCAGGTCTTGGTCGCACCGAGCCACTTAAGCCGTGTCGGGCTCGGTCAGGTTGGGCGCAGGTGGTCTGGGCCATTGGATTTTCAAATCCGACGCTCAAAGACCTCCTCGGGTCTTTGTAAAGGACCTCCCACCCGCACGACCTCCTCAGGTTCTTTTACAAAGACAACCCTCGAGGGCCTCCCCAGGACCTCCTTGCACCTTTTGCAAAGACCACCCTGGGCGACCTCCTTAGCCCTCCACGACCACCCCTAGCGCTTGGGTGATCTTGGCCGTCCATCTTGAGATCTCGTGGCTCGGACCTCCCTAAGTGTTAGGACCTCTAATACTTAGCCCAAAATGGGCCCTTGATTTCAATCCAACGACTCACGACCTCCACGGTGGAGCTCGTGGCGATTTAGCCGTTGAGTTCATTTGACCGCCTTCCCTATTTCTCTCACCGTCGGGTGGGCCTGGCATTATCAATTTTGTGCGTGGCGGTAGGGAGCGATGCCTTGTCAACTCTAGGGTCGACAAGCGGCTATGTGCTGCCAACATTAAATGTCCGCAAGACCTTTTGCTCAAAAGTCACCCCGACACTGCTCCCATCATGTCGTTGATGCCCTAGCTCAGTGCACCCGAGTGGGTGTGACCTTGTTTTCATTTTTGGCGCTCGGCTATATATGGATCCCTGGCTTCTCCTTAAGTTTCTTTGGATCCATTCTTGCACCCTAGTTTCTTCCTCTGCTCTTGAGCTCAAGTCACCCAAAGGCTCTGTCACCATTGCTCGACCTTGGAGCTCTCCGGCGACCCTTGAGCTCCAAAGTGGTTCATTATTGCAATTTTGGCTAATCCTTTTGTTCTCTTGGTCACCTCGAGCCTCTCGACTTGCTTTGTTTGACCTTCACAGAGGTTGATAAAGTAGGAGCGTGTGGTTCGTGGCGGGGCGTCGTCTTCTTCACCTCCGCGACCTCCACCTTCACCGAGCTCTTGCGCCACCTCTAGCTCCCCTCCATTCCTTGGTCGATATTTGATGATCGAAATCCCTATTCTTTTAGACCTCTTCGGTTTCGGGCCACAGAATTGGTCCCCTGCGGTTATCTCCTGGTTAGCGCGGTTGGTGGTCTTTTGGTGTAGTTTTGGCACCCTTAGGTCCTCCGTCCTATTTGGAGCTCATTCGTGCCTTTGGTTTCCGCCGACGAGGTCCACATCGCCGCGGCAAGCAGCAGGCACGCCTTCGGGTTTTGTCGGTTCAAAACCTCCGTTTCGTCATATTCTTAGGACCACTTTAATGCTCAAATCATTGCTCATCATTGGTGCATTAATTGTGTCCTAATTTGTGCCGTGGGGTCACTGACGTGTGGGCCATGGGTTTAGAATTAAAGTTTGGAAATCATTAAGTGTCCCTTTTAGTTTCATTTATTGTCAATCATCTGGAGCATTTAATTTGTCTTAACCGCCGCTTTTGTCGTTGTCCGGAGGTCTGCGCCATTAAAACCACTCCGTGACCTCCCCGCCAAATCTGGCCGTTAAAGACCTCCGTAGGTTAAATCCCACCGCTAGGATCACCCTCCTCCTTGGGGTCCTTTTGCAAAAGACCTCCTTGAGGTCCTCTCAGCGAAAGGTCACCCCTGGCGTTTTGTCAAACCAGCCTCTCGGACCTCCTTGGGGTCCTCTTTGCAAAAGTCCTTCCTTAGTCGTTTTGAAAAACCACCCCTGAGCCACCCCACCAAGGTCCTCTTGTGCAAAGACCACTGGTCATTTGTAAAGAGAACCTTCAAAACTACGCTTAGGTCCTCTTTCCAAAAGACCACCTCGGCCCTTTGTGAAGAAGTCGTAGGACCTCCTCCGCTCGGATCCGGACTGTTCATGACCTCCCACGGAGATCCGAACCGTCCGCACCTCTCTCTCGTTGAACACTGTCGCGTAGGACCTCCCGCGAAGATCATGGCCATCCATGACCTCCTCGGTGAAATCCTAGCCGTCCCCGACCTCCTCGCTTCATCTTAGCCGTTCGGGACCTCCCACCGGAGATCGTGGCCGTCTAGGACCTCCTCGCCACTACGGACCGTTATATTTAGATCTAACGGGCTAGACCTCCTCGGGTAGATCTCAACCGTCCAGGACCTCCTATGGGAGATCTGAGCCGTTAAGATCTCGTCTGATCAATCGTTGACCTTTAGACCTCCTCGCTAGATCTTGCCGTCTAGGACCTCCTCGTTAGATTCAGACCATCAAGTCTAGATCTAACGGCTAAGACCTCCCCTTGGCGCGATGAGGTCTTTGCGCCCAGGTGCTCGTGCGGGTTTTAGCATCTGAGATCGTGAGCCGTGCGATCTTTGATCAACGGCCCACGACCTCCCCAGTTTTTATGGGTTTTCCAGATTTAGTCCGAAAAGCTTTTATTTGCACATATTAATTGTTTTAAACTTCAAAATTGCGTAACTTTTTCTCTGTAGCTCCAAATTTAACAAACTAAAGTTCGATAAATGCATCTGTTAAAGTACTTTAGCTTAGTATAGGTTTTGTAGTAATCTTTAATACTGAAATTAATAATGTCTTAGATTTAAAACTTAGAAAAATCATAACTAAATCATTTTAACTCCAAATGACCTGAAATTTTATATGGGTTACCACTATACCAGTGGGTAGCTACCATAAAAATTTCAGCTTCAAAATCTTTCTAGAAAATATTTTTGCTACAGTGCTAATTATGGCCGAAATTAGGTTTTTAGAGAATATCTTTTGCACCACAAATCCAAATTAAGTTTTTTTCCAGTTTATATGTCTAGGTATGTTCGTATTTTACCTTGTGTATAAATTTCGTCGCATTTGGATAATTTTTGCTTGCTCTTTGTTTAAGTGTTGCTCGTCTTATTGGTTGTTTTCGCTCTTTCGCTTAGGATTCGATATTTGCGGTAATCCGAGAACGACCCTCCGCAACAAATTGAGCAACAGCAAGCGAGCAAGCGCTTGATCATTTCCCAAGAATCCCATTACTTTTAAAGTCTAATATTTTGTTTAACTTCTATGTATGCATTGCTATTTTGTTGTTAAATTGATTAGTTAGACCTCTAGTTGCATAATCTGTAGGTAAATAATTATCCTCTACTACCGAGCCTAGGTTATTTGTTTGTGATTAGAGTTCGTTGGATGAGCTCTTGTCACTTAGTAGATTCGAATAAATATTGCTTAGCCATGCCTAGCATCGGTAGTATTGGGCGATCATCGACTTAGTCGGTGATCTTGATCACACAAATACTTATATTATTCCATTATGTCCAACCCTTGTGTTTTATTGATTTACAAATCAAAACTAAAAACAAAAATTATATCTTGGCTTGGGCACAATGGTATGTTGGGTGATCTGTTGGGTGTGAATGGAATGGTGCCTAAGTCCCTAAGGACCGAGTTACTTGTGCCATTGATCCAAGCAATTGTTGCGTGCTAACCACACGAGGGGGATATGGAACCTCTCTTGACTAAGTACTTTGGGAGGTGTTAATTATGAGCCGGTCGGTGGGTGTGTTCTGTGTGTGTGTGTTTGTGGTGTTGGAGGGGCATTAGCGGGCCAGGTTAGGTCGCTTAATGTGTCTTTCTCCGTGGGTTGCGGCTCTTAATTAGCATCGTCCATTGGAAGCGTCTTGTTAGACTTAGCCATGCACGCATACCAAAGGAAGTGTGCTAACCGTGGTGGTGGAAAGGCGGTCTATCGTGTGGGTACATTGGTACACCTGCAGGTTAAAACTATTCGAATAGCCTCGTCTAGGTTATGGACACGCTTGGTTATTTCCCACAAGAACTAGACTACAACCGTTTAAAAACTTAAACTTGACATGGGTGGTATGAAGGGTACTTCATGCTATTGTTGTGGTGACTATGGGTTAGTCACTTCTAGGTTGGTGTTGTTCTCTATCTATGTTATTATTGTCTCTCTTTATTTGAACAATAAAAGTTAATTGCAAACTTGCTTTGAATCTATTACCTTATTGTAAATGAAAACTTGCTTTATCTTGAAAATAAGTCCAAAGCCTCATCCACTTAAATAAAGCTTGCATGTAGTTAATTATAGTTCTGTTATCTCACACGTCAGTCTTGCAGTACAAAAACAAGTTTTGTACTCATCCGCTTGCCTAATATTAATTGTTGCAGAGGAAGAAGGTGAGCCCCAAGGGCCTCACTTTTGTGAGTTGTGTTGCTTGTGTTTGGGACGATTAGCTTGGCGGTCCGGTTGGTTGCCTTGTGGGTAAAGGCACACCGATTGGCTTTTGTTTATTGCCATCTTATGGCCATTTTGCTTCATTGTGTATTTATCTATTTGTATGTCTTTTGGCAGGTCGGCCTCTCTTTGTAATAACTCTATTTAAAGTATCTATGTCTTTCGATTGTTGCTTTTTGCTTGACTCTATGTGTATGAATGGAATTGATGCATGATTTTGTAACAGGTGTGTATCTTGCATTTAGGAAGTATACATATCTCGAGGCTTGGTTTATTTGGTTGGTCTTGTTAGGACCAAGTGGTGGATTAAACAATGCGAGCCTAATAAACCGGGTCCTCACAAAGTTGGTATCGAGCCATTCCGGCCGTAGTAACTCAAGCTTGGTCGCCCTTAGGATATTTTGAAAACCTTATTTTCAAAGGGTCAAATGATTTGTGAAAGCTTAAGTAAGTTCTCGGATTTTATTTCTTACCTATCTTAGCTTTCTTCTCTCGTCTTGCTCTAATTTGAGTTTTAAAAAGTGTTTTCCCCTTTCCTTCTCTCAAAAGATAGTCATTATCGATTAATTGGGTTTTGGGACCAATGAGTTTGGCAAATTGAAGTGTTAGCTGCCCTCTACAAGGTTTTGAAGCTTCCGAAGTGGAAGATTTCAATTAGGAGGCTTGGATGCAAAATCTGACAGCGATCATTCAATTTCCTGGACAGCAGCTCAAGGTTCTAAATAGGGTAGAAAATGAGAGGTTAATCAACTAAAACTTGTGGGCATAAAAGGGTAAGATGTGATATTAGTTGGCTAAGTATCTAACACCCTTATTAGTGATTTTACCCGTTATTTAGTTATGATAAGACTTAAGTGGTGTGCTGAAATTTGCATTCCTAAACCGATTGCTCGTTCTTTTCATACGAGTTAGTCGTGCAGGAAGTTACTCTTGTGGTTGAAACCTTGTGCTGATTTTGTGGTTGTTTTTGGGCCTTTTGAGTTCATCTCCTAATGAGTTATTGTTTCTTTGCCTTGAGCTTTGGGTTTAATCCTTGTCCATCTTAGAATCTATCCCCACTCCAACTTTCTCCGAACTCCTAGTCCTTGGCTTTTCTTTCGCGCTTTCGACTTCTAGTTTCCGGTTGCGTTGCTAACCCATCTCTTCAGAGCGAGGATGTCGGGACGGACCGAAGAGTGACGGAGTTTGGTCACGTTGCCCGAGGACCGGCGGTTACCTCCCTTTTGTTTAGGTGTGGTGAAGAGAGCCACGCCGCCAAGGTTGCAACTGGGAAGGTCAAGGTCTGCCGTGCTGTGGTGAGGAAGGACACTACAAAGAATGAGTGTACTACACCGCCAAACGTGGACGAAGACCACTTGCACGAAATTGCCCGATTGCGAAATCACTTGTTTCCTCTGCGAGGAAGCAATCATCGCCCCAAGGAGTGTAGCTTGAACTCGGTGATCGCCAAGTCACTAGAATTTCAATGACTACTTCTTGGTCATCTACAAATATCGCGATCGCCGATGCCTCGGACGGAGAAGTTCTCGAATGATTTGTCTAAGGAACCGCATGATAGATTACCGCCTATACCTTCCCGACTTTCGATTGTGGTGGAAAATCCCGTTGTTGCTAAAGCGAAAGGAAAGCCAAAGGATCGTCACAAGCATCAACAGATAGCCGATGTCACTTGTTTCTTCGCAACAACAAGGGTCACTATACGTATAATTGTCCTAAGGAGAGTGCAGCCACCCTCACCCTCTGCGGTAGTGCCTCAATCACGTGCACTGCGAGTCGTGTGTGACCCCCCCGCAATCTCGATGTCACTTGTTTCTTTTGCAACAACAAGGGGCACTATGCGCTAATTGTCCTAAAGAGAGTGCACCACCCTTGTCCTCCAAAGGTCGTGTCTCGATCTTGGGCACTGCGAGTCGTGAGCGGCCTCGTAACCTAGCCAAAGTCACTTGTTTCCGCCGCAAACTCGGGGTCATTGTGCTTTTAATTGTCCTAAGGACCTTGCGGCAACCTCTCGATTCTTTTCGCGGCTGTGATTCGATCGCATGCACCTGCGAAACATCGTGACTGGAGGGTCGTCCGTGCTCAAGTCAATCCTATCTCTGTTGGGAAAGCTCAGGAGGTACCCGACGTCGTGTAAGGTACACTTCTTAGCCCTTACCCTAATACTATTGTATTCAATCCGAGCATTTCATTCCCTTGTATCCCCATCTTTTGCTGCTTTTGTGGCATTTGTTTCGCTCTTTTATCTGGTGCTCAGTACCTCCCTAGTTTCGAAAGGTCTTGCTAATCTATCTCAAACCCCAATATACCTTCCGGATGGTCGTCGTTTGTTTGACTAAGCGGTACTCTTCCTTCCTTTTTTTATCCTAGGGCATCACATGTCGGTTTTGCCTCAAATCCTGCGACCCCAAAGGGCGCGGCTCCTCTAATCAACTAGCTCGGAGGATGACTCAGTATAGCTAGTTAACCGATCGTGGTCTTGTTCGTTAGTGAAGTAACCGCACAATTTGCTTCACCAACTAAGGATGACCATAGTCACTCTAAGATAGCTAGGCTGCGGAGGGATGACTCAGTATAGCTAGTTAGCGGTGAGATTCCGTTGTTAGTGGAATTAACGGACAAATCGCTCCACCACTAACAACGGCCTGCACCACCACCCTTAGAATCAAGAGATCTCTCAATCTGTCAATCCTTGTTATATCTGGACTGGTAAGTTTCCTCGTGTCGACTAAAGTGGCACGTTTCCTACCATCGAACCAAGGTTCATCTGGTCACCTAGCGAGCTCTATATCGCCAGATCATGAGCTTGCATGGGGTGCGAAGACGATCATCTCGATCGTGGTTCCATCTTCACTTCCGGTTACGCATAGCTTGCAAGAAGCTACATGGGAACGAGAAGATCGTCTCGTCTGAACTACCCCTCTTTCTTTTTCGAGTGAGACAAATCTCGGACGAGATTTTTGTAAGGGGAGGTTTGTAACATCCCCAATTTCAACTTGTGTTGTAAGTGTAAGAAAATGAGTAGAAATTAAAACTTTTCTTACATCATGTATTTCTGTGTGTACTAAACAATTATTGTACAAGAGTATGGAAATACAAAGTCACAAGTCTGTTGATCCAAATCTTGATCCTCCAAAAACAATCTTGTCCAATCTTGTGATCCTTTTGGAAATATTTTTCCTAAGTTCTTGGGATGGTTGGTGACCCTCTGAAAAATTTCACAATTTTTAGAAATTGTTCGAATATTTTTAAGGGTCACCAAACTTGTTTGACTTGTAGTCGAACCCTAGCTCGAAGCATTGTATAATTTACGGAGAAAAGTGCTCAAGATAAAACCTCTGGAAATTTTATACGAGTCCATCTCAAGGTTAGCAAGCCATTGTCAAAATTTCATAAAATTTGGAGCTAATTCTATCTCTTAAGACCCTTCAAAATCTCAATTCAAATTAAAACTCTAAACACAGTCCGAGTCAAACTTAGACTCAAACCTGTGTCCGACTTTCAGTCTTGGTCGCACTGAGCCACTTAAGCCGTGTCGGGCTCGGTCAGGTTGGGCGCAGGTGGTCTGGGCCATTGGATTTTCAAATCCGACGCTCAAAGACCTCCTCGGGTCTTTGTAAAGGACCTCCCACCCGCACGACCTCCTCAGGTTCTTTTACAAAGACAACCCTCGAGGGCCTCCCGAGGACCTCCTTGCACCTTTTGCAAAGACCACCTTGGGCGACCTCCTTAGCCCTCCACGACCACCCCTAGCGCTTGGGTGATCTTGAGCCGTCCATCTTGAGATCTGTGGCTCAGACCTCCCCTAAGTGTTAGGACCTCTAATACTTAGCCCAAAATCTGGGCCCTTGGATTTCAATCCAACAGCTCACGACCTCCACTGGTGGAGCTCGGCACGATTTAGCCGTTGAGTTCATTTGACCAGTCTTCCTATTTCTCTCACCATCGGGTGGGCACAGGCATTATCAATTTTTGTGCGTGGCGATGAGGGAGCGAGTGCCTTGTCAACTCTAGGGTCGACAAGCGGCTATGTCGCCAACATTAAATGTCCGGCACCTTTGCTCAAAAGTCACCACGACACTGCTCCCATCATGTCGTTGATGCCCTAGCTCGGTGCACCCGAGTGGGTGTGACCTTGTTTTCATTTTTGGCGCTCGGCTATATATGGATCCCTGCTTCTCCTTAAGTTTCTTTGGATCCATTCTTGCACCCCTAGTTTCTTCCTCTGCTCTTGAGCTCAAGTCACCCAAAGCCTCTGTCACCATTGCTCGACCTTGGAGCTCTCCGGCGACCCTTGAGCTCCAGTGGTTCATTATTGCAATTTTGGCTAATCCTTTTGTTCTCTTGGTCACCTCGAGCCTCTCGACTTGCTTTGTTTGACCTTCACGGAGGTTGATAAAGTAGGAGCGTGTGGTTCGTGGCGGGAGCGTCGTCTTCTTCACCTCCGCGACCTCCACCTTCACCGAGCTCTTGCGGCCACCTCTAGCTCCTCCATTCCCTAGTCGATATTTGATGATCGAAATCCCTATTCTTTTAGACCTCTTCGGTTTTCGATTTGCCGTAATTGGTCCCCTGCGGTTATCTCGGTTAGCCACTGGTTGGTGGTCTTGTTGGTGTAGTTTTGGCACCCTTAGGTCCTCCGTCCTATTTGGAGCTCATTCGTGCCTTTGGTTTCCGCCGACGAGGTCCACATCACCGCGGCAAGCATTGTGCCTTCGGGTTTTGTCGGTTCAAAACCTCCGTTTCGTCATATTCTTAGGACCACTTTAATGCTCAAATCATTGCTCATCATTGGTGCATTAATTGTGTCCTAATTTGTGCCGTGGAGTCACCGACGTGTGGGCCATGGGTTTAGAATTAAAGTTTGGAAATCATTAAGTGTCCTTTTAGTTTCATTTATTGTCAATCATCCGGAGCATTTAATTTGTCTTAACCGCCGCTTTTGTCGTTGTCCGGAGGTCTGCGCCATTAAAACCACTCCGGGACCTCCCCACAAATCTCGGCCGTTAAAGACCTCCGTAGGTTAAATCCCACCGCTAGGATCACCCTCCTCCTTGGGGTCCTTTTGCAAAAGACCTCCTTGAGGTCCTCTGTGCGAAAAGGTCACCCCGGTCGTTTTGTCAAACCGCCCTCTCGGACCTCCTTGGGGTCCTCTTTGCAAAAAGTCCTTCCTTAGTCGTTTTGAAAAACCACCCCGAGCCACCCCACCAAGGTCCTCTTGTGCAAAGACCACCTGGTCATTTGTAAAGAGAACCTTCAAAACTACGCTTAGGTCCTCTTTCCAAAAGACCACCTCGGCCCTTTGTGAAGAAGTCGTAGGACCTCCTCCGCTCGAGATCCGGACCGTTCATGACCTCCCACTGAGATCCGAACCGTCGGACCTCTCTCGTTGAACACTGTCGCGTAGGACCTCCCGCGAAGATCATGGCCATCCATGACCTCCTCGGTGAAATCCTAGCCGTCCCGACCTCCTCGCTTCATCTTAGCCGTTCGGGACCTCCCACCGGAGATCGTGACCGTCTAGGACCTCCTCGCCGCTCTCGGGCCGTTAGATTTAGATCTAACGGGCTGAACCTCTCTGTAGATCTCAACCGTCCAGACCTCCTATGGGAGATCCGGCCGTTAAGATCTCGTCTGATCAATCGTTGACCTTTAGACCTCCTCGCTAGATCTTGCCGTCTAGGACCTCCTCGTTAGATTCAGACCATCAAGTCTAGATCTAACGGCTAAGACCTCCCCTTGGCGCGATGAGGTCTTTGCGCCCAGTGCTCGTGCGGTTTTAGCATCGAGATCGTGAGCCGTGCGATCTTTGATCAACGCCCACGACCTCCCCAGTTTTTATGGGTTTTCCAGATTTAGTCCGAAAAGCTTTTATTTGCACATATTAATTGTTTTAAACTTCAAAATTGCGTAACTTTTTCTCTGTAGCTCCAAATTTAACAAACTAAAGTTCGATAAATGCATCTGTTTAAAGTACTTTAGCTTAGTATAGGTTTTGCAAGAATCTTTAATACTGAAATTAATAATGTCTTAGATTTAAAACTTAGAAAAATCATAACTAAATCATTTTAACTCCAAATGACCTGAAATTTTATATGGGTTACCACTATACCAGTGGGTAGCTACCATAAAATTTCAGCTTCAAAATCTTTCTAGAAAATATTTTTGCTACAGTGCTAATTATGGTAAAATTAGGTTTTTAGAGAATATCTTTTGCACCACAAATCCAAATTAAGTTTTTTCCAGTTTATATGTCTAGGTATGTTCGTATTTTACCTTGTGTATAAATTTCACGCATTTGGATAATTTTGCTTGCTCTTTTGTTTAAGTGTTGCTCGTCTTATTGGTTGTTTTCGCTCTTTCGCTTAGGATTCGATATTTGCGGTAATCCCGAGAACGACCCTCATAACAAATTGAGCAACGACAAGCGAACAAGCAGTTTGATCATTTCCCGAGAATCCCATTACTTTTAAAGTCTAATATTTTGTTTAACTTCTATGTATGCATTGCTATTTTGTTGTTAAATTGATTAGTTAGACCTCTAGTTGCATAATCTGTAGGTAAATAATTATCCTCTACTACCCGAGCCTAGGTTATTTCTTTGTGATTAGAGTTCGTTGGATGAGCTCTTGTCACTTAGTAGATTCGAATAAATATTGCTTAGCCATGCCTAGCATCGGTAGTATTGGGCGATCATCGACTTAGTCGGTGATCTTGATCACACAAATACTTATATTATTCCATTATGTCCAACCCTTGTGTTTTATTGATTTACAAATCAAAAACTAAAAACAAAAATTATATCTTGGCTTGGGCACAATGGTATGTTGGGTGATCTGTTGGGTGTGAATGGAATGGTGCCTAAGTCCCTAAGGACCGAGTTACTTGTGCCATTGATCCAAGCAATTGTTGCGTGCTAACCACACGAGGGGGATATGGAACCTCTCTTGACTAAGTACTTTGGGAGGTGTTAATTATGAGCTGGTCGGTGGGTGTGTTCCTGTGTGTGTGTGTTTGTGGTGTTGGAGGGAGCATTAGCGCACCGGTTAGGTCGCTTTAATGTGTCTTTCTCCGTGGGTTGCGGCTCTTAATTAGCATCGTCCATTGGAAAGCGTCTTGTTAGACTTAGCCATGCCTCGCATACCAAAGGAAGTGTGCTAACCGTGGTGGTGGAAAGGCGGTCTATCGTGTGGGTACATTGGTACACCTGCGAGGTTAAAACTATTCGAATAGCCTCGTCCTAGGTTATGGACACGCTTGGTTATTTCCCACAAGAACTAGACTACAACCGTTTAAAAACTTAAACTTGACATGGGTGGTATGAAGGGTACTTCATGCTATTGTTGTGGTGACTATGGGTTAGTCACTTCTAGGTTGGTGTTGTTCTCTATCTATGTTATTATTGTCTCTCTTTATTTGAACAATAAAAGTTAATTGCAAACTTGCTTTGAATCTATTACCTTATTGTAAATGAAAACTTGCTTTATCTTGAAAATAAGTCCAAAGCCTCATCCACTTAAATAAAGCTTGCATGTAGTTAATTATAGTTCTGTTATCTCACACGTCAGTCTTGCAGTACAAAAACAAGTTTTGTACTCATCCGCTGCCTAATATTAATTGTTGCAGAGGAAGAAGGTGAGCCCCAAGGGCCTCACTTTTGTGAGTTGTGTTCTTGCGCTGTTTGGGACGATTAGCTTGGCGGTCCGGTTGGTTGCCTTGTGGGTAAAGGCACACCGATTGGCTTTTGTTTATTGCCATCTTATGGCCATTTTGCTCCATTGTGTATTTATCTATTTGTATGTCTTTTGGCCTCGGCCTCTCTTTTGTAATAACTCTATTTAAAGTATCTATGTCTTTCGATTGTTGCTTTTGCTTGGCTCTATGTGTATGAATGGAATTGATGCATGATTTTGTAACAGGTGTGTGTATCTGCATTTAAGGAAGTATACATATCTCGAGGCTTGGTTTATTTGGTTGGTACTGTTAGGACCAAGTGGCTGGTTAAACAGTACGAGCCGAATAAACCGGGGTCCTCACAGCAGGAGAAGAGAGACTCCACAGCCGAGCGCGGCGCCAGCGCTAGGCACGGACACAATAGCAGTGGTGGGCGCTCGAGAGCAATGGAGAGAGAGGGGATGGGTAGTAGGAATAGATAAAGAACGAGTGGTTGACAGCGATACGCCGTATGAACGGAGATACTAAAATCGAACGTAAGAGTCATAACAATTTCCTTATTTTTCCTTCTTCCCTAAGACTATCTAGGCCCAAGAGCCATAACAATTCCTTTTTTTTTTCCTTCTTTCCTAAGACTATCTAGGCGCAAATCATGGTGTCACGCCCTTCGTTCCTGTCTCGTGTTTTTTTTAAGAGTTGCCCACGCGTTATTTGGGCACGGCCGCACGGGGTTGCCCCAATCCTGTTTTTCTTTTTTTCTTTTTTGCTAACACAATCCACTGAATTCTTAATTCGTGATTGTTTGCCCCATCCTATATTCCTATCCTGCGCGATCACTGCACGGTAACTCCTGACGAAGAGATACCTTATAGACTTTGCAAAATCAATACAAATATATCTGGTTTGCAAATATTTACGTATGCAACTGCAGTGAGGATGTTTGTTATTCTCAAAGAAACCACATGGCTACGTGAGGCTACAAGAGGAAGAGAGCGAGAGATAAAAAAGAGGGAAACAGTGAAACGGTCCAATCTCGGAACAGGGCCCGTAATCCCACGCACACGCACCCACTAATTGCGGCGTCATCAATCATTAACAACAACAAGACCCAAACCCAAAAATAAATCACGCTGCAAATCCCCCGAATATAGCACAGCATCAGGTCAATCAGACACTAACATTTCCAAACCAAAAATAAAGAGAGAGAGAGATAGATTTGGGATTTTTGTTTCTCCAATTTAGTCACGCGTCACGTAGCCCCGCCTCGGACCACATGCACACGCAAATCCATAGATGATTAATCCCCCAAAAATTAATAAAATATAAACTCAAATTACTTGCGCAAAAAAACCTTCGCATTTTTTGCTTTTGTTTTTATTTCGAGCTAGCTCGCTGTCGCCTCGGCTGCGTCTCTCTCTCTGCATCCACTTCGCCATCTCCAGCTCGAGGTCGGCGCTTAGGCCTTAGCTCCCATCCTTGCCGTCGTCGGCATTCCACCGCATCTCCCTCCCGAACCTTCTACAAGCTCACCGATGGACGACCCCGGCGCCGCCGATCACGCGCACCACCACCTCTCCCCGCAGGCGGCCGGCGGCGGGCAGCCACCGGTTCCCCGCTCCCCGACCCCGCTCGACCTCTCCGCCGCCTCCGCCTCAGCCTCGGCGTCGGCGTACCGACGGCTCTCCCCGTCGCTCCGGCCCCCGGCCCACCCGCAGGTGCGTCTCCCTTCGCCCTACACCCAGATCCCCCCCGGCGCCGGCGGCCACGCGCGCTCGCTGTCGCAGCCCCTGTTCTTCTCGCTGGACTCGCTCCCGCCGCCGCCTCCGTACGCCGATCTGGCCGCGCCGCCCGCCATCCCGCCCTCCCCGCCGTCGTCGACCTCCGACCCGCCGCCGCCCGGCCTGCCGCCGCGGAGGGCGGGGCACCGCCGGTCGCAGAGCGACATCCCCTTCGGATTCTCGCAGCTGAGCCCGCCCCTGCCACCGCCGGCGCCGGTGAAGCGCGAGGCGGCCACGCCGCCGGAGGGCTGCAGATCGGACGGCGACGACGCGGCCTTGTACGACCTCGTCAGCGCCTACATGGACCTGGACGGGCTAGACGCGCTCAACTCCTCCGAGGACCGGCACGACGACCGCGACAGCCGCGCGAGCGGCACGCGCGCTGGGAGCGCGGCCGAGAGCAGCGAGAACGAGGCCGAGAGCCGGTCGACGTCAGTGGATAAAAAGGACGGAGGCAAGTCCCGGCATTGTCGCAGCTTGTCGGTGGATAGCTTCATGGGGAACCTCAACTTTGCCGCAGGTGAAGAGTCACCAAAGTTGCCACTGCCGTCTCCCAGCGGTGGCCTCTCGAGGAGCGGGAGCGGGTCCTTGGATGGCGGCGCTGCGGCGCTGTTTGATACGGAGTTTGCCAATGGGGAGTTCACTGAGGCTGAGAAGAAGAAGATCATGGCAAATGAACGCCTTGCAGAGATAGCTTTGACGGATCCTAGGAGAGTCAAGAGGTGTGCATTTCTTCGTAGTAGCGTGGTGGGGGAGGGGGGGGGGGGATGATCTTTTTCCTCAAATTAAGCATTGCGACTTGTTAAAAATTTTCAGGATTTTGGCAAATCGGCTATCTGCGGCAAGGTCAAAGGAGCGCAAGATGAGGTATATTCAAGAGCTTGAGCACAAAGTACAGGTTTTGCAGACTGAGGCTACTACACTTTCAGCACAGTTGACAATGCTGCAGGTTTGTTCTGTGGAGGTGCTGTGGATTTTGATTTTGCTTATGATTATGATGATTTTAGTTACCCTTGATGCACTTGTTTGTAGAGGGACTCAGCTGGACTTGCGACTCAAAACAATGAGTTGAAAATCAGGCTGCAAGCAATGGAGCAACAAGCACAGCTGAGAGATGGTATGCTTGTTACAGTTCTCTTCAGCATTGATCTTCATTTTTTTCTGATGAAAATGAAATCGGATGATGTCTCATAATGTTCTTGGTTCTTAATTTATTGTGTAACTTGTTGGTGTTAGTCATTTTGTAAAAAAGCTTCATGTGGGATTCTATTCAAATTTTGCACGGCCACTAGCCTATTACTTATGTTTCATGATTAATATATCAAAAATTGCTTGTTACGTCTTTGTATTAGTCAATTATTAAGCTAAAGTTATAAATGTCATTAATATTGTTGATTCTATTTATGCTAGCTTGCACATCTTCCAGGCATACTTTATGTTGATTTCTTGCTGAGTAGATTGACTTTATTTTGTCATAGGAACAACGTTTTGTCATAGGAATAACGACGCAATTTTGCAATTTGATCCAGTTGAAGAATATTAACGCAGTCTGTTTGTTGTTGTTTTCTTTTGGAAAGGGGTTTGGTTGTATCATGGTACATGTGCTCTCTTTTTTTGCAGAAGTTTCATTTTGATTAATATATTTTGAAAATCTTTAGTACCTCTAGTCCTCAACACTATTCTTTCTTGACTATTTTCTTGTGGATCTTGTTGAACCAAATATTTTACTCTTGCTTAAACATTGAAAAGATCATTTGCGGATTATATTACAATATGATATATCAGCTACAATCCAGTTCAGTTAGATGCTAACATGTCCCATTGTTCTTTTTGTTTCCCTATTTTATCTTAACAATGTTTGTGCAATTTTTTGTTGAGTGCTAACTGCTAAGTATCATCTACTGAAGAAACTGGCCTTTTATAACTTAATGTTTAGTCCAAACTCCAAAAGTTTTTACATTTTTCATTTACAACTATTTGACAGGATTAAAATATTCAATGTAGGAATTATTGAAAGTTAATTCAATATCTTATTTCAACTTCTGCACAAATTGTTTCTGAAACTTCACACTGGTGATGTTTACTTGTTCTTTTTAACATTTTTTAGTATGATGTAAGATCTATCATATCATTTTCTCTTTGTATTGTTTGCCTTGTGTATATGATTTTTTGATCATTTGAGGTGCCACAACTGGTTCTAGCTGTTAGTCGCTGGACTCTTGCTTGAGGTGATAGCAAGATTCTTACTCTCATGGAGAGGATGACACTTGGAGATGGGGCAATTTTTCTTGTATATTTCTCTTCACAATGCCATGCCAACCTGAGAGGTTGGGTATACATATTTATAGGCTGCTACTCAGCCAAGCATATGCCAAGATGCTAGTCTAAGATGCTAACAACTTTGTCCTAGATCTTTGGTCAAGATCTTTGTCCTAGAGATCTTTGTCCTCTAAGATGCTAACAACTTTGTCCTAGATCTTTGGTCAAGATGTCATGTCCTAGAGATGCTAACAACCACCAAGGATGCTGTCCTTTACAAAAGCAAAAAAGCCGACACAAAAAGCCGACACAAAGACTTATCCATCATTCTCCCCCTAAGTCTTGTGTGTCTCCTTGTGAGGAATCTGAGCCACCCCGATCCTGGCGCGAAACTCCTAGAACTTGATCCGCCCAAGAGACTTGGTCAGGAAGTCGGCGAGCTGGTCTTGGGTGTTGATGTAGTTGGCGGATACTCCTTCATCCAGCGACCGATGAAGTGATACCTCGCCGGATATGCTTGCTGCGCTCATGGAAGATGGGGTTCTTCGCCAAGGCCAAGCGGACTTGTTTGTCCGCCCGAGCTCCATTTGCCTCGCGTCTCGTCAAGGAGATCGCCAGCGGCCGTGCGACCACGAGCACGAGTAGAAGCGGTAGTGGTTGCAATGTACTCGCTTCACGCCTAGACAAAGCCACTACTCGCCGCTTGATCGCCGCGGTGACGGACACTTGCCGAAAGAACAAATCGTCCGCTAGTGCTCTTGCTCGTGTCGATGTCGCCGGCGTGGTCATTGTCGGCCAGCACCCGATGAAGTCGCGCGCGCGTGGCACCTTGGGTAGTGCAAGCCGTGAGTCGGAGGTGCCCGCGACGTAGCGAAGGATCCTTTTCATGGCTCGCCGGTGTTCCGTCGTCGGTCGCCGCATGAGCCGGTGGCGTGGCGACGGCGAACGCCAAGTCCGGCCGCGTGTGGACAAGATAGCGAAGGTCGCCCATAATCGCGCGATCTTGCGTTGCGTCCACCTCCGCCGTACTCTCGACTCGGCCGCCTTTCCTCCATAGGAGTGTGGTGGGTTGCGATCGGTGAGCCCGCCACTCAACGATGCGCTTGGCGTGGCGGTCCGCGGCGAAGGAGATCTGGGCCGCCCCGGTGGACCTCGATCCCGGTGTAGAAGGAGAGAGCCCCAAGTCGCTCATCCGAAGGCGGTCTTCATCTCGCCTTGAATGCCGACCTCGGCCTCCTTGGGCGGTGATCACAAGTCGTCGGCGTGAGCGCCCGCGACAGGCGTTGCCGCCTTGCCCGCCGGTGAGCCGCAACCTGCGTGTGCGCTCTGCTGGAACCCCATTTGTAGAAGGGTGGAGTCGGCTTAGCGCTCGGGCTCGTGGTGCTGCCGCAAGCCGTAGAGGGCGCTGCGCGCAGCGAGGACCTGCCCTCTTGCCGGGGATGGCGAATCCGGCGGTGGCGACGTGACCTCCTCCTTCAAGTCGCCATTGAGGAAGGCGGACTTGGCGTCCATGTGATGGGCGCGCCAACCTCTGGGCCGCAAGTGCGAGGAGAAGGCGAGCGGACTCCATGCGCGCGGCGGGTGCGGCGTCGTCGAAGTCGACCCTCCCGCCGCATGAATCTCGTGCCACCAAGCGAGCCTTGTGCTTGACGATGGCGCCGGCCATCCCGCGCCGGCGAACACCCACTTAAGGGTGATCGCGCGATGGCCGGCAGAAGATCCGCCGGCTCCCACGTCCGGTTACGCCGACGGCGTCCATCTCTCGCTTCATCGCGACACGCCACGCGCGTCTCCTCCGCTTCGGCGAAGGAGAGGGCTCGCCGTCGTCGCACGCCAAATGCGGCTCGCCTCGAAATCGTCTTGCGCCGATCCGACGGCGAGGCGATTCGCGAGATGTTGTCCATGGTACGGTAGCGAAGAGGCTCGCCGTCGTGGTAGCGTCGGCGCGATCCTCTCGTGGGACGGCGAGTGCGAACTCCACCGTCGCCGCTCGTCGTGGGCCGGCTGTTGGGGCCGATCCGGTGGTGTGGCCACCGGTGCAGGAGAGTGGTGAGCCGGTGCGGGAGAGTGTGGAGTGGCCGGTGGTGAAGAGTGGGGCGTAGCCCTCGCTGGAGCTGGTGGCGAGCAAGGTGTCGAGGTGGGCGAGCTCGGTGAAGACGAGCCGCTAGCTCACGCTCTCGAAGGGCGTGGTCGACAACGAAGTCCACGAGTCGGTCGAACCGTCGTCCACCGCCTTGTCCCACGGCCTCGCGCCGTCGAACACAACGTCCACGTGAGATGCGGGCGCGTTGTGTGACAGGTCGAGGATGCGGTAGGCCTTCGAGCCTCGCGTGGCCGATGAACACTCGGTGCTCCGCCGTCGAGCTTGCCGATGTGGCCAAGCTCCTTGGCGAACGCGAGGAGCCGAAACCCGCAAGTGAGAGACGCGGCTTGCGCCATGCCAAGCCTCGACGGCCCCGCTGTCGGCGCCTTGGTAGGCGGCGGTTGAGAATGTAGACGGTGTCACCACCGCCTCTCCCGTAAGACACCGCATCCTCTACTGAGGAGGGCCCGAGCCATCCCCACAACCGCCTGGTTGCGCTGCTCGACGACGCCATTCTGCTGCGGGTCATGCGGCGCGGAGTAGTGGCGTCAATGCCCTCATCGCCGCAAAGCGATGCGGCCACCGGCCGTGAATTCGCCGCCGTTGTGCGTCTTGCGAAGACGCGCGCTGCGCGCGCGCGCTCGCCTCGCGCGACTGCGTGCGCTGATGGCGTCCGCAGCCTCTCCTTGCCGCCGGGACCATCACCCACATGTAGCGGGAGAGGTCGTCGACGGCGGCGCAGGAAGTAGCGTCGTCCTCTGGTGTGGCGGTGTCACCGCCACACAAGTCCCGTGCACGAGCTCGAGCCTCTCCTTGGCTCGAAACTTCGCTCTTGGGAAAGGAGTCGCCTGCGCCGTCAACACGCAGACGTCGCAGAGCCGCTCCACATGGTCAAGGCACGGCAGCCTCGCACCATCTCGTGGCACACGAGCCGCCGGGGCCTCGAGTGAAGGTGCCCAAAGCGCTCGTGCCATCGCCACGCCTCGTCGTCCCGACGGCGCGAGACAGAGGGGTTGTGCCACCGCGTGAAGGATGTAGAGTCGATTTCGCCTCGGTTACCTTGGCAAGAAGGCGGTGGCGAAGATCCCAAATCCGCAGCACCGTGCTCCATCACGACACGCGAGCCGTTCTCATCCACCGTATCCCAAGGCGATGATGGAGTTCCGCAGATCCGGGATGTAGTAGACGCGGTGGCGACTGTGCTCACCGGACACGGCGATGAAGATGACGGCCGACGCCCTTGATTTCCACGCGGGCGTCCCAAACAGACGGAGCCTCGGGCGCTAGAGTCAAGCTCGGAGAAGAACTCCGCCGCCGGTCATGTGGTGGGTGGCGCGGTGTCGAGCACCACCCGTCGGTCTTGTTGTTGCCGAGGCGTCGCCGAGAGGCGTGTGCTTTTGGCTCGTCAAGGTGGAGGCCGTTGCGGCCGGTGCGGCCGCGGAGGTAGTTCAATGCTCGCGATGAGCAATGAGCAGTCGTTGCTCCTCCTCCTCCGCTGCGCGACGTGGGCACAGTCGCGTCGTGGTATCGATAATCCACGGCCCAATGACCAAGCTTGCGCGCAGCTTGTGGCAAGAGTCGCCTCGTCTTGCTTTTTGCTTGCCCGCGCCGCCTGGCGCCTCTGCGAGCATCACCCTCGGCACGTCCTCGCGTCCCGGCCTGGGCTCCTTTGCGCACCTTGCGCGGCTTGCGGTGCTTGCAGCCGCCTGTCGGGGAAGAGGACTCCCTTCTCCTGTCACCTTGGCAAGCATCCCACTGCTCCCGGTGAAGGAGCTTCCGCCAATGGTGACGGGTCCCGAGAGACGCGTGGCTCATCGCCACCAACGACCTTGAGGCGACCGCGCCTCCTCGATCGACATCGTGGAGAGGTCCAGCAGAGATCGGATCGGCGAGCCATCTACTTGTACTTCTCGGGGACGCAGCGAAAGATCTTCTCAACAGCTCTCTCCTCACTGTAGGTGTCGTCGCCAAGCGCACGGCCGCAGCAGAGTGTTGAGGCGGAGAGCAAAGTGATCGGCGTCCTCACCGCTTGAAGGCGTGTTCTCCCACTCCGCGCGAAATGCTGCGGTGTGGACTTGTGGCGCGATCGGCTGCCGTCGTCTTGCAGGCGATGGCGTCCCAAGCCTCCTTGGCGATCGCTTGTTGGTAGCGAATCGCATCTCGGCGGGGCTGCGGCGATGAGAGCGTCGGCGCCGTCGATCTGGTTGTAGTCGGCGTCGCCGTCGGGGCGCATCCCACATATGCCGCGCTGAGCTTTACCCTCATCACCGCGACCCGCTCGGCGTGGTTGGACTTGGTGAGGTAGGCCACCGCCGCCGAGCCGACGTCCTCGACGATACCGGTACTCGTGGTGACCACGGTGCCGAACAGGGAGAAAGCGCGTTACTGTGAAGGCGCGCTCTCGTCGACCCGTCTGCCGCCGCCGTCGCGTGCCTCCTCCAGAGCGCCGCCGCGCGTCGCGCTGTCTGGGCTGCCGTCGCGCGTGGGCGTCGCGGCGCGGCCGCCATCGCGCCCTCGTCTTGCCGCCTCTCTCGCCGCTCAAAGTCGCGTCGGCTATCATCGCGAGAGATGGAGCTGCTTTATTCTTTGCCGCCGCCGAGAACCTCGACCTCTCGCTGCGCCGCCGCGCTGCATCTGCCGCCGCCGCCGCTTCTTCCGCTCGCTCTCTTTGCCCGGCTCCGCCGCCCGGCCTAGGCGCCCTTTCGCGTGCGCAGCCGTCTCTGCCGCCGCTTCCTTCGTCTTTGCTCTGCTGCGGCGGCTTCGGCCGTCTTGACGCCGCATGCTCGAGGCGGCCGAAGGCCGAGATCGCCCGCGGACATGGCGCGCTGCGGGGTGTTGCGTGGAGAGGGCTGCCGACGAGCCGCTGCTGTCTCGGAGAGGAGTGGCGTGGGCGGCCGGGCTGCTGCTCACGGTGAGGCTGCTGCGAGGCCGAGAAGGAGATGAGCGAGGAGATGCTCAGGCTACAGGATAGTATAGCTCGATACCACTTGTTAGTCGCTTGGACTCTTGCTTGAGGTGATAGCAAGATCCTTACTCTCATGGAGAGGATGACACTTGGAGATGGGGCAATTTTTCTTGTATATTTCTCTTCACAATGCCATGCCAACCTGAGGGGTTGTGTATACATATTTATAGGCTGCTACTCAGCCAAGCATATGCCAAGATGCTAGTCTAAGATGCTAACAACCTGTCCTAGATGCTGATGAAGATACTGTCCTAGAGATGCTGTCCTCTAAGATGCTAACAACCTGTCTTAGATGTTGGTTAAGATGCTGTCCTAGAGATGCTAACAACCAGTCAAGGATGCTGTCCTTTACAAAAGCAAAAAAACCGACACAAAAAGCCGACACAGAGACTTATCCATCACTAGCAAATGCTATGCCATGCTGATTTTTTGTGCACAAGTCCTTGCTAGGGATTGATACATGGTTCATATATGTAACGTATTAAGGTGTATGGTCAGCTCGCAGTTGAACTAGTTACTGACTAGTGAGTAGTGACTACTCACTACTCTTCAAATATTCTAAGATGATAGGAGTGGGTATCCCTTGTTCATTCTGATTCAGCATAGGCACAGCCACACACGTACTGTTTTGCTGACATAGGTCTCCGTAGTTGACATGATAAATTGCTGGTGGCTGTGCACAGCAAACTGATCTCATTTCATGATGACAATATTATACTAACCGCTAAGCCTACCTGTAGAACTTGCAAGGGAAACCAAAATATGTGTGATATGTGATATTTGCATTATCTTCATGTTTGACGCCATGTTATTTGTTATGTGTATTATGTCCATTGTTCAGGCTTTAATTTTGCATTCTTTTTCTTGCAAGTTAGATTAAATCAGTGAAGCGTTGTGCTATTTGAGTAACTGAATTACAAATATGATCCTCTTGCTTTATGACTTGGAGTGCTTGCTTATTTTTTAAATCAATGTCCTAGTTTTTTTCCGAGATAATTAACACATTGATGCCATCGATGCCTGCCATATAATTTAGTTGTGTTGCTTTTTGTCGTATTATCTCCACTCATTTATGCTTTTGTATCTGATTCACCATTCATGTGTATCCAGCGCTGAATGAAGCATTAACTACTGAGGTCCAGCGTCTGAAGCTTGCAACTGGTGAGATAACTGACGCTCGTATGTCGAAGGGCCTACAGCAGCAGATGAACTCCCAGCTGATTCAACTGCAGCAGCTGCAAATACAGCAGCAGCAGCAGCCATCGCAGACGCAGCAGGCTCAGCAACAGCAACAGCAGTCGCAGCAATCAGCATAGATCAAGGTCTAAAAAACTGAACCCCCATCGCAAAGGAGAAATTCGAAATCTAGATGAGTATGATGAATTTAAGGAGGATGATCGTATATGCTAGTAAAAAAATATATCTTTTGCTTATATCAGACAGGTTGTAGGACAGTAATGGTAGGGCAAGAGATGCTGGTTTTCTGCTGCCCAAGTTCTTTTGTTTAAGGTGGTAATACTTAGCTAAAGTATGTTGTCGTGTCGCATCGTATTATACATGAGTACCTGCCTGGCGAGCAGGCATTGTGGTAGTCTTATCAAAGATTCTTTCCAACAGTACTTATGCTGTAATAGTGAAATTATAGTGTACCCTTAGTGTTTGTCGAAGCAGCCCTATGCAAAGGTGCCCTATTAAAATCCGGGCGGATATTTCCTGACCAATCTAGAGCCGGATCCGGGATGCAAGCTGACTATGCGGCTGGATCCGGGCATTTCCTGTATTTCATCGGATACCATCTCATATTGTATACCCGGATATCCGACACGGTCAATCGCTAACCTATCTAAGCATTGCTCCTAGTAATACCCTGGCTGCACATGGCACGGCACACACAGCAGTACGACGCTAGTCTACATCACAATAGTCACAAATCAAGTCACCTACCTCGTTACACTCCTCCTAGATATTGGCCAAACTTCAAAGAACAATGCTTCGTTGTTTATGGATGCAAAGTTGTTCATACTCGAAAAATCCAGAACACAATTCAGTTTGCTTCGTAAATACCTTTTGCGTATCAATTATGTTTGGCATTGTATTCTGGAAAATTGGCTCGGCAATGCAGGAAGGCTTGCTTATAGAACACAGACGACAAGTGAAAGCTCATCTTTTCGGTGAGGTTTTGACTTTTCTTTTTGTGGTACAACAGTGATGAGGAGCAAGATATATTCAAAATACTACGAGTTGCATATGGGTCTGCATTGTTTCTGGGTTACATGAATGCCACCATGTTGCAGCCAATAGTGGCAACGGAGAGAGTTATCCTATACCGAGAAAGAGCATACCATGGCTTATGCCATTGCTGTCGGACCTCCAGAGGTAGAATACCCGAAGACCCTATGTGTATACTGTATAAGTCCTATGATCAGTAGCTTGTACACACATTCACAACATTAGGTATTTACATCTATACAATCACATCTATGAAAGTAAAGGGTACTTAACTTAAGCGATTACAAATTATTACAACAACGGTCGACCGGTCAAATAAAAGCAGTCATTAGAGTAAAAATATAGCAACGGAAAAAATGATATAAGTAGCAAAATTCCAGCAGCATGCTCATCCGATCCCGCAGGCAACTGATAAGGAACAAGATCTAGGTATACCTGTCACCGAACCCTCCGGTTCCGGGTGCAAAGAACACGTCGTCAGGCATCGGCTCATCTTCGATCTCAGAACAACAATATTAGCAAGATTGAGTACTTGTGTACTTAGCAAGACTTTTAGTATATCGTAAAATTATATTAAAATACAAGGCTATCAAAGAACGAGACTCTATTCTACAAGTTATTTTGCTCAAAGCCACTTTTATCTATAATATTCATAAGTAGTACTTTGCAACAGAATTTGAAAGAGCAATTTAAATAAGTACAAGACAATAATAAAAAACTGAATCAAATAATAACAACACCCGCAACCCTCCTCGGTTGTGAGCAACAATTCATATTTAGCCATAAACATGGCACTGACAACAACTCGCAACCCTCCTCGGTTGTGAGACATGATTCATGTTCAGCCATATAAATGGCAGTTAAGTCAAATGAAAACCCCCATGTCATTACCCAAGTTTTGTGACAAAATGATTTTTGGAAAAACAAGACTACAGTCATAACAGTTGCACTAAGCACGCTCATGACCGCGAGCACGACTATTTAAATAGATTTTTACTCTGTAGAGGTGTACAACTTTACCTATAGTACGCGATATTCCAGTTGCCTTGTAACAGCCCAAAAATTCGTAACTGCAAAAATATGGGAGTTTTAAAACTTTTTATGTGATAGCTAGTTTTGTTCTTCTTGATTGCATTTTTGAGTTGTTTGAGTATATTTTCTCTTTTGTTAGCACAAGTCCAATTAGAATTATCTAACTGATGCCAGATTTATATCTGTCATCGCGTTAGAATTCCTTCAAGCAAATATCTGAATTTTAGCAAGTCTAAATTTCGGTTAATCTGCCTCTTCACAGATCTCCCTAGCTCTTCTTCTTTCTCCTTACTGTTCTTTGGGCTAAGTGTTGTTGGTCTGGTTCGGGTCCGGTTCGACCAGCTCCCATCTTATCCAATTGAGCCCATCCCTATCACCGGATCCTATTCATCCGACCAGGTACCGGGACCAACGGCAGCGGGCCGACCTCTTTTTCACTGCCCGATGTCAAGACTACAGAGCTGGGTGTGCTGGCACATGCTGTCACTTAGCCATTAATAGTTGTCGCTCGACCCATCACACCATTTGTACTGTGCTGCCAACCCAGTCAAATCACCACCACTCCTACTTGTCGGGCCGTGCGGAATGCATCATCGGCTCGGACATCTCCGCCCCCTTGTAAATAGCAGCCCCGAGCCCCTCAGTGCCTTCTCCGCCACTCCAGTACTAGCCCCACTCTCTGCCTCCCTCAAGCAAGCTTGAGCTCTAGGTAAGGCTCAGGCGCTCACTTCAGTCGAGCGCCATCGTAGTGCCGCCATCGCTGTTGACCCCCCCCCTCAGAACCACCGCCGACCTTGTTCTTCCACCCTCCCCCCCCACCAAGTTAACCAAGGAGTCGAATCACCCTCACCGGTGAGGAATACACCAAGCCGCCCCTTTAGGACCATCTACCTGCTTCCCCAAAGCCATCCTGAAGATTGAAGACTATTCTCTTTTCCCTGGGCCCTCACCGCCGTTTAGAGCTTCGCTCACTGTTGCAGTCCACCATCGCCAGCCTATCTCTGGCTAGCTCGTCCCCTCAGCTCCGTACCGGTATGTTCCTAGTGGCCCAGATGCTCCTCCTCGTTCGAGCTGCCATGTTCTTCTTCGGTTCTTTCTCTGGTTCTTTCGTTGGTTCTTTCGACTGCTCTCCTCCTCGTTCGAGCTGCCCAGTTCTTCTTCAGTTCCTTCTCTGGTTCTTTTGTTGGTTCTTTCGACCGCTGTAGAGTATTCAAATCCTTCTTTCTTTCGACCCCTGTTAAGTAGTCGAGTTCCATCATTCTTCTGACCACGGAGTCGAAACTTGTACAACCACGTAGTTGAAAACTCCTTTGACTACGACCAACCAAATCCTCTATGACCACGTAGTCAAAACCTCTTTGACTACGACCAGTTGAAACTTCTACGACCACGTAGTCAAAACTTCTTCGACTATGCACAAGCAGCCGACTCCTCTACAACCACGTAGTCGAGACTCATTTGACTACGTGCAACCGAACCTTCCATGACCACGTAGTCGAAACTCTTTCGACTACGCCCAGCCGAGTCTCCTACGGCCATGTAGTCGAAAATCCTTCGACTACGCCTAGTAGAATCTTCTACGACCACGTAGCCAAAACCTCCTCGACTACATAGTCATACCTTCTCTGACTGCAGGCAGTCATACCTCCTCCAACTACACCCAGTCGTATCCCTTACTACACCCAGTCATACCTTCGATTACTCCCAGTTGTACCTCTTATGACTACACCCAGTCGTACTCCTAATCGTATCACCCCCGAATACAAGTAGTTATGTCTTCTTTGACTGCACTCAGTCGTATCTTCCTCAATTGCACCCAATTGTACCTTCTACGACCACACCTAGTCATGTCACCCCCGACTACATCCAATCGTATCCCCTCCAACCACGTCGAGTAGTCGTATCTATCTTTGGACCTGGTAGTCCCCTTTCCGACTAGTTGGTAATATCCCTTTCCGACTACACGTAGTCGAACCTTCTTCGACTACACTTAGTCGAACTTCCTTCGACTACGCATAGTTGAACCTCCAGGTAGCTGGAAAATCCTTCCGACTAGGTACGCAAAACGATACTCAGCACTCGAAACCCCTTCCGAGCAAGTAGTCAAACTTCCCTTCGACCACTGAGTTTCGATCACTCAGCTTCGACCATTGAGTCCCGACCACACAGTTACACCCATTATAGTGCTACGACTACTCGGGCACTACGACCGCACAGCCACTATGAGTACTGTAACATCTACGAGTACTGTATCGCTACGACCACACGAGCTCTATGACCACAGTTCGACCACTGTGTCTCGACCACTTAGCTTCAACCACTTTGTTTCGACTACTGCGTCTTGATCACTTTGTTCAACCACTGTGTTTCGACCACAGAGTTTCGATCACTGTGTCTCGACCACTTTGATTCGACCACTGTCTTTCGACCATTGTGTTTCAATCACGCAGTTTCAAACACTTTGTTTCAACCACTACGTCTCGATCACTTTGTTCGACCACTGTGTTTCGACCATTGTGTTTCGACCACTGTGTCTCGACCACCTTGATTCGACCACTGTGTCTCGATCACTGTGTTTCGACCATGATGTTTCAACCACTTTGTTTCAACCACGATGTTTTCGACCACTTTGTTGCGACCACGTGTCTCGACCACTGTGTTTTGACCACGATGTCTCGACCACTCTGTTTCGACCACAGTGTTTCGACCATTATGTTTCAACCACATAGTTTCGACCACTCAGTCTCAACCACTGAGTTCCGATTAGTCAGTCTTGACCACTCAGTTCCGTCGACCACCCCATTTAGAGTTCATTTGAATTTTTTAATGCAATTTGAAGTCATATGTGCTTATTTGAACTTTGGGTTGTCTTTGCGTATATAGAATCTGAAGCCACTACTACAAAACAGGCTATAGAAGACACCCCATCACAGACGGGTTAATTTGAATCCGTCTGTGTTGGGTCTGTTGGCGCAGCATTTGCTTTGCCGGTCTATCACAGACGGTTCTTACTAGTAACCGTCTGTGATATATGATTATCACGAGCGGTTTATATAAAGAACCGTGCAGCGAAATATCCGACGATTCTATTTATGAACCGTCGTGATAATCCCCATATCACGAGCAGTTTATAAATAGAGCGCTGTGATATTTCCCGAGCATTACGTACGCATAAGCAAACCGCTCGTGATAATCCCATATCACGAGCGGTTTATTAATAGAGCCGTCAGGATATGTCACGACGGTTTTGTATATAAACCGTCTGTGATAATCCTCCGTATCACAGACGGTTCATAAAAAGCACCGTCTGTGACATATCACAGACGGTTTTATTTATAAACCGTCTGTGATATATGCCTATCACGAGCAGTTCATATTTGGAACCGTGCAGCGATATCCTCGCGCTATAAATACCTTGAGTACCCCTGCCCATTCCCATTTGAGCCGCCACCGGATAAAAACCCATGCACGTGACGAGAGAGAGAGGGGAGGAGAAGGAGAGGAGAAAGGGAGGGAGAAGGAGAGGAGAAAGGGAAGGAGAAGAGAAAGAGAGGAGAAAGGGAGGGAGAAGGAGAGGAGAAAGGGAGGGAGACAGCAATCGGAATAGATCGATTTGGTATTTTCGTCGTGAGCTCAGGGTAACATTCTTTATAACCCAATCGAGATATGGTAGAATATGCTAAGCATCGCGTGTATAAGAGTCGAAGTGGGAGTAAACTTTTGTATCCGATGTAAGGGAATAGAATAATATTTTTCATTTGGTAGTTGGAATAATATTAAAGTTTACGTGAGGGGAAGGAAATGGAGAGAGAGAGCGGTTGAGAGAGATTTTATTAATCTAATTTGACACTATATATTTTGTTACATGTGTAGCGTAGATGGACCAAATGGATGTATGGTGTGAACCGTGTGAGTCAAGAGTACATTAATGGCGTGGTTGCTTTTAGAAGAGCCGCGAAAGCGTGATATGTTGAAAAAGGGGATAAAATATATGTCTTGTCCATGCATTGATTGCGATAATCGAAGATGTTTACCAACTCGGCGCAGATAGAAGCACACTTGATTGAAGGGGTTTCAAAAAGGGTATACATGTTGGACGATCCACGGTGAAGAGCGACATGAAGTTAGTAATAACGACATCGCCGAGGAAGTCAACGATATGCCTGGATGTCAACGATATGCGGATGTAGATCGTGCTTTTGATGAGGATAGGTCACACGATGACAATCTGGATCGGATGCTACGCGATGCGAAGAGAACTACGATGAGAGAGAGTTTTGTAAATTCGAGCGCTTAATGGAGGACTCGGTGAGACCTTTGTTCCTGGCGCAAGCGGAATATACAAGGTTGTCAACCGTGATTGAGCTGCTTAAATTAAAAGCAAGCAATGGTTGGTGCGATAAGAGTTTCACGGCGTTGTTAGGTCTCCTAGCGGACATTCTTCGGAGGGAAGCGTGTTGCCCAACACCACCTACCAAGCAAAGAAGGTTCTTTGTCCATTGGGAATGGAAGTAGAAAGAATACATGCATGTCCGAGCGATTGTATCCTCTATCGTAAAGAGTATGCAGACATGCATGTATGTCCGTGTGCAAAGCATCCGATACAAGCGTCGAATACTTCTAGGTTGAAGCAAGGACCTCTGCTAAGATGTTGTGGTATCTCTGTGATCCCACGTTTGAAGCGTTTATTTGCGAACTCAAAAGAGGCAAGATTGGTGCGTTGGCACTCGGAGGACCGTAAGAAAGATGGAAAGCTAAGACACCTGCTGATTACGCTCGGTGGAGAAACTTCGATCGGAGGTTCAAGAGTTCGGTCTGAGAACCAAGGAACATAAGGTTAGGGTTGAGTACGGATGGAATGAATCCTTTCGGTAACATGAGCGATCGACATAGCTTTGGCACGTGAATCTATGCATGTACAACCTTCCTCCTTGGTCTGCGTATGAAGCGGAAGTACATTTGATGTCACTACTTATCCAAGGGCGAAACAACACGGGAATGATATTGATGTGTACCTAGCACCATTCTTTGGAAGATCTTGTGACACTTTGTGGAGCGAAGGGTGCAGGTATGGGATGCGTACAAGCGAGAGAACTTCACTTTACACGCCATGTTGTTCGCACCATCAATGATTTTCACCGCCTGGTAACTGTCAAGCTTGATACAAAAGGAGCCAAAGCTTGTCCGCACCGCTTAGATGCTCAGAGTATATGGCTAAACAACTCACGCAAAAGCGTATACGCAGCGTCACCGTAGGTTCCTTCCTGAGTCACCCATCTGGAAGATGAAGAAACAATTCGATGGAAATAAGGAGGGCGGTTCAGCTCAAGGGCTTTTAGAGGAAAGATGTCTATGATATGGTTAAGGATATCGATGTTGTGCTTGGGAAGGGACGTCAATTAAGAACTCGTCGGAAGAACATCCGGAAGAAGCGGTCAATTTTTGGGACTTGCCTTATTGGGAGCACTTAGAAGTTCACCTTTGCATCGGCGTCATGCATGTGGAGAAGAATGTATGTGATAGCTTGATTGGTCTCATCTTGAACATTAGTGGCAAAACAAAGGATGGTGTTAATGCAGAGAGACTTGGTCGATATGAACATAAGGACCGAGTTAGCACCGCAAGAGATCGTCTGGATTTAAGCATTCCTCCCACCGACTTGCTACACTCTGTCCAAGGCCGAGAGATATGAGCGTGCGAGCTTGCATGGTGTGAAAGTCCGTCTGGTTACTCTGCTAACATTAAGAAACTTGTTTCTATGCAAGATTTGAAATTAATTGGTATGAAGTCGCATGATTGTCATGTCTTGATGACACAAATGCTTCTGTTGCAATTAGGAGTATCTTGCCAACAAGGTCAGTAGCAATCTTGAGGTGTGTTATTTCTTCAACTCAATTGCTCGAGAAGGTCATCGATCCCCAAGGACTAGATGCTCTACAGCCGAGGTGGTGACGACTCTATGTCATCTTGAGATGTATTTCCCTCCGTCATTTTTCGATATCATGGTCCATCTCATTGTTCACCTTGTAAAAGAGATAAAGATATGCGACCTGTGTTCCTCGTTATATGTACCCGTTCGAGAGGTACATGGGAATTCTCAAGTCCTACATACGGAATCAATCTCGACCGGAGGGCGGCATCATCGAAGGTTATGCAACGGAAGAGGTCATTGAGTTACGTGTCGACTATATGGCTCGTGGATCCGATAGGTGTGCCTCTTTCGTCATGAGGAGACTTGATGGTATCGGGACCATCGGAAGGAAATCAATCACTCCGATCCGGATACATACGCTCAAGCCCATTTCATGGTCTTGCAACACATGACCGAAGTGTCCCGTGAGATCGACGAGCACAAAGACATGGTGCGCCAATGCGAATCCAAACCGGTCGGAGGTTTGGATCATGAGAAACACAACCGTCGGTTCAGCGGATGGTTAAAGGTGCGAATCAGGGAGGTCATCAAGTGATGATACATTGCTATGGTTGGCACAAGGGCCACAATTTACAATTGTCACATGGCAAGGATATGACATAAATGGGTACACATTTTATCTGACATTTCGGGATAGGAAGAGCACGATCCGAGCAGCGGTGTCGCATAGATGCATTCGATCCCGATGGTTTGAGGAGCTCGTACTATGGGCAAATAGAGGAGATATGGGAGCTCGACTACGTGCTTTTCAAGATCCCCTATTTCGGTGCCGTTGGGTCCATCTCCCACAGTGAAGGTTGACAAATGCGGCGTCACTACCGTGGACCTTGAGCGTGTCGGATACAAAGACGAACCATTCGTCTTGGCTAATCAAGTTGTTCAAGTATTCTATGTAACCGACCGGCAAATAAGAAACGCCACGTAGTTCTTCATGGAAAAGAAGGATTGTCGGAGTTGAGAATGTAGTGGGCGAGGAAGAATACAATCAATTTGACGAGTTGCCTCCTTTCGGAGATGGCATCGGGCTCGACGAAGAACCCGTGAGGAAGCTAGCTATATGCGCGCCGATCATCATGAAGGGCTATATTTTCATTAAGATTTTAATCCATTGTAATTAATTTATTCTATAACATCATGTGTTATGGACTTGTAATCTCTCATATATTTTGATATTGATGTCAATGTGGGCGTTCATCGTAACAGACAATTGGTTTTGAAGTAAAATGTGTTATGAGCTTGTCTTCATATATACTTGTCACGAGTTTTGTCATCTCTCATATATGTGGATATTGATGTTCATTGTCACGAGTTCATTGTAATTGATAATTATGCGGAGCTATCACGAGCGGTTCTATTATATAACCGTGCGTGATAATGAATCACGATTCTAATATAGAACCGTCGTGATATGAGATTATCTCGAGCGGTTGTATTTAAGAACCGTCGTGATATCCCACAACACGAGCGGTTCTAGACACAAACCGTCGTGATATCCCACAACGATCGGTTTAAATAAGGCCGTGCGTGATATGGAACGATATCACAAGCGGTTATTAGATAGAGCCGTCTATGATTACCTATCAAAGACGGTTTTATTAAATAACCGTCGTGATAGCCTCTTATAAGGTGGAAACCGCTAGGGTTTTCCTCACTCGTCCCTTCCTCTCCCGCACCCCTGAGTTTATCGCGCGCTCCTTTGCCTCCTCTAGGGCTCCCGTTCACCGCCGCCTCCGACCTCGACACCGCCGCTCCCGACCTCGGCGCCACCGCTCCCGACCTTGGCACCCCCGACCTCGGCGCCCCCCACACCGGCGCCCCCGACACCGCCGCCTCCGACCTCGGCGACCGACACTAGGTTGTGCTCTTACTCGTCACCTCCTCTCCCTCGCACCTCCCTTGCTCTGTGATGGGTTCTGTTGATGCTCTGTGATGGGCTCTGTGATGGGTCCGACCTCGGCGACCGACACTAGGTTGTGCTCTTACTCGTCACCTCCTCTCCCTCGCACCTCCCTTGCTCTGTGATGGGTTCTGATCATGTCTTGTTGATGCTCTGTGATGGGCTCTGTTGATGCTCTGTGATGGTTCTGATGATGCCTTGTTCATGCTCTGTGATGATCTCTGTTGATGCTCTGTGATGGGTTTGATGCTCTGTGATGGGTTCTGATGATGCCTTGTTGATGCTCTGTGATGTAGTCAAAATCTGAAATCATATAGATATTTACAAACAGACTTGAGCTCTTGTACTCTTTGTTTTGCAGTTATAGCGGAATTAAGATACACTTGTATGTTTTCTGTGATGATAGCCGAAATCTGAAATCAAATAGATGATTAGAAACAGGACTTGAGCTTAAGCATATTTTTATTCTCAATCTGTCAATTAGGCTTATTGTTGATATAAATTTGTGAATTATTACGAAGATATATGATTAGATGTTACATTTTATAGAATGCTTTATGTGTTGTAGTTTGAGCTCAAGATCTGTTTTGTAATTATCTAAATTGATTGGTGAAGAGATTTTGTGAGAGGACTAAGATTGCAAAGACTATGTCTTATGCAATTTGTCAGCGAGACAATTTGTCGACAAAAAATGCATTTGAGGTTCGTTTTGATTGCCATGGCATCTTAAGCGCAATTGTATGTGATCTTTGAGGTTCATTTAACTGCAATTGCCTGTGATCTTTCTGTAATAGCTTATGTGTTTAGTCGCTCAATTATGCTCATTTGAGGATGCAACATTGTGCCCATACATTAATATTAATTGTTTTCATGGAGAAATCATCTTTGTTAGGAAGCAATGTGGCGTCGGTGTGTTGAATTTTTATCAATAGGTGACCTCTTTTGTTGTCTGTTTGCAAAGCATCTAGTTGTTGAACATTGCTTTAGGGCTGCTGTTGAGTTATTATCTCAAACTAATTATATAGATAGCAAGTAGCGAGATGGCGAGGCACCATCTTCCCGCCGTCGCCACGCCGCAGATTGCAGAGGCACCATCTTCCCACCGTCGCCGGCCGCATGACGACAATGACACGAAAGCGAGATGGCGGAGGAGAATCGAAGATGCACGTGGGCGGCCCGGTCATCACGGAGGTTAGTCGGTTTGGGGTCCCTCTGCGTCCCAAGAGCTCGTGGCGAGATTCCGGACCATGTGCGGGATACTTGCAAGGAAGCGGGTCCCCATCACCACACCAAGGTGGAAGGATCGCGAAAAGAAGCGAGAGGCGCGCGTGGGCGAACTATTACAAAAGTTCACTATCGAAGCGGACATGGCGCGCGTGGAGCGGACGGCGATGCTCACGATCGATAAATCGTGGAGGTCGTTCAAGAGCATTCTTGTCACGAAACGTGAACACGGGTGAGGCGCCCCATCGCAATCTGATTCTTGACGCAGAAACATGGGACTCCTTTGTTGCTATGAAGGCGGCGCTGAATTTAACGAGCAAAGTGCGGCACACAAAGCTCTCGGACACGAAACACTCATCCGCCTGCACTCGGCACGGCGATCGCGAGGAAAATATGATGAATGGGCGGCGGAGGACAACGCGTTTCTGATGTCACGGACCGCGTTCCCTAGCTTTGGTTAAGCGAGGGCAAAAGTCTCGTCTTGAAGCATCTCTTTCACAAACCCGCAGACGAGGAAGTGTCTCAACGTTTGGTAAGTATGTCGAACTACCTAGTTAATAACTCCATATATAACTTCATAGTATCTATAATAACATGATGACTTCTTGCGGCGTGAATTATGCCGCCCAAACTTCCCAAGGCTCCTTCCATGTAGACGGGGAGAAGGATATACTCTCTACTACAGGAAACAAGGAACACCGGATGCACGCGAGGTCTTGGGGTTACCGTACCATGGAGTCATGGATTCGCGACGACTCTTGCACGTCTGGGAGTAGGAAGAGATCTAAGGCGGCGTGAGGACCGGTTCGCATGCATGACCGAACATTTTGAAGGAAAGCGGCGGCATTGCGAGATCAATTGAATCAACTCCTCGGCCAAGCGATGATGCAAGCCGCCTGTTAATTTGGGAGCAGTCTGCTCGACATCGGATGGCGTCGCGTCCACGCATAATTCGGACATGGCGATGTCCAATTACCGATAGACGAGATCAAGGTAATGTACATGTATGGAATCACGGCAAAGATAGACCTATAGGACACTTTAGCTAATTGCGTATCGTTTTGTAGGAGCCGACGGCTGCAAGCTCGTAGTGAGGTTAGTTGGGTCCATTTCTGTGAGGCGCGGGGATGGTGCATCCATACCAGGAAGAGCGATGCGGCCACGGTGTCCAGTGGCGCGAGGTTACGCCCGGTGGAGGTGGACATGGTACATGAACATTTCATGGCCGTCCGTGGATTCGCCGAATGAAGAGATCACAACACTAGGGGATGCCGTGCGGTTTTATCCGATGGCCCAAGAAGGACATCGTCCTTGACCCAGCGATCTGCGATCTCAACACGACCATTCCTCTCCAACGGGACCCTCCATGACTCCACCTCATATTTCGCCTCAGAAGGCCACCTTTTCGGTTCCCTTGGAGAAGACATCGAAGGAACAAGAAAAGCGTGTCACCGTGTCGGTCCCGAGTCGTCTCGCAAGAAGACGCGCCAATGCTTAAGACCAAATCGGCGCCCCTCAAGTCCGGCAAGTCGGGAATATCCGAAGTACATCCTCGGAAAACCGTTGTGCTCCCCGCAGATTAGGGCGTCTTTGGATATGCTTGTCGGGCTTTGCATGCTGGTACTTGGATAGGACCCAAAAGGAGGGTGCGATCTTCGGAATCACCGTCGATACGAGGATAAGCATTTCTTCAACGGGACGAACCACTTCGTCGTGGGCTTCAACGACCTATATGACCTATTCAACCTCGTTGGCCTTGACGCCTCGCTTCTACGATGTTGGACACTGTAAGTGCATACAATCAAGTTCTACATTCACGTAATACCGATAAATATCACAACTCATTTCTTATGTACGGATACATGATGAAAAATGTCCGGTCGGAAAGAACCGGTGGGTTTCTCGACCCACATGTGGTATCATTGCAAACCATCCAAGCAGACTCGTCCTTCGTCGAAATACATAACACGGCATTGCTTCGTCGTGAGAACACGAAGTACATCGTGGTGCCCTACAACCGAGGGTAAGTGTCACTACTTGCTCTACTTTATACGCAGCACGAACTCGGGTTTAATGACTATAGTGACATACATGAGTAGGTACCACTGGATCCTTTTAGTCATCATACCAAAGAGGAACCATGTGATATACCTTGATTCCCTAATCCGCAACAACTACGACTTGACATTCTAGGAGGAATACTCGACGGTATGCTCATTTCCTTCATACATAACTCTATTTTAGTCTTCATTAGTTTGAAATGGTGAGGATAAATTTTTGGAATCATGTAGGTCGTTCATCGACTATGTTGCCAACAAAGGAATATACGATGGAAAGAGCGCCAACTAACACACAGGACAAAATTTCGATGCAGCTATAATACGATAATCCTATATCATACTTCATAATAACGCATCTCGAATCGATATATGTAATTCTATTTTTGCGATGCACAAACAAAAAATGATGAGTTATGTGCAATCTCGTTTGCCATCATATGGACCAAATCATTAGAGCTAGGAAGAAGGATCCTGAGGTTTGTGAATCTCCAAATAATTATTTTCTAATTATAAAATTAAATATATATGCATAACACTTTACTCTTGCTAGCGGCAGGGGTTTGAATATAGAATTAGATGGACTCGTTGATAATGAGATCGGGGACATTCGAGGAAGCTCTGCGGCTTTATCATATCGAGAGATAATTAAGGACAGGAGAATTTCACTCATTTGAGTAGCGCATCACCCTACCGGCACTTCTCAACCACACAAACAATTGACTCAATTGTAATCCAATTTATTTTGTAACAATACTTGAACAAATGTGATCTTTTGTAATTTATTTTGAGTAATGATCGATTCGGTTTATCGACAATTGATTATACGTGATGTATCTGTTTTTTTGTATGCTTGTTTTGAGAGGGCATGGCTAGCAATTCTGAGGCTAGCCAAAAATCGAGAAAAATGTAGTTAGTTTAATGAACTATCACGAGCGGTTTTTATAAAAGCGATGCGTGAACTCAATATCACGAGCGGTTCTAAAAAAGCGTCGTGAACTCGAGTATCACGAGCGGTTCTAAGTATCTCGAGTATCACGAGCGGTTTTAACAACGAACCGCGTGATAATCGACTTCACGACGTTTACGTGTAAATAGCGTGCGCGAAGACGAGTATCACGACGGTTTTCAATAGAACCGTGCGCGATATTCGACTTCACGACGTTTTGTGACCATAACCGTGCGTGATACTCTGTCTTCCGAGCGGTTGTTGATAAAACCGTCGTGATATTCATATCACGAGCGGTTTCTTGACCGTGCGTGATAACCACCGTTATCACGGACCTATTTTTCCGACGGTTCAAAAACGTGCGTGATGACGATTCGAACCGTGCGTGATGGCTTTTTCTGTAGTAGTGAGCTCCCGAGGACCCCCGAGTAGACCCAGAGCAAGAACAACAATACCTCGACCAAGGCGAGCCAACACTCTGATCATATTGCACCTACTCTTTGTAAATTATGTTGCTTTAAATTATGAAATTGCATTGCTATGATTTATGCAACTATATTTGGTCTAGTCGTAGCTAATGCCTTAACCATAATTGTGTATAAACTTCCAATCCTTGAACTTGGACACTATCCTTTGTCACCTTAGACTTAATGGATTACATACTAGTTAATAAGTCTGTATCTAAGTGTCATGCTTAGCCTTGCTTAGATACATTGTCAGGCGGGCATTAAATTTCCCGACAATGCTCACTCAAAATATAAAAACTGGATTTGGGCAGTCGAGGTTGGGAGCCTGGTTGGTATGTTGGACTAAATGGTTATTTTCAAAACAAATAAAACCTGAAAAACTGTTTTCGACTTGGGTGGCTGAAAAGAGTGGCTGGTGCCAGGTGCACGAGAAGAGGTTGGTATGTGGATGTATCGCCCAAGTCAATTAAGGACCGAATCTGGTAGTAACTTCTCATGTAAAACAATGCAACCACAAGTCGGTAACATATACGACCTGATTGATTAATTTGTTCGCCTCTACGTGGCTTCGACGTTGGTGGATGCGGGTGGATAGCCGGGGGAGAACGAAGCCACAGAAACCGCACGGCGCTAAAGGGAGACCTCCTGAGGACAAGCTGGGGAGACCAAAGGAGGTGATACCTAGCGGTGTGAAGTTACAAAGAGGTTGAGAATTGTAAAGGTATTGTGACAATCAACATTATCTGCACACCTACGGAAGTGTGTCAGGGCAATATAAGTTGATTCATCTCTTGTGGGGAAAGTGCATAAACTCCGCAGAGTAAGAAAACTATCTAGATAGTCATGCTCACAGTCAAGAGCGGTGCTGAGAACTTGCTGGATATAGCTTTCCTTTTTATAAAAAAAACAATTTGTGGATGGAATGGACAAATGGGGTGGGACCCCAGGGATTTGAAAAGGCCTAGTCTGGGACAAATGGTAATTACGGGATAATATGAGCATTGAGTGGATGGAGCCACTCAATGGTATAGGAGGTTGGACCTCCACTAGTACCTTTCAACAAAAACCTAGTTTATAAAACTTGTGTTAGTAAACTACTAAGTCTCAGGTTTTGTTATTACTTACCTATTCCAAACTGGTGGCCTTATGCAAACAAAAGAACCACAAGCCATGCCTTGGTTTAGCCTTGTATTTATAATAATTGCATTGTGTGTTGGCTCGCGAGTATGGTTGTGTACTCAGGCTCGTCTAATATAATCTTTTAGAGCCACTTGATCAAGACCCCTACGACTACTTCGTGGCCGCTGGACTAGACGGTGGTAAAGGTGGTGAATCTTAGGCCGGGACCCCCTCGAAGTCAAAATCCCTCTACGATCACCTAGTCGAAACTTACGACCAGGTGTGGTCGCAAGTAGGGCTGGAAAAATAGCTCGAGGCTCGCAAGCTTCTCGAGGCTCGCCACGGCTCGGCTTGGCTCAGCTCGGGCTCATGAAATTTCAAGCCGAGCCTGAGTTTTGGCTCGCAAGCAAAACGAGCTGAGCCCGAGCTAGCTCGCGAGCTCGGGAGCTCGGCCCACGAAGGCCCAGCAGACCAGCACCCGCCGGTCCCCTAAGATCCTAACTCCCCCAAACCTAAGTCTCCCTCACCCTACAGCCGCCCCAAACCCAATCCCCTTCTTCTCCCCATCCTCTCCACCACGCCCTGAGTCCCCGAGCCCGTGTTCCTCCGCGCTGCCGCCCGATCCTCCTCACTCGCCCCGGCCCCTGACCCCGTGGTCCTCCACGCTGCCGCCCCATGTTACTCTGCGTCGCCGCCTCGTGTTCCTCCGCGTCGCCTCCCTCCTCTGAGTCCTCTTCCTCGTGGCCGATATAGCCTCTGAGCTGGTGGTGCCGCCCTCATCTGTCGTGCTGGTGGCCTCCGAGTCTCCGACCACGCCATCCCCGACGCCCTTGCCGCCACCTTTGACCACGCCGTCGCCTCACGGGGCGTCCCCGCCGCCCGTCTCCGACCATGCCGTTCCCAACGCCCTCGCCGCCGCCTGGCTCCGACCACGCCGTCCCCGATGCCCTCTACCCCGCTCCCGATGCCGGAGCTGCCCCGACGCCCGCCGCCTCCCGCCTCCGCGCCGCCGCCCCATGTTCCACTTCTTCCACGAGTGAATGTGTGATTGAATCCGTGAATGTGATGCTTTGCTGTGAATGTGTGATTCCTATGAATCTGTGATGCTTTCCTGTGAATGTGTGATGCAATTTTGATGCGTGATTGAATTCTAGATTGTTTTTCTTATCTATTGGAAGAATCAGAGAGGAACACCTTGAGTCCTTGAGCTTGGCTCGCGAGCTCGATCAAGCAAGCTCAAGCCTGGTTCCGAGCCGAGCCAAGCCTCCCTCCTGGTTCGCTTTCGAAACGAGTCAAGCCGAGCCGAGCTCACTGTTCATCCGAGCCAAAATGAGGCTGGCTCGAGCCGACTCAGCTCGGTTCATTTCCACCCCTAGTCGCAAGCCTTTGACCAGTTGTGGTCGAACCTCTTGGTTCGACCACGAAGTCGAAGCCTTCTACGACTACCTAATCGCACCTTTCGACCAGGTATTGATGCAGTACAAGTAGCTTAGGTCAGGACCTCTAGTCGCTTGGCTGTGGGCGAAGTGAATGGATCCACTACCACGTCTTTTGCTTCCACATTTATTCTCCATTGTACTCTGAACTATGTAATGTTTTGGCCTTAGTGCCCTTTTTGTAAAGCAAGTGGGCCGCACGACCGGTCGGGTAATCTACCAAGCTGATGTATGTGATGTATGTGAATAATCCAAGAATGTATATGTGTGTGCTATCTACTGATCCAGGGAATGACACAGATCGACACAGTAGGTCCCAAGTTTGCAGATTTGGAGGCTCACGACGACCGGGTCTTGGACTGGGTCCTCGACCAGGTCTACGACCAGGTCGACAACCAGGCCTTGGCCGGAAGTTGAGGTCCAAAGTTACAAATTTGGGGTCCGACATGCCTGGAATATCTCCATATCACTGCTTACTACCATAGGTAAGTAGTCTAGAGTTCGCAACGCAACTTTTACATCACCTAAAAGTACCCCTTGCACTTAGCCCATCGAATGTTCCTCACTCGCCCGGATACCCTTCGTCGAGTGAGACCGTTACTTGCCCGGATACACTCTGTCAAATGAGAGACCCGCACTTACATGGATACCCTCTGTTAAGTGTGGCATTCGCCGTTATGTCAGCAATAGAAAATTGCTCACAAACTACTTCCTACCTCTCATGCAAGGCTAGGTTTTCGGCAACTTAGTTAACTACGACTATCCCATACTAGCACATGTGGTTGTACGACTAGGTCTTAGTCCTGGAATTGCTGGCTTCAGTCCTTAACTGACTACGGATGAGAAATTCCACCCTATCTACTAGTGAGTCACAATCCTCACTTTTTCAAAATACATAATAACTTGCCCGCGTCTAAATATAGGTTTTTCATTTTATTTTCAAGTAAAATAATTTTGGTTAAGTTTTTCTTTAATCATTATCTTGGTCCCACTCGTCAGCGACTCATTAAGGATTAACTAAGCGTTAAAAATCAGATTTGTGCTAATGATTGTGCTTAAGCGCGTTGATGATGAGTTACAGTGCTCGTCCAGCACAACAGTGTGGTGGCGCTCGCACCCGCACTTGTCGCTGGTGCGGTGGCACTCGGCGGGGCCAATGCACCTGTTGGCACCAGTGGCAAGGTCTGGGGTGGCTCGGCGCGACGACGATGAGCGGCAGCGCTGCTACGACAACAAGTGAACGCGTGACCAAGCTACACTCCCAACTATCAAACGAGCTCATAAGCATCTACATGCTAATAGGGTTATACCAGAATGACGTGAAGGCTCAGAGGTGGTTGGAGTTGGGTTGTCGACGGTGAGCCGAGGCGGCGAGGTAAGCTGCACATGGAGAAGAGGATCGGGCGAAGAAGAAGGTCGTCCAGTGGCCGGGGAAGCTTGGAGGTGTCCTGGTGATGCTTCCCGTGTGAGGAATCGGCTCGGAGTGCAGTGAACCTCCGACGGCAACCGAGGTGGCGAAAATGATCGAAGGCGAAGAAGCTATGATTCGACGTCTCTTGTGGATCAAACGTGAAATCAAATGAGGGGAAAGGATCAAGAGGTTCTGGAACACGATATGATGCAATAAGAGCGATAAGGAACCCTTCTAATCAGCGGTAACGGTGGTAGCGGTGCACTACGAAATGAAGCTTGCGCTCGATGAGTATTTGAGCTCGATTGAGGAGGACAGAATGGAAGGGGAGGTGCGCACTGGTGAGGAAAAGGAAGAAGGAAGCTCGGGTGTCCTTTTTATAAATGGAGAGGCAGAGTTGAGTGAGGGAGAAGCTCGAGATGACCATAGGCAAGCTGGCAGAGTTCTCCGGTGTACGGGCTGGTATGGGCTAGGTCGGGCAATGATAGGTGTGGAGGAGATGGGCGATGCGACGGGGTCAGTTGGCCAGTGGAGAAAACCGGGGGCGACGAGGAAAACCATGGGCGAGGCGGTGATGCGCTGGCGAGCTCGGGCGCGAGGTGGACAACGAAGCCTACGTCGGGGGCCCACCGGTCAGAGAGAGGCAAGAGAGTGAATTAGATTTTTGGTTTTGTATTTCTGCTGAATTATTATCCGAATTTATTTACTACTCAAATGACTTCAAAATTTTGTGAAAACTTTTGTGTAGACTTCTAACCTAATGTATTTTCTCCTGTAAAATTTTCAGATGTTTTTATATTCTGTGAATTTCTCTAAAATTTAGACAAGCTTCTGATCTTATGCTTTTGTATTTATTTTTCTAAACAAATTTTCATATAGATGTTTTGGTGAATTATTCCTGGGAACTTATGCCCAAAATAATTCTCTCATATAATATTTTCACTTTGTTTTATCTAACGTTTTTTAGTACATTTTTGTTTGTATTTCATGTTTTTTTCTTTTAAACATAAGTCAAAATCAAACATAGGTATATTTTCATGTGCAAAATGGTCAAAGAAAATTTTGCTAATGCATTTATAATACATAATCCCAGAATTCAGATTTTGGGATGTTACAATTTCTCAGGTAAACCAATCAAATTGGGATGCAAAGGACTTGGTTGGTGGTTATCTATTCTAACCTCCATGTATGGACTTGTAAATGCGGATAGCAATGAGTCCCTTACATGCAAGGTTATCAGAATCGCGATCCTGAATCGGATCGGAAGTTTTCTCAGTAGGATCGACGTAGAATCTAACATCCTATCTGATTCTACCAAAGAAACATTTTTTAAAATCTACCTTGTATTTTAACACTTCTACATTTTTTTAAACTATACTTTTAAACTTTTGTTTACCAAAATGTAGTGCAAAAAAAAGATCATTTGTTATTTATGCAAATTATAATAGACATGAAGTAATTAAAAGTAAAAATTTACATTGAAAGGGACATATGCAAATGATTATTTATAATAAATCACTAGAATCAGGTAGGATCGTATGAAAATTTTGATCATAATTCTACACAATTTTTTTGTTATAATCATAATAATATTAAGATTCTACCAAATTAAGACTACCATAGAACCGAATCGGTCTAGTCAATCTGGATCGTAGAAATGTAGGATCGTATGGCTAGAATCGAGATTATGACAACCTTGCTTACATGCTTGTCCAAGTATTCATCCACTCGGCAATTGTATATATATACACCCTATTATTGGGTTCCAACTAACCGTTGCCAAGTTCTTTTGGTTCGCACTCTTCATGTTGGTAAGCTTCTTGTACTACGCGGTCTTAGCGATGGCGACGGTAACGGTTGCATTAACTCCCAACGTAGAGATAGCTTCCGCACTATCCTTCCTCATCTTCGTCCATGGGCGGAGCTAGCGGGGTGCCTGATATGCCCTGATACATCTAAAAATCAAAAAACAATTTTTGATACCAGTTTTGCATTTAGGCCATATTCGTAGTATTCATTGGTGTACACCCTCATGGAAGCTCAGCCCACAACCCATCACCCGCTCGTGTCCCCACAAGACCACAGCCACCTCACCACACACCAGCCCCCAGCCATCTCTATCTGCAATACTCCAACTCCTCCCCAATCTCCAACCCTAAATCCATGATCCTCTCCTCTCCCCCCACTTGGTCCCTGCGGCTCGGTGGCTCGGCCGGCGCGCAAGCGGAGAGAGCGATAGTAAGCGACTTGGCGCGCGCGCAGAGCGCAGCGAACGATGGGTGGTGTGACACTCACCAATGCACGACCACGAGAACTAAAGGCTTAATTTATGAATTTCGATTGGAAAATATCTATCCCTAAAGAATGGGGGAAAGCACATGCTATGATAGCATGCTTTGGGTCATTTGATTTTGTTTTCATGTCAAACTTGATGCTATTCAATCAGATTAAAATTGGATGGAGACCTTGGTGTGCACACGTCGCGACCGGCAATACATCGCGGCAAGGCGCCGCAGGGCAGCCAGTAGGGCGAGTGGGTGGCCAGCGTCCTCACTAAGGCCAGCAGTTTTGCAAGTGTGCATAGTGGTGAGTTCACGGGAATGGATCCATCCCTCACATGTTGCATCCATTCATTTCTCCCTCTCTTCTATTGATTTGAGATTTAATAGTGAAATGCAGCTGCAATACTAAATTAGTACATGGAGCAACTTTTTTTTCTTCTCATGTTCAGATTATTAGGCAAGTTATTTTCTAAATTTATCACTATAGTGATGATATGTGAAAAGATGCAGTAGACTATTACCTCTGTTTTTTTACTTGACATTTTTTACTTTTAATAAGCAAATTCCTAGCCCCGTTGAGCGATGCGTAGTTTCAACTAATGGTATCAGACGTTGCTTGGTGTGTGTGCACCCCTAACACCGAAATCCTAGCTCCGCCACTGTCTTCATCCTATAGAACGTATTCTCCGGCTTCATTATCACAAAAGAGGTAATGCATACTGTCGCATGTATATGTATTATGTAATGCAATTCCCACCAATCCTGCTGAAATCCTAGGGCTGAGTTTGGGTGTCAAATTAAATTAACATCATGCATAGGCATGCTGCATCTACTGTCCGATCTAAGCACCTTACTATTATCACACACTTCGGCGATACTACCAAACAGAATTAACAGCGGCAATGGATCTGCACAAAGCATGCCATTGCCGTCCCACACAGATGAAATAGTCACCAAAATCATCATTCATAAAATAGGGCACTTTGCTACAACATTTCGCTTCTGGAATCAAATCAAGCCCAAACTAGAAAGTAGAAACGAAGCATCCAAATTCTAAGAATGTAATAGTGATAATAAATTAAGAGTAACGCTGCTGTTGCAACGAGACACGAACCTGACGAACAACAACAATGTGAATGTGGATGATAAAATAGCGCACTTTGCTACAGCATTTCGCTTCTGGAATCAAATCAAGCCCAAACTAGAAAGTAGAAACGAAGCATCCAAATTCTAAGAATGTAATAGTGATAATAAATTAAGAGTAACGCTGATGTTGCAACGAGACACGAACCTGACGAACAGCAACAATGTGAATGTGGATGAAGATGATCCCGGTGTGGTGGAGGTGGCTGTACTGGGCGGACCCGGTGGCGTGGACGGTGTACGGGCTGATGTTCTCGCAGCTGGGCGATCGGGCGGAGTTGATCCGCGAGCCGATGCGGGAGTACCTGGAGGGGTATCTGGGCCTCCGCGACGGGCACCATCCGCTGGTGACGGCGCTCCACTTCGTCGTCGCCACCCTCTTCGCGGTGCTCTTCTGCCTCTGCATCAAGCACCTCAACTTCCAGAGGAAGTAGCAGCAGCAGCCGATGGATTCTGCAACTGCAATCTAACCGCACAATGGAATCTTCTGCCGCTGCGTGCGTGCGGATTTGTGTGGATAAATCTTATCAGACGTGGCCAAATCGGCGGCCGGCCCGGCCTGGGACTGGGCCGGGTCTATTCCGGCCCATGAAAGGATCAGGCTGTGCTGGTCTGGCCTATGTGTCTGGTTGCGGTCCAAGCATGGCATGAAGGGCAGTCGTGTTGGCACACAGCATGAGCCCGTCGGGCTGTTTACGGTCTACTTAGCCCGAAAATTCAAAAAAAATGGAAAAAAATCGAACAAATTTCAAAAAAAGAGAAAAATGTGTAGAATTCATAAATACATATGAAAATTGTAAAAAAAATCATATTAAAATGTAATAAAGAGCTTTATTAATATTAAAATGACTGCATCGTTAAAACTTTTGTCAAGTAAAAACTTAACATGAGAAAATCTTAGCCAAGGAAAAAGAGTACAGCATATATCTCTACATACATCTTTGTTCTAAGTGTTATTGTCGATGTACAGATTTTTGAACACGTCCGACAACTCTTTATTTTCCACAGAATGTTGTGTTTCTGAATCAGCTTGTTCCTAGTCTTTCACGGTTAGAAGTATTTCCACCATCTCACTCGTGAGATGTGTTCTTCTATCCTCCAATATTCTTCTAGAAAGACTAAAAGTAGACTTAGAAAAAACCATTGAGATAGAAACAGTTAACACATCGTGTGCAAGTATGGATAACACGGGATATGTTAACTTATTGGCATACCACCATTGCAAATTTTCGAAACCTTCTGAATTAAAATCCACTGTATCGCAGTCCAGATAGATAGATAGTTCCCCATTCCTTAGGGTTGTTCTTGGTTGAGCAGACGGCGCTGTAGAAGAAGAAGATCTGGATCTAGAAGAAGAGTCACTGAAGATCGTGCCCTACATATTTATCTTGCTACTTGAGGTGGGGGCTATTGGAAGTCGTTGCAAGCGGACTCCCTGAAACTTATTTTCATACATTTGGTAAATCTCGTGTAATCGAGAACGAACTTCTGCAAAATAGTTAGAATAGTCTAGCCCTATAGTATCACTAAGAAGATCAAGAACATTAACAAATGCTTCAATTTTACCTCTAGGATCTAAAATAAATAAAAATACATATAGGAAAGGGATTTCTCTGCAATAATTAAGGTATTTAGTTTTCATAGCAACAATAGCCTTGCGTAAAACAGAGTTGTTTTCATACATTTTCAATTGAGTAGCAATCTGTAAAATACTATGTACAATAATAGGAGATGTTGGATAGTAGACAACGGACAAAGCAACAATGGCCTCATAAAAAAAAATTCTAAAAACTGTAGTATCTTCTCAACAATAAACCAATGTTGCTGAGTCAATAGTATACTACCGTCAGTGCTCTGATAGTGTGTTTCAATAAAAACAAAAAAGTGTTCTTATATAATAAAAGACTCTTAAGCATCAGGTAAGTAGAGTTCCATCTTACCGGCATATCCAAACCGAACTTTCTTGGATATACTGCTTGTGATATGCCCTAGAGGCAATCATAGATATGATTGTATCACGTCTATGTTTATAATTTATTGAATAAATATTATTCTGTTCCTTGAATGAATTATAAAGATTAACAAGTACATGACTTGTTGGTGAAGCTCTTTAACTTACATGGTGTCATTCTAAATGTATCCCTGGTCGGGTGTCACTAGTCAGAACACTAGTGACTTATCGACCAGCACATGTATTGATTGATGACCATATTTCACTGGTCATGAATATAGGGATATCGAATCAATAATGTGAACACATGTTAGAGAACATGGTGTTGGATTGATCCACCTTAAGACACTGTTGAGATTGTTATGATTTTATGTGTCATCAGTTGGTCTCAAGCAATGATGATGTATAATCCTTAGACCTGAGATCAGCATGGATTCCAACATGTCTAATAGTACACTTAGGGGCTGTCAAACGCTATTCCGTAACTGGGTAGTTATAAATATAGCTTTCGGGTATGCTATAAAACATGATGAGGAATACGACTTGACGGATATGAGATTTTCCCCTCTCTGGGCCCTTGATGTGATCGGATAAAGAAAGTGTATGGCCATGCCACTAGTGGTCGAAGTGTTCGATCACGTAAAGTTATCCGTCACTTGATCGAGAAAGAATTGAACAGTCCATTAATGATATAATATCTCACATGGAGTTCAATCAGATATCATGAGGCAAAGGGAGGATACACGAGCAGGTCTTTCAGTTTGATCAGATACTGACTAGTCGTGTGGAGATACGAGTTGGTCCTAGGCTAGTCAAACATGATCACTAACTATTCGTAAACTAACCATAAGGAGTTATGAACTGGCCGAGACTAAATATGAGCTGGTCGTATAGAGATACGAGCTGGTCGTTAGTTATAAGGACCTGGTCATAGACCATACTGTATTAAAATTCGTCCGATATAATTCGTGTGTATTCAGGAATTGTTATGTTCTGCTAGGAGCTACAACGACTCGTGATCGGAAAGGAGTTTCCGAGTCACAACTGATCACGCATGAACCTAATGGGTCATACACTTAACAGGTTGGAACAAACAGGTTCGAATAGGATCTGTCATGAGCTCTATATGAGGAGGTGCATGAGGCTATTGGGGATATATGACAAAACGTGAGTTGCTCCACCGAAACCCTCGCCGCCATCTTCTTGATAAGCCTTCCTGTGCGACATCGTGTTGGCACACCGGTGAACGATGTTCCATCCCTGGACGTGTGGATACCGTAGAGGCACTACTGTGGTTGCTGTTGCGCTTGAGGACGATCCATGACTTCGCAAGGAACACGATTGGTTGCTGGAGGAGACGATCGGCACCGAGAACGCTGAATGATCGACTACGACCACTACATCGACGTGCTCTACATTGGATCAAGCTGCCCCAACTCTTCTTCCATTGCACTGCGTGTCTAGTGGTAACGATCTATGGTCTTCTACTTGTGGCGGACCAGCCCAGGAGCACCCGGAGGTGTTCTCCTAGGACCACCCTGGAGGTCCGAACGAACCACCTGGAGGTCTGGAAGGTCCTCCAAGAACACCCGTAGGTCACCCAGGACCACCCGGAGGGGCTTCCAGGACCACCCCAGAGGACACCGAAGGTCCATCCGTAGGTCCTGCCAAGACCACTCGGACGTCCCAGCCTCTGTGCACAACGAGCTAGTCCCAATATCAGTAAGCTAGCTCGCACAGACTCAACAAGTGATGCCAACACATTCACACAACAGTCGAAAGACGAAGCTGTAACAGCCCAAATTTTAAATTTTAGAAGAAAATAAAATTTAATTATTTTTGTGGAATTTTCTGAGTTTTTAAAAGCCTTCTGTAATTATTTCAAAGTCAAAACAAATTTATTTGCAAAATTATTTACCAAATAATAGTTGGAAATATTTTATTTAAGTCCAAGATAACTCCAAGAATTTCTATGAATTTTTCCGAAATTTTTGGGATTTATTTGCTATTTTCTAAAGCTTAAATGAATTAACAGTAATAGTTTAATTGGAAAAGTAATTTAGAAATTCAAAAACGTGTTTGGGCCAAAACCCAAAATACAGCCCAACCCCCTTCCCGCGCACGTGGCCCGCGCGGCCCGCTCGTGCGCTCTCTCCGTCTCTCTCCCTTACTGACCGCGGGGCCCGCGTGTCAGCCTCTCTCCACCGACCCCACCTGTCAGCCGCACACGCACCCCGCGTGTAAAAACAACATCGACGCACCTCAACCATTGGATCGCAAATCAACGACGACCATGATCTGTTGAGACCTCTGTACAGTCCGAACGGTCCACTCATTGTGAGCCGTATGATCCAAATCCAACGGCCCACGTGACACCCTTCAATACATATCTTAACTCCGAATAGCCCAACGCTTGTGAGTTGTCCGATCTAAGATGGACGACCAGGATTTGTTGAGACCTTCGAAGGTCCGAATGGCCCAATCGTTGTGGACCGCCCGATCTACATCTAACAGCCCAGATTCAACGCATGTGCTGAAAAGCTCATTCATTGTGGACCGCCCGATTTACATCTAACGGCCACAATCCAACCACACTTACATTCTTTTCTTTTCTTTTTCCTTTCCTTTTTTTCTTTTCTGTCACTACCATGTGGGCCCTATGCTACAGTGTCGTCGTCTTCCTCGCCTTCATCTCCGCGCGGTCAAACCGCCATTGTTGCGGAGTTTGAAGCTCCGTAACGGGCGCCTTCAACCGCTCTCGACCTTCTCGCGTGCGTGCGCACGACTGCGTCCATCTCCGTTGCTTTTCCCCACCTTCTTCCCCACGTCTCCGCAACGGGCACGCCCCCGACGCCGCAACCGTTGCGCGCATGATCTCCACACCCCACGTCGCCTAAGAGCTCCTTGACCCCGATAAAAGGACGCCCTGGGTGCGCCCTGGCCTCCTCATCTCAATGCCACCACTCATTCCTCCTTAAACGCCCCAGTTCGCTGGAATTTTGGAGTTGAAGCTCGGAGCCCGAAGGAGCTTCAACCGTGGAGTTCGCCGCCATCAAGCCATCGCCGCCCCTGCCGCCCACACCTTCGTCATCGTCACGTTGCCGCGAAGCCGGTGCGCCCACTCGCTTCACCGGAGAACCCTCGGAGTGCCTACTTCACCGGAGCCGTATAGACGCCGCCGCCAAACCTCGCCGCCGATGACCAAATCGCCACGCACCTTCACCGCAAGGTAGCACATCAGGATCACCATCTCTCCCTCTCTCTTTTGCGCACAACACCGCCCGCCGCCGTGCAGCATAGTGCCGACGACCCTCGGTCCCGATGCCGGCGCCGCACTCGCTGACGTGGCATCACCACATCGGTGCCACGACAGAGCCACCTCAGCGCCACGTGCACGAATCCGCCGAGTCAGCGCCTACGTGGCGCCACCTCGGTGCACCCCCCTGAGCCAAAGCCCATGGGCCGAGTTTACATAGACCGTGCCTATCACACGTGGGTCCCACACGTCAGGAAAATAGTTTCATTTCTTTAATTCCGAAAATCTCAGCGCTGACATCACCCTTGCGCAATAAAAGGGTTTTCCTTAGAAAAATAAATCAAGAAATTCTGTAAAATTCAAATTTAGAGTTTTTAATAGATTTAAACTTCAGAAATTCATATCTTTTGCACCCGAACTCCGATTTGGGTGATTCAATTTGCAAATTTTGTATAAAATTGTAATCTAGCTATATAAACTAAAATATTGCAATTTGTAGTTAATTTGAGCTGTATTTTTGAATTTATTTGAATTTGATTTGAATTTGTCGTATTTTCGCGAATAGACTTCGACGATTCCGGAGAGTTCGAGCCTTCCGAAGACTTAGAATTACAAGACGTCAACGAAGACAAGTTATACCATTAATCATGTTGATCCTATTACTTTAAAGTTATTTTCAGTTTTTAAATTACTTAATGCATGCATATGTTATACAATTATTTCAATTTCCCTGTTGTAATTACCTAGTTACACCAATTTTCCTTGTATGGCCAATTTGAATGTTGAACACGAATACTTTGTCACCATCAGACAAAATGCTACTAAAATTAATCATATGCTTAGCCAAGGCTTATATCACACTTATGAATTTGGGAAGGTTTAGCCAAATCTTTTACAAACTTGGTTTAATCTTTGACACTGTGGTATTGTCTTACCACAGAAGGTTTATAAAGAGGGTTTTACTCTAAATAAAATCAAAAATGGGTTTGGACTTGGGCAAAATGGATGATTGGTGGGTGCAGGTTTATGCATAGGCTTAATTCTGGTTAAGATTAAGGCCCAGGGTTTGTTTTGAAAGATGTCCAAGTCAATTGAGGACCGGTCTTTGAGCGTTTCTTTGCTATGATGCCTTATCGTACCACCACATGTCCTGTATGGGCAGGATTTGGCTAAGTAATTTGTAATGTTTTAGTGTTATTTGTGCCATGTTGTTTGTGTGGGTGTCGGGTAGACGTTTATTCCCACCTGGCGCAAGAGGGGGCTCCCGGAGGACGGTTAGTCCAATTAAAGTGAAACCTTAGCGGGCATAAGTACATTAAGACATAACATTGTAAAGGCCTCATGATAACTGCTCAGTCGCACGCCTACGGAAGCGTGTATTGGCCGACATGATGAGCAAGTTATCTCGTGTGGGTAAAGTTGTATCAACTTTGCAGAGTAGAAAACTATTCGAATAGCCACGTCCACGTTCGTGGACATGCTAGCAAAGCCACTCTAAGTTAGACTTTGTTTTTGGTTTCAAAATGTTTTAACAAATGTTTGGAGGATGGTTAATCCTTGTGGAAAATTGGGCGGTCAGCCATGTGATAGGAGGATATCCTTCACCTGTTCATTTGGAGGTTATCCATACTATAAAGTTGTCAATTTTAAAAACCTGATTTTAGATATAGTATAAAATGGCCTTGGAAATTTCTATGAGTATTTAATCTAAAAATGCTGCTTTACGCAAAATAAACCCTGCCATACTCAATTGTTACCTTATGCATGCATCTTCATTCAATATTGGGTGTAACTTGCGAGCACGGTAGTAGTGCTCACTCTTGCTAAATAATTTTATTCAGGAGAAGACTTCTATCCGGATGGTGAGGACACGGACGTTTAGGCCAACGCCCCCAGACGGTTGCTTGTGGCAAGTCGTGTGGCCTACATTTACTGTTTTGCTTCTGCTATGCTATCTGTTATTTGTTTATCAAACTTATTTGTATTAAACTTTGATTATTTAATGTTATTAAATTCTCGTGATATGATTGTGATGCCAATTTTGTAAGACTGTGTACACTGGAAATCCTGGACTGGTGTATAAACACAGAGAATGCGGGATCCATCGTTCCCGGGTTCGACAAAAGTGGTATCAGAGCCATATCGACTGTAGGTCGTGGACTTAGGTAGAAATGGCAAAAACCATTAAGGACTATTTTCAAAAAAGTTAAAAGTATTTACTTTTCCTTCCAGAGTCTTACTCATCCTTTTCTCTCTTAAAATATTTCTAAACTCTTGTCTTTTCAAATTTGTAGATGGCCAAGAGACCCACCCGTATCTCCCACGGAGTCTTCGCCGGATAATGGGTCGACATACTATGAAAAATGATGCAGCACTTGGACTTCAAGAAGAGACCCACATATCAAGGCTGTAAGTACATAGTGGGGCAGCAAGAGTGCTGGAGGGTGGAGGTTATCCTCTACTCTAATCTAGCGCATGACACAGTGTTCCATATCTTCGATGCCCCAATGCGTCGAGACACCTTCTATGTTGGCATCCAAGATGCAGCAAGAGAGGCAGTTCGTCGACTTCGGTACACTTATGACCATCGCCTCCAAGACACCAGGTTCCACTACTACCCGATGCACATCCCAACTCGACTGGGCAGTGCTTTCTGCTCAACCGGTAATGAGGAATCTCCGGAGATCACCCATCAGGTGGAACTAGCCAAGGCGATGGACTACGCCTATGGCAACACCTTGGATGAGCTGTACCTCGTTCAGGGGAGGTTGGAAGCTGCGGAGGAGAAGCTGAAGGCAGCTGAGGAAGAACTGGCTCTCTACAAGGCGGGCCAAGCCAGTACCAGCAACTCCCCAGATTACACCCCATCCACCCCATAGACCCTTTTTCCTTAGTTCGTTCCTTAGCTACGAATTATGAGCTACTAACCCTTTTGTGGTAGCCATAATGAAATGAATAAAATAAAAGAACTACTTTGAAAAAGAAAATTTTGTTCTTTGCCTTGTGTTTGTGTGCTTTTGAGCTATTTTAAATCTATTCCCCTTAGTGCTTTCTTTTCTCTGTTATGAGTCTTTGGGAATTCAGCAGATGGTGACCACCTGCACCGGAAGTGGCAGTGCCTGAGGCCAAGGCAACGAGAACGTCGACTATCAGGAGCACCGTACCCAGCATCCTCCCCTACCGCCAGCGGAAGGACCTGATTGGCGCCAGATGATGAACAATCAGACTCACCTAATTGACTTGCTAACCCAGTCACATAGCAATTCTCAGAATGTGTAGGCCACAGCAGCAGCCGCCGTCGCAACCCACGCACCAACTCAACCTCCTCAAAGGGTGACGATGTTAGAATTCATGCGCATGCGTCCCCCCGACCTTCTCCAGCGGTACTGAACCAATGGACGCTGACGACTGGCTCCGTGCTATTGGGAAAAAGTTGGATATAGCATTATGCACCGATCATGAGAGGGTCCTGTTTACCTCTCACCAGCTCAACGGTCCCGCTTCATAATGGTGGATAACTTTTGTATTTCCCATGCCAATGCTCCAGCCATCACATGGAATGAGTTTGTGCGAGCTTTTCGCCACGCACACATCCCTGCTGGGATGATGACTCTAAAGAAGAAGGAGTTCCATGCACTCCGTCAGGGCAATCACTCAGTGAGCGAATATCTGCACCGGTTCAACCAGCTTGCTCGCTACGCTCCAGCCGACGTAGCCAGGGATGAGGATAGACAGGAGAGGTTCCTGGAGGGGCTGAACGATGAGATCTCAGTTCAACTGATCTCCCAAACCTTCACCGACTTCCAGCTATTGGTGGACAAGGTAATCCGCCAGGAGGCCAAGCACCAGGAGATGGAAAACCGCAAGCGGAGGATGGGCGCTCAGAGGTTCAACACAGGAGGTCTTCCCAAGCCTCGATTCACCTAGCCGCAACCACCGCAGCGTGGAAGATTCCAGTCCTCTACGTCTAGAGCCCCAGCACCGACTCAGCGCCCCAACACCTCCAACTTCTGCAACAACTCATCTGGAGGGCAGTTCCAGCAGTAGAACCCAATTCCCTCAGCCACAGGAGTGACCTGTTTCCATTGCAACGAACAGGGCACTATGCCAACAGATACCTAAAGAAGCAGCAAGCAGCAGCACCTATCAAGCCAGCATCAGGAGCCCCAGCCACCGGTGGCACTACAAAGCCGACGGTCCAGTATACCAAGGGACGTGTGAACCACGTCACAGCAGAGGAAGCCTAGGCAACATTGGATGTCGTTCTTGGTACGTTTCTTGTTAACTCGATACCAGCATCAGTCTTGTTTGATTCCAGAGCTTCACATTCCTTTATTTCTAATAAGTTTATGGGAAAATATGGGTTACCTATATCATCCTTAGTCAACCCTATGATAATCCATTCCCCAGGCTCAGAAATGAGAACTAGTTCTCTATGCCCAAATCTTACCCTTGAGATATCCGGAGTATCCTTCCTGGCAGACTTGATAGTCCTGCATTCCCAACGTCTGGATGTAATTCTTGGAATAGACTGGCTAGCCAAGAATCAAGGACAAATAGATTGCACCAATAGGTCTATCACCCTCACCAATGAAGAAGGAATTTCAGTTGAATTCAAGCCCAAGACCTGTACCAAAGGAAGTTCCATCCTCACTAGCTTGAAGGAAGTAAAGCTTGAAGACATACCTGTGGTGCGGGAATACCCCGATGTCTTTCCTAATGACTTACTCGGTATGCCACCGGATAGGGACATAATGTTCTTAATTGACTTAGTCCCTGGGACAGCTCCAATTTCGAAGCGACCCTATAGAATACCAACCAATGAGTTAGCAGAGCTAAAGAAGCAAATTGAAGAATTGCAAAGCAAAGGATATATCCGTCCCAGTTCATCACCTTGGGGAGCACTAGTACTATTTGTCAAGAAGGACAATAATATGAGAATGTGTGTGGATTACAGATCGCTCAATGAGGTGACGATCAAGAACAAGTACCCATTACCCAAGATCGATGATTTGTTTGATCAGCTAAAAGGAGCAAATGTCTTTCCGAAGATTGACCTGAGATCCAGCTATCACCAACTGAAGATCAGACCCGAAGATATCCCGAAGACAATTTCACCACCAGATATGGACTGCACGAGTTTACAGTAATGTCATTCGGTTTGGCAAACACCCCTGCTTATTTCATGAATATGATGAACAAAGTGTTCATGGAATTCTTGGATAAGTTTGTGGTTGTTTTCATCGATGACATTCTCATCTATTCAAAGGATGAAGAAGAACATGAAAAACACCTTAGAATGATTCTGGAAAAACTCAGGGAACATCAGCTCTATGCCAAGTTCAGTAAGAGTGAATTTTGGCTAAGACAAGTGGCTTTCCTTGGACACATCGTGTCAGCAGGAGGAGTTGCAGTAGATCCCGCAAAGGTTGAGGCAGTAATGGATTGAATGCAGCCCAGAACAGTCACCGAAGTGAGATGTTTCCTCGGACTAGCGGGTTATTACCGCAGGTTCATCAAAAGTTTCTGTAAAATTGCAAGGCCCATGACTCAACTTCAGAAGAAGGAAAAGAAGTTTGAATGGACAGGCGCCTGTGAGAAAAGTTTCCAGGAACTGAAGAAGAGGCTAGTCTCTGCACTTGTGCTAATCTTACCTGACATCCGTAAGGATTTTGAGATCTTCTGTGACGCATCCCGTCAAGGTCTCAGATGTGTATTGATGTAGGAAGGCAAAGTTGTGGCTTGTTCATCCAGGCAGTTGAGGCCACATGAAGGGAATTATCCGACACATGACTTAGAGTTAGCAGCAATTGTGCATGCCTTGAAGATCGGCGGCATTATCTCATTGGTAACCGCTGTGAGATTTTCACGGATCATAAGAGTCTGAAGTACATCTTCACGCAGTCAGAACTTAACCTTCGATAGAGAAGATGGTTGGAGTTGATAAAGGATTACAACCTTGGAATTCACTATCATTCAGGTAAAGCAAATGTGGTTGCAGATGCCCTGAGTAGAAAGGCATATTGCAACACCATCATGGTACAGAAGAATCAGCCCGAGCTTTATGAAGAACTCAAGCATCTGAACTTAGAGATTGTCAACCAGGGTTGTGTGAATGCTTTGGAGGTTCAACCAACTCTTTAGAGTTAGATCAGAGAAAAACAGCTAGAAGATGAAGACATCAAAGAAATCAAGAAGAATTTGAGAAGAGGCAAGGCCCCAGGATTCTCCGAAGATGAGCAAGGAATAGTATGGTTTGGGAACCGCATCTGTGTACCTGACCAGTAGGAGTTGAAACAGTCGATTATGAAGGAAGCTCATGAATCACCTTACTCCATTCATCCCGGAAGTACCAAGATGTATCAGGATCTAAAAGAGAAATATTGGTGGGCCAACATGAAGCGGGAAATTGCTGAGTTCATCGCCCGTTGTGATGTATGTCAGCGAGTCAAGGCAGAGCATCAGAGACCAGCTGGATTATTGCAACCATTACCAATTCCCGAATGGAAGTGGGAGGAAGTTGGAATGGATTTCATCACCGGACTTCCTAGGACCCAATCAGGATGTGATTCAATCTGGTTGATAATTGACCGGTTGACTAAAGTAGCTCACTTCATCCCAGTCAAGACTACCTACCCAAGTAGTAAATTAGTGGAGATGTACATGGCCAAGATTGTTTGTCTACACGGAGTGCCCAAGAAGATCGTATCCGACAGAGGCTCCCAGTTCACTTCTCGGTTTTGAAAGAGTCTACATGAAGCTTTAGGGACCAGACTTAACTTCAGTACAGCCTATCATCCCCAGACAGATGGCCAAATAGAACGCGTTAATCAGATCCTTGAAGATATGCTTCAAGCATGTGCCATAGACTATGGAAAGAGCTAGGACAAGAATCTGCCCTATGCAGAATTCTCGTATAACAATAGCTACCAAGCCAGTTTGCAGGTGTCTCCATTCGAGGCTTTGTATGGTAGGAAGTGCAGGACTCCACTTCTTTGGGATCAAGTGGGATAGCACCAATTCTTTGGGCCGGAGTTGATCAAAGAGGCTGAAAGCAATGTTAATGCTATACGAGAGCGCCTGAAAGTGGCTCAATCCCAACAAAAGAGTTATGCTGATAACCGTCGAAGGGAGTTGACCTTTGAGATAGGAGATTTTGTCTATCTCAGAGTTACTCCACTCAGAGGAGTAAGAAGATTCCGGACAAAAGGAAAACTCGCACCCAGATTTGTAGGACCTTACAAGATTCTAGCCAGAAGAGGTGAAGTTGCGTACCAACTTGAGCTGCCAGCATCCTTGTCAGCAGTACACGACGTCTTCTACGTCCCTCAATTGAAGAAGTGCCTCAGAGTGCCAACAGAAGAAATACCGATTGAAAGCATCGATCTTCAGGAAGACCTCACCTATGTGGAGCAACCAATCAAGATTCTTGATGTGGCAGAAAGAATCACTAGAAGCAAAGTCATCCGTTCATGCAAGGTTTAGTGGAGCAACCATTCTGAAGAGGAAGCTACCTAGGAGCGAGAAGAAGATTTGAAAGCCGAGTACCCCCACCTCTTTGCTAGCCAAGCCTGAATTTCGGGGACGAGATTCCCTTAAGGGGGGGTAGGTTTGTAATAGCCCAAATTTTAAATTTCAGAAGAAAATAAAATTTAATTATTTTGTGGAATTTTCTGAGTTTTTAAAAGCCTTCTGTAATTATTTGAAAGTCAAAACAAATTTATTTGCAAAATTATTTACCAAATAATAGTTGGAAATATTTTATTTAAGTCCCAGATAACTCCAGGAATTTCTGTGAATTTTTCTGGAATTTTTGGGATTTATTTGCTATTTTCTAAAGCTTAAATGAATTAACAATAATAGTTTAATTGGAAAAGTAATTTAGAAATTCAAAATCGTGTTTGGGCCGAAACCCAAAATCCAACCCACCCCCCTTCCCACGCACGTGGCCCGCGCGGCCCGCTCGTGCGCTCTCTCCGTCTCTCTCCCTTACTAACACGCGGGGCCCGCGTGTCAGCCTCTCTCACACCGACCCCACCTGTCAGCCGCACACGCACCCCGCATGTAAAAACATCATCGACGCACCTCAACCATTGGATCGCAAATCAGTGACCATGATCTGTTGAGACCTCTGGACAGTCCGAACGGCCCACTCATTGTGAGCCGTATGATCTAAATCCAACGGCCCACGTGACACCCTTCAATACATATCTTAACTCCGAACAGCCCAGTGCTTGTGAGCTGTCCGATCTAAGATGGACGACCAGGATTTGTTGAGACCTTCGGAGGTCCGAACGGCCCAATCGTTGTGGACCGCCCGATCTACATCTAACAGCCCAGATTCAATGCATGTGCTGAAAAGCTCATTCATTGTGGACCGTCCGATTTACATCTAACGGCCACAATCCAACCACACTTACATTCTTTTCTTTTTTTCCTTTCCTTTTCTTTTATTTTCTGTCACTCCCATGTGGGCCCTATGCTACAGTGTCGTCGTCTTCCTCGCCTTCGTCTCTGCGCGGTCAAACCGCCATTGTCGCGGAGTTTGAAGCTCCGTAACGGGCGCCTTCCACCGCTCCCGACCTTCTCGCGTGCGTGCACACGACTACGTCCATCTTCGCCGCTTTTCCCCACCTTCTTCCCCACGTCTCCGCAATGGGCACGCCCCTGACGTCGCAACCGTCGCGCGCATGATCTCCACACCCCCGCCGCCTTAGAGCTCCTCGACCCCTATAAAAGGACGCCCTGGGTGCGCCCTGGCCTCCTCATCTCAGCGCCACCACTCATTCCTCCTTAAACGCCCTAGTTCGCCGGAATTTTGGAGTTGAAGCTCAGAGCCCGAAGTAGCTTCAACCGTGGAGTTCGCCGCCCCCGCCGCCCACACCATTGTCATCGTGACGTTGCCGCGAAGCCAGTGCGCCCACTCGCTTCACCGGAGGACCCTCGGCGCTTACTTCACCGGAGCCGTATAGACGCCGCCGCCAAACCTCGCTGCCGATGACCTAATCGCCACGCGCCTCCACCGCAAGGTAGCGCATCAGGATCACCATCTCTCCCTCTCTCTTTTGCACACAACACCGCCCGCCGCCGTGAAGCATAGCGCCGGCAACCCTCGGTCCTGACGCTGGCGCCGCACTCGCTGACGTGGCATCACCACGTCGGTGCCACAGCAGGGCCACCTCAGCGCCACGCGCGCGACTCCGCCGAGTCAGCACCTACGTGGTGCCACCTCGGTGCACCCCCCTGAGCCAAAGCCCGTGGGCCAAGTTCACGTAGATCGTGTCTATGACACGTGGGTCCCACACGTTAGGAAAATAGTTTCATTTCTTTAATTCTGAAAATCTCAGCGCTGATGTCACCCTTGCACAATAAAAGGGTTTTCCTTAGAAAAATAAATCAAGAAATTTTGTAAAATTCAGATTTAGAGTTTTTAATAGATTTAAACTTTAGAAATTCATGTCTTTTGCACCCGAACTCCGATTTGGGTGATTCAAGTTGCACAATTTGTATAAAATTGTAATCTAGCTATCTAAACCAAAATATTTAAATTTTGAGTTGATTTGAGCTGTATTTTTGAATTTATTTGAATTTGAATTGAATTTATCGTATTTTCGCTTATAGACTTCGACGATTCCGGAGAGTTCGACCCTTCCGAAGACTTAGAATTCCAGGACGTCAACGAAGGCAAGTTATACCATTAATCATGTTGGTCCTATTACTTTAAAATTATTTTTAGTCTTTAAATTACTTAATGCATGCATATGTTTATACAATTATTTCAATTTCCCTGTTTTAATTACCTAGTTACACCAATTTTCCTTGTATGGCCAATTTGAATGTTGAACACGAATACCTTGTCACCATTAGACAAAATGCTACTAAAATTAATCATATGCTTAGGCAAGGCTTAGACCACACTTATGAATTTGGCAAGGTTTAGCCAAATCTTTTACAAACTTGGTTTAATCTTTGACACTGTGGTATTGTCTTACCACTGAAGGATTATAAAGAGGGTTTTACTCTAAATAAAATCAAAAATAGGTTTGGACTTGGGCGAAATGGATGATTGGTGGGTGCAGGTTTATGCATGGGCTTAATTCTGGTTAAGATTAAGGCCCAGGGTTTGTTTTGAAAGACGCCCTAGTCAATTGAGGACCGGTCTTTGAGCGTTCCTTTGCTATGACGCCTTATCGTACCACCACATGTCCTGTATGGGCAGGATTTGGCTAAGTAATTTGTAATGTTTTAGTGTTATTTGTGCCATGTTGTTTGTGTGGGTGTCGGGTAGACGTTTATTCCCACCTGGCGCAAGAGGGGGCTCCCGGAGGACGGTTAGTCCAATGAAAGTGAAACCTTAGCGGGCATAAGTACATTAAGACATAACATTGTAAAGGCCTCATGATAACTGCTCAGTCGCACGCCTACGGAAGCGTATATTGGCCGACATGATGAGCAAGTTATCTCGTGTGGGTAAAGCTGTACCAACTCTACAGAGTAGAAAACTATTCGAATAGCCGCGTCCGCGGTCATGGACATGCTCGCAAAGCCACTCTAAGTTAGACTTTGTTTTTGGTTTCAAAACATTTTAACAAATGTTTGGAGGATGGTTAATCCTTGTGGAAAATTGGGCGGTCAGCCATGTGATAGGAGGATATCCTTCACCTGTTCATTTGGAGGTTATCCATACTATAAAGTTGTCAATTTTAAAAACCTGATTTTAGATATAGTATAAAAATGGCCTTGGAAATTTCTATGAGTATTTAATCTAAAAATGCTGCTTTACGCAAAATAAACCCTGCCATACTCAATTGTTACCTTATGCATGCATCTTCATTCAATATTGGGTGTAACTTGCGAGCACGGTAGTAGTGCTCACTCTTGCTAAATAATTTTATTCAGGAGAAGACTTCTATCCGGACAAGAAGGGACAAGCACGGTAGTAGTCCTGAGGGTGAAGGACGGCGCATTCAATACACACGACGGGAGCAAGCAAATAAGGGACAAGAGCGGGTCAAAGAAAATGACAACAGATGCACCAAAGTACAATGGAGGTGATAGAATTCAATGCGACGCAACAACATTTAATGCGCATGGACTCTCGTGGTATTGGGACACGACAAGAGGAGGAAGAAGGTGAGCAAAGGACCTAGGAAGGTGGTCCCACTGGAGATGTGGTCGTGACCAAGGGGGAGGTCGTGACCGCAAAGGTGGCCTTTGTAAAAAGACCAAGAGGTCCTGGGGACAAGGAGGTCTCAAGGAGGTCGTGACTGCAAAGGTGGTCTTTGTAAAAAGACCGGTCGTGACCAGTGGAGAGGTCTTAACACAAAGGTGAGGTCTTTGATGAACGAGAGGTCATGACCCAAGAGGGTGGTCTTTGTAAAAAGACCAAAAGGGTTGTCTTTGTAAAAAGACCACGAGAGGTCCTGAGGAGGAGGTCCTCAGGACAAGAGGTCAAAGGTGCGGCGAAGTAGGGCTTTCCAATTTGAATCGGGCAGTCCAAAAGGAAAGGAACGTTCGGACGAGCCAAACCTTCCACCTCGATCGGGCCATCCAAAAAGGATCGAACGGTCCATGAGGATTTGGATGTTAGGATCGCTCCGAACGCGCCCTCAGGATCGGACCATCCATTAAGATCCAATGGTTGAAAAGAGTAGGAGGTCCGAAGGAGGTCCAGGGGTGGTCCTGCGCAGTCCAGATTGAACCACGTAGATGCTCCAAAGGAGGAGGTCCAAGGGAGGATGTCAAGGGAGGTCCAAGAAGGAGAAAAGCAAGCCGAGTTGGAATTTTAGAATCTAAGAATGTTTGAAACACAAACCCGAGCTTGGAGCACCTCGGGGGTGGTCGTGACCCAAAGAGAAGGTCAAAACCGAAGGAAAGTTCAAATAGAAAAAGGAGGTCTAAACCACAGAGATTCAATCCAACAAAGAGGAGGTCTAGACTAAAGAAAATCCAAACAATAAAAAAACAAGGGGAGGTCCAGATAGGTCAAGGGAGGTCTAGAGAGGGCTGAACAAGCAAAGAGAGGAAGAAACCACGCTAGAGCTCAAACAAACTTCAAATAAACCAAACTTTCGCATTAGTTGGAGTTTGATTAGTTCATATTAAATCACCAAATTTTCAAAGTCTTCAGGGAACTCTAGGACATTTGGGATGTTACACTACTCGCTTGGCTTCTTGACTTACGTGGTAGAAATTTTGAAGTGCTAGCTAGTGTAGCCTACCCGTATCCCTTCAGTGGTATCAGAGCTATCCTACATAGTTTTTGATATAGATTGGTTGCATATACTTGATATGTGACAGTAGTAGATTGAATCTATTATTGTTCGGGTATGATAATCTAGATCAGTTCATGTGGATGGAATGATCTAGGCACTAGTCAATAAGATTGATCGGTTTTCGACGATAGTAGATGGGTTTGCGGGAGACACCAGATGGTTTACTGCGCTTATTCACGCCCACATTGCATTATACTCCTATCGGTTGGTATTCCGCCATCAGAGTATGTCGCAGTGCATGGTCATATCAACGTAGTGATCAGATTAGTTTGGAATATGGTTAATATGATTAATCCGATGATTTTCGAGTCTCGGTTACGTGAATAAGGTTCATGTCCTGATTTTTTTTTTGTGAGCGCTGCCCTCGACCAGCAAGGGCCGCTTCCCCTTCGAACCTCGCTCGCTAACCGGCTAGCGGGACCACCGGGCTTGGTAGTCGTACCACGCTCTATAGGTTTTATGTGTTCATGTCACCTGATAGAATTGGATTCTATGCATAACTCGTGTTTGCAGGGATTGATGTGAATAGTATGGCCCATTGTGTATGTGATGCATGTATGGATTTCACATGGCCTGCGTGTCATGTTGTGTGATAGAAATCGAGCTACATATTATTGTATAACAGTCTGCGTGTCGCCATATGATGCTTGATATTATTGTCTGTAATTCATTAATAGCTTTTAGGAGTAATTACTTAGTAGATGAATGCGGTCATTTCAAGCATAATGGTCAGAATATAAGAAGCATGGTGATGGAGATGATTATGTTAAGGGCCATACTATGCCATAGTTTAATATGGTTATCTGTGAATGTTTATTCTTATCATGCTAGTGATCATGTTTTAACATTGTAGAGTAGTATCCCTCAAGAAAAATTAAGTAAAATTGATGCCTTTCTAATTGTTGCGCATGTCACAATTTTGATCGTTAATTGGCAGGTCTACCAAAGCTGGGTGCCATTAACTATCTTAATAAGATGGGGTGGGTGTCGGACACCTACATGTATAGTATTAGTTTAACTTGACAAGGCTATCAAAATAGTTTTGGACCTTGGGGCATAATGTTGGTCGCTGGGGCATAGAGATGTTATCCAACAAACAAGAGTCATATGTGATATGATTGGTAAGAGGTTGCCTACCTAAAATCACTAGGTTTCTAACAGTGATGCCAAAGCTCACTAGGACTTACTGATTTTTTTGTTATTGAACTCACTATATGATGTTTGAGGGAAACATGGTTTAGAATATATAGTGGGAGTATCTTTTATTGACTGTTGATGATTAAGATACGACCAGGTAAAGACTAGTCATATGGAGATACAGTCTGGTCGTAGGCTAGTCGAACATAACCACCAACATGAGTGTCTAATAGAAGATCTTACATAAACATAGTGCTAAATTTTTGCATATATTCTGTTGTAGATTATGGCACCTACTACTTCTTCTGCACCTACCTTTAATTTATGATTTATTCTTGAGAAAGAAAAGCTTAATTGAACCAACTTTATTAATTGGTTTCATAATCTGAGTATTGTTCTCAAACAAGAAAAGAAAGAATATGTCCAAGGAGTTGCATTAGATTGATGGAAAAACTTTCATGCCGCCCATTAGGACAAGTCGACCATCACATGGTCAGAGTTCCCCGCTGCTTTTCGCCAACAGCACGCGACATCAAGCAAGAGTGATCAAGAGAAACATGCTATTCTGTTATCCTACACCAAATCTAGCCGTTGTCATTTGAAGTGCTACCAACCAGATAAGTCAGAAGATTGTGCATGTATCCGTTGTGGAGAAATAGGCCATAGCACCGATGAGCACAATATCAATTATTCCAGTTGCAAAGGAAAACATTCTATTGGAGAATGTCCCTTGATCAAGATCACATATTTCTTGTGTGAAGGCGATGACCATTGTCCAAGTTAGTGCTCTATGTATTCGGTGTTGACTTCTGCAACACAACGTCAACAAGAAAACTTCCAAGCCGCTGTCAAAGTATTAGCAAAAGATGGCAACCCATAGTCAGTACAACATTTATCAGCTAGAGAATCACAGAAGCAGAATGTTGACCTTGGCAACCCACCTCAAACGGGAAGCAAGCCAGTATCGTCAATAGTGTGTTTCGAGTGTGGTAAGAGAGGCCACTATACCAGAAGATGCCCTGCCAATCGTCAAGCTTCAAGAAGGATAATCGTTCTGCCTTGGCCTCTTCAGAAAAGTTGCAAGGTTCGACACGTTTATGCTTCAACTGTCATGGAAAAAGTCACCACGTCAGCCAGTGTCCTCAGAGGAACCAGTCACTCACTCCAGATGCAAGAATGCCAGAAGTCGTGTTAGTCAAGATCGTAACACCCGGAGCAAGTGGTAAATTAGCAGGATCCGTGTGTCCAACGAAGCAATCAAAGAAGAGACGTTTGAATGATGATGTTACCAAGAAAGTTTAGATTGGTGACACCAGATCATGCAGTGTCATGCCTCTGTTATTAGCAGTAAAGTCAGGGAATTATTGTAACCTTTCCTTTATTAGAAGGCAAAAATATGGAAATCTTTGTATGCTAGTTATGAAGAAAAATGATTGTTTAATATTAAAGTATTGGATATCTCTCTAAGCATGTGCTATTGCAAGTTGAGTAATCAAGCTTGAGTCATGTTGTTGAAGGCCGTAGAGCCGTAACCATAGAATGTGATGTTGAATTCCAACTCATCATTCTGCATAGCAGTGAGATAAGCGTAAATGGTTGAAGAATCTAACCATTGGATAATGTGGGTATCCGTAAAAGAGTATGAATGTCATTGTAAGTGATCATTGTAGCATGCAACTGTATATCAAGTCAAGTTTGTCTTTGACTTGGTACTCAGGATCAACCAATGTCAGAAGGAATTATGTTAGAGGTGAAATATGACAAAAGTTGTTAAAAGAGTTCGCAAAAATGATAGAGTAGATCAGATGACTTTATCAGATAAAGGCAGTGTCAAATCAAACCCATCAGCTTACCAAGTGTTAGTTGAATACCAGTGAAACAGTCGTTTTGAAACAGTATTAGTTGAAGATCAGTGAGACAGTCATTTTAAGTTAGCCAAGACCCCTCACTTGTTGTAAGAAGACAAGTTCGCCTAGACCGCTAGAAGTGAACCGAGTTTATAAGAATTTCAGAAGAGATTAATCACAACTCCAGTGTTCGTATTGCCAGATACCAGAAAGAACCTTGATAGCTTTTATCACGAGACATCCAAGAATCAGTGTGTTAAGAAGTTTCGCGTGCACTTCCTAACAACTAAAGTTTCAAGCAGTGAATTATCCTAGTCATAATTCAAAGTTTGTTGTCATGAAGAAACAAAGATGGTTATTGGATTAAGAACCATGAGGTTGAAATCCATTCCCTCATAACAAATCAGTGCAGTGTCAGATGTTTTGAATTCGAAGAGCTACCGCAAGGATCTGTTGATCAGTCAGCCAAGGTTACTTGTGAAATTCGGAAGTTAGATCTTGAGTCAGTTGCAAGGATATTTGTTGAACCCCAGAGTTCATACCGATGCTAGAAATCAGTGAGGTAACATTTACATTAAGAGATCAGTCCTCACGTGAAGCAAAATAAAGCCTTGGAATCCACCGAAGGTGAACAGAAATGATCCCTGAAGCAATGAACATATCTGCATATCTAATGAGAAGAAATTCAAGTAGTTGATGCTCAAACCAATATTTGATTGTAAGCATTCTATTTTCCCTGAAAGTATCAAGGTGTACAAAGATCTCAAAGTTGAACTGTGATGATCCAAAATAAAGCAAAATATCACAGAATGGGTTACCATGTGTTTGGTAAGTCAGCCAAAATGTTGGAGGTCAGTCAGTGCACTTCTATCCCTGAGAACTCAGATATGGGATCTCCCAGGACCCAATCGGGATGTAATTTCTTGAAAGGTGATTGTTGATCGTTTGATAGAAATTTATCGTTTCATGCCTATCAAGATCATCTAGCCTAGAGACCGTCTAGCAGAGTGGTATACGACAGAGATGGTATTCGTCAGCATGGGTGCAATGTCAGATCTACAGAGATGGTCAATTTGCACGACATGTCAGAGAAGTTAGTGTCAGACCAAGGATCCCAGCTTATCTTGTATTAGCGACAGAGTCTGTATGAAGCTTGGATGGTCATTTCGATTCGATCGTATCGCCCGAACCAATGAAGCGATTGAAAAGATTAATGAGTTGTGCCTTAACTCATAGTACCAAGTCAAGCAAGTAAGTGTTGTGTGCAGAGTTTCTCTACAACCCAAATGTCAGCCAGTCGTAGTTGTCACCCTCTGAAGTTCACAATGGTTGATCGTGTAAGTCATCGCTCAGCTAGAAGCAGATCAGCTCACAAAGAATGTGGATTTTGCTTTAATCATGAAGCAAAAGGTCAAATGTCTTTAATCCTAAAGGGATTGTAAGTAGCTTAGTTCAAGCAGAAAAGCTACACAGGTTATGCAGATTATCACCCTCGCAGCCATGTTCATTCTCATGATACGTATTGAAAATCTGTGTTAAAGATTGTATGACAGAGGTGTGTCAGTCAGTTCAGATTTCGAAGCTCAGAAGAAGAGTTTGTCAACTTGAGTTACCAGTCAGCAGCAGGATTTCCTCAATTCCAGAAGTGTCTTCGAGCACCGATCGAACAGTCTTGTTAGAAGCAATCGAGTTTCAAGATGCCTTCCTGCCAAGAGCCAGTTTGTCAAGCTTTCGTTGAAGCGCGAAGTTTAGCAAGAAGCAAGACGTTGTTCCCAAAGTGTTCACAAGAGCAGTTCTATCAAAGTCAAATTAGCTTGAAAAGCCAGAAGAGAACCCGAAGACTGAGTTCCCTAACCTTTTCTATAGCCAGCCTGAATCTCAGGGATGAGATTCCTTTAAGGGGGGAGGTTTGTAACATCCCAAAATTTGGCTTTTTAAAAATCTTTTGAGTAGTTTATGTCCCTGAAAAATTTCACCAATTTTATTTGAATTAATAAAGCTTAATTGGGAATTTTCCTAAATTAAAAATATTTAATTTGACTAATATAAACATTAATTAAATAAAAACATGTGTTATTTGGCTTCCTTGTGTTCCAAGAAATTTTTTGGGTATTTTCTGAGATTTTTCTGTATTTGTTTGCTATTTAGTTGGTCTCCTCGATTTTTGGCCTTTTATTTTAATTCTGAAAATCCATCCTTTTCTCTCTCCTGCCATGTGCTACAGTAAATCGTGATTTACTGTTCATCTGCAACCTCCACCCGAACCGAGCGCTCCCATCTCCAGAACGTGTGCGAAACAAACTCAAACCTTCCTAAAATAATAACTTCCTCCACAGTGCGTATAAAAGTGAACCGTTCACGTCCAAACATCCGTCTTGATCTCCTCTTCCAATCTGACAAATTGGTTTCCTCCAAATCAATCTATTTTCGTCGCAATCTCCAGAAAATCGAGCTCCAACCGAAGGCCTTCTCCGATGAACTACGCCTTCATGCGACGTCCCCCAAACGAACCGTTTGCGGCGTTGGCTTCACGTCGTTGCGTTCTACGTTATGGTTCCATCCCCTTCGCTAGAAGATCGCCGGAGCACCATCGGCCATGTCAAGCCATAAAGCCAAAACATGTTCATCGCGTTCCTCGCTTCCTCGGTGAGTTTTTTCAAAATCAGATCGCGTCATCTCGTGCCCCTCGTCGATACCTATTTTTCGCATCTTGTAGATTCAAGTTTCATCTACCGTGCGTCGAGAATCGGGCGTTCTCTCGCCTCTTGTACGTCGTCCTTCTCTGGCCAATTACTCCGCAACCGTTGATTCCCTGCTTTCAACTCCACCACCGTTGAGTTCGTGTCGCCGCATTGTACGCCATGCTCACCTCCCTTTTCGTAGAACATCGCCGGAAGTGTTACGCGCCCGTGAGGCCGCCGTCGTCGCTATTCTTCGCGTCGCTACCATTGCATGGAGCAGAATCTTGATGTCTAGACCGCGTCAACATCTCCGCCTTGTCGTTTCCGTTCGGTTTTGCCCTTTCACCGGAGTTGGTCCGCCTACGTCCGTCGTCCACCCATTGCGCAAGAATCAGCCTGTAGCTCTCTGTTATTTCTTGTTTCCTGTACGTTGTTTTCGTTCTCTGTTGTTGTCCATGGTGTTTTTCAGGCTCTTTCTGTGCTATGATGTGTAGGCCAAACATCAACTCTTCTCTCTATTAATTCTTTCTCAAATCTTTGCATGCCATCCCATACCATCATGCGCCAAAACCAACTGCTCTCTGTTGGTTTCGGTTTTGGCTTCTCTATTGATTATGTTTCCTCTAATTCTTGCTATATGCTGGTCATATACTACATGGCCACCACCTCCTACCATACAGCTGCCAATTCCTGTCACCATACCGAAGCAACCTTGCACCATAATCTGGCTGTGAGCTCTGTTCTCTGGTGGTGTCGGTTCAATGCGGTTCGGTCCTGTTGTGTTGTTCTGTTTATTCCTTGTCTCCTTCTATCTATGACCAATGGGCCCATATATCATGCAAGAAAATACAGTTCTTTCCACTTCCAAGTAGACCCCACATGTCATCCTCCCAATTAAAAATACTAATTATTTCTCTCTCTTATATGCGGGTCCTGCATGTTAGTCAACCTTTGGTCAAACCCTGTTCATGAGCTTGGTCCACCGTAGACTAGCATATCTCTGTGGACCTAGTCCATATATTAGTGGCCCACATGTCAACCATAATCTTATTTTCGGGAATTAAATTAATTATTGAAAAATCCTTTTATCTTATTAGTCCCACATGTCGCTCTCTCTACCTTATTTCTAGAATTATTTTAATTCTAAAAATCCATAAATACCAGTCGATCCCACATGTCATTCACTCAGCCATTTTCTAATATTTTCGGAATAGAATATTTTGAGAATATTCCGTAGACCCCAATTGTCATTTCATGTGAATCTTCCAGAGCTCATGTCTTTTGCATCGAAACTCCGATTGAACCCATTCAAGTTCCTAAATTCATCTAAAATCAATATCTACCTTCTAGTACCATTAAATTTTAATTTGGAGTTTATTTGATTTGTCTTTTGAATTTAGTTTGTTTTTATACTTTCTTTCTCGTTAGATGTTGAAGTCCCGGAATCGTCCGACAGAGCTGAAGATCAAGGAAGTAGAAGATCAAAGATAAATTAAGATCATCATTGCTATAGCAAGGCAAGTTATACCTTTGATCATATTGAATCCCCGCTTTCAAAATATTTTGATTCAAATTATTGCATTTACTTTAAGTAATTATTGAAATGCTTTTGGGTTTAGCTATTAATCCAATTTGTTATATCCACTTTGTCTATTGTATGTCATAATCTTTTATCACCCTAGATTGATTCATATTTAGTTGGTGCTATGGTATTACCAACATGGGTTGGTTAGATACGAGTAGCTTCTTAGCCATGCAACGAGTCATCATCATCACCTGAGTTGCAATTATAAATTTGACTAAGCGATTATGAAACTTTGTGATAAAACTGTGTGCGCTATGTGTTATTACTTTGTGATAACATGTGTTGCACTTAACCAACAGGGTGGGAAAGGATTTAGACTGAGGCAAGTGGTGGATACTGTGTGATATGGTGGAAGCTATGTTCATGGGAATAATAATCTGTGTGGCATAGTTAGAAATTGAAAGTCTTGCCTTGGTAAATTAAGGACTTAACTTTGTGCGTCATTGAACTGAGCCTTACTGTTCGACCACATGCCTGATGGGACGGGCCTAACTTAGTAAGTTATGGAATCTTGATATTGATTACTCAGGTAGTAGGTTAGGCTCTGTGCTAGGGTGGAGGTGTGTTTCAGCCTTAGTGGCGGCTCACATCACAGAGCGGTTCGCCGTGTCCCTGTCCAACGTTGTGTGTCAGACTGGTTTCCTATGTGGGGCTATCTGGCGGCTTGTAAGCACGTCGGGAGTGTCAATGCTGAGATGAAGTTTCCGAAACGTTTTGTTATGATCAGTGCGGCCACACTGGTTATATCATGTGGGTAAAGTGTACAACCTCTCCAGAGTGTTAAATCAATCTATTCGAATAGCTGCGTCTGTGGTCATGGACAATGCTCGGAGATTTCACACGAGGGGTAGATTTTCATAAAACAATTGGGAAGGGACAGTTGTGTGAGATAACTTATGCAGCTGTGTGAATAACTTGATTAGGTTATGTGTCTTTGTGAAAACAACTGTTAAATTAATACTGTCTATTTGTTTTGAATTACGTTTTCAATCTATTATTTTTATTCAATTGCAAATGTTGCATTTCTGCAAAAGAACCACATAAGCCATTCCTTTGGAATAAGCTTGCATCTATAAATTGCATTCTGTGGTATGACTTGCGAGTACGGTTGTGTACTCACGCTTGTTGTAAAACTTGCGCCTAAATCTACAAAAGTGGAGGAATCGTCGATCAACAAGGTCTACTTCAAGGATCGTGGAGAACTAGGTCGCGCACCCCAGCCGATTGCCTGTGGGCATATGAATGGGCTTTCTGAAGTTATTTCATTTCGCTGCAGCTTAATTGAGCTTTTCGCCTTCTGAGGCATTAATTGTAAGCTTTGACCTTAAGGTCTTTACTCTGATCTTTTTGTTATTTGTCTTTTTATTAGTCATCTTTGTTTATGGAAATGATATTTCATTGATGTTGCCACTGTGTGCACTAGCGTGACCCTGGACTAGTACAGTACACACAGAGGGTCTAGAATTGTAATTTTGGGTCCTGACACGCTTACAATATGATTGTGGGTCTGAAAGGTATGTTTCAGGATCAAGTAAGGGCAAAGAGGTTCAATACCTCCAAGGCATTATTTTCTTCTAGGCTGTTGGAGGGCAACCCTGTCAGTCCTCATGTGATCAAGATGATTGGTCATATTGAGAGCTTGAAAAACTTGGTTTTCCCCTTAGCCAAGAGTTGCTACTGATGTGATTCTCCAATCGCTCCTTGCGAATTTTGAGCCTATCATATTGAATTTTTGTATGAATAGCATGGAGAAGTCAATGACCAAGTTGCATGGCATACTTAAAGGTGCTGAGGAGAGCATCAAGAAAAGCTCCAATCATATGATGATGGTTCAAAAGACTACTAGCTTCAAGAAGAAGGGTAAGTCGGGAAGAGGAAAGGGTAAAGAAAATACTCAAGATGAGATCGAGAGTCTCAAGGCTAAGCTTAAGAAGCTCAAGCTGGGTCCTAAGCTTGACACAGAATGTTACCATTGTCATGAGACTGGGTATTGGAAGAGAAATTGAAAGAAGTACTTAGCAGAGATGAAAAAGAACAAAGGAAGTAAAACTTCCAGTTCAGGTATAAATATTATAGAAATTAATCTTGCCACTTCTCCGACCAGTGCTTGGGTATTTGATACTAGATCGGTTGCTCATATTTGCAATTCGATGTAGGGATTGATAAGGAGTATAAATTTGGCAAGAGGAGATATTGATCTTCATGTGGGTAATGGAGCAAGGGTTATTGCATTAGCTATTGGTACTTTACTATTAGCTTTACCCTCAGGATTAGTTATGAAATTAAATAATTGTTATTATGTTCCAGCCTTAAGCAAAAATATTATTTCTACTTCTTGTTTAGGAGCAGAAGGTTATGAGTTTAGAATAAAGAACAATTATTGTTCAATTTATTTTGAAGATATGCTTTATAGCCATGCTACATTGGTGAATGGATTGTATGTTTTAAATCTTGAGGATATGTATGTCAATAACATAAATGCTAAGAGACTTCGACCTAATGATATGAATCACACTTTTATTTGGCATTGTCGACTAGGTCATATAAATGAGAAGTGCATGATGAAACTCCATAAAGATAGTCTTCTAAACTTATTTGATTTCAAATCATTTGAAACATGTGAATTTTGTTTACTTGACAAGATGACAAAGGTGCCTTTTACGACCAGAGGTGAGAGGGTGAGTGATCTACTGGTCCTAATACATTCGGATGTATGTGGACCAATGAGCACTCCGACCAAAGGTGGTTTTCAATACTTCATAACCTTTAGTGATGATTTCAGTAGATATAGCTATGTCTATTTGATGAGGCATAAGTCGGAATCCTTTGAAAAGTTCAAGGAATTTCAAAATGAAGTACAGAATCAACTTAGCCAGACAATCAAATGTCTATGATCTGATCGTGGAGGTAAATATTTGAGCCATGAGTTTGGTGATCTTCTAAAGAAGTGTGGAATTATTCCACAACTCACTCAATGGAATGGGCAAGGTAGTTAGAATTGTGATCCTACTCTTAGAGTCTTACGATTCTACGAACCCACAACAGCCTGTCGATCCAAATCGCACCGTGAATCGAAATCAGGTAGAATCGTAGTAGAGTCATGATCCAAAGAGTGGAATCGTGTAGAATCGCAGAGTAGAGTCGTTTGGGCAAAAAAAATTGCAATTTTTTTTTTGATTTTTTTTAGAGGCCAAGGTTTGCTAATATTTTGTTTTAGAGCAAAATTTGTTGATATTAATTTCTAAGAATGAACTATAAATATCAGTGTGGTAATGCTAGTACAAATATCTATATTATGATATGAGCAATCTTGAGTTTGATAATGATAAGCTATTTTTATTCCTGGAGTATGTCTAGCCACTTTTAAGGAACATGCAAGTGTTGTAATTAGATATTGATTTACAAAAGTTGTGAACATTTCTCATATAATTGTAGTAAACTAGTCATGGTCATTGGTTGTTCTTCTATAGTTCAGAACTATATCAGCCATCATGTCAGTACCATTATGTTTTTCTATTGTGCGATAAAAAGTGCTTTGTCCCTTTTTCGGTTATAAGTAAGTGGTAAACCATATAAGAATCACACAAACTTATAGTATAGATGTTAAATATATGTATTTTTACAATTCCGTAGAATCGCCGATTCTACGATTCTATCGTACCGGAGGCAAATCGATTCAACTTAGGATCTCGACTCTGACTACCTTAGGAATGGGGTGTCTGAACGATAGAATCGAACATTATTAAACATGGTTCGGTCAATAATGAGCTAATCTGATCTTCCATTGGAATTCTGGGGATACACTCTAGAAACAGTGGCTTTCACTTTAAATAGGGTTCCATCAAAAACTGTAGAGAAAACACCATATGAGATATAGACCGGGAAGTGTCCTGGATTGTTTTTTCTCAGGATATGGGGTTGTGAGGTTTATGTAAAATATTTGACACCTGATAAACTCACACCCAAGTCCAATAAGTGCTTCTTTGTGGAGTATCCTAAGAAAACTAAATGATATTATTTTTATAATCGAGTTGATAACAAAGTGTTTGTTGCCCGTAACGGCGTTTTCTTGGAGAAAGAGTTTCTTTCCAAAGGAGTCAGTGGGAGCAAGGTGCAACTCGAAGAAATTCGGGAACCATCTGAAAATGTTTCAACTCCAACTGAATCTCTACAGGATGAACAAAATGTTGTTGAACCTGTAGATAAAGCTACAAAAGAAGTTGTGTGGATTAGAAAGTTCATTGGTGAATTAGGTGTGATTTCTAGTGTTTCCAGTCCAATGGATCTCTATTGTAATAATAGTGGAGCCATTGCACAAGCTAAGAAGCCTAAATCACATCAAAAGTCCAAACACATACTTCGATGATATCACATTATTCGTGAGATCATTGAGAGAGGTGATGTGAAGATATGCAAAGTGCACACGGATGTGAATAGTTTTGATCCGTTGACAAAGCCTCTCCCGCAACCTAAGCATGATGTGCACACAAGAGCAATAGGTATAAGATACCTATATGATTGACTCTAGTACAAGTGAGAGACTGTTAGTGATATGTTCTAGAGGCAATCGTAGAGATGATTATATCACATCTATGTTTATGAGTTATTAAATAAATGTTATTTTGTTCCTTGAATAAATCATTGGTTATAAAGATTAACAAATATGTGACTTGTTGGTGAAGCTCTTTAACTTACATGATGTCATTCTAAATGTATCCCTGGTCAGATGTCTGTTGCGCCTATGCAGTGGGAAGGAGCAAAAGGGTGACATGTGGGTCCAACGTACTATGTGTGTGAGGTCCATGGGTCCCGGTTGTCAATGTTTGGGCACCTTGTATAAGACCCAGCCCTGTACTTGGGAAAGTATCGATCAAATGAATGCGTTCTGAAAGTCCCCTCTTGTTCTTCTGTGCTCTCATCCTCTTCGTTGTTCTCTGGTTCCTCACCTCCTTCTCTTCTCTGATTTATCCCACCCCCGTTCTTCTCTGATTTCTCTTGTGATTGCCATGTATGGTCTTTGATACTAGTATCAGTTCCCTCCCCAATCGACCGGGACATTACAATTTGGTATCAGAGCCCGTTCCGATCCGCGATTTCTTCCTCAATTTGGTCTGTAGACAAGGGGAGGGTTGGTGTTCTCCCTGAGCACTGTGATTCCAGCCAAGGTTGATCGCGAGGGAGATGAACTACCATGGCACTTCCATCAATCCCGGTGGTTCCTCGCAATTAGACGGCCATGAGCGCAGCGGCGATGCTAGACAAGATACTGGCCAAGATGGACGAGCAAGAGCGGAAGATGAATGACATGATCTCATCCCAGCTGCGACCACCTCTCGGATGCTCGGCGCCGCCGCCGACTTGACCCCAAGCTCTCCTTCGACCCCTGGCGGGCTTGCCACCATCTCAAGTTGGGTGGTTACTGCTCAACCTGCCGTCAACACCTTCGACACCGACACCAACTTCATGACGCCCACCAAGTGTTCGACGTCATGCCCTGACCACGACGAGGGCAAGCTGACAGCTACGACCACCAAGCTGAGGTCATGCCCTGACTCCATCGCGGTCCATCCGCGGTGCCTCGGTGTCCACTCAGTCGGGCACATCATCTACAAGGCCTCGACCCGGAGGCAGGTGTGGAGTACACAGCTTCCGCAAGGCCTTGACCTCGAGGCAAGTGCGTCAACCATTGAGCACTGTGAGGGTGCAGAAACTCGCCCCACACCAAGTGTTCGATGAAATACCCCGTGAAGCCGAGGAACTACCGGCATGGAAGGAAGGATACTACACAACTACACGACAGTGGCAGACTATGATCCTAAACTCTGACCAGGTGGTGTTTGTCGAATTGCCATAAGACAACAAGCCACGAGAGTGGATATCACAGGAGAATCTCAAGGCGTGGCTCCAACCGGTCATCGCAACGAGCTCATCAACTATGGGAGTTAAGCAATGTACAGCCCCATGAGTAGATGGTGGATGCACTGTCCAGGATGGCTTGTGTGGTCGAGTGGTGCACATGCAGTGGCCGTCAGCGACATTGCGAGCACTCTCAAGCTGGTGAGCGACCAAGACACTCACTGCATTGATGACAATGAGTGGTTGTTTCCATGCGAAATTGGTGTGGCATAACCAGTGTTCAAGGAGATACCACTATGGGGAAGTTCTTTTAGTCCCTGGAACTCTGTGGTGGAAGCTGCTCTCTTTGTGTTTGACAAGGTGCTTGCCTGGAGTCGAGAGGGTTTTAGTCCAGGAGGTGTTGTCATTGCGTCTAAGAAGATACCACAGCTTGTACATGGTGACAGTGTGACATTGATTATCCTATTTATCACCAGACCATGGGATCCTAGTGTGTTCCATTCTGTTACATCTGAGAAGCAGATTGATCAAGTGATAGTACCAAGAACAAGGTCAGGCAATGGGATCCAGAATTCTTGGATAAAGCTATTATGCTTCCAGTGCATATCACCTTAACAACAAGCTCCTACACACAGGGGAACCTTTCAGGTGATTACACCAGAACTATATATACTAGTTTATGTCTCTCTAGCTATGGACATTATCAGTAGTCATTGCCAATTGGTTGACCCAGAGGCTACCCGCGCTGAACTAAAGTATCTGAAATCTTTGAATGTTGATAGTGTTGTTGTCGATTGTTGGTTTTGGAGGTAGAAACTTGTAATGCCATGGTTGTTGTGTTGTTGCCCCCAAGAATCATTTGAAAGTCTTCAATTTTGGGTTTTATTCAGTATGCCTGACAATATGGAATATGGAATGGAAAGCATTGGCTTAGTGTTTGACAAGATGTCATGGAGATATGGTGGTTTCAGTCCATGGAGGTGCAAAAACAATGGAGGTGATTCAATTCCAACAAGAATATCATGATAATTCAGTGTTTGAAACTCTTTCTTCAGAAGGTAGTATCTTGAGGGCATGGAATCTTCCTGATGGCCAGATGATCTGGGAAACTAATATTCAAACTTCCACACCATCAAAATTGCTGCTGCAAGTGTTGTCAAACAAAAAAGTGGCAAAGGATAATTTGGTTTTAGTTTCGGTTGGACGATGGATTTATGCTGTATCAAGCCTCGATGAAGTAATTTCTTGGGGAAAGGAGTTTGCACTTGATGGTTTAGAGATCAAGCATGTTGTTTAGTCTCCTGACAATGATATTGGATATGCTGTCGGAATTGCTGGTTCCTCAAAGATAGTTTTGTATCATTTGAATGCTACAACTGGAGAGATTGTACAGGATATCCATGAGTCATTCCCTGGTGGATTATGTGGGGGTACAGTACTTGGTTCTCATAATGTGCTGGTAGCATTGGGTGAGGCCAGGTTAGCCCTGTTTCTTATTGACTTCAAGGATGAGAGTATCAGCTACAACAATATGCATATTTTAGATTATGAACATTGGTATATTTTGTTTAGACATGGTGCTTGTAGGCAGGTGCTTGGGGGCAAGCAACTTTTTATGGGGGTGGTAATGTCACGCCTATGCAGTGGGCAGGAGCAAAAGGGTGACATGTGGGTCCAATGTACTATGTGTGTGAGGTCCATGGGTCCCGGTTGTCAATGTTTGGGCACCTTGTATAAGACCCAGCCCTGTACTTGGGAAAGTATCTATCAAATGAATGCGTTCTGAAAGTCCCCTCTTGTTCTTTTGTGCTCTCATCCTCTTTGCTGTTCTCTGGTTCCTCATCTCCTTCTCTTCTCTGATTTATCCCACCCCCATTCTTCTCTGATTTCTCTTGTGATTGCCATGTATGGTCTTTGATACTAGTATCAGTTCCCTCCCCAATCGACCGGGACATTACAATGTCACTAATCGGAACACTGATGACTTATCGACCAGCACATGTATTTATTGACGACCATGTTTCACCGGTCATGGTGTGAGGACCCCAATTTATTTGGTTTGTAATGCTTAACCAACCACCTGGCCCTAGCATCACAAATCAAATAAACTGACCCTCGAGATATGTATACTTCCCAGAAAGCAGTATACACACCTCGGTACAAAATTAGACATCAACTCCATTCCACACATAGAGTCCAAACACCACACTACCAAACGGGAGATAAACAAATAGAAGAGGTTATTACAGACACAGGCCGACCGGCCCAAAAGATACACAAATAACAAGAACGACAGCGGAAGCAAAAGTGCCATAAGATGGCTATAAACAAAGCCAATCAGTGTGCCTTCAACCCACAAGGCATCTGACCGGACCGCCAAGACTAGTCGTCACCCACGAAGCGACAGCACAGCTCACAGAAGTGAGGACCCTGAGGCTCACCTTCTTCCTCTGCAACAAAAACATTAAGCAAAGCACCTGAGTACAAAGATTGTCTTTGTACCCGCAAGACTGACGTGTGAACTAGCAGACCTGTTCATATGCTACATGCAGGCTTGTCTGGTGGAGGCCATATGTTTCATTTGCATAAAGCCAATTTTCATTTGCAATAAGGTAATACAGTTTTAAAGGCAAGTTTGCAATTCATTTTTAAGATTGAAATAACAGTAAGGATAATAATAACAAAAGCGAAAGATAAACAACCTAGAAGTGACTATCCCAATAGTCACCACAACAATAGCACGAATCCCAGATTCGTACCACCCATCAAGTTTTAATTTAAATGTTGTAGTCTAACTCTCGATAAGCTTACCCAAGCGTGTCCATCACCTAGGACGAGGCTATTCGAATAGTTTCTAACCTGCGCAGGGTGTACCACTGCACCCACACTTGCATCGCCTTTAAGCCAAAGCACACTTCCAAGGTATCTTGCACACTAAGTCCTACGAGACTTTTTCCAATATTGTGTATTAACTACGAGCCGCTCGTATGGATAGAAACCCATACGCTTACATGGTAAAGCCGAAAGACAACTACCCACTCGGGATAAAGCTTTTGGACAACTACCATGCTCCCACCTCCATCCCTCCTGCGACCTCCTGCGACCGGAGCCAATACACGCCAAAGTACTAGGTCAAGAGAGGTCCCATACCCTCTAGTGTGGTTAGCACGAAATGCTGGATAACAAAAACTCACAAGATGTTCGGTCCTTAATTGACCGGGCACCTTTCGATCACACCCAATAGATCACACCAATCTTACCATTGTGCCGCGTCTAAATCATTTTGTTTTCATTTTTAGTTTTGCAAATAAACATAGCAGAAATGTCAAAAACATGAAGTTGTAGTAAATTTTGTGTGATCAAGGTTACCGACTAAAATCGATAACCGCCCGATTCTCACCGATAGCTAAGCATGTCTAAGCAAGTTGACCCGATCTACTAAGTGACAAGAGATCATCCAAATGATCTCTAATCACAACGCAAATAACCTAGGCTCAGGTAGTAGAGATCAATATTTTGTCTACAGGATATGCAGCTACGGATTTAACTAATCATTTTAACACAAATTAAGCGATGCATACATACAGCTGAAACAAAATATTAGACTTTAAAATACTGGGATTATCATGATCAAACTGCTTGCCTGGATGCTGTTGCTCAATATGCTGCGGAGGATCGTCCTCAGGGTTGCCGCAAATATCGAAGCCTAACGATCGAACATAACAGCAAATAAGAACGAATAACACCGACAAAACTCAAACATACAACAATCACCAAAACAAGCCAAAACTCATACAGCAACCTAAGCAAGATATAACAAAATTTTAGAAACAGAGAACAAATTATTTTAAGTTATTAATAATTTTCTATGAATTTTCTAAGCTAAAAACACAACATGTCACTAGTTAATTACTTAACAAATTTTCATGAACAGAAACAGTGTGAAAAACCTATCCTAATAGTTAGTATACTGAAAATGAAATTTTACAGAATTGGGTTCGCTGGATTTGGACAATTATTGAGAAAGATATGAATTTTCTAATTTTGGAAAATGCATAAAGCATCAATTAATCATTTAACAGATTTTCGATACAGAGACGAGGTTGAAACTAATTTTAATAAATAGAACATTTAAAATGAAAATTAACAGCACTGGTTTTATGCAATTTGGATAAAAATTGAATTAGTTATGCATTTTACAAGTTTAATTGATTTAACAGTGCAACAGAAAAGCATTTCAGAAATACTAAAGCACTTAATACTTCTTCTACCGACGCACGGCTAGCCCCAGCCACTGACAGGCGGGCCCGCGCGAAAATGCTGACCAGAGCGGACTGCCCGCATAAGGTGACGTCGAAGGCGTATTCAAAGAATACGTCTTCGGCTTAACAGAACGTAATCCTAACACATATGCCCAGCAAAAATACGCTTCATGAAAGAGAAAACGCATTAACAAAACTACACAACCCCTAACTGACATTCCGGGCCCACATAACAGAGACTCAGAGAATTAAAACGATTAGATTTGAATCCTAAAACAGGCTTAACACAGAGAGGGCCCACAAGTCACTGACCTAACGTAACAGTGTTTAGCGATAACTAAGCCGCGCGGCTCGTCGCGACGCGACGGGACGGCGGCGCGGCCGCGCAGGTGATCTAGCAAACCAGTGAGTTTCAAGACGAGTGAGTGGTACCTTAAGGTTCGCAAAGACCTCACGAACCCGGTGACGGTGACGCGGAGCCCAATGGTCGCCGGAGATGGGCTCACGACGGCCGGAGGCGGAGAAGAAGCTACGGCTCGCGAAGGCGCTCGCACTTCGGCGGCCGAGAAGGTGCGCCACGGGATCGCGGAGACACCAGGAAAGATAAGCCCACGAGCTTGATGATGGAGGAGGACGGTGGCGCCCGGAATCGACACGGCGGCGCTTTACGAAGTTTGAGAGAAAGCGGCGCCGGCCTCGGTGATGCACCAAAGAGCGAAACAAGGTCACGGTTAGACTCAGCACAGTGATGCGATCCTAAGGGACCAAGTGTCGAAGCTAGAAACTCACCAGAACGCAGATGAGCTTGCAGAGCCGAGATCACCGGAGGCGGAGACGATGAAGTGGCTCCGGATGATTCACCGGGTGCTACGAGCTCGGAGCAGCAAAATGGATGCGGCGAGAGAGTGGATCACAGCGGTGCGGTCGCGGGCTCGAGGGCGGCGCTAACACGGCGGCATTGCTCTCGGGTTCTTCTCCGGCCGGAAAGGAAATTTGGGCGGAGAAAACACAAGAATGGACGCGAAGGGTAGTGGATGGGCTCAGTGGGTAGATGAGATCCCGCGATGCTTCACGGCCGACACGAGGACAAAAAGGTGGCAGCGACGAGGGACGTGGCAAGCATGCGCGCACGGCCGTGAGCTCCGGTGAGGTGCGGAGAAGACGAGGTTGATGCTGACAGGTGGGACCCACATGTCAGCGACAGGAGCAAAGCGGTGCGAACCGGAGGTTTGATTTGATCAGGATCGCACCGACCGTTGGATCTGAAATGGACGGCTGAGATTGGTGTATGCATTCGGACAGGTCGGTTGCGCACGCGACGTGGATCGTTCGATTTGCATCGGACGGTCGCGATCAATTGGACTCGCGCGCGGTGCGATTAGTTGACGCGACCGAACCAAGTGTGCGAGTCGGACTTGAGCCCGAGTTGAGTTCGGGCCCGAGGAACAAGATTTTTAGAATTTGATTTAAAAGACAGAGAAGGTTTGGGAATTTTAGAGGTAGCTCCTGAGCTCCAAAAATTTCAGAAATTTTTATGGTAGCTACTAGGGACAGAGGAAAACCTTGTATAATTTTTCCAGAACTTTTATGCAATGCATTGTTCTAGAGAAAATTCACAAGCTGCTGTACAGGAGTTTGACCAGATTTCAAACAGAGTTGACTTGGCCATTTGAAATAGCAAACAAAATCTAAAAATTGTGAAATAATTCAGGGAGGTAGATAGGATGATCAAGATGCTAGGAAAAATAGTTTCAGAGGATGATCACAAGTTTGAAGGCTAGAATCTGATAATCAACAATTTCCAATCACAAGAATTAAATTCTACAAATTGGAAATTGCTAGGAAAATTGTAGAAACTTTCAAATGATTTGAAGAGACAACAAAAGTTTTATTTCTCCTCAAAATTTTACATTTGAAATACAAACCCTAAGTTAGGGCTGTTACAAATCTCCCCCTTACAGAATCTCGCCCGAGATTACGATCACCGGGAGAAGAAGGATGGGTAATCTGCTCGGAGACGATCTTCCCGCTCCCAAGTGGCTTCATCCTCGGAGTGGTTCGACCACTGAACTTTGAGGAACTTGATCACACGGTTCCTCGTTCTGCGTTCAGCTTCTTCGAGGATACGAACGGGGCGCTCACGATAAGACAGATCTTCCCGCACATCGATATTTTCCAATGGTGTCTCCTCAACCGAACGCGGAGGCACTTCTTTAAGCGTGACACATGAAAAACATCATGCACCCTTCGAGTGTAGCGGCAACTCCAACTTGTATGCAACGGCTCCCACTTTCTTGATGATGCGATATGGCGGACATATCGAGGAGCCGCTTGCCCTTGACATCGAAACGACGATGTCCTTCGAGGTGAGACTTTGAGATACACAAAGTCATTGGGCCGAAACTCAACTCACGGCGACGCCGACCGCATAGCTCTTACGCACGGGTGAGCTACGGCGCGAAGTGCTCACGAATCAAGCGCACTTGATTTTCACCTCATTGATGGAATCGGACCAAAGAAGCGCCTTTCACGGTCTCGACCGGTTCAACGGTGTTCAGGCGCCTCCCATACAAAGCCTCAAGCGGTGCCATACCGAGACTAGTCCGAAGCTGTTGTTGTAGGAGAACTCGGCAGCGGTAGGCACTTCTCCCAATTCTTTCCATAGGAAAGAACACAAGCACGAGCATATCTTCAAAACTTGGTTGACCCGCTCCGTCGACCATCGATCCGAGGATGATAGGTGAAATGAATGAAAGACGGGTCCCCATGGCTTCTGCGGACTATGCCAAAACCGAGAGGTGAGCAGAGAACCACGATCGACACAATTGTTCGTGGTACACCATGCGAACTCACAATGCGGGATATGTAAAGATCCGCTAAGCGATTCACATCAATCTTCGATCGCCTTTGGAAGGAAATGGGCCACCTTCGTCAATCGATCAATGATAACCCATAATGCATCCTTCCCGCAGAGTGCAGGCGGACCGGTGATAAAATCCATGCCTCTGAATCCACTTCCATTCTCGGTATAGGTAAGGGTGAAGAAGACCCGCCGGCCGATGCTCGGCCTTGACACGACAACATATGTCACATCGGCCACGAACACGGCAATCTCGCTTCATGCGAGTCCACGAGAATCTCGGCGCAGATCTTGGTACATTTTAGTGGCCCGGGATGGATGGATAAAGGCGAGTCATGGGCCTCTGCGAGAATCAAATCCCGCAACTCGGGGACCTTTGGGACCACAAGCGCTGCCCAAACCATACAACACCGTGTTCATCTTCGTGAAACACTTGGTGATCCATTCACGATGTTCGCTTGATTTTACCCACACCATCATCGATTGTCTTTGTGCTGCCTTGATTTGATCCACCAAGGTTGGTTGCACAATCGAGGCGATAAGGAACCGTGCTCAACCAAACCCAAGTTGAGACGCTGAAATTCGCAAGCGCAGGGTTCTTTGCTCTTGGATCATCAGAGTATTTGCAATACACTTTTCGCTAAGTGCATCAGCAACCACATTGGCTTTGCCAGGATGATACTGAATACCCATGTCATAATCTTTGATCAATTCTAGCCATCTCCTCTGCCTGAGGTTCAGATCTGGCTGAGTGAACAAGTATTTCAAACTCTTGTGGTCGGAATACACCTCACAGCGGTTTCCGATCAAATAATGCCGCCAAATCTTGAGTGCATGAACTACTGCAGCAAGCTCTAAATCATGGGTGGGATAGTTGAGCTCATGAGGCCTCAATTGCCTGGATGCATAGGCAACTGCCTTGCCTTCCTGCATAAGAACACATCCGAGTCCCCGACGAGAGGCATCGCAATAAATATCGAAGCTCTTGTGGATATCAGGAAGAGTAAGGACTGAGTGAAGTCAATCGCCGTTTGAGCTCCCAAAGCTCTCATCACAAGCAGAGGACCATACAAACTTCTTGTCCTTCTTAAGCAATTCGGTCATCGGCTGCGATCTTGGAGAAGTTCTCGATAAAGCGCGATAGTAGCCCGCTAAACCAAGAAAACTCCGCACATCGCTGGATCGACTTGGCCGGCCCCAAGATAGAACATCGCCGACTTTCTTTGGGATCTACTGACTATTCCTCCACTGAAAGAACATGGCCCAAAATGCCACTTCCTTCAACTGAACTCACATTTCTTTGAACTTCGCATACACTGATGCTCCCGCAATTTGCCCAAAACAATCTTGGATGCTCGGCATGCTCTGCTTGATCTTGGAATAGATAAGAATGTCATCAATAAAAACCACCACAAATTTGTCCAAATACTCCATGAATACGAATTCATAAGGTTCATGAACAACGCTGGAGCATTGGTCAAACCGAAAGACATGACGGTGTACTCGCATGCAGCCATAACGAGTAGTGAAAGCCGTCTTGGAATATCCTCGTACGATCCGGACTTGATGATAGCCCGTCTCATATCAATCTTGGAGAACACCGAGCTCGGACAAGCCGGTCAAAAGATCATCAATGCGGGCGAGAGGATATTTGTTCTTCACCGTCACTTCATTAAGAGGACGGTAATCAACACACATGCGCAAAGTCTTGTCCTTCTTCTTCACAAAGATTACGGACAACCCCAAGGAGATGAACTGGACGGATGAAACCCTTTGCTTGGAGCTCACCAAGCTGCTTCTTCAATTCTTCTAGCTCATTGGGAGGCATCCGATCGGCGCCTTGAAATCGGGCGGTACCGAGCAAAAACTCGATGACAAACTCCGGATCTCGAACCGAGGCATCGAGCAAATCTTCAGGAAAGACATCCACAAAGTCAGATACTATGGGAACATCTTGAATTTGCAAGGCTGGCTTTGCTTCTAATGCACAAAGATGCGGACCCTGAAGCTGCGGCGAAAATCCGACCTGCTCGCCTGAAGGGCTGGTAAGATAAACAATCTTCCTGGCACAATCGATTTGCCCCAAGTGTTGGGACAACCAATCCATGCCAAGAATCACATCCAGACTCGCTGAACTGAGTAGAATAAGGTTTGCCAAAAATCCCACTCCTTTGACTATGATAGGAACACCGCGGCATTCCATATCAGCTCTCATTTCCGAACCCGGAGAGCGAATGAGCAAAGGAACTCCCAAAGGAACACAGCGAAGACCACTAACAGCAGCAAATGATCTTGAAATAAAAGAATGCGATGCTCCAGAATCAAATAATCTGCAGCGGGGCGGGAATTAACAAGAAGTGTACCAATCACGACATCCGCGCCTCCGAGCCTCCTCGGTGAAAGGTGGTTCACCCACCACGCTCGCACCACAGGTCTTCAATAATCTTTTGGTCGCGGGTGACGCTCCCGCCGCGTCCTCCATTAGGGCGAGGGGCTGCAACACTCGAGGCGAGCGTTCGCATAATGGCCCTTGTTGTGGCGGCGAAAACAAGTCACCTCGGCCGCCGGATTGCGGAGGCCGCTCTGCTGCTTGAATCGCGGCGCACGTGGTGGCTCACGGCTGCGGTGGGCGAGGAGCTGGTGCGAGATGGTCTCGCGCGGTGGAGCAAAAGAACGGCCATCGTGCCGCCCGGCCGAGGACGAGCGAGGCCGGTGTGAGTAGACGATCGCCTCCCATTTGCGCTATGGACTCGCCAGCGCCTTTGCCTTATGCTCGGCAACAATGGCCTTATCTACCAAGGCACGAAAGTCCGAGAAGTCCACAATAGATAGCTTGTCCCGCAACTCCTCGGACAAGCCATCCATAAACTTCTCTGCTAGCCTCATCTCGAGGCCACCTCCTGGAGCATAACGAGCGGATGATTGAACTCGTGCAGTACTCCGTCACGGACTTGCGCCCTTGCTTGAGCGCGAGGAATTCTTTCTTTTCAGCTTCATCGAGGCCATCCGGGATGTGGGCCCGACGAAAAGCGATCTGAACTCCTCCCACGCGACCACATGGCGCGGGGCGCATGGCGAGATAGTTCTCCCACCATGAGAGTCGCGCCTCAAGCCGGTGGGGCGCGAAGAGTGCCTTATCCTGCGCTGGCATCAGCTATGTTGAGCTTCGCTCAACCATGCGCAGCCAATCATCCGCATCGAGAGGGTCCTCGAGCGGGAGAAAGTCGGCGGTGTGTGTACGGAGGAACTCGCAAGTCCCCGCGAGTCCGGTGGCCGCCACCACGGCGGGAGTGGAGGTATTCCTAGCAATAGCCTCCAAGATTCGCGTGCTCGTCCATGCGGTTTCGCTCGATCGAGCGAGCACCTCGACCATGGTCGGAGGAGGGGAAGCTCCTCATCATGACCAGCCTGCTGCTGATCGCCACGCGTTCTCCGGCCATCTGTTTCACTAAGACAAGTTAACAATAGCCGGAAAACATGAAGTTGATGACCCATCGCAAATAACTTGCTAACAAAGACAAAACAAGCACAAGACTTTGAAGTTACAAAACCAAGCGACAAAAATCGACACTTAGCAAACTCATACATATCTTACCCTTATGCTCCCACAAATTTTAATTAGACTAATTATCTATGGTTCTCCCAAAGGCTGATCCACCCGGTAGTAACTATCTTTTGAAAGGAAAGAGAGAAACCAAGTTTTAAACTCAAATTAGAGTAAGATGAGAGTAGAAGGCTAAGATAGGTAAGGAGTAAAATCTGAGAACCTGCCTAAGTTTTCATAAACCTTTTTATAATTTGAAAATAAGACTTTCAAAATACCCTAAGGACGACTATGCTTGGGTTACTACGGTCAGAATGGCTCTGATACCAACTTTGTGAGGACCCCAATTTATTTGGTTTGTAATGCTTAACCAACCACCTGGCCCTAGCATCACAAATCAAATAAACTGACCCTCGAGATATGTATACTTCCCAGAAAGCAGTATACACACCTCGGTACAAAATTAGACATCAACTCCATTCCACACATAGAGTCCAAACACCACACTACCAAACGGGAGATAAACAAATAGAAGAGGTTATTACAGACACAGGCCGACCGGCCCAAAAGATACACAAATAACAAGAACGACAGCGGAAGCAAAAGTGCCATAAGATGGCTATAAACAAAGCCAATCAGTGTGCCTTCAACCCACAAGGCATCTGACCGGACCGCCAAGACTAGTCGTCACCCACGGCGACAGAGCCAAACTCACAGAAGTGAGGACCCTGAGGCTCACCTTCTTCCTCTGCAACAAAAACATTAAGCAAAGCACCTGAGTACAAAGATTGTCTTTGTACCCGCAAGACTGACGTGTGAACTAGCGGACTGCTCATATGCTACATGCGAGCTTGTCCGGTGGAGGCCATATGTTTCATTTGCATAAAGCCAATTTTCATTTGCAATAAGGTAATACAGATTTTAAAGGCAAGTTTGCAATTCATTTTTAAGATTGAAATAACAGAAGGATAATAATAACAAAAGCGAAAGATAAACAACCTAGAAGTGACTATCCCAATAGTCACCACAACAATAGCACGAATCCCGCATTCGTACCACCCATCAAGTTTTAATTTAAATGTTGTAGTCTAACTCTCGATAAGCTTACCCAAGCGTGTCCATCACCTAGACGAGGCTATTCGAATAGTTTCTAACCTGCGGGTGTACCACTGCACCCACACTTGCATCGCCTTTAAGCCAAAGCACACTTCGAAGGTATCTTTGCACACTAAGTCCTACGAGACTTTTTCCAATATTGTGTATTAACTACGAGCCGCTCGTATGGATAGAAACCCATACGCTTACATGGTAAAGCCGAAAAGACAACTACCCACTCAGGGATAAAGCTTTTGGACAACTACCATGCTCCCACCTCCATCCCTCCTGCGACCTCCTGCGACCGGAGCCAATACACGCCAAAGTACTAGGTCAAGAGAGGTCCCATACCTCTAGTGTGGTTAGCACGCGAAATGCCCGGATAACAAAAACTCACAAGATGTTCGGTCCTTAATTGACCGGGCACCTTTCGATCACACCCAATAGATCACACCAATCTTACCATTGTGCGCGTCTAAATCATTTTTGTTTTCATTTTTAGTTTTGCAAATAAACATAGCGTAATCTTTGAAACATGAAGTTGTAGTAAATTTTGTGTGATCAAGGTTACCGACTAAAATCGATAACCGCCAGCTTCTCTGGATAGCTAAGCATGTCTAAGCAAGTTGACCGGATCTACTAAGTGACAAGAGATCATCCAATGATCTCTAATCACAAAGAAATAACCTAGGCTCGGTAGTAGAGATCAATATTTTGTCTACAGGATATGCGACTCTGGATTTAACTAATCATTTTAACACAAATTAAGCGATGCATACATACAAATTGAAACAAAATATTAGACTTTAAAATACTGGGATTATCATGATCAAACCGCTTGCTCGATGTCTTTGTTGCTCAATATGTCGCGGAGGATCGTCCTCGGGGTTGCCGCAAATATCGAAGCCTAACGATCGAACATAACGAAAATAAGAACGAATAACACCGACAAAACTCAAACATACAACAATCACCAAAACAAGCCAAAACTCATACAGCAACCTAAGCAAGATATAACAAAATTTTAGAAACAGAGAACAAATTATTTTAAGTTATTAATAATTTTCTATGAATTTTCTAAGCTAAAAACACAACATGTCACTAGTTAATTACTTAACAAATTTTCATGAATAGAAACAGTGTGAAAAACCTATCCTAATAGTTAGTATACTGAAAATGAAATTTCTGAAATTGGGTTCACTTGGATTTGGACAATTATTGAGAAAGATATGAATTTTCTAATTTTGGAAAATGCATAAAGCATCAATTAATCATTTAACAGATTTTCGATCAGAGACGAGGTTGAAACTAATTTTAATAAATAGAACATTTAAAATGAAAATTAACAAAGACTGGTTTTATGCAATTTGGATAAAAATTGAATTAGTTATGCATTTTACAAGTTTAATTGATTTAACGATTACAAATGAAAAAGCATTTGAAATACTAAAGCACTTAATACTTCTTCTACCGACGCATCGCTAGCCCTACCATCGACAGCGGGCGGGCGCGAAAATGTCGACGAGGCGGATCGCCGCATAAGGTGACGCGTCGGCGTATTCAAAGAATACGTCTTGACTAACAACGTAATCCTAACACATATGCCCAGCAAAAATACGCTTCATGAAAGAGAAAACGCATTAACAAAACTACACAACCCCTAACTGACATTCCGGGTGTAACAGCCCCAAATTAGAGTTTGTATTATATATATATAAAAGTATTAAAATTTGAAAACTTTTGGTTGTGTCTCTTGATCATGCTCCTGGTGCTCCAAAAATTTGTGCACAATTTCAAATTCTTGCTATTTGTATTTAATGTTGTGTTGAAAATTCAATTTTCAAAGTTGATCATTTCGATTCGTTTAAATTCCAAAAAAAAAAAAAATGTAAGAACAAAAATTTCTAAAAATAATTTATTCAAATACTAGATTATTTATCTTGAATTATCATTATTTTTACCAAATTTTTAGAAGTCATTTTACCTTCACCAAAATTCAAATGAAATCCCAAATGCAGATTTGAAAACAATTAAATTCTGACAAAATTTAATATAGAAAATGTATGAAATTATTTTTCCTAAGTCCCTTGAGAACCTCAGATTGCCCACAAAAATTTTCATAATTTTTCAAATTTTATTTCTAGTTCAAACGGCTAGGTCAAACTTGTATTTGTTTCGGTCAACACTAAAACACAAATTCAAACCTAGCCGAGCACTGTTCCTCCGGTCTGGACCCGAGTCCGACTGGAACCGCGCCACCGGACTTGACCGAACCCGATCGCACCGAGTCTCTCCCACTCTCACTTACCGGTGGGCCCCGCTTGCCAGGCCTCCTCTTCCACGCCTTCCCACGCGCCCCGCCCGCGCGCACCGCCGTCCGTCGCCGCTTTGCATGCGTGCACGCCCACCCACCGCCACCTTGCTTCCTCCGCCGCTCCCTTCAAAAAGGCATCATCAAGCCGCTGAAGCCCCCTGCTAGCCAACTCCTCTTTCCCCTTCAGTTTCACCGAGTGAAACAAAGGAGAGGCGTCGCCGGCTCCGTCTTCCTCGCGCCCGGCAGCCGCTCACCGCTCCAGCCGCCGCTGACCCCGTCACGGCTCGCCCTCCACCTCAAGGAGCAACCATCCCTCGTCAATTTGGGTCTTGAGCCACTGAGCACCTCGCGCCGCCCTTCTTCCCCGACCACGGCCGCCACCGCCAATCCCACCACCCCTTCTTCTCCGATGACTCATTCTTCAATTCTTTTGCTTGGGAGCACTCTTGGACCTCCCTCCATCTAACCCCATCACTCACCCGCTCTCTCGTGCTCCACAGGAACCTCTCCACGGTGGCCTCCCCACGCCGCCGCAGGCTCCCATCGCCGGGCCGGCTCCGACCACCTCGGCTCCCTCCGAATGCACCGGCATGGTCCAGGTACCCCATGGATGCCCATGCTCCCTCTATTTTTCTCCCTACTCCACCCGACGCTGTCGCCCCTCTTTCACCCCCTCGGCCGGCCGCCGCTCGCCCTCGCCACGCCGCCACCGTGCCTCTCCGGCCACCTCAAGACCACCCCTAGCTTCAGTAACCCTCAGGCAATCCATTTTGGTCACCGCCACCACCTCCGCACCACTCCCCTCGCCGGCGACGACCTCAGCTCCACTTCGGCCAGAGCACGCCCGAGCCCTCCCCTGTCTGTCTCTCTGTTCTCTCTCTCACTCTCTCTGGCAGTGGGTCCCCCTCTCTTACACCAAACCCTTCACTGCTAATCAGCTATGAAAATGCCATTTAGGTCACCTAAATGATGTTTGTAAGATTAGAGTTTAAGGTTTATATGAGAATTTCCAATTCAGTTCAAGACTTGTGGTCTGTTGTTTGAACAAATGAAAGTTCAGAGTATAAGTTTGATGAAATCTTGATGTGTCAGTATACCTCAATTGCTTAGCCAGCTATTCCAATGCAAGCTAGTTTCATGGCTGGCATTTTGGTCACTCTAATGCATTATCAATTTAAGGATAATTTAATAGCAGCATTACATTTTAGATGTATATTCTTTTGTCAGTTGAATGAGCAGGGTTGTACTAGGTATAAAATCTGAAAAGAACATCAAGTAACCAACTGATGTAATTTTCAGAGTGGCAACCACATGATAATAGTTAAGTCTTATAACTAAAGATGTCCGTCGGTGCTTAGGTAGCCATTAACAGCCAAATGCATAGAAAGTAGTAAAACTATGGGTTCCTTAATGATTGTCGTAACAAAGGTTTGGTTAGAAACTTGTTTAGTATCTAGTAGTTGGCTAATTAGCTAGTCAGTGTTCCAAATAACAAATTTGTTTGTCTAAAAGAACTCATAGCGGTAATAGTTGCATAGAATAGCTAGTTAATTAAAATGTGATAAAATGTTGTAGCTAATAGATGCGCACACAATCACCATCAAAGTCTGTCGAAAGAATAAATATATAAGAGAATTGATTTTGACTGTATGATTATCGTGGAAATAATTGAGTTTGGAAAGATCAGTAATAAGAAATCCTGTATAATTTAAATAATCTCCGAATCTACTAATTTGTTGTTCCTGAATTCATGATCTATTTTCTGTGTTATTGATTTTTGAATGCTGTTGGCGTTCTGGTATTTATTCGCTGTTTTTCGCTTTGGCAGTTTTTATCGTTAGATGGCGTTGTTATCGAGAGTGATCCTCTGCAGCAAGTCAAATATCTCTAGCAAAGCAAAGGCAAGCAGTTTGATCATATCCAGTTCATTCCCATTATTTTCAAGTCTAATATTTTGTTTAACTTGTATGTATGCATGCTTTTGTGTCAAAGTAATTTTGTCGATTAGAGGTAGTTAATCCCATTGCATTGTTGCCCTGAAAATTGTTCACCCCTGCCACTAACTTAGGAATATTATTCTCACCGTGAATTAGAGCCCTGAATGATTTAGGGCCTTTTATTTGTATTTACGATATGATGCTTAGCCATGCTTAGATACCGTAGAATTGGGCGGTTATCGACTTAGTCGATAACTTTGATCACACAAAAATTATTATATAACTTTATGATTCAGCACTTTTGCTATGTTTAATTGTGAAAACTAAAACCAAAAACAAAATGATTTCGACGGGCACAATGGTAAGATGGTGTGATTCTTGGGTGTGATCGAATGGTGCCCGTCAATTAAGGACCGAACATCTTGTGAGTGAATTTTTATCCAGCATTTCGCGTGCTAACCACACTAGAGTATATGGGACCTCTCTTGACCTAGTACTTTGGCGTGTATTGGCTCCGGTCGCAGGAGGTCGCAGGAGGGATGGAGGTGGGAGCATGGTAGTTGTCCAAAAGCTTTATCCCGAGTGGGTAGTTGTCTTTTCGGCTTTACCATGTAAGCGTATGGATTTCTATCCATACGAGCGGCTCAGAGTTAATACACAATATTGGAAAAAGTCTCATAGGACTTAGCTGTCAAGATACCTTCTAAGTGTGCATTGGCTTAAAGGCGGTCGAAGTGTGGGTGATGGTACACCCTGCGCAGGTTAAAAACTATTCGAATAGCCTCGTCCTAGGTGATGGACACGCTTGGGTAAGCTTTTCAAGAGTTAGACTACAACGTTTTAATTAAAACTCGATGGGTTGGTATGAACGGGCGTTCATACTATTGTTGTGATGGCCATTGGGTTGGTCATCTCCAGGATGTCTTTTTGTTACTACTTCATCAGATCGCTGTTATTTCTGCAAATAAAATTTGAATTGTTAAAACTGCCTTCAAACTATTTCATTTTTGCAAAAGAAAACTGGCTTTTTGCTAAAAATAAGTCCAGAGCCCCCTCCACTTAAATAAAGCTTGCATGTAGTTAAATTATAGTTCATTACCCTTACACGTCAGTCTTGCAGTACAAAAACAATTTTTGTACTCGGCTTTGCTTAATGTTTTGTTGCAGAGAAAGAAGGTGAGCCCCAAGGGCTTCCTTTCGTGAGATGTGCTTTGGGTTTGACGACTAGCTTGGCCCGGTTGGTTGCCTTGTGGGTAAAGGCACACTAATTGGCTCTTTATTTATCGCCATCTTATGGCTTTTGCTTCCACTGTGTAGTTTGTTATTTATCTTGTGATTCCTTTACATTTGTATAATTGTAGTGTTGATATTGTAACCTCTTCTTTGTCATATAGATTTGATACATGATTTTGTAACAGGTGTGTATCTGCATTCTGGGAAGTATACATATCCCGAGGCTTGGTTTATTTGAATTGTGATGCTAGGGTCAATGGAAGGCTAAGCATTACAAGTCGAATAAACTGGGTCCTCACAAAGTTGGTATCGAGTCAGTCTTGACCGAGAAACCCTAGCTTGGTCGTCATTAGGATATTTTGAAAAACTTATTTTCAAAATGACAAGTGGATTATGAAAACTTAAGTAAGTTCTCGATTTTACTCCTTACCTATCTTAGCTTTGCTCATCTTGCCTTATTCTTGTTAAGTTTTGAAAAGTTGTTCCCTCTCTTCTCCTTTCAAAGTTAGTTGGTTATCGGTTAAATTCAGTTGGGGAATAATGAGAATTGAAAATATAAAGTGTTAGTTGTTATTTAGTGAAGATTTGAAGCACTTGGAGTTGAAGCACTCATCTCGGAGCTCGGATACAAGATCTGGACAACAAGCACAAGTTTCGGACTGCGAGCACATAGTTCGTCGTTAGGATTAAAAATGAGATGATAAATCAACTAAAACTCATGGGATTAAAAGGGTAAGATGTGATATTAGAAGGCTAGTGCCCAATCTACCCTTTCATGGTTTTTGCCATGCCTTTTAGATGCGTTAGCACTTGAGTTGCGTTCTAAAATTTTATCATCCTAAACGATTGCTCGTTCATTCAATACGAGTTAGTCGTACCGGGAAGCAAATCTTTTGCTCTGTGATTTTGCACTGATCTTATGCGTTCATACAAACATTTGGAGTTCATTTATTGTTATGTGTTTGCAATCGGGTTAGGGTAATGTCAATTTCCCCTAGATGATGCCTTAATGCGATATTAGGATTAAGTTAGGTTATTCTTAGAATATATACACCCTAATGATATTAGTTAGCTTGTAGACACCGAGTTTTGTAATCGTTTGCTCTCCTTGTTCCAAGTAGTTGCACATCGCCTACTGACGGCATGTATAGCAACTATGTCGGAACCTTTGGAGTAGTTAGTACATGTTAGAATTAAATTGCATACCCATTGCCATTCCTCACCTTATGCCCATTCTTTCCTCAACTTATCTTTCATGTACCAAATATTTAAGGGGGTAGGATACCTCAAAATACTTGTTAGACATCTTGATTCTCATACTTTGATCATGCATATAGTTTCTAAATTAAGTCAAGCACGTCATGTTAATCAAGTTGCATAGAACAAGAAGCATGTAGGCATACATGTGAGCATTTGCACTCTCACTAATCAAAATTTAAAATTTGTCGTAGGACTAATTTGCACACATGCATCCTCGTGCATTCATCCTGCAATTCCTATCCCACCAAGCAAATAGAACTAGAGAGGTGAGATTAAGCGAGACCACCTTAAATCTTGTTTGCTTTCTCTTTTGCACTAAATCACGGTGTTGATACTAGGTTACCATCTAACCATCTTTCCGTTCTATTGATCAATGCCTCTTTCTGGCCGACCGAGTGAAGCCGAGTCGTTCAGATACTGTAAGACGACGTGAAGCATGATGTCAAATTATCTACAAATCAAGAAAGGAAAGGTTAAACAAAGCAATGGAAAGGAAAATGTGTCAAGAACGCCGGATATCTTTGCGTCGTGATCTTCTAGCACTATCTCTGAAGGAAATCAAGACAACAGATGGTGCATTTCGTTTAGAGTTGAAAAAGAACCACTTAGGAAACACTTATTAAAGGGGCATTAGAAATCCTTTAACAAAGCTTCCCACTTAGGACCTAAAACTTCTGAAGAACCTCTCCGGATTCGAAGTTGAATTCGGCTCGCGTCGAAATCCGAAAAGTGACCCCGTGACCAAACCCACCTAGGTTGCCACAGCCTTTCGTTCCGACTTAGAACTACCTAATCTCGGGACGAGATTCTGTTTAAGGGGGGTAGATTTGTAACAGCCCCAAATTAGAGTTTGTATTATATATATATAAAAGTATTAAAATTTGAAAACTTTTGGTTGTGTCTCTTGATCATGCTCCTGGTGCTCCAAAAATTTGTGCACAATTTCAAATTCTTGCTATTTGTATTTAATGTTGTGTTGAAAATTCAATTTTCAAAGTTGATCATTTCGATTCGTTTAAATTCCAAAAAAAAAAATTGTAAGAACAAAAATTTCTAAAAATAATTTATTCAAATACTAGATTATTTATCTTGAATTATCATTATTTTTACCAAATTTTTAGAAGTCATTTTACCTTCACCAAAATTCAAATGAAATCCCAAATGCAGATTTGAAAACAATTAAATTCTGACAAAATTTAATATAGAAAATGTATGAAATTATTTTTCCTAAGTCCCTTGTGAACCTCAGATTGCCCACAAAAATTTTCATAATTTTTCAAATTTTATTTCTAGTTCAAACGGCTAGGTCAAACTTGTATTTGTTTCGGTCAACACTAAAACACAAATTCAAACCTAGCCGAGCACCGCTCCTCCGTGCTCGACCGAGTCCGACCGAACCGCGCCACCGGACTTGACCGAACCCGATCGCACCGAGTCTCTCTCCCACTCTCACTTACCGGTGGGCCCCGCTTGCTAGGCCTCCTCTTCCACGTCTTCCCCACGCGCCCCGCCGAGCGCACCGCCGCCGTCCGCCGCCGCCGCATGCGTGCCACGCCCACCCACCGCCACCTTGCTTCCTCCGCGCCCTTCAAAAGGCATCATCAAGCCGCCGAAGCCCTCGCTAGCCAACTCCTCTTTCCCTTCGCCACCGAGTGAAACAAAGGAGAGGCGCCGCCGCTCCGTCTTCCTCGCGCCGGCGACCGCCACCGCTCCGGCCGCCGGCGGCCCGTCACGGCTCGCCCTCCACCTCAAGGAGCAACCATCCTCGTCAATTTGGGTCTTGAGCCACCGAGCACCTCGCGCCGCTTCTTCCCGACCACGCCGCCACCGCCAATCCCACCACCCCTTCTTCTCCGATGACTCATTCTTCAATTCTTTTGCTTGGGAGCACTCTTGGACCTCCTCCATCTAACCCCATCACTCACCCGCTCTCGTGCTCCACAGAACCTCTCACGGTGGCCTCCCACGCCGCATGAGCTCCCATCGCCGGCCGGCTCCACCACCTCGGCTCCTCCGAATGCACCGGCATGGTCCAGTACCCCATGGATGCCCATGCTCCTCTATTTTCTCCCTACTCCACCCGACGCCGCCCTCTTTCACCCCTCGGCCGCCGCCGCCTCGCCACGCCGCCACCGTGCCTCTCCGGCCACCTCAAGACCACCCCTAGCTTCAGTAACCCTCAGGCAATCCATTTTGGTCATCGCCACCACCTCCGCACCACTCCCCTCGCCGGCGACGACCTCAGCTCCACTTCGGCCAGAGCACGCCCGAGCCCTCCCCTGTCTGTCTCTCTGTTCTCTCTCACTCTCTCTCTGGCAGTGGGTCCCCTCTCTTACACCAAACCCTTCACTGCTAATCAGCTATGAAAATGCCATTTAGGTCACCTAAATGATGTTTGTAAGATTAGAGTTTAAGGTTTATATGAGAATTTCCAATTCAGTTCAAGACTTGTGGTCTGTTGTTTGAACAAATGAAAGTTCAGAGTATAAGTTTGATGAAATCTTGATGTGTCAGTATACCTCAATTGCTTAGCCAGCTATTCCAATGCAAGCTAGTTTCATGGCTGGCATTTTGGTCACTCTAATGCATTATCAATTTAAGGATAATTTAATAGCAGCATTACATTTTAGATGTATATTCTTTTGTCAGTTGAATGAGCAGGGTTGTACTAGGTATAAAATCTGAAAAGAACAGCAAGTAACCAACTGATGTAATTTTCAGAGTGGCAACCACATGATAATAGTTAAGTCTTATAACTAAAGATGTCCGTCGGTGCTTAGGTAGCCATTAACAGCCAAATGCATAGAAAGTAGTAAAACTATGGGTTCCTTAATGATTGTCGAATAAAGGTTTGGTTAGAAACTTGTTTAGTATCTAGTAGTTGGCTAATTAGCTAGTCAGTGTTCCAAATAACAAATTTGTTTGTCTAAAAGAACTCATAGCGGTAATAGTTGCATAGAATAGCTAGTTAATTAAAATGTGATAAAATGTTGTAGCTAATAGATGCGCACACAATCACCATCAAAGTCTGTCGAAAGAATAAATATATAAGAGAATTGATTTTGACTGTATGATTATCGTGGAAATAATTGAGTTTGGAAAGATCAGAATAAGAAATCTGTATAATTTAAATAATCTCGAATCTACTAATTTGTTGTTCTGAATTCATGATCTATTTTCTCGTGTTATTGATTTTTGAATGTTTGTTGGCGCTCGTATTTATTCATTGCTTTTCGCTTTGGCGCTTTTATCGTTAGATGGCGTTGTTATCGAGTGATCCTCTGCAAAGAAGTCAAATATCTCTAGCAAAGCAAAGGCAAGCGCTTGATCATATCCAGTTCATTCCCATTATTTTCAAGTCTAATATTTTGTTTAACTTGTATGTATGCATGCTTTTGTGTCAAAGTAATTTTGTCGATTAGAGGTAGTTAATCCCATTGCATTGTTGCCCTAAAAATTGTTCACCCTCGCCACTAACTTAGGAATATTATTCTCACTTTGTGAATTAGAGCCCGTGAATGATTTAGGGCCTTTTATTTGTATTTACGATATGATGCTTAGCCATGCTTAGATACCGGTAGAATTGGCGGTTATCGACTTAGTCGATAACTTTGATCACACAAAAATTATTATATAACTTTATGATTCAAAGACTTTTGCTATGTTTAATTGTGAAAACTAAAACCAAAAACAAAATGATTTCGACGCGGACACAATGGTAAGATGGTGTGATTCTTGGGTGTGATCGAATGGTGCCCGGTCAATTAAGGACCGAACATCTTGTGAGTGAATTTTTATCCAGCATTTCGCGCTAACCACACTAGAGTATATGGGACCTCTCTTGACCTAGTACTTTGGCGTGTATTGGCTCCGGTCGCAGGAGGTCGCAGGAGGGATGGAGGTGGGAGCATGGTAGTTGTCCAAAAGCTTTATCCCGAGTGGGTAGTTGTCTTTTCGGCTTTACCATGTAAGCGTATGGATTTCTATCCATACGAGCGGCTCGTAGTTAATACACAATATTGGAAAAGTCTCGTAGGACTTAGCCGTGTCGACATACCTTCGGAAGTGTGCATTGGCTTAAAGGCGATGCCAAGTGTGGATGCGATGGTACACCTGCAGGTTAAAAACTATTCGAATAGCCTCGCCCTAGGTGATGGACACGCTTGGGTAAGCTTTTCAAGAGTTAGACTACAACGTTTTAATTAAAACTGATGGGTTGGTATGAACGGGCGCTCATACTATTGTTGTGATGGCCATTGGGTTGGTCATCTCCGTGATGTCTTTTGTTACTACTTCATCAGATCATTGTTATTTCGCAAATAAAATTTGAATTGTTAAAACTGCCTTCAAACTATTTCATTATTGCAAAAGAAAACGGCTTTTGCTAAAAATAAGTCCAGCCCTCCACTTAAATAAAGCTTGCATGTAGTTAAATTATAGTTCTCATACCCTTACACGTCAGTCTTTCGAGTACAAAAACAATTTTTGTACTCGGTTGCTTTGCTTAATGTTTTGTTGCAGAAAGAAGGTGAGCCCCAAGGGCTTCCTTTCGTGAGATGTGCTTTGGGTTTGACGACTAGCTTGGCGGCCGGTTGGTTGCCTTGTGGGTAAAGGCACACTAATTGGCTCTTTTATTTATCGCCATCTTATGGCTTTTGCTTCCACTGTAGTTTGTTATTTATCTTGTGATTCCTTTCATTGTATAATTGTAGTGTTGATATTGTAACCTCTTGTCAGATAGATTTGATACATGATTTTGTAACAGGTGTGTATCTGCATTCTGGAAGTATACATATCCGAGGCTTGGTTTATTTGAATTGTGATGCTAGGGTCAATGGAAGGCTAAGCATTACAAGTCGAATAAACCGGGTCCTCACACCGCCCACATAATGTAGACTCGAGAATTAAAACGATTAGATTTGAATCCTAAAACAGCTTAACACGAGAGGGCCCACAAGTCGTTGACCTAATGAACCGTGTTTAGCGATAACTAAGCTTCGCCGGCGCTCGTCAAGACGCACGGGACGGCGCGCGCGCGCAGTGATCTAGCAAACCAGTGAGTTTCAAGACGAGTGAGTGGTACCTTAAGGTTCGCAAAGACCTCACGAACCCGGTGACGGTGACGCGGAGCCCAATGGTCGCCGGAGATGGGCTCACGACGGCCGGAGGCGGAGAAGAAGCTACGGCTCTCGCAGAGAAGGCGCTACAGACTTCGAGCAGCTTCGAGAAGGTGCGCCACGGGATCGCGGAGACACCAGGAAAGATAAGCCCACGAGCTTGATGATGGAGGAGGACGGTGGCGCCCGGAATCGACACGGCGGCGCTTTACCGAGTTTGGAGAAGAAAGCGACGCACAGCCTCGGTGATGCACCAAAGAGCGAAACAAGGTCACGGTTAGACTCAGCACAGTGATGCGATCCTAAGGGACCAAGTGTCGAAGCTAGAAACTCACCAGAACGCAGATGAGCTTGCAGAGCCGAGATCACCGGAGGCGGAGACGATGAAGTGGCTCCGGATGATTCACTGGGTGCTACGAGCTCGGAACAGGCAAAATGGATGCGGCGAGGAGAGTGGATCACAGCGGTGCGGTCGCGGGCTCGAGGGCGGCGCTAACACGGCGGCATTGCTCTCGGGTTCTTCTCCGGCCGGAAAGGAAATTTGGGCGGAGAAAACACAAGAATGGACGCGAAGGGTAGTGGATGGGCTCAGTGGGTAGATGAGATCCCGGCGATGCTTCACGGGCTGACACGAGGACAAAAAGGTGGCAGCGACGAGGGACGTGGCAAGCATGCGCGCACGGCCGTGAGCTCCGGTGAGGTGCGGAGAAGACGAGGTTGATGCTGACAGGTGGGACCCACATGTCAGCGACAGGAGCAAAGCGGTGCGAACCGGAGGTTTGATTTGATCAGGATCGCACCGACCGTTGGATCTGAAATGGACGGCTGAGATTGGTGTATGCATTCGGACAGGTCGGTTGCGCACGCGACGTGGATCGTTCGATTTGCATCGGACGGTCGCGATCAATTGGACTCGCGCGCGGTGCGATTAGTTGACGCGACCGAACCAAGTGTGCGAGTCGGACTTGAGCCTGAGTTGGGTTCGGGCCCGAGGAACAGTACTTTTAGAATTTGATTTAAAAGACAGAGAAGGTTTGGGGAATTTTTAGAGGTAGCTCCTGAGCTCCAAAAATTTCGAAATTTTTATGGTAGCTACTAGGGACAGAGGACAACCTTGTATAATTTTTCCAGAACTTTTTATGCACTGCATTGTTCTAGAGAAAATCCACAAGCTGCTGTACAGGGAGTTTGACCAGATTTCAAACAGAGTTGACTTGGCCATTTGAAATAGCAAACAAAATCTAAAAATTGTGAAATAATTCAGGGAGGTAGATAGGATGATCAAGATGCTAGGAAAAATAGTTTCAGAGGATGATCACAAGTTTGAAGGCTAGAATCTGATAATCAACAATTTCCAATCACAAGAATTAAATTCTACAAATTGGAAATTGCTAGGGAAAATTGTAGAAACTTTCAAATGATTTGAAGAGACAACAAAAGTTTTTATTTCTCCTCAAAATTTTACATTTGAAATACAAACCCTAAGTTAGGGCTGTTACACATGGATATAGGGAGATCAAATCAATAATGTGAACATATGTTAGAGAACATGGTGTTGGATTGACCCACCTTGAGACACTATTGAGATTGTTATGATTTTATATGTCATTAGTTGGTCTCAAGCAATGATGATGTATAATCCTTAGACCTGATATCAGTATGGATTCCTACATATCTAATAGTACACTTAGGGGCTGCCAAACACTACTCCGTAAATGGGTAGTTATAAAAGTAGCTTTCGAGTATGCTATGAAACATGCGGAGGAATGTGATTGGTCGGATATGAGATTTGCCCCTCCTAACATAACAGGAGAGATATCTTTGGGCCCCTCGATGTGGTCGGATAAAGAAAGTATATGGTCATGCCACTAGTGGTCAAAGTGTTCGACCATGTAAAGTTATCTGTCATTTGATCAAGAAAGAATTGAACAGTACATGGATGACATAATATCTCACAAGGAGTTCAACCAGATATCGTGAGGCAAAGGGAGGATACACGAGCAGGTCTTTTAGTTTGATCAAATATTGACTAGTCATATGGTGATATGAGCTGGTTGTAGGCTAATCGAACATGATCACCAACTGTTCGTAAACTAGTCGTAAGGAGTTACGAGCTGGTCAAGACTAAATATGGGTTGGTCGTATAGAGATACGAGCTGGTCGTTAGTGATAAGGACCTAATCGTTGATCACATTGCATTAAGGTTCATCCAATATAATTCATTCATATGTATTCGGGAATCGTTATGTCCTGCTAGGAGCCGCTAAGGACTCATGATCGGAAAGGAATTTCCGAGTCACAACCAATCACACATGAACCTAACGGGTCACACACTTAACATGTTGTAACAAACATGTTCGGATAGGATGCGTCGTGGACTCTATATAAGGAGGTGCATAAGGCTATTGGGGATATGTGACAGAACATGAGTTGCTCCACCGAAACTCTAGCCGCCATCTTCTTGAGAGAGCCTTCCCGTGCGACTTGGTGTTAGCACACTGGTGTACGGTGTTCCATCCCTAGACGTTTGGATACCGTCGAGGCGCTATTGCGGTTGCTGTTGCACTTGAGGACGATCCACGACTTCGCAAGGAACGTGATTGGTTGCTAGAGGAGACGATCGGCACCAAGGACGTTGGACGATTGTAACATCCCAATTTTCTGAGCTTAAAAATCTTTTAAATAGTTAGTAGGGAAAAAAGTCACCATTTGAATTTTATTCGAATTTAATTTCAAAAGCTTAATATTGGACTTTACAATCAAAAATATTTAATATGAATAATCCCAAGTGGAACAGTAGCTAAAACTATTTTATTTGGGTTCTATGTGCTCAGATATATTTTTTAGATTTTTCTAGAATTTTTCTGAGTTCATTTGCTATTTTCTATTGCCTATTTGAATTTCTGGTAATTTACAAATTAGAAAAACTATTAAGAATCTCAGTTAAATCCTCGGGCCAAATCCCAGCCCAAAGCCCATCTCCCTCATGTGCCCGGCCACTACACAATGCTGCCTCAAGCGACATGCGGGCCCCGCATGTCAGTCTCTCCGCCCTTCTCTTTCCTTCCGAGCGCCTCGATCGTTTTCCACCGTTCGATCAGAAATGGACGGTGGGATGCGAGTGGGCTGTTCGGGCGACTCGAATGTCCCATTGACTGTGAGCCATTCGATCTTTGATGGACGATCAGATCTTCGAAGTCGTTTCGCAGCTGCACCGTTTTCACACGCGCTGCGTCCTAACCCTAGCCACTGACGTGTGGGTCCCACCCCGCCACATCATCGTTGTCTCCGCGCCGCTTTCTTCCTCGCGTCCGAGTCGGCCTCGTCCGCCATTGGAGCTTCTAGAAGCCTCGTCCGACAACGGGCTTTCCTAACTAAAAACCTCCGGATTTCTTTGCCAAACTCTATCTCCTATCTTCCCGCATCCAAATCTCCCAAAATCAGAAACCGTAGCTTATCTAATCTCTGGATTCGTTCGTGACCGAAACGAACTCAATTTGGGGGTTTCCTATCCCGGGCACCCCAGCCCCTATAAATAGCACCCGAGCTTCGCACGGTCCTCCGCAACCCAGAGCCGCCACCCTCATCTCCTTCCGAGCCTTAGCGCCGCCACAATTGGAGTTCTAGGGTTTTCACCGTCGTTCTGTTCTTCATCGTTTGCGCTGTCGCCAGTATCGCCGCGTCGTCATCAAGTGCACGGTCAGGTTCAGCGTCACCAGGGCTACCTCCAGGAGCCTTCGCCGCCGCGGAACATCACGAGCCGCCGTCCGACAATACCGGCCCTCCGCCGCTCACGAGCTGCGCGTCGCCACCGTCCCTCCCGATCACCCGGAGTTGCATCGCAGGTTCGCACAGCGTCCTCTACACATCGGTACCACTCACCGCCGGCGAGGAGCCGCCGTACGCCGTTGCCGTTGGTTTCCGAGCGCCGCCGCTCCTATTGTCGTCCACGTCACCGCCACCTCGGCGTCGTGTCAGCGCCCGTGCCTGCGTAGCGCGTGGCGTGGCGCCCGATCGCGTTCACGCACGCGCGCGCGGCGCGCACCGGTCCCGATCCCGAGGCTCGGTAGATTTGGTCTACCGTGAGCCAGGTCTCTGACGTGTGGGTTCCACATGTCAGAATTGTTTTCTGTTTTCTGTTTTCTTTTATTTCCGAAATTCCTTCGCTGATGACAGCATTGCGCAATAATCCGATTTTTCTTTAGAGAAATAATTCGGAAATTCCAGAAAATCCAAATTAGGGTTTCTTTTTAGATTTAAACTTCCAAAGCTCATAACTTTGCATCCTAACTCCGATTGAGCCCATTCAAATTCCTAAATTTGTCTAAATTCAAGATCTATTTATCTGAGATTTTTATTTAATTTTTGGAGTTTGTTTTGCCCCTTTTATTTATTTGTTTTGTTTGTTTTTGTCTCAGTTGCGAGTAGACGTCGATTCGTCGGGGAATTTTGTGGAGGAAGGAGCACCCCAATTTCAAGACCAGTACATAGACCTTTTCCAAGGCAAGTCATACCTTTGATCATCTTGAACCCAGTTTTCAAATTACTTTGTGTTAAATTATTGCATTCTACTTTAATTATTTATTTAAATGCTTTGGGCGTAGTTATTATCCAACTTGTTATCACACCTTGGCCTTGTATGTCATATTTCCTTGTCACCCTAGATTGGTTACTAGTTGGTATTATTATAGCACCAACGTGGGTTGGTTAGATGCGAGTACAATTGCTTAGCCATGCCACGAGTCATCATCACATGTAGGTTGCAAATATTAATTATGACTAAGTGACTATGGAACTTAGTAAAAGCCCATGTGCTATGTGTTATTACTTCGTGATGGCATGTGTTGCACTAAAACGAATCGGGTGGTAAAGGATTTAGACCGAGGCAAGTGGTGGAGACGTGTGACATGGTGGTCTATGTGATGGGAATGATAATCTTCGTGATCTAGTTAGAAAATGGAAGTCTTGCCTTGGTCAATTAACGACTTAACTTTGTGCGCCATTGAACGAGCCTTCTCGCACGACCACATGCCCGGTATGGGACGGGCCTAACTTAGTAAGTTATGGATTCTCGGCATTGATGTTCGGTGGATAGGTTAGGTGTGTGACAGGTGGAGGTGTGACTACTTGGTGGTTGCATCGCGGGGCGATTCGTCTTCCCCGTCGGTGTGTGTGTTATACCAATTCTATGTGAGCCGGTATAGCGGTTTGTAAGCACACTGGAAACGTCAATGTTTGAGATGAAGTTTCCGAACTGTTTTGTTACGATTGGTGCTTGCTACACTAGTTGTATCTCGTGGGTAAAGTGTACAACCTCTGTAGAGTGTTAAGCAATCTATTCGAATAGCGCCCGCATGATCATGGACATGCTCGTGGATTTCACACGAGGGTAGTTTTCATAAAATGTGGGAATGGGGGTCAGTGACCTCAATCATATGGCTATGTGAAATAATCTGCTTAGTGTGTGGGTCTTTATGAAAACAATCATTAAATTAATATTGTTTATTTGTTTTGAATTATGTTTTCAATCTATTATTTGTATTCAATTGCAAATGTTGCTTTTATGCAAAAGAACCACGTAAGCCTTTTCTTTGGAATAAGCTCGCATCTATGCATTGCATTCGTGGTATGATTTGCAGTACGGTTGTGTACTCACGCTTGTTGTAAAACTTGCGCCAAACCTCTGTAAGAGGAGGAGTCTACGCCGCTTTTGAGGAGGAGTTCGTTGAAGGCGATCGCTCGTTAAGGTCCGGATCCCGCGGTTGCCCGTGGTGAATTTGTGGGATCTACGCTGAGTTTTCCGCTCATTCTTTGCTTTATTTATCGTTAGCCCTACGTGGCTTAATAAGTGTAAACTCGACCATAAGGTCAAAACCCTTATTTGTTATTCAAACTAATCGCTTACTTTATTTATCGCCAGTGGATCGATATTTACCGTGTTAACCTCTGTGTGCACTAGCGTGATCCTGGACTAGTGCAAGATACACAGAGGGTTCCGTAATCGTAATGCGGGTCCCGATAGAGGTGGTATCGAGCCATCTTGTTGTAGATCTTGACCTTAGTTAGATTGGCCGTCTTTAGAGTGTCCAAATTATTTTCTAAAGGAAAAATTAACTTGCAAGGTTAATTAATTGCTTAACTCTCCTCATATCTGCCTCGCCTCAACTTTTGCTATCATCTTTTCTCTCCCCGCTGCTTTAAAGTTGCTCTTACCCGCTTAAATGCCTTGACAGATGCCTCGCCGAGCTATGGTGAGCGTCACAGAGGTTATGCCGAGCCGTGGAAGCGCTGTGTTCTTGGAGGTTTTGATCGTCCATGACGCCGGCAACAATCGGATGATGAATGGACAAAACCGTGGAGTGATTTGTCGCCGACGATCTACGCCAGGAGGAACGACAAGGCAAGCCAACCTTCGCACGTCTCTGTGAGGAAGATCTCGTGGCTGGAAGGTATCCAGGAGTCGTCGCGCTTGGCGATGCTGCGTATCTGCAACATCTACGCACGAGAGCTTCAAGATACCGTCTTCCGTTACACCCCAGAGCTGCAGCTGTGGACTTGCCAACACGCTATCCGTCCACAGAAGGAGAGAGCAACGCGACAGTCGTGCACCTCGCACAGTTTGTGGCCGCCCAGGAGGAAGCCTTGGAGAGAACCATCACGGAGTTGGATCATGTCTATGAAGCCTTGCAGAGAGCTGAAGAGAAGGTCGCCACTCTGCAAGAGATCCTCTACGACCAAGTTCCCGAAGAAGAGGAAGACCCCGAGGAGGATTCTGAAGAAGATCCAGAGGAAGGCCCACCGAGCGGAGGATGATGCAGAGCGAGAGAGCCACCGAGCGCTTGCACCGAACGCCTATTCCTGCTGCACCAGTTCCAGGGCATTAGGATCAGTTTGCCAAGATGCCGGCTCACTTCCGAGTCTACAGGCGTCAGGAGCGTCGCCGCGGTTGTGGAGGCTTTCTCGAGTAGTTGGTCCTAGTTCCAGCCAAGCTTAGCCGCCGGTTTAGTGAGTCGCCCTTTAGGCGGTAGTTTTGCGTGCTTAGGTCGTTGTTTCTTTTTGTGTGCGAGTATGAGCTGCAAAGGCCCTTAGGCATTTGTTGCAGCCATGCTAAGACTCTATTTAATAAAGGTATTTCATTTGAGTTTCTTGAGCTGTGTTTCATTGGGTTTAACCTACCCCCTGCTTAGTTCTCAACTTATCTTGTGCTTGCTACCCTATCTAACCCCTGGAGCTTCGCCAGATGGTTCAAACTCGTCAGACTGCTGCTAGTGGTTCCGGTACCCCAGCACCGAGAAGCAATGAGCAACCAGCCGCAGGAGCAGTTCCGCCACAAGCACCTCCAATTTACTTGCAAAACTTTGGAGCTTTCATGGCAGCACAGACTCAGCTGATGAATACCATGATGACTCAGATGCAAGCTATGAACCACCAGGTCAACAACAACAACAACAATCAACAGTATGGAGTCCCAGCTGCTCATGGTCACCATGGACCATCCAAACTTGCAGAATTTATGAGGACTCGTCCACCAACATTTTCCGGACACGTCTCTCCAGTGGAAGCAGATGATTGGCTCAGGGTTATTGAAAGAAAGCTGCTGATCACCTAGTGCAGCGACCGTGAAAAGGTTTTGTATGCCACTCACCAGATGGAAGGCACCGCTGCTGAATGGTGGGAGAACTTCTGTGCCACGCATGAAACGCCACAGGATATCACCTGGGAAGAATTTTCTGCGGCATTCCGCCAGTATCACGTACCAGAAGGCATTGTTGATCTGAAGAAGGATGAGTTCCGCGCTCTCAAGCAAGGAGCTATGTCAGTGTCGGACTATCTCAACAAGTTTTCCCAGCTAGCTCGCTACGCAGCAGAAGATGTAGCCACGGACAAGGCTCGCCAGAGTCGCTTTTTGAAGGGACTAAACACTGGACTGCAAGTCAGTTTGATCGCCCATACTTTTCCCGATTTCCAAGAGTTGGTCAACAAAGCCTTTGTTCTAGAGGACAAACGCAAGGAGCTGGAAGATAACCGTAAACGCCGGATGGCTCAACAAGGAAATCATCAATCACAGCAGAGGGCAAGAACAGTGCCACCACAGTTCAACAGGTTTCCACCCCGCACTTCGCTCGAGCACCGCACCAACTTCAAAGCACCCGCACACCGCCGTAACTTCCGCAACCCTGCACCCGTCAACCCCAATCCAGGAAGCAACCGCGAACGCACCAAAGGTCTCATTACGCTGCCGTCACCGACACTTTGCCAACCAAAGTGTCCGCAAAGGGGAACAATCACTCCAGTACGCTTCAACCTTGGAGCTACTCCATCCAAGACGCCAGCACCAGGCATCAACCAAGGAGCTTCGTAAGTTGCCGGTCAAGCCGGAGGAGCATCACAGTTCGTGACCAGAGGCCGTGTCAACCACGCCACTCGAAGGAGCCCAGAATCACCGGCGTCGATCGGGTAAGTTTCGTTAACTCGACTGCATCGCTTTGTTTGATTCTGGAGCTTTGCATTCGTTTGTTTCTAGAATGTTTGCAACTAAGAATAATTTGGATGTTATGCAACTTAAGCATACTCTGTTAGTTCAGTCGCCTGAAGCAGAGTTAAGTACTAGAGTGGGATGTTTAGGAGCTAAGTTACTCCTAGCTGGAGTTGAGTTTCTAGCCAACCTAATTGTCCTAGATACCCAAACCTTAGATGTCATCCTTGGCATGGATTGGTTATCCAAGCACAAAGCCGTGCTGGATTGTGGCCGAAGAGCCGTAACAGTCGAGTACGCCAAAGGAAACAAAGTAGAGTTTCTAGCCACCTTAGTTCGTGATGGACATTTACTAGTAAACAGTTTGAAGACCCTTTCCTTAGAAGAAGTACCAGTGGTCAGTGAATATCCAGATGTGTTTCCAGAGGAGTTACCAGGAATGCCACCGGATCGTGACATTGAGTTTGTCATCGACCTAGTGCCAGGGACAGCACCGATCTCAAAAAGGCCTTATTGGATGCCAGCCGATGAATTGGTGGAGATGAAGAAACAGATAGAAGAACTTCTTGAGAAAGGTTTCGTGGGACCTAGTTCGTCGCCATGGGGAGCGCCAGTGTTGTTTGTCAAAAAAAAAAGATGGAAGTATGAGGGTGTGTATTGATTACCGTTCCCTCAATGAAGTTACCATCAAGAACAAGTACCCACTACCCCGGATAGATGATCTGTTTGATCAGATGAAAGGAGCCGGAGTGTTCTCAAAGATCGACCCGCGATCAGGTTACCATCAACTGAAGATTTGTCCTAAGGATATACCGAAGACCGCGTTCTCAACACGGTACGGACATTATGAGTTCCTAGTCATGTCATTTGGTCTGACTAATGCCCCTGCCTATTTCATGAACATGATGAATAAAGTATTCATGGAATATTTGGACAAATTCGTAGTTGTGTTCATTGATGATATTCTGGTGTACTCCCAGTCGGAGGAAGAACACGCCAACATTTAAGGATAATATTGGAAAACTCGAGAGCATCGGTTGTATGCCAAGTTCAGTAAGTGTGATTTTTGGAAGAAAGAAGTTGATTTCCTTGGTCATGTGATGACAGCCGAGGGAGTAGCAGTTGACCCCGGTAAAGTTAAAGCAGTGTTACATTGGGAGCAGCCCAAGACCGTGACTCAGATTCGCAGTTTCTTGGGAATGGCAGGTTATTACCGCCGTTTCATCGAAGGATTCTCATCAATTGCTAAGCCTCTTACGCAATTGTTGAAAAAGGAGAAAAAGTTCACTTGGACTCCAGCCTGTGAGGAAAGTTTTCAAGAGTTGAAGAAGCGCTGACTTCACCCAAGATCGATTTTGCGGATATTCGCAAGGATTTCGATATTCATCATGATGCCTCGCGTCAAGGATTAGGATGCGCCCCGATGCAAGAAGGAAGAGCTGTCGCTATGCATCAAGGCAATTGAGACCTCACGAAGAGAATTACCCTACTCATGATCCGGAATTAGTCAGAGTGCATGCTTTAAAGATTTGGCGTCACTACCTTATCGGTAATCGCTGTGAAGTCTACACAGATCATAAGAGTCTAAAGTACATCTTCACCCAGTCAGATTTGAACATGAGACAGAGAAGATGGCTAGAATTGATCAAGGATTATAATCTTGGAATCCACTACCATCCCGGAAAAGCCAACGTAGTTGCAGACGCTCTAAGTCGTAAGAGTTATTGCAATGCTTTGGAAGTAAAGGAAAGTTGCCCAGAACTATATGAAGAATTTCAAAAGCTAAACCTAGAAGTTGTGTCCGAGGGATTTGTAGCCAATTTGGAGGTACAGTCTACCCTGGAGAAGCAGATCCGTGAAGCACAACCAAAGGATCCCATGTTGTCAGAAATCAAGATCAAAATGGCAGAAGGGAAATTCAAAGATTTCACCAAGGATGATCAGGATATACTCTGGATTAATGGTCGTATCTGTGTACCAGACATCGATGGTCTAAGACAGTTAATCTTAAAGGAAGCCCATGACTCAAAGTATTCGATTCACCCTGGAAGTACCAAGATGTACCAGGATGTTAAGACTAAATTTTGGTGGCCAAATTTGAAGCGAGAAGTCGCAGAGTTCGTTGCCTTGTGCGACACCGTCGTAAAGTAAAGGCGAACACCGAGACCAGCGGGTTTGCCGCAACCGCCAAGATTCCGAATGGAAGTGGAAGAGATCGAATGGATTTCATCACCGGTTTACCCAAGACCCAATCGGTTACGATTCGATCCGTAATAGTCGATCGCTTGACCAAAGTCGCCATTTCTGCCAATCAAAACCACATACTCGTGAGATCGCCTTGCGTAATTGTACATGGCTAGAATTGTTAGTTTGCAACGGTGTGCCCAAGAAGATAGTGTCGATCGAGGATCTCGGTTCACCTCGTTTTTGGCGAGTTTGCATGAAGCATTGGTACCACTTGAATTTCGCACACGTATCATCCACGCATGCATGGACAGATCAAAGAGTTAACCAGATATTGGAGGATATGCTTAGAGCTTGTGCTCTAGCTAATGCTGTCCGATGGGATAAGAGTTTACCATATGCAGAATTTTCGTACAACAATAGTTATTAAGCCAGTCTGCAAATGTCACCATTTGAAGCTTTGTATGGCCGTGCCTGCCGAACCCCGTTGAATTGGTCAGAAACCGCTGAACGATCAGTATTCGGCCCGGACATCATTCAAGAAGCGGAAGAGCAAGTGGCCATGATCAGAGAAAGACTGAAGATAGCCCAGTCCAGGCAGAAGAGCTATGCTGATAATCGTCGTCGTGACCTCAGCTTTGAACCTGAAGATTTTGTGTATCTTCGAGTGACCCCGCTCAGAGGTGTCAAAAGGTTTCATGCCAAAGGGGATCTTGCCCCTAAGTATGTTGGTCCGTTCAAAATTTTGGAACGCCGTGGAGAAGTTGCTTACCAGTTGGAGCTACCGCAGTCATTAGCAGGAGTACATGATGTCTTTCATGTTTCACAGTTGAAGAAGTATCTTCGTGTGCCAGAAGAGCAAGCCCCGTTGGAATCAATTGACTTGAAGGAGGACCTTACCTACAAGGAGCAGCCAGTCAAGATTTTGGATGTCGCAGAGCGCCTCACCAGAAGCAAGACGGTTCATTTTTGCAAGGTCCAGTGGAGCAACCACTCACAAGGATAAGCAACGTGGGAACGTGAAGAAGAACTGAAAGCCGAGTTTCCTAGCCTTTTCTCTAGCTAGCCTGAATCTCGGGGTCGAGATTCCTTTAAGGGGGGTGGTTTGTAACATCCCAATTTTTTGAGCTTAAAAATCTTTTAAATAGTTAGTAGCGAAAAAAGTTACCATTTGAATTTTATTCGAATTTAATTTCAAAAGCTTAATATTGGACTTTACAATAAAAAATATTTAATATGAATAATCCCAAGTGGAACAGTAGCTAAAACTATTTTATTTGGGTTCTATGTGCTCAGATATATTTTTTAGATTTTTCTAGAATTTTTCTGAGTTCATTTGCTATTTTCTATTGCCTATTTGAATTTCTGGTAATTTACAAATTAGAAAAACTATTAAGAATCTCAGTTAAATCCTCGCCAAATCCCACCAAAGCCCATCTCCTCCGCTGCCCACCGCCACATGCCGCCTCAACCGACATGCGGGCCCCGCATGTCAGTCTCTCCGCCCTTCTCTTTCCTTCCGAGCACCTCGATCGTTTTCCACCGTTCGATCAGAAATGGACGGTGGGATGCGAGTGGGCTGTTCGGGCGACTCGAATGTCCCATTGACTGTGAGCCGTTCGATCTTTGATGGACGATCAGATCTTCGAAGTCGCTTCGCACCGCACCGCTTTCACACGCCGCGCCCTAACCCTAGCCACCGACGTGTGGGTCCCACCGCCACATCATCGCTGCCTCGCGCGCTTTCTTCCTCGCGTCCGAGTCGGCCTCGTCCGCCATTGGAGCTTCTAGAAGCCTCGTCCGACAACGGGCTTTCCTAACTAAAAACCTCCGGATTTCTTTGCCAAACTCTATCTCCTATCTTCCCGCATCCAAATCTCCCAAAATCAGAAACCGTAGCTTATCTAATCTCGGATTCGTTCGTGACCAAACGAACTCAATTTGGGGTTTCATCCCGCACACCAGCCCTATAAATAGCACCCGAGCCGCACGGTCCTCCGCAACCCAGAGCCGCCACCCTCATCTCCTTCCGAGCCTTAGCGCCGCCACAATTGGAGTTCTAGGGTTTTCGCCGTCGTTCTGTTCTTCGTCGTTTGCGCTGTCGCCATGACGCCGTCGTCATCAAGTGCAGTCGGTTCGGCGTCACGGGGCTACCTCCAGAGCCTTCGCCGTCGCGAACATCACGCAGCCGTCGTCCGACAATACCGAAGCCCTCCGCCGCTCTGAGCTCGCCGCCGGTCGCCACCGTCCCTCCCAATCACCCGGAGTTGCATCAGTAGGTTCGCAATAGCGTCCTCTACACACCGGTACCACTCACCGCCGGCGAGGAGCCGCCGTACGCCGTTGCCGTTGGTTTCCGAGCGCCGCCGCTCCTGTTGTCGTCCACGTCACCGCCACCTCGGCGCCGTGTCAGCGCCCGTGCCTCGTGTCGCGTCGCGTGGCGCCCGATCGGCCCACGCACGCGCGCGTGCGCGCGCTGCCGGTCCCGATCCCGAGGCTCGGTAGATTTGGTCTACCGTGAGCCAGGTCTCTGACGTGTGGGTTCCACATGTCAGAATTGTTTTCTGTTTTCTTTTATTTCCGAAATTCCTTCGCTGATGACAGCATTGCGAAATAATCCGATTTTTCTTTAGAGAAATAATTCGGAAATTCCAGAAAATCCAAATTAGGGTTTCTTTAGATTTAAACTTCCAGAGCTCATAACTTTTGCATCCTAACTCCGATTGAGCCCATTCAAATTCCTAAATTTGTCTAAATTCAAGATCTATTTATCTGAGATTTTTATTTAATTTTTGGAGTTTGTTTTGCCCCTGTTATTTATTTGTTTTGTTTGTTTTTGTCTCGGTTGCGAGTAGACGTCGATTCGTCGGGGAATTTTGTGGAGGAAGGAGCACCCCAATTTCAAGACCAGTACATAGACCTTTTCCAAGGCAAGTCATACCTTTGATCATCTTGAACCCAGTTTTCAAATTACTTTGTGTTAAATTATTGCATTCTACTTTAATTATTTATTTAAATGCTTTGGGCATAGTTATTATCCAACTTGTTATCACACCTTGGCCTTGTATGTCATATTTCCTTGTCACCCTAGATTGGTTACTAGTTGGTTTTATTATAGCACCAACATGGGTTGGTTAGATGCGAGTACAATTGCTTAGCCATGCCACGAGTCATCATCACATGTAGGTTGCAAATATTAATTATGACTAAGTGACTATGGAACTTCGTGTAAAACTGTGTGCTATGTGTTATTACTTCGTGATGGCATGTGTTGCACTAAAATGAACTGGGTGGTAAAGGATTTAGACTGAGGCAAGTGGTGGAGACTGTGTGACATGGTGGTCTATGTGATGGGAATGATAATCTTCGTGATCTAGTTAGAAAATGGAAGTCTTGCCTTGGTCAATTAACGACTTAACTTTGTGCGCCATTGAACTGAGCCTTACTGTACGACCACATGCCTGGTATGGGACGGGCCTAACTTAGTAAGTTATGGATTCTCGGCATTGATGTTCGTGTGGATAGGTTAGGTCGTGTGACAGGTGGAGGTGTGACTACTTGGTGGTTGCATCGCGGACGATCGCCTTCCCCGTCGGCGGTGTGTGTTATACCAATTCTATGTGAGCTGGTATAGCGGTTTGTAAGCACACTGGAAATGTCAATGTTTGAGATGAAGTTTCCGAACTGTTTTGTTACGATTGGTGCTTGCTACACTAGTTGTATCTCGTGGGTAAAGTGTACAACCTCTGAGAGTGTTAAGCAATCTATTCGAATAGCGCGTCATGGTCATGGACATGCTCGGGATTTCACACGAGGGTAGTTTTCATAAAATGTGGGAATGGGGTGTGTGACCTCAATCATATGGCTATGTGAAATAATCTGTTTAGCTGTGTGGGTCTTTATGAAAACAACTGTTAAATTAATATTATTTATTTGTTTTGAATTATGTTTTCAATCTATTATTTGTATTCAATTGCAAATGTTGCTTTTATGCAAAAGAACCACAGAAGCCTTTTCTTTGGAATAAGCCTGCATCTATGCATTGCATTCTGTGGTATGATTTGCGAGTACGGTTGTGTACTCACGCTTGTTGTAAAACTTGCGCCCAAACCTACAGAAGAGGAGGAGTCTACGCCTGCTTTTGAGGAGGAGTTCGTTGAAGGCTGATCGTTCGTTAAGGTCTGGATCCCAGTCGGTTGCCTGTGGTGAATTTGTGGGATCTACGCTGGAGTTTTCCGTTCCGCTGCTGCTTTATTTACTGTTAGCCCTACGTGGCTTAATAAGTGTAAACTCGACCATAAGGTCAAAACCCTTATTTGTTATTCAAACTAATCGTTTACTTTATTTATCGCTTGTGTGGATCGATATTTACCTGTGTTAACCCTGTGTGCACTAGCGTGATCCTGGACTAGTGCAGTATACACAGAGGGTTCCAGAATCGTAATTCTGGGTCCCGACAACGATCAACTACTAGCACTACATCGACACGCTCTATGTTGGATCAAGCTGCTCCAACTCTTCTTTCGCTGCATTGCGTGTCTAGTAGTAACGATCTATGGTCTTCTACTCTCTTGGCTTCTTGGCTTACGTGGTAGAAATTTTGAATTACTAGCTAGTGTAGCCTACTCGTACCTCTTCATGTACACCCATTGCCCTATAGAAGTTCTTATATATCGCTATTCTTACGTTAGAATTATTCAAGAAAGATATCGCATCGTGAAAAGATTTAGGATACACATCCAACCTCTTCAAATCGGATTTGACTATAAGGTTAATAATATGATAAGCGCATCGCTGATGTAGAAAGAAGGAATTGACGTATGTACTGAAGACTAGAGTAAACATATCTATGGCCTTAGAGTTCGCAAATATATTGTTTAGAGTAATTGAGAATATTTTTTTATAAGACCAAAGTCTTCTATGACTTTGATAATATAGTCTGCAATATTCTCAGCCATATGTGCTACATCAATTAATTTGAAACCTATAATTATTTTCTCCATTACCCAATCATCATGAACATAATGAGCAACTACACTAAGATAATCCTCCCTAGTGAGTCACTCCATATGTCTGAGGTCAGGGCCACCAAAAATATGTACGTAGCAAATTTATCACGACGTTCATTGTAGTATTTTACTACATCCCTAGTTGTTGTCTGTCTAGAAACGGAAGAGAATCTAGGATTATGCGTAGTTCTAATGTAAGTTTGGAAATCATTAGACTCCCCAAAGCCTAATGGTAAATCCTCGGAAGCAATTAAACAACAGAGAGATTGACGGGCTACCTCAGGATCATAGTCCTAGCTACGTACCGTACCGTCGAGGTTGTACTGCAACTGTATCTGCTTCATCAGTAATCCTTGCTTGGCCTTACATCATGTAGTATGCCTGGCTTGGTTGTCCTGTCGAAATGCTCCCAAACTCTAGATGTAGACGGTCTCGACCTCTTTGCTCCGGTGGTTGCTGACGAAGATGCTACCGTAGAGCTTGATGATGAAACTTCGCCTTGCCCTTCAAGTAAAACCTCCAGTTGGTTTGAGTTAGCCGTAGCCTCCTCTATGGATGCAACATCCTCCAGTGAAATTTCGTACGTAGTAAGAGCAAAGATATCATAATTTTTCATAACAAAAACTTCAAAATTGAAACTAGCACTATTATTATTTTCATCTTAGCATAACAAATAATAACAAAAAAATATGCAAAAAAAGTAGTGTTGTACCTCTTTTGATGACTTGTTGTCGGAATTTGAATTTCCCTAAATTTGATATAATTTTTTTGAATTTTGCCAAATTATCTCACAACGAATTTAAATCTGCACAATAGAATTTGAAAGAGAGATTGAGGAATGTGTGGTCCTGAATGAGGGGGGCTATGGTGCCTATTTATAGAAAAAAAATCAAAAAATTTTGAATTTTTTTTTACTATTTTTAAAGCCCCAAACAGTCGAAATTTCAAAAATTCCGAACGTTACAGGCTAAATAGGTCGTGTCATGCCATGCCGGGCATGACCCACTGTGTCAAAATAGCCCACAACGGCTATTTCTCTCCCAAGTTGTGTGTGCTAGGCACGGCCCGTCATGCTGCGCGAAGCCTAAGGCCCCTCAACGGACGTTTTCCTAATCGGGGCCGTGCCATGCTAGGAATGGCCCATCGTGCCTCGCGTGCCTAGTGCATCCCGCCTCCCTCTTCTCCCTGTCCCTCCCTCTTCCCCACAGACCGCACCTGTCGCCTGCTGTTGCCACACGCCCGATCGCCCGCGCCTCTTCGCCCATCGTGCCTCGCATGCCTAGTGCATCCCGCCTCCCTCTTCTCCCTCCCCTCCCCCTCCCCCACAGCACCGCACACCGACACCCCGCACGCCTTCTCTGGTTCTCCCTCCTCTGTCTTCTCCCACGCCGATGTCGCCCCACCGCCTCCTTCCTCTTCTCCCTCTACGCCCACGCCGCCTTGCCGCCGCCTCCCTCTTCTCCCTTCGCGTCGGCCCTGCGCCCGCACTGCAACCGCTCCCGTGCACCTCCCCCCTTCCCCCTCCTCTCCTTCCACACTGGCGCTGCCCCGCCGCCTCCTTCCTCTTCTCCCTTGGCACCCACGCCGCCTCCTCCCTCTTCTCCTTCCGCGCTGGCCCGCACTGCCGTACCGACCTCACCTTCTACACACACGGGCCAGATGGGTCATGTCGGTAATGTGTCGTGCCTAGTACGGCCCAGCACTGTTCGTGTCGTGCCAGACCGACCCACCGTGCCAAGATAGTGGCCCAAGTACGGCACAAAGCTTCGTACCAGGCCGAAACAGCCTATGAATAGTGTGAACCGTACTATGCCTAGGCTAGGCCACCAGTGTTGTGCCTCGAACCACCCTGACCGACACGGTCTATCTGACCTTCACTAAATCTTATCTAAACTAATAAAAAGAGGTTTAAATTATCCCACCCGAGTCGAGGTAGTTTCGTAACCCCTCCACTCCGAAAAAACCGAGCGCCGCCAACCAACTACTATGCCGAAACCGTCGTTCCAGCACCATGCTTGGCCTCCCTCACGCAAAATTCAACGCGAGTCACAAAACTATCAGGGTTTCACCCCCACGAGCCACGAGTCCCGATTCCCTCTCCCACCCGTCCCACGTGCGCAGCGCACTCCTGGAATTTGGAATTGGAAATGCCGTTTGATCTGCGATGTGGTGCTGCACAGTCCATTCCGTCTGCCTCGCGGACAAAAATGGGCTGAGTTTTATGGGGAAGTGGGCCGCGCACAGTCTGCTCGAGCAAACACGAATTGGAGAAAATAGGCCGCGTTTGCTTAGGCTTGGGACTTGGTTGGAGCAGTGGATGACGTCCACCGTCCTATTTTTCATGTGCCGGGGCATTCTGACCGCCGCGCGGCCGGAGGCTCGAGCAGATCGGCATGCCATATGGGAGAATACGGAATACGGCTGGGATTTCGGCCAGTGGCGCGTGCCCGCCTGGGGATGGGCCGGCTGGCAACTCACGAGTCACGAACGCGACGCGGATTGCTCAGCCGCGCAGCCATATTTTCTTTGCCGTCAAAATAGGCCATGCTTCGGCGATGAGGGCCTCCATGGCACCGGCCGCGGATTTTAGGCTTTTTAGCCCGGTCCCGGTTCACTGCTACGCACCACGTTCCCGTGGATGGACCGATCGATCCGAGTGGGCAGACTGACATGCCCGCGGTTGCTTCCGTTCCATGCATTTCCAACGTGCGTGCATGGACGGCACGTTTCTTCTTCTTCTTCTTCAAATGGTACGTACTAAGAAACCTGCTACACTAGCTAGCAATCAGGGGCAGAGCTGGAGTAGATACATGGGGCACAGTTATACCTCCAAAATTTTACGCAAAAATCTGGTATATACCCCCTTAATACATAAAGTATACACTATATATACTAACAACATACTCCTCAACTCCTGGCAACCCATTTAGCATTAGGCCCAAAAGTATCTGAGAATCAAACCCAAAGTCAACTAGTCAAGGAGGCGTCAGGCCTAAGTACCATCTGCCAATCTAGGCGCTCTGGTAGCAGCGCATGAGCGCAGGGGCGTAGCGTCGCAGCCAGCAGCTCATCTTAGCATCGGTGCATCGCGGCGTTCTAGCGCCGCTTCTTGCTTCTGCGCCGACAATCTCGGCCTCAACGTACCGGTGGCCGGTCGCACCCCTCGATTCTCGACCCCGAGGACCGCCCGTCCCTGTGACCGTCTGCCCGCTCCCCTCCTTGGCTCCTTCAAGGTCTAGTGTTGGTTTGATCTCCCCTGTAGTGATTTTTTATTGCAAGATTGCTTTTAAAGTATGAAAGAACGCCGTATCAAATTGTAATTTTTTAAAATATTTTGTTATGTTGGTTATAGTGCGAACACGTAATTTGACACATTTAAACTTACATACTATATCATTTGAACTTATGTTGGAACGAATATATCTTAAGTTCGCATCCTTATCTTAAAATACTGGCTCGCCCAGTCTATACACACAGCTGCGCACGTGCCAAACCAAGCAGTACGAAGTCAACGTTGTTGTTATCTTGGGAAAGGAAAAACGTACGTGCATGTGTCACATACGCAACAGATAGGCGTACGCCCAGGAGGATTTCATGTTCACGCACATGCACGAGCACGACCGTCCGCGTATATGCATGTGTACGTACGTGTGCTGCCAAGCGATCACAACGGTGCAGAACGGCAGAATATATATTGACGGAGAAGTCCTGATTCCTTAGCCAGATTGAAACGCGCGTCGTCTAAATTAAGGCCTACACGCGCACATGCACAAGAAACTTAATATATGCTAGCTTGCTTGACCTTCTCCTGCTCAAGCTGAGTTTAATTGTGAGATCGATATTGCATGGTAGCAGAACAAGTTTGGCGCGAGTCCTTATCCTCGCTTTTATTTTCTTTTTGTCTTTTTCCTTAGGTGGAAGCAAATAGATAGCCATGTCGACCGATCCTTCGAAGTTGGAGATATGTATTCATGCATGTACCTGTTGTAAGTCAAGGCAATTAAAGGTCCTCTTTGGAGGAGTGTTATAGCTTATCACTTGATTAATTCCCTTACCGTAATGGCATATACATGCACACGCACCTTGGTGTCGTATCCAGCTAGCTGCTTACTGATTTCCTCCTTTCGTACGCTTATTGGATTTCCTCCTTTCCTTGTGTACGCTCGAGTTCTTAATTTATTGGTCGGTTGGGGATTTGTACTTTGGAGACAAAAAAAAAATAGGAAAGGACACGCGTCAAGTAAGGCGTGCAGTAATGTACCCCCATCCTGTTCTGCATGTGTATGTTCTGCCTGCTCTCAGAATTGATTCCAGAGAGATTTCTTCCCGCCTAACTAACAGTCGCCATCATTAATTAGTAGTACTATACTATGTCTACTCATTCTGATTATCGACCTTGATTCTTGAAGATTTTTCAATCCTAAACTCGGACCGTTCGATCATGCAAGCACATTCTCTAGGGGCTAGCTAGCCCCTCGATGGTCTGTCTTGACTTTGCCTCTTTTGCCAGTCAAATTTTCTCTTGCTACGTATATATTGATCGGTAAGAACTAAAGTTCATTACTCCCCGTTCACAAAAATATAACGTTTTTTGACTTTTCCAAAGTCAACAATATGTCGTTTTGACAACTAAATTTTATTATCATATATTTTAACAAAGTTATAAAAGCTTAGTATTATGAAAGTACTTTGTATGACAGTTCACTCATACCAATTTCATATATCCAAACTATATGTACTAGAAAATATTTATGTGTATGACAGTTCACTCATACCAATTTCATATATCCAAACTATATGTACTAGAAAATATTTATGGTCAAAATTAATATATTTTTACGGCACGCATTCTAGAGTGTCACTCTTTTGTGATTAGAGAGAGTAATTGCAACACAACTGCAGGTACTCTTTGAATTGTAGTTATTGAATTAATTAATTGCTCTATTCACCTATGTTTGTCAACTCACCATGCACACAAACCAAGTAAGTAGTAAATCTAAGAAAAATAATAAGAAATGACCATACATACCCATATTAAATGACATTCTACAGCCACTTAGCCTTTTCAAAAGCATTTAAATCGAGGTAGAGAGTGGAAACATTGCGTGTAATATTTGAATTGCAGTTATTGAATTAATTAATTACTCTGTTTCCCTATGTTTGTCAACTCACCATGCACACAAACCAAGTAAGTAGTAAATCTAAGAAAAATTAATAAGAAATGACCATACAAACCCATATAAAATGACATTCTACAGCCACTTAACCTTTTCAAAAGCATTTAAATCGAGGTAAAGAGTGGAAACATTGCAATAACTACGTCCATCTAAAGCTAGCTAGCACAAGTCAATGCTCTTAATACACACACACACACACACACACCAAGTTCATTGCACAGGTGTTGAACTACATGTAATTTCTTCATATCATGCAAACAGTATAATATGCAATCTCTACATCAGGCTTCATTGCCAATCTCATGTACGGTGAGATCATGGATAATCTAGATTTTGAGCCACGATCCATCATTCGGGCCATTGAGGCAAGGTTCCAGTACACTATCAGTTATGCCAAGGCTTGGAGGGCAAAACAGAAGGCATTGGAATCAAGGTTCGGCACGTTCGAGGATTCCTACCACAACCTCCCTAGGCAACTCCGAGTCATACAAGACAGGAATCCCGACACTCATGTCGACATTCAAGACACCACGCATCCAAAGTGGCCTAATAAGATGGTACTACAGCGAGCATTCTTGGCACATTCCTGACTGGGAGGTATAAGGGCCAGATACTGACTGCAATAGCGACGGACGGAAACAATCAAGTTCTTCCCGTGGCATTCGCTTTCGTTGAAAGCGAGAACATGGATAGCTGGCTGTGGTTCCTGAAGAATGTGAGGATTTTTGTTGTGCAAGACCGTCCCAACGTATGCCTTATACATGATCGACACGCAGGCCTGCTGCGTGCAATAACTCAGCTACAACGAGGAGAGAACGTACCACTTCCATGGCCGGATCTACAGAGCAGGTAGTGCATGAGGCACTTGGGTGCAAACTTCTATAAGCAGTTCCGCAACAAGGACTTGATGAACCTATTGAAGCGGCTGTGTAACCAGAACCAGCAGCGAAAGTTCGAAACACTCTGGAACATTCTGGATGACCGGACCCAAACCCACAGAAGGGAGGCAGCGAGAAGGGCCGCCCTAAGCGCTGACCAGGCCCCCAAAGCATTGCCACAGCTACCCACAGACGGTCCTAGTGTCACGAGGAAGACAGGGGCACAGGTGAAATGCTTCTCAGACTGGATTGAGCACGAGCCTAAGGAGAAGTGATCGCTGCTACATGACAAGGGTGGTGCTCGATATGGTATCATGACAACCAACCTAGCTGAGGTCTACAACTGGGTCATGCGCGGCGCCAGGTGGCTCCCTTTGGTTGGTATTGTGGAGGCAATTCTCTGCGGTGCCACAAATTACTTTGTTAACAGATGCAGCAATGCGTCGCTCGCCATAGCAAATGACAGAGTACTCTACTCTGCCATGATCACCAAATACATGGAGGAGAAGAGCAAGAAGGGTGAGATGCACCGGACATTCAAGATGGGCACGAGGGATAAAGGACGTCGTGGGACAAACCGCGAGAGGATCACCCATGAGTGCACGCTACGCCGCGATAGTTGCGTATGCACTTGTAACAAGCCCCTTCTTCTGCATAGGCCCTGCTCCCATGTCATGACCGTCTGTTCGACGGTGGCGCAACATCCCGGCCAATACCTCTCTCACTATTTTACCAAGGAGGCGGTGATGCAAACATGGAGTGGGGAGATGTATGGTTACGCCGTTGTTGGCCATTTCACTGGCCATCCCACCTGAGAGCAACTAATATGGGCCGTGGACATTGGTACGCTCAAGGGAAAGGTTGGCCGGAGACAGGTACGGCGCATCAGGAACGATATGGACGAGGCAGAAGCCGGACGTCGTACGAAAAATTGCTCCATTTGTAGGGAGTCTGGGCACACATTCAAGACATGCCCCGAGCAAAATACTCAGGACCAAGGAGACATCGGCATTTCAAACGTCGCCACAGGAACCTCATCTGGTGCCTTGACTAGAGGCAGTCCACATGGGAGACGTTGAGGTCGCGACCACGAGAAAAAAAGGACAGTAGTAATATATTATTACCAATGTTCTGAATTATCATTTCAATTAAGTGTTATGACATTCTGCTGCAAGTTCTGTAATATCAGTGTGTATGAATTCCCGAGCGAATCGCAATATCACTTACCTTCCCCTTTACGAATCGTTGATACCTCAATCGTCCTTGCTAAATTCTTCAAAAATTAACCGTAGTAAAACAACATATGACAATGACAAATGTTATTGCGAGTCTAACAGATTTGGTGCTGTTTAAAATTTATGAAAATCCAAAACTCGGACCGTTCGATCATGCAAGCACATTCTCTAGGGGCTAGCTAGCTCCTCGATGGTCTGTCCTGACTTTGTCTCTTATTGCCAGTCAAATTTTCTCTTGCTACGTGTATATTGATCGGTATGGAACTAAAGTTAATTACTCCTCTGTCGCAAAAATATAACGTTTTTGAGTTTTCCAAAGTCAACAATATATCATTTTGACAACTAAATTTTATTATCATATATTTGAACAAAGTTATAAAAACGTAGTATTATGAAAGTACTTTGTATGATAAGTTCACTCATACCAATTTCATATATCCAAACTATATGTACTAGAAAATATTTATGGTCAAAATTAATATATTTTTACTACACGCATTCTAGAGTGTCACTCTTTTGTGACTGGAGGGTAATTGCAACACAACTACATGTACTCTTTGAATTGCAATTATTGAATTAATTAATTGCTTTGTTCCCCTATGTTTGTTAACTCACCATGCACACAAACCAAGTAAGTAGTAAATCTAAGAAAAATAATAAGAAATGACTATACATACCCATATTATATGACATTCTACATCCACTTAGCCTTTTCAAAAGCATTTAAATCGAGGTAGAGAGTGGAAACATTGCGTGTAATATTTGAATTGCAGTTATTGAATTAATTAATTGCTTTGTTTCCCTATGTTTGTCAACTCACCATGCACACAAACCAAGTAAGTAGTAAATCTAAGAAAAATTAATAAGAAATGATCATACAAACCCATATTAAATGACGTTCTATAGCCACTTAACCTTTTCAAAAGCATTTAAATCGAGTATAACTATGTCCAACTAAAGCTAGCTAGCACAAGTCAATGCTCTTAACACACACACACACACACACCTGTGCCAAGCTCTTTGCACATGTGTTGAACTACATGTAATTTCTTCATATCATGCAAACAGGATAATATGCTAAATATCTACATTGCTTAGATTGCTCAGTGGCTTTGATTGCTATCTGCTTCGTGAGTATGACAACATTTCAATTTAATTACCCCTTTGTATTTGATATGTTCTAGTCAATGATTCATATTGTATTTGTTTTGATACTGCCACTGGAATATATTGTAATGTGGTGTGGTGGGCTTGAGATGAATACTCTGTGATGATAATAGTCTTATACTGAAATTATTTTGATAATCAGATTTGAACTTGAGCTCTAATTGGAATGCCTACTACTATTGATTCATATTTAATATTTAGTCTGTTACTTTCGGTTGGTTAATTGGTTGAACCTCCAGATTCTGTGATCCTTAGCAATTAATAGTACATGCTATTCTATCAGTCAATTGGGCTTATTGTTGAACTTGTTAAACTTTGATCTTTTATACTATCAGTAGATCAAGTTTTGTTGGCTGACTGGAGTGTTATTTTGGTGATCATCTTGCTTTGATCTCCTATTAGTCGAAAGTATTATATGTTGTCTTTTGTTTGAAGATCATGTCGGCAGATAAGTAAAGCACTATTTTAGAGCTCAAAGTTTGAATTAATATTGTCAAATTAAATTAAGCGAGAAGGCCAAGATTAAATCTTGTGCAACTCTACATCTCAGAGCAATATCAAAATGTTAAATCTTAGCTTTATGCTGATTTCATTTGTTCACATGATGTTTGTGTTGAGCATATTATTCCTTTTAAATGACTTAGAGGATTTACATGTTTATATGTCAATTGTGTCATTTAATTTGTGCTGGAATTATGCTTTATTATTAATTAACTGCGTTGGAATTAATTCTAGATTTATGCTAAAACTACCTTCTTTACAACAATTCAGATGGGGACGAGGGGTAATTAAATTGAAATGTTGTGATACTCACGAAGCAGATAACAATCAAGTATAATAAGTAATTATATAACTTTGCAAATTTATCCTCTTCTTATATCATCCTATGCATGGCCTCTGTCCGCGGGACTCCCTGCATTTGGACCATTGTTCTTGGTGCACTGTGGATTAGAACCATCATAATTGTTGCAACCCTCCTTGACAGTCTGCCGGTAGGAGGCTCCTTTCTTTGCTCTCCTTGAACTTGATCCCTTCCTGACATTCCGTGCAAATGTTTTGTCCTCCTCATAGTTGTCACAGGGAGCATATTGCCCTCCTTGAACTTGATCCCGTCCTGACATTTCATGCAAATGTTTTGTCCTCCTTAGAGTCGTCACAGGGAGCATATTCGAAGCTATGATAAAATCAGAGAGTTAGTGATTTCAAGCCATGGTAAAATCACAGAGTAAGAAAATTTCAAGCTATGGTAAAATCAGAGAGTAAGAAAATTCCAAGCCATGATAAAATTAGAGAGTAAAAAAATTCCAAGCCATGGTAAAATCAGAGAGTACAAAAATTCTAAGCCATGGTAAAATCACAGAGTAAGGAAGTAGCGGATGTGGTGTTGCGACGCAGTGGCGTGCATGAAACAGAGGGAAGAGGTGGCATATCACAACTCTGCATTTCTGCCCTAAGTTCGTTGGTAACTGATGTACTTGGCTACTGGGCTGGGCCTTGCTGGCCCAGATGGTGCTCCCAATGGGAGGGGCAGAGGTGACATGCGTTAAGCAGAAGGCAGAGGCGGCATGGAGCAATCCCTCCCCATCTCCTAGCCAATCTTTCGTCGTAGCCCCGGAGAGGGAGTCGCCGTCGGCAATGCACCTCCGCCACCCCTCACAAGAAGCAAATCAAGCCATGTGCTACTCCATTTTTCTGCTCTGTTCTTCCTTCGTTTGTTGCTCTGTTCTTCCTCCGGTTAGTCTCCCATCCTCTTCCTCCGTTTTGCTATTTTGTTCTAGATCTTGATCCTAGTTGTTCTTTTCTATCAGACTCAGTTTTGCTGCTTTCCTCTAGATCAAGATCCAAGTATTCTTCCCCTCTGATCCTGGTTAGTAGCAGGTAGTACAATACTAACAGCAGCAAGTAGTAGTAGCAGTAGAAGGCAGCTAGTTGTAGTAGAAGTAACCAACAAGTAGTAGTATACTAGTCAGGACTAGTCGCGACTAATTGACAGAGTAAGAAAATTCTAATTCACAGATGATTTTTAATACAAACCATCTATGATATTATACTTATCACAAACGGTTTATATTAAGAACCGTCAGTGAAGTATCACAGACAGGGTTCGTACCATGAATCGTCTATGAAGTCTACAATTATCATAGACGGTTCGTGTTAAGAACCGTATGTGATATTGGTCTCTTCATAGACGGTTTTTAGCGCAGCTAATAACACAGACAGTCTCTAAACAAAAACTATCTGTGATTGCATGTAATACAAACAGTTTTGGTCAACCGTCTGGGATGAGGCGTCTAGTATTAGCCTTTTTTGTAGTAATGGGTTCTGGGTTAATAACCGTCTGTGATAGTCAGCATCACAGACGATTCAAAAATCATCTGTGATGACCTCATGTCATTACTGACCCATAAACTCATATAGCTCACGAAACTGTCTGTGATGATATTTTTGAACCGTCTGCGATGAACTTTTCTGCAGTAGTGCACGTTCACTGTAATGGGCTAGAAATTCCCACGTTAAATGGTGAAAAAAGAGAAAGATCTAAACCGTTGATCGTGGTGGATCCAGATTATAACGGTCTAGATTAAAAGAATGAGTCCATGTCAAGTACAATAAAATTGAAATTCAGAATTAAAAAATAAAATAAAATCAGCAATTCGATGTCCATACGAGTTCCTAAGTAAAAGAGTCCATGTCAAATACAATAAAATTGAAATTCGGAATAAAAATAATATTAAATGAGATGTTTGATTAGTGAGGAAGTCATAACGTTGAGTTGACCAACATCAAAGAAGCGGAGTGGCCGACACGACAAAATAGGACATCGAGCACATTTAACATCATGCATATGTATGTACATGTATGCATCTGTACGAATAAAAGTACGGGCATACAAAGGCAAAGGAGCAAAGAGCTCGAAGTAGAAATAAGGTTGTCATAGGGAATAGGTGAGGATCGGTGTTGGTTGCATGTGTATGCGTGTTTGATGTCGTAACTGTCAACAATAAGCAATAATGAGAGAGAAGTAGAAAATAACTACATGGTGGATGTAACACCCTGGCTATCCAGAAGCCAAAATGTTACCTAAAGGATCTAACTTTCAACCATAAGCAAAGAAATTGAGACAACAGTCCATGATATAACAAAAGGACGGAAGATCACTCTAATATCATAAAAGCACCATATAGTCTGATCCTACGTAAACCAAGTACCACAACGAAAATAAACATCCATAACCAGTAGAGGGACATCATCCACATGCCACCTCAAATATTACAATTTATCTCTAAACAAATGAAGAAATTCAACCAAGTTCTATTATTGAAACTGGCTCATGGTGTTGTGTGTTTAGTGCATGTCTACTCCCTCCCAAACGAGTCATCATCAACGGTCACCTAAAACAAAGCAACAAAACAAGGGTGAGTCCGAGACTCAGCAAGTACAAATAATAAACAAACATATTTCACATAGAAACATGACATTAAAGGATTATCTCAAAGAATGTACTGAAATACATGGATGCCATGAATCGTTGGACTGCACTCACGCTTATACCAGATAATCGGTGACACACCCGTCGGTGTTTACCTAAGCCCGTATTTATCGAAATACGGGATCCAAAATACCGTATGAAGAACGTTTCATACGGTGTCCAAACCGCCCACATTGGAATGGTGGGACTTCACTTGCCCATACCGGAATTGATGGGACTTTAGACTCCACTCCGTGGAGCTCCACCCCGGACGGAACATGAACATGGATGCATGAATAAATCTATGAACAATGACTAACAACATTTCCACACATATGAAAGAGCATACGCAAAGAACATAAACATCGGAACCTCTTGAATATTATAACCTCCACTCCGTGGAAGGCACATGAACATTGAAGCTTCTCACATAACAAACGAAACACAAAACTAATCATCGAGCATCCAAAGAAACAAATCACACAAAAGTCATTGTACTTGCCTTTTAGCGATGCGGTGCGCTGGGAGGCAACGAAGAGGCCGCTTGCCTTGGCGCCTCACCCCCTACACCAAAGTTACTCAATAAGAACCAAGTCATCATGTCACTACTCGCATCGCCCTTAACTCATACCCCAACCCCAACACTTAAATGTAATCACGCTTGAAATAACCACACTCTAGCAGAAAGCCCTACTCGGACAACAGCAGTAAAAGTAACACAACTTTTGCTCTAAAACTCTAAAAGGGGTGTTCTCAGGTTTGTTTGAAAGGTAATGAGGTTATATACAACAACCTAGTTGGTGGAAATCCCGAATTTTATATGTATCAATCTCCAAAAGACCAACAAACACTTCCTGTCAGAATTACCGGCAAATTCTGGACAGCAGCACGGTAAACGCCATAACTTCTAATTGGATAAACCAAACTTTACGTTCTTTATCAATATCAAAAGCTAAGACCACGACCTACAATAACCTAGTTGGGTGAAAGCCCTAAATTTGCCATTAACTTGAACAAATATTAAAAGACAATTCAATAACTCATTCACATCAGGATTCTGGACAGCCACTTTAAAACGTGCATAAATTTTGTTCTACAAATCCAAATGGGGTGTTCTTTACCAATCCTGAAAGCTAGTGCAATCACGTACAAAAGTCATTATGGGCAAGACTTCTGATTCATCTTCTATCTAAATTATAATTTAACATTTACAGAGACTGCTAATCCTCGTCAGAATCCTGGACAGCAGAAACTAAAACGACCATAACTTTTAACTCGTACATCGGAATCTGGTGTTCTTGGTGGCCACCGAAAGCTAAGAACAATACCTACATAACTCTAGGAGATGGACAACTCAAATTCGGCTTCTAAGAATGCGAAACAGACCACGCAACATTCTGGACAGATTGACAGTTACTGCAGACCGATTTTGATCCAAACGATTCAATCGGTTTCGCTCCTACTATTAAACATAAAACAACAATCGATGTTTGTTACCCTTGGACCACCCAGGAACACGAAGATTGAACCGTGGATACGTCCCCCGCCGTCTTGATCAGCAGCCTTGAGAAGCTCCAATCAAACCTTCGCGGGAGACCGGCAACGGGGAGAATGGCACCGAGGGGAAGCACCACAGCAGGGCAGCACCTAGGGAAGATGGGGCGGCAGCATGGGGGAGGGAAGGTGACGGCCATGGGGTGGGAAAGAGGGAGAGGGGGGTGGCGGCTGCCTAAGGGAGGAGGTGGGGGAAGTGGGAGAAGTGGGGAGGGGTGCTAGGGTTGCCCCCCCTTTTGGCCGGCCACACTAATGGGCCTATGGGCCCACGGTTGCCCCCCCTTGGGCTTCCTAGCCTGCCCCCGTTGGCCCACAAGGGGCCCCCTTTTTGGCCCTACTGGCCAAAGGCCCAGGCCCAAAACCAGAAGAATCGACGAATCGTCGAATTTGCGAATTTCAAATTCGAATTCGAACCGAAACTTCCTAAACGAAAACGAGGTATTACATTCTACCTCTTAACAGATTCGACCACGAATCTAAACGCCGATATACAAGAGAGAAACACGGCGATCAAAAAAATTAACATCGATAACCTGATACTCGCTGCGAACAAATCCGACAACGCCACACCAGCGACTCTCCAACTCCCAAGTAGCCTCTCTCTGATCAAGAGATCACAACATAATGACGTAAAACGACGTCTGACTAAAACTCAACCCTGTACTTTCAGGTACACTCATCGGATAAGCCTCGAGGGTAAGATCCTACTCGATGGTCAACGTTGTTAACGAATAGCAAACTCCGGATCTCCCAAGTACTCACTCAGCACGAGAACAAACCAAAAGTTGCGTACACCGCATAGGGAACTCGAGACGGTCTTTAGCGATACGACAACTCGCGAAAACAGCCCAATGCACATTGGCCTAATCTTCCCATTAATACCGAACCACACCACATGCACATAGAACACAGAATTATCGTTCCACCTCTCAAATGAACTCTTCACTGAAGCAAGGATCACCTCCTTTAACAAGAAACATACAACAGGACTCTCTTTGAGCAAACTCTTGTACCAACAAACCCATCTGAAAAAGAAAGACTCACATCGCAACTAAACGTTACCAACTCGGTACTAAAGAGTCAAATCCAAAAATAGGAATTTCATCACGAAAACCATTTCCATTTTCCAAGTGGCGCTTGCGAATAAACGCCACGAAATCCAAATAGAAAGCACTCGAATGCCCAAACCTAATATTTCTTTTATTCCATCTAAACTGGAAAGAATCACACACGCCAACATAAATGTTGTGCTCGACTCGGGAAAGACAATGGTCAACAACACAAAACTCAAACGAGAATCAGGAAAACGATTCACTTCTTGAGGAAGCAACAAATTATCAGTTTCTTTTTTCGGACTAAAATTTCTCTCAAACTATGGAATCCCAATCATCGCGCAACATACTAACTTACTACTCTTAACTTGGCGATCTCAACGCCAAACCCAAATCGAAACACCTCATCTACACCTTTGAAGAGGGACTCTACTGATCTCACAGAACATTCTCTAACCGATTTCCTTTACTAACGGAATTAATTTGACAGATGGCACTCAGAAAGAATTCCCAAATTAGATCTCTCACACAATCATATCACCTCAATCCTTTGAGAACAAACAACTCAGAATTCACATCACACACTCTCATGTACTACATCAGAGGGGTGTTATCAATGATCATCCCACTGTTCACAATCCAACCTTATTCTACTTCCTCTACACATAATTATTGGGCGACTCAAAGACCTAGCATAAAACGAAGTTCAAATTTAAACTCCAAGACCCCTACAATGAACTTCTCATATAGAGGATAGGGGAAACCTCAGATTAAATTCCTAAAATTCCATAATTCCAACATACTCACTCATTAACATCATCATGAAAATACTTTCTTGACCAGTTTACCTTTACAAAGATTATAACTCTCAGAAAGTTACTGATTAAAGCTAAATCATTCTTGACATTAACTCAACATTTTCTATTATCCCATTAATTGACATAACGATTCAATTACTTTGTATTCCCACTCTCATTAAACCACATCATCAAGAATAACCTTCACAACCTCGTAATACTACCAAATTGCTATACTCTATAAAATTGATCACGATTTCCATACTTTCGATAATTCTAATATTCCACCCGAAGTGAACAAAAGATCATGGATCACAATCACTATAAGTTCTACTAGTTGTAACAATGCAATCAGTTTAACCTCCAAAGACAATCTTCTATTGAGATAAACTTCTCTCAAAGAACTATATTACGAAATTATTTCATCCTCCAATGCTCATCGAATAACATACAACCCAAAGTTTCACAACTACAATTAATAAACACTTTGAAAGACCCTTATGAAACGAATCGATGAATCCTTTCTTAGAAGAAAAACAAATGAAAATAATTTTCACCACATAGAAACATTTACCACTCGCAGTGAACAGAGGACCAAGGAAAATAGTTACTTAGGCAAAGTACTCGGAAAACATAAGGGAAAGTCAACAGTCGAGGGCTCAATCCCTCACGAAAGCAAATACCAAACCACAAATGAGAAGAAGGTACTACCTTTGAAATTTGATAAACCTTATGGAACAATCGCATAAGGTTTAAGCACACTCAAATAAATTGCAAGATGCGAAACATGACTTAAATCTCAAATACTTATACTTCACTCCTTTTAACAAGGGAAGACATTTTCTGTGATTACTACATCATTTTGCCAGCTTAAACAAGATACACTCTTAAAACCCAAATCACAGGAACCACTTAAGAACCAATAAGATCTTTCAACATGTCACCTTGCTCGAAACAAACTCAATCACCCCCTAACTCAAGAGGTCCAAATGATCACAACCGTAGAACTCGAAACACTTTTACTAAATCAAAAATACGAAAGACGGTCAAATTACTTTATTTCTAAAAGAATCATCACCACACACACAAACCATAATCTCTTACAGATAATCTCACTAACATCAAGAATAATACACTCTGAACACGAATTTTTATCAACAACTATTCCATTAGAAAGCCCCAAAGTTTCACCAAATTGTTTCATTCTACCTTCTCAACTCATCACAAAACGAAAGTATACCAAAACCACACAACCTCACTACATCAACTTCTTAAGTTTAGAAGGGTCTACTACACAATTGAAAAGGTCCTACCAAAACCCTTTTCATCAAGGACACATTATCATCCGATGATTTCACAATCAGGTGGGCATAAGCCCATATTATATCATATCAGTTCAACTTCTAGTGATGCTCAATATCAAACTTCAACACACAATAGTTATACTCCAACCATTATTGTTAACAACTGACCTCATTATGAATCTAGTTGCTACCTAAAAAAACACTAAAACTTCAAAAAATCAAAATCTTCTATCGATAAAAAAAAAAGTCTCAACAAAACTATAACCAAATTCATCACGTCATTCTATATAAAAGAATTATATAGAACTCCTCCCATAAATTCTAGATCCACCGACATTCAATCCCTTCAACCAGTTGTACACAATTCCAATAATTAATCATACTAGGGAATATGTAAATCTAGCATTTCCTCTTGTTTCTCCTTTCACACATTTAAATTAATCCTTTGGAACCAAAGAACCCAACAGTTCAGAATCCTAAATAATTTTTAATAACCAGACTAATTCATCAATGTTCCATACTTTTAATATCTCTTTTGACTCCAAATAGGTATAAACATACTCTCAGTCACTACTCATACATACAGTTCATCAAGAACTAGCAAAAGACAACATCAACTTAATCAATTTCACTTCCAAGGTTACTAATTAATATTAATTATGCATCACATCAATGACTCCACTTGATGCCCATACCATATCAAGTTATTTGATTATACTCTTTGACTTATCCATAACAAGGCATCACAATAGGTTTTTAACAATTTTCCATCAGAAAATGGATGCATTAAACTTCAACACTCAGAATAATCCAAAAGAAATACATAGAGCAAAAGCTTTCTCCTGTTAACAAACTTGCAACATAAAACTTTCAAGATCCAAAATACCAAGCGAATAAATGATACATATTCTCTAACAAGAAGGGCAGAACTCCCAAGAAAAGATAAATTTCACCGATAACTACTATTTCCAAGAAACAACATTAGACCAGTAGTCAGGAGAACAAGTAGTCGATATAATGAATCAAGAAAGATCAATGGAAACTCTTGAAATGTAAAACACTAACTCTAAAACTTCATCAACCGCAACTAACACCAAAATCGCCACAATCGTAATCAAGGAAGAGAATAATATTTTCTAAAGAAACTCACCTCAACACCCAACTATGGTATTCGTGGTAGATACTACTCTATTCTCATTACACGAACGGTGGTGTAATCGACAAACCTGTGGCCACCACCATGACCTCAACCTTTCAACGTCACCCATAGCCAATAATCAATATGAATATAGAATATCATCTCATAACAATCACACAATAAATTCATAGGTATAGAGGATCATATCATATCATAGATTAACAACAAGAAAGATAGTACAGAGGCAATTCAACAATTGCTCAACAAATGAAACATAACAATAGATAATGCGGAAGCAATGTAATTCCCAACCCCACCTATTGTGCACAGTGTGTCAATTTAATATTTTTCTATTAACCACGGACCTAAAGCCCGCTCTGATACCAACTGTAACACCCTGGCTATCCAGAAGCCAAAATGTTACCTAAAGGATCTAACTTTCAACCATAAGCAAAGGAATTGAGACAACAGTCCATGATATAACAAAAGGACGGAAGATCACTCTAATATCATAAAAGCACCATATAGTCTGATCCTACGTAAACCAAGTACCACAACGGAAATAAACATCCATAACCAGTAGAGGGACATCATCCACATGCCACCTCAAATATTACAATTTATCTCTAAACAAATGAAGAAATTCAACCAAGTTCTATTATTGAAACTGGCTCATGGTGTTGTGTGTTTAGTGCATGTCTACTCCCTCCCAAACGAGTCATCATCAACGGTCACCTAAAACAAAGCAACAAAACAAGGGTGAGTCCGAGACTCAGCAAGTACAACGAATAAACAAACATATTTCACATAGAAACATGACATTAAAGGATTATCTGAAAGAATGTAACAAATACATGGATGTCATGAATCGTTGGACTGCACTCACGCTTATACGGTATAGCGGTGACACACTCGTCGGTGTTCACATAAGCCCGTATTTATCGAAATACGGGGATCCAAAATACCGTATGAAGAACGTTTCATACGGGTGTCCAAACTGCCCACATTGGAATGGTGGGACTTCACTTGCCCATACTGGAATTGATGGGACTTTAGACTCCACTCCCGTGGAGCTCCACTCCCGTGGACGGAACATGAACATGGATGCATGAATAAATCTATGAACAATGACTAACAACATTTCCACACATATGAAAGAGCATACGCAAAGAACATAAATATCGGAACCTCTTGAATATTATAACCTCCACTCCCGTGGATATTCCACTCCCGTGGAAGGCACATGAACATTGAAGCTTCTCACATAACAAACGAAACACAAAACTAATCATCGAGCATCCAGTGAAACAAATCACACAAAAGTCATTGTACTTGCCTTTTAGCGATGCGGTGCGCTGGGAGGCAACGAAGAGGCCGCTTGCCTTGGCGCCTCACCCCCTACACCAAAGTTACTCAATAAGAACCAATTCATCATGTCACTACTCGCATCGCCCTTAACTCATACCCCAACCCCAACACTTAAATATAACTGCTGCTTGAAATAACCACACTCTAGCAGAAAGCCCTACTAGGACAGCAGCAGTAAAAGTAACACAACTTTTGCTCTAAAACTCTAAAAGGGGTGTTCTCAGGTTTGTTTGAAAGGTAATGAGGTTATCTACAACAACCTAGTTGGTGGAAATCCCGAATTTTATATGTATCAATCTCCAAAAGACCAACAAACACTTCCTGTCAGAATTACCGGCAAATTCTGGACAGCAGCACGGTAAACGCCATAACTTCTAATTGGATAAACCAAACTTTACGTTCTTTATCAATATCAAAAGCTAAGACCACGACCTACAATAACCTAGTTGGGTGAAAGCCCTAAATTTGCCATTAACTTGAACAAATATTAAAAGACAATTCAATAACTCATTCACGTCAGGATTTTGGATAGCCACTTTAAAACGTGCATAACTTTTGTTCTACAAATCCAAATGGGGTGTTCTTTACCAATCCTAAAAGCTAGTGCAATCACGTACAAAAGTCGTTATGGGCAAGACTAATGATTCATCTTCTATCTAAATTATAATTTAACATTTACAGAGACTGCTAATCCTCGTCAGAATCCTGGACAGCAGAAACTAAAACGACCATAACTTTTAACTCAAACATCGGAATCTGGTGTTCTTGGTGGCCACCGAAAGCTAAGAACAATACCTACATAACTCTAGGAGATGGACAACTCAAATTCGGCCTCTAAGAATGCGAAACAGACCACGCAACATTCTGGACAGATTGACAGTTACTGCAGACCGATTTTGATCCAAACGATTCAATCGGTTTCGCTCCTACTATTAAACATAAAACAACAATCGATGTTTGTTACCCTTGGACCACCCAGGAACACGAAGATTGAACCGTGAATACGTCCCCCGCCGTCTTGATCAGCAGCCTTGCGAAGCTCCAATCAAACCTTCGCGGGAGACCGGCAACGGGGAGAATGGCACCGAGGGGAAGCACCACAGCAGGGCAGCACCTAGGGAAGATGGGGCGGCAGCATGGGGGAGGGAAGGTGACGGCCATGGGGTGGGAAAGAGGGAGGGGGGTGGCGGCTGCCTAAGGGCGGAGGTGGGGGAAGTGGGAGAAGTGGGGAGGGGTGCTAGGGTTGCCCCCCCTTTTGGCCGGCCACACTAATGGGCCTATGGGCCCACGGTTGCCCCCCCTTGGGCTTCCTAGCCTGCCCCCGTTGGCCCACAAGGGGCCCCCTCTTGGCCCTACTGGCCAAAGGCCCAGGCCTAAAACCAGAAGAATCGATGAATCGTCGAATTTGCGAATTTTAAATTCGAATTCGAACCGAAAACTTCCGAAACGAAATGAGGTATTACAGTAGAGTATTACATTGAAAGGGATAGCAATTGAGAGGGATCAATCAAGATTGGAGCTTGTTGTTGGAGGTTGAAACAAAAAAAAAAAAGAATTGGTCAATAAAATTGATTTATAAATAGGGGAAAAACAAACAATTGACACACAGATATCAATATTGATTATGTGAATATTATGTAATAAATCTAGCCGCATAAATACACGGGCAAGCCACCGTGCTAGATATTATCATAAGACAGATAGTCTGAACAGTAGTATACTATATAACTAACAGTACTAGCTAGCAAGAATTAAAACAGTTCTGGAAATCACAGATGCATGCGATCGAATGCTGGAGGCAGGCCGAGGTGGCTGGCATTTATGCACTGCTGCCGCATAGTTTGAACGGTTGCTGACTTGTGATAAATTAAAGCTGAGTGTAGTATGGGATCATCTCTTTTGGTACGTACGTAGCTTTCGACCGATATCGATCTATATATACAGATGTTAGTCTATATTACACGCCATTCATGCATATATATGTGTGTGTCCTAGTGCAATGTATACATATGCATGGAAATGCCGAACAGCACTGACTCACACAGCTTGATTAGTTCGTATGAAATCGATCGATCAGCGCACCAAAAATGTTGCCCATGCATGGATTAATTTCTTCTACTGATCACTAGTACTCCTATTCGCCATGTATGCCGAAGGTGGGGTATACAACTTGCTAGGTGCAGAGGCCGGTGATTAAATGAGACGCGTTCGGCAAGCATGGCTCGCTGTTGATGTGTCGTTTTTTATGGCAGCAATCTGCACGAAGATCACACTACTTGGTCTGATATGACATCATTGACAATGATCAGCTAGCTACTCAGCAAGCACCTAGCTCCTACACATACATGAACATGCATCATGATTCAGGGACAATTGGTCGTCTATGCTTCAAGTTGTTCTCTGGTCAGGCCTGCTGATCGGCTCGATCGCTCCATCTTTTTGGTCGTACCTCAACCGATCTTGATTATAACGGCACAGATCCATAATCGCAGAACTATTTATATTAGAAATATACTAACATGGGGGACTGTGTCTTGAAATATATCAACTTGTAAATGTGGGCATGCATATGTCAACTTGTGTGGGTATGCAAAGAGCTAGCAGAGGGGCTCGGCATGCTGACTTGCAGAGAGGAGGGGGTTAACTGCATGCATGGTAACTAGGTCGGTTTAAGTTTCTATGTGGTCAATGAAATAATTAATTAATTATCAAGTAACCCATGCATGATCTTGATCTAATTCAATATAATCAGCAGAGACGACGTCGATATTGTAGTTCAAAACAGTGTTGTAAAAAATAGAATACGGTTATCGGATAAATAAGGTATCGTCAAGCGATTAATCGGAATATGGATGATTAATCGTAATTATGTGGACAATTTAGCGTTCTCACATATTTGATGATAATACTACTTTCGGAGATATTTAAACACAATATATTGTCCTGCCAGTAAACCTTAATTATGTGGACAATATATGTGTTGTGGGTAGAAATAGGCGAATTAACTGATCGATGTCCATCAGTTCGATCGCCTCCGCCAGTTGATGCTTGAGCGCCCGCACCATTTCCACCAATAAGTGGTGGCGAGATAAGTTGTGGAGGATTGTACACAACATCTTGATTGGTATCTCCGATTGTGTTAACTTCGTACCTCCAACAGCAGTCTTCCGATGAGCTCCCGTCATAACTAAGGGAGAGCCTTCCAGTACTTCGGCAAGGAGCCTCCACGATGGGGAGTGGTTGGAGATTACCACCTCCGGTAGGCTTTGTGGTGGACTCAGCCTGATCCAACGGATTACCGACCGTATGCTGAACTTTATCATTCCTACTTAGCCTTCGACCAGTGGTAACTTCATTAACACCCTAACCAGATGTCGGTTGGCCCCCGGAACACGTAGGAGCTGTTGGCGAATATTGGTCGCCCATGACCGTATCGAGAGTACATGGACCCTCTGATCGCAGCGTTGGGCTTTTATCGTCAGCCTTGCCGGTCGGAGAGACCGGGCTTGTCGAGGTGTTCAGGAATTTCGAACTGGTTGGAACGACCGATTCCTCTGGCTACGCCATAGATGGTGGCGGTGTTTCCTCGTTCATCCAGTTGATCTCGCTGGATTCAGCGAGTTGCAAGCCGGCGGCGGAATAGGATGATGAAAACATCCCGTTTTCTTCCATGGCGCGAATGCATGCGTCCATATCGAGGTTGGAGTAGTCCGCCAAATCGAACCAGTTTTTCTCATCACAAGTCCCTGCCATGATTGCATGAGAAAAGATGGAGCGAAGGAAAAGCGAACGAGGATTGCTTGAGCGAAGAAAGCTTCAAGAACTCAACGTCTTCTTCCCCACGGACGATGCCAGTTGTTGACGATCGAGTCACCGATCTTACGAAATAAATAGAGGAAAATGGCTAAGAGTTCTTGGATGAGAATGGGGACTGCTCTTTTGCAATGAACTGGATCCTTTACAGGGGTGCCTTAGACAAGGCAATGGACTAGCCCTAATTACACTTGACGTACTAATTGCTATGCTATTGCTTCAACAGTCTTGACCTGCAGTTGTAGATTGTGTCTAGATCTTGTCAGGTCTTGTCCTTCTCTCCCGGTTGTCTTCTCCTTTAAATAACCGACAAAGTGGTGGAAGTTATCACTGGAAGAGGTGCCCTCTGGAAGTGTCACGTCCGAACGAAGAAAAGGTGGCAGTTAGTAAGATATCAACTGGCGAATAGTTGATGTCAGTGGAGACAATAACCATATGGTGGTTATTTGTCAGTGACATAGAGCCAGAAACATCATGTGGTTTGGAACAAATACGATATCTGTTCCATTCGTCACACGGTAAGGAATATACACTACTAAAAAATAGACTATACTGGACGCCTCATCACAGATGATTCCTTTGGAACCGTCTAGGTTGAACTTATGGAACCATCTGTGATATGGAACTATCATAGATGGTTTTTAAATAGAATCATCCATGATAATTCACAGACGATTCTAAACATGAACCGTCTGTGATAATCTCATCCATCGCAGATAGTTATTGTTAAGAACTGTCTGTGAATTATCACAAACGGTTCTATTTAAAAACTGTCTGTGATAGTTCTGTATCACAGACGGTTCATGTAACATCCCAAATCTTGGGTTTGTATTTCAAATGTATAGAAAGGTGAATTTTGAAAAAACTTTTGAACATGCTTTGATTTTCTGGAGCATTTGCATAATTTGTTGCTTTCGAAATTTTTGAAATCAAAGAAAACATACAACTCAAATCAAAACTCCAAGAGAGAACAGAAACAAAAACTTGTAATCATCATATGGAAATAAATTATTCAAATATTATAATAGTTATCATAAATAAATATAATTTTTCCCCAAATTTGTGGGACCAGATTCAACCCTCACAAAATTTAAACTTCAATCAATGACCTAATTTAGGTTTGAATTTAAAATATACAAATTATATAATTCACAGTGAGGTTTAAGAATTTTTATGGGCACTAGTTCATCCCAGGAACGCCTCTAATTTATTTCAAGATTTTAGAAAATTTATTTCAATTTTTAAGGCCTAGGTCAAAGTAGGATTTTAGATTTGTATCTCAGTCAAACAAGTTGGACTCGTTTGACCAAACCCAACCAGTTGAACCAGCTCAACCTAGCTGCCTAGTTGCACAGCGTCACACCTGGGTCCGACTCACGCACCCAAGCCGTTCGATTCAGATCGTGTGATCCACACGAGCGGTCCTAACAGCTGTCTGAACATTCAGACTTCCACGATCAACCGTCCAATCTTAATCGTGCAGTCTAAATGCATCGTCCGAATGCACTCGGGCGCACGCACGCGTTGAGCCTCTGACACGGCGAATCTGAATCGTCCAAGTTCAATTGGACCGACCCAAGCAAACCAACTGAGCCTGATCAACTAAACGCACCGCTGAGCCACCCTCCAACTCATGCCCGCCTGTGTCACTGCCAGCCTGGGCCCGCTAGTCAGCTCCATCTCCTTCCTCGCGCAGGGCGTGTTCTGAAGCCGAAGGCCATGCGGTCGAGATGCCCTGCGATGCCCCGTCAACGGCGTCAATCCACCGCCCCTTGTAACCAGTCCCTGAGCTCGTCTGTTTCATCCCGTTGCCGATTCTGCCATCACCCGAGGATAATACCCCTCCAAACCCTCCTGCCTCCTCACTTCTCCTCCTTCGGCCGAGGAGAGGGAAACTTTTGTGAGTTCATCTCTCTGGTAAGATCCTCACTGGTGCACCCTCTTTTCTTTTTGTCCATTGCCGACTCCATTTTGGCTAATGCCGACCCTTGACATTGCTTGTAGCTCTCCAGCCATCGTCGTGTCATTGAAAACACTAGAGCACGCACCCGAGGGCACCTTCGTGCCATTCCTAGTCTCCAGTAAGTATTATCCTAAACCTAGCACATCATCTTGTGTCCTTGATCATGAGTTAGTAAACCCCTCATTCAATTTTGGTCTTGCACGATAGGGATTCAACGATTTGAAGCTTTGACCATTTTCGGCCGAAGAACACCTTTTCGTCTCCCACTTCAACTCGGTAAACCATTCTTTGATTACTTGCTCTTTTAGCGTCCTCTTAAGATCCTTAAGCTATCCCGAAGCATTATTCGTGTTCTTGTTGCTCAGATCAACCTCTCCACGTGAACCGAGCCGCCACCGTCGTCTTCTTCGTTGCTAGCCCAGCTTCGACCACCTCCGAGCTTCCCCGCGCACTTCTCTTTGCACAAGTAGCTTCCTAGTAGTCCTTAGATGCCTTGGCACCCGCTTGTTTGACGCTACGGAGCTTTACACTACACATGCATGTTTCGGCCGTATGGCAGCGCCACCCTTCTCCGGCTAGCTACCGTTCTGGTCCACCTCAGCCACCGCCAACGCTACCAGGAGGTGCGCATGGCTATTATGGACCTATCCCAAGCCTTGGCCGGCTCCGCCGTGGCGAGTAACGTCGGCGAGTCGCCGGTCAATCTCACGGGAGTGTTGTCGTACGCGGACAACTACTGTAGCTGGCCTTTTATGGCAAATGACCGTCATTAACCTCTTATGATTGGGTTAGTATTTAATGGCGGTCTTAGCTGCAACAATGTGTCGCTTACACGCGGGCCCTCGAACAGAAAACGCCTGAGATAAATAAAGTCGTAGAGCAACTGATAGGTGGGCCTAGCCACTTAAGTGCTGTGCGTTGTGCACATGCACCCGTGGGTTTAGTCCATAGGACTGAGTCACTAATGGTAGGCCCCACATGTCAGTACATGATTTAAATCCAGAGTTAAAAAGGAAAACATACTATTCCTCGAGCCCTACCTGTCATTGTCTGTGGCTAGCACAGCTGTTAGTAAGAAACGTATTAAATGCTTGATAAAATCTGAAATCCATTTATTTTCCCACTGAAAAATGGTATTAACTTCAAAAATACATAACTATTTCATTTAACCTCCAAAAATAGTGAAACCACTTTTGATAATTTTCATTTATAGTGAACTTATTTCTAAAAATGGTTTCAGTCTTACCTCTATCACATCAGATATATTTTGAGTAAATTGATCCCAAAATAAATTATTTTTACATTATAAATTGCTGAAAACTTTAGAAATTCATAACTTAATCATGAAAACTCTAAATGAGGTAAACTCAACTATTTTGGTCTTATAATATTATTCTCTATTTAACTCTGTAATCCTTTTTTCCACCACTACTCTACAAATTTTTACCAAATAATTAAATCAAGATGAATACTAACCAAAGAGAATTTTTCTGGTCTTTCCAGAAAATTGATTTTCAAAACACCATAACTTTCACATGCTAAATCCAAATGGAATAATTCTTTCACCTAAATTCATCTAAATTCATGATCTATCTTATGTGAAATTTCCATGTCATTTAGAGGAATTTGAATTTTTGGATATTTTTGGTGTTATGCTTCTTATTCGCTTTTTGTATTCGTTCGTTAGATTGCGAAGATCCAAACGAGTTCGAGAGTGATCCTCTGCAGCAAGAAATTCATCTTCAGTAAGGCAAGCAGATGTTTTTCATTTGATCATAATTATCCCATTACTTTCAAATTCTAATATTTTGTTTACAAAGGATATGTATGCATACTCTATTTTGATGTTTAAATTATCGTTCGAGTAGTTGATCCTAAATAGTTGCATAAACTGTAGGTAAATGTTTATCCTTTACCACTGAGCCTATGTCTATATCCGCTGTGATGTAAAGCTCTATGGATGGGCTCTAGTCACTTTACTTGTAGTTTGCGAGTTGATGTCGCTTAGCACTGCTTAGAACGGTAGTTTGGGGATCATTACCTTGCTCTAATTACTTGAGTCGGGGTACTCATGTATGTATTGTATTTAAGAAAACTAAAACTGAAAATAAAATATTTTAGACTTAGGCACATTGGTAAGATGGTGTGATTTTGGATGTGTGCTTGGTGCCCGAGTCAACAAGGACCGAACATCTTGTGTCACAGTATCCAAACATTATTACATGCATTTCACATGACGGTATTGGGAACCCCTCTTGACTCAGTACTTTGGCGTGCGTTAGTTTCGAGTTGCGGGGGGGAGGGGGGTTGTGTGTGTTGTGTATAAAAAGGAAATATTCTGTGTTGTGTTGGGTGTGCGGGGGTGGGGTTCCTGTCAAGGTTCTCCACACCAAGGGGCGTCGGTAACTGTTCCTAGGCTATTCGATCTAGGCGTTGCCGATGACTTTGACACAACGTATGGGGTTTCCATTTCATACGGGCGACTCGTAGCTAATGTATTATATTGGAAAACGTCTCGTAGGATTTATCCTTGCCGGCATATCTAAGGAAGTGTGCTCTATTGCATGGCGAAAAGGTGGTCTAACGTGTGGGTATAGTTGTACACCCCTGCAGGGTTTGATCTATTCAAATAGCCTTGTTCTAGGTTATGGACATGCTTGGTTAGGTTTGGCAAGAGTTAGACTATAACTTTTTCAATAAAACCTGACTTCAGGTGGTACGAATGGGTAATTCGTGCTATATTGTGGTGGCTATTGTAACACCCCAGCCTGGAATGCTACTAAACAAACTCTAATAATTCCAAACTAGACAATCTTAATAAATTTCGGCAGAACCTCCCTTGTAAAGTTAATTACACGAAGGTTCCAACACACAGACGATTCAAATATTAACTAAAACCTTCTTCCAAAGACATCACAAGATAATCAAAGACATGCTAAGTATCTAACATAACTAGAGAGATATGAATTTCTACTACTCATCATTATTACATTTAATCCATAGCATGAGACGAAACATAATAAATCTTTGGGCATCTCGCCCAATTACTAAAACAATTACGTTCTGAACATCATTCATCTTTATTTAGTTCATGTGGCAAGTGTGTGACTAGCAGACTACTTCCCCCCATGCATGCCGTTCTTGACTCGGGTACCTAAAACAACAATAAAAGCAAGAGTGAGTCCACAGACTCAGCAAGTACATAAAGAAACTATAACATCAGCATCCATGTAAAGGAGATCAACAATAGAACATCTCATATGCAAATGCAATGCTCAAAGGTCCTTTCTCTTTATCTTTCTTTGTGCATTACACCGGTAATGCAAAGTATGCAATCGTCGCCGCATACCCATGCCTGTGCGCGCACGCACAGGGACCAATTGCCCAATACTCCGCGAGTATTGGGGACCTCATGCCCACACTCCACGAGTGTGGGGATCTCGGGCCCGTCACATTCATGACGGGGATCTCAAAGGGAAACATACTTGGTCACCACGTGACCAAGCCTCAACATGATCTCAATATGCACATGCTCATCATTTAATCATCATCAATTTACCACAAAACGATAACATCATACCACAACAGAGCATAAACATATTTGGAGCATCCACCAATCTTAAACCAACATCATTCCATCAATCTCACTATACTATCACATATCGAAAAAGCACACAAACACCAATCAATCGCAACCACGAATCAAACAATGCACTTGCCTTAACCGCGTGCGAATGGAGAACGTGAAGACGGTGCTGCCTCCGGTACCAATCCCCCACCTAATACATTATGAATATAAACTAAGACCATAGTAACGAAAAACATGAATTAAATAAGCGAACTCTCAAGTAGCAAATTGCAACGCGATCCCGACTCTGCTTTCTTAAGTACTGAAATGCCCTCTGTGAACAGTCAAGTTCTAAAATTCATATCTTTCCGTACATTGGTCCAAATTAGGTGTTCTTGGACTTCATTGAAAGGTAATCAAATTTCCCAACTAAACCTAGTTGGTGGGCCTCCCTGATTCGGCCATCTAAAATCACTTTTAAGCTGATTAACAAAACATCGATTTCACATCACCTTTTCTGGACAGAGCACTAAAACTAACATAACGTTCATCTCGTTTGTCCAAATGTCGCGTTCTTGGGCTTCCCTGAAAGCTACGACAATTATCTACAACTTTCGTTATACTGAGATCCTCTAATTCTCCCTTTAACTGATCTCTAAAGTCAGATTACTAAAACCTGTCAGAATACTGACAGATTCGCAGAACAATCGCACTAAAAATTTCATAACTTTTGCTACAGAGGTCCAAATAATACGATCTAGCACTTCATCGAAAGCTATTGACGTCTTCTACAACTCTCTAGGAGAATCCCAAGACCGAATCCGCACTTAACTATATCAAAACGTCTGTCTAACGCGATCTGTCCTGAGGAGACAGAAATACCGACATTGCTACAACAATCAAATATGCATCTATTCGGGGGCAAACCGGGGTTACCCTTGACGAACCGCTGTAGACCGCGATACAATCCGTGAATCTTCCCCTTCCCTCTCTTCTTCCCTTCTCCTTTCTTCCTTCTTCTTCTTTTTTTCTTGGCCGGCCACCACAATGAAGAGGCACCCAGAATTACGATTCTGGAACCCTCTGTGTATACTGCACTAGTCCAGGATCACGCTAGTGCACACAGGGTTAACATAGGTAAATATCGATCCACACAAACGACAAATAAAGTAAACGATTAGTTTGAATAACAAATAAGGGTTTTGACCTTATGGTCGAGTTTACACTTATTAAGCCACGCAGGGCTAACAGAGAAATAAACAGCAGTGGAACGGAAAACTCCAGCGTAGATCCCACCAATTCACCACAGGCAACCGACTGGGATCCAGACCTTAACGCACGATCAGCCTTCAGCGAACTCCTCCTCGAAAGCAGGCGTAGACTCCTCCTCTTCTGTAGGTTTGAGCGCAAGTTTTACAACAAGCGTGAGTACACAACCGTACTCGCAAATCATACCACAGAATGCAATGTATAGATGCAGGCTTATTCCAAAGAAAAGGCTTCTATGGTTCTTTTGCATAAAAGGAACATTTGCAATTGAATACGAATAATAGATTGAAAGCATAATTCAAACAATTAAACAATAATAATTTAACATTTATTTCCACAAAGACACACAGCTAAACAGTTTATTTCACATAGCCATATGATTGAGGTCACACAGCTCCCATCCCAACATTTTATGAAAACTACCCCTCGTGTGAAATCCCCGAGCATGTCCATGACCGCGGACGCGGCTATTCGAATAGATTAATTAACACTCTGCAGAGGTTGTACACTTTACCCACAAGATACAACTAGTGTAGCAAGCACCAATCGTAACAAAACAGTTCGGAAACTTCATCTCAAACATTGACATTCCCAGTGTGCTTACAAACCGCTATACCAGCTCACATAGAATTGGTATAACACACACCGCTGGACAGGGAAGACGAATCGTCCCGCGATGCAACCACCAAGTAGTCACACCTCCACCCTGTCACACAGCCTAACCTATCCACCTGAACATCAATGCCGAGAATCCATAACTTAATAAGTTAGGCCCGTCCCATACCAGACATGTGGTCGTACAGTAAGGCTGGTTCAATGGCGCACAAAGTTAAGTCCTTAATTGACCAAGGCAAGACTTCCATGTTCTAACTAAGTCACAAAGACCATCATTCCCATCACATAGATCACCATGTCACACAGTCTCCACCACTTGCCTCAGTCTAAATCCTTTACCACCCAGTTGGTTTTAGTGCAACACATGCCATCACAAAGTAATAACACATAGCACACAGTTTTACACAAAGTTCCATAGTCACTTAGTCATAATTAATATTTGCAACTTACATATGATGTGAGACTCGTAGCATGGCTAAGAAACTGTACTCGCATCTAACCAACCCACGTTGGTGCTATAATATTACCAACTAATAACCAATCTAGGGTGACAAGGAATTATGACATACAAGGCCAAGGTGTGATAACAACTTGGATAATAACTATGCCCAAAGCATTTAAATAAATAATTAAAATAGAATGCAATAATTTAACACAAAGTAATTTGAAAACTGGGTTCAAGATGATCAAAGGTATGACTTGCCTTGGAAAAGGTCTATGTACTGGTCTTGATCTTGGGGTGCTCCTTCTTCCACAAAATTTCCCGACGAATCGACGTCTACTCGTAAACGAAACAAAAACAAACAAAACAAATAAATAACAGAGGCAAAACAAACTCCAAAAATTTAATAAAAAAACTCAGATAAATAGAGCTTGAATTTAGACAAATTTAGAAATTTGAATGGGCTCAATCGGAGTTAGGATGCAAAAGTTGTGAGCTTTGGAAGATTGGAAATCTAAAGAAACCCTAATTTGGATTTTCTGGAATTTCCGAATTACTTTTCTATTGAAAAATCGGATTATTGCGCAATGCTGGCGTCAGCGAGGATTTCCGGAAAAGAAATAATAAAAAGAAATCTCTGACATGTGGGACCCACATGTCAGAGGCTAGGTTCACGGTGGACTAGGTCCACCGAGCCTCTCGATCGGGGATCTGGTGAACTGCCCACGTAGGCGCACCCGTGGCTGCCACGTAGGCGCCACGCAAGCACAACACCGAGCTGGCAGCGGAGGTGGCGTATATGCAGCGCCAGTCAAGATGTCGGCGGCGGCGCTCGGGGACCAAGGTCCCGGCGAACGGCGGCTCGCCGGCGGCGACGAAGGGTACCAGGGGGTACAGGGCGCTAAGGGGAGCACGTTAGTGTACTCGTTGGGTCTCGGGGACAACCAGAGCGGCCGGCAGCGAGGTCGGAGCGGCGGAGTCGTCACGGCTGTTGTCGGACGAGCGAACCGGTGGTGCTCCGGCGAAGTGGATGGCACCAGGAGCTAGCCCAGGCTATTGCGAAGCCGGAGGTGCAGACGATGAGGTCACGGCGGCACTGACGGCGGCAAGGGAGCTCGCCGGAGAACTTGCGGGTGAAAAACCGAAAATCAGCAACGGCGGCGGCGCAGGGGCTCTCGGGTGATCTAGGGTTGGGGGTTCTGATGCGGGTGTTCATGCGATCCCGGGGGTCCTATTTATAGGAGCTCGGGGTGCAGGAGGCGGCGGCAAACCCTAAAAGGAGTCCGAGACGCACGAACTCGATCTTGAGTTTAAAAGGAACTCGGATTCGATTCTAACCAAATAGGCACGGGAGATTGGGGATAAGATTTGGTGAAGAAAACGGAAGGTTTTAGTTGGAGATGTCCCGTTGTCGACGGCCCGAGGGCTTCAATGGCGGCGCCGGGCGCGCGAGGCGAAACCGACCGCGAGGAGGACGACAGTGGGGGCCCACACGGCAAGTGAGGGCAAGCGCGCGGGTGAGTCAATGAGCGGCGCATGCGCGTGGGCCGGACTGGTCGCGCAGCAGAAACAGAAATGGGTTTGAGTTTAGGCTCAAGGACTTTTGAGATTTATAAATAGCTTTTCTATTTTACAAAATACCAGAAATTCAAATGGGCAATAGAAAATAGCAAATGAACTCAGAAAAATTCTAGAAAACTCTAGAAAATATATCTGAGCACATAGAACCCAAATAAAATAGTTTTGGCTATTGTTCATGTTGGGATTATTCACATTAAATATTTTTTGATTGTAATGTCCAATATTAAGCTTTTGAAATTAAATTCAAATAAAATCCCAATGGTGAATTTTCTCCTACTAACTATTTAAAAGATTTTTAAGCTCAGAAAATTGGGATGTTACAGAGGGGCACCACCATGGAGGAGATGGGTTGCTACAATACCGTACATACTGTGGCGTGCATCAGAGCACCCTAGGTTCCCCTCCTTCTTTAGTTGGTTTCTGTTTCCTCATGGGCCATGGGCCACTAAGCTGTTTTTCCTCCACTTGACTATGGGTCGTGGCCCATTACTCTCTCAATTTCTGATTTTTTCTCTTTTAATTATCTTAATTCTCTCTAATTTTTTATTACATCCACTAACGACAAACGGGATATTACATTCTACCTCTTAAAAAGAATTCGACCCGAATTCTACTTTCACCAATCTACTTGAAAGGAACTGAAATCAACAATCTTTAACGTATACCCAACGTGAACCACTCCGAGTACTGCTCGCACATGCGAGACCGCAATTCACAAGTCGCTTCCCTCTTGGGCTTACGGGATCATATCACCTTGACGAATATCACATCTTTCACCTCAACACTAGTCTCAACCTTTACAGGTACACTCAACACACGGGACTCAAAGGTAAGGTCTTACTTCTTAGCCAACAGCTCTAACAAAATCTCAAGCTCCGGACCTCTCATGTGCTCTCTCAGCACCGAAAAACACAAGACATTGCGTACTCCGCTCAAGTACTCGAGACGGTCCTAGTGATACGCCAATCTACAAATTCCTGTGACAGGGAATCTATCCAACACACCTTTGGTTAAACTTCCTTTCGGTACCGAAGTAAACCGTCTACACAAAACACATAGAACTCTTGTTCCAACTCTCAGTCGATCACCTTACCTATGCAAGCAGCATCTCCTTTACCAAGGGACGCACAAAGAACTCGCCTACCAACTCACTTATCCGAAGAACTCAACTGAGAACAAAGGAGTCAAAATGCATCCAACTCAAAGCCATCTTCCCTTAGAAGAGCCTAATCCAAAATCAATGGATTTACCATGAAATTTTTTTTCCCACTTTTGAAATAGGTAGTTTAGAAATAAATGCCACACAAGCCAAAAACGAAATCACTCGAAAAAACCATATTAACCTTTTTTTTTTCTTAACTGGAAGGAATCACACATACCGACAAGAACCAACTCAATTTGTAATTGACATCCGTCATAACCACATAGTTCAAGTAAGAACTAAGAAAATATCTCACTATCCAAGATCACACCCTTTACCACAATCTTTCTTTTAAGAAATCAACTTTCTCTTAAACCATAGGATCCCAAATCATCGCATAACGCATTAACTCATTTCTCTTAAATTGGCAATCCCAAACCTATGCTCTACCGAACACAAAATCCACAATTATGCAGGTATACTCTTCCAATCCACAATATCGTACTCTAGCCAACTTCCCCACCGAATGAATTACTTGTCAAAATAATTTCCAACACAACTCAATAGATTTCACCCACCATCACATCCCTTAATCCGTTAAGGATGAGCAATTTGAAATTCACATCACACACTCTCATATACTAGCCTCAAAGGATACTATCAATGATCATCCCACTACTCGAATCCACTCTTATTCTACCATCTCTACACATAATCATTGGCATCCAAGGTTCTAACATGAGAATGCAAAGCCTAAAATCAACCTCAAGTCTCCTACAATGAATTTCTCGGTATGATTGATAGGAAATCTTCCAATTCATTTACTAAAATTTTACATAGCTCAACAATAACCTCAATCATTAACATCCACGTTCCTCACTAATCAAGTAACCGCTCAAGGCGTTTCATGTCACCAATCTTGGACCTTCACTAAACCACACTAATCAAAATTCAACTACACAACCACAATATACCCATTCGTCATACCCTCACTATATGACTAAGATTCAAACATACCCAATCACTAATGTCAATAAATAAATATCTTCTTTGACCAAGATATCCTCGAAGATAATTTAACTCTCATAAGGTCACTTACTGAGGCCGAGTCATACTTGACAATAGCTCAACAATTCCTGCTATCCCTCTAATTAGCATGACACTTAGGTTCCTCCACACCGCGACTCTTATTAAACTTCACCACCACAACTCTTCTGCACAATCATACTAAGTACCCAATTGTGATACTCTAATAAGTTTATCAAAAATCCATAATTTTAATAGTCCCAATATTTCAACATGGACAAAGGTTACTGGATCATAATTCGCCATAGGTTCCACTAGTTGTAACACTAATCACTTTTATCTCATCGACAAACTTTCCATTTAAGTAGAATTCTCTCCAGGTGTTGTAAGTCGAAACCAACTCACATTATACTGCTCTTCAAATAGATTGGTTCCCAAAAATATCAACAATTCCAAATACTTGACCACCTCCAACCAATCACCATGCTACTCTTTATAACACTTGGCAACACAATTTGGTTACTTCCTTATTCAAAAGGAAGAAATAAACAGATACAAGGTTCGACGCATAAGAAATCATGGCTCCTCGAAGTGAGCACGAGACCAAGAGAAATAGTCAAATAGAAATGATCTCGAAAATGAATGCGAATCCACAATGAGGGCAAAAGTCCCACAAGAAGAAATTTTCCATCTCCATAACTCATAATAAAACATTGCTATGCAAACCCAAGAAACTCTTAGTCGAGACAACAAGTAAGTTGCGGATTACATTTTTTTATAGCTCCAACCTCAAATACTTATGGTAAACATTTTCCGTTAACACAACGAAAGCAATCTCTTTGATTACAACATTACTTGCCAAACCAAACAAGAGATGCTTTTAATACCAAATCACATTCATCACTTGTAACCAAACGGAACCTTTCCATATGTCACATTGCTCAACTAATTTTATCTACTACATAAATCATGAGCCCCCAAAAGATCACGAATACGAAACTCCAAACATTTCATTTAATCGTTATTAAAATAATCAACTTACTTTCTCTCTAGAAGAATCATCATCACTCCAACGCATCACAATCTCTTGTAGACCTTATTACTAACATCAAGAATAATTCACTCTTAACAAGGTTCATTATCATCAACTCTTCCTTTATAAAGTCCCCAAAAGCTGACCAAACTGTTACATTTCACTTTATCCTCTCATCCTCAATTGAGAGTACACCAAATTCTTACACCCTCACTATAACAACCACCAGATTTTTGAAGGAAACTACTACACAATTTACAAGGTTACACCAAAACCCTTTCATCAAAGACATACTATTATCTGACAATTTTTACCATCGAGCAACCACATGTCACCTATAAAATCCCATCATAAACCTTTCCAAAACAAACACAGCATATTATTTCATAACATTTTTGTTATCTCAATAAGATTGCAACAGTCAACCTGTTCTAGAGTATATCTAATACACCACTACACTATCGAGCAAGACCTCTTTTAACAATGGCATGCACCACAATACATCCTCGTGAAACACTCGTGAATAAATCACTTTCAAATTTCAACCCTTCAACTATTCTAATGCTCATACTTATTTAGTACCCACTAACTCCAATCTAGAGGTTATCATAAACTTTTGATGATTATTCAATCATGGATGAATTGTTGGTCCTGTATCTATTTGTACTCCCACGAGCATAAATAATATCATCAAATAGCCAATTAAAGAAAAATTCTATATTAATATCTACCAAGACGACAGTCGAACACATCTTATATTTCTCTTCCCGCACAGTTAGATTAATCCATTGAGATCAAATAATCTAACAAGTTTAGCAAACTAGACAACTCTAGGGGTCAAGCACTCCGTTAAAGTTACACAGTTGTTAATAACTCTATTGCTTCCAATTAGGTATAGCCATACACTTAATCACAGTTCAACAAGAACTACTACATGCCACCATCAAATTAGTCAACTTTCCTTCCAGGGATCTTAGTTAGGATCGATTATACACCACACTACATATCCAACTTGATAACTCATATCATATTCACTAATTTCTCTGATTATAACCTCTCACTTAACCACGAGACGACATCGCTAAAGAGTTTAGCGTTTTCTTTCATAAAAGAACTTTTCAACTTCAAAACTCAAGATACCCAAAAGAGATATATTGAATCAAAACTTTCACGTACTACAGGACTTGCAAAAGGAAACTTTCATTATCCAAATCATCAAGTGAAATAAATGGATCATGCTTTCCAGTAAGAAAGACGGAACTCCAATACAAAGGTCAGTATTGACAACTAACCAAGTCCACCAGCCACAAGAATAACTCAGCAATTGGAAAAACAATAATTGCTTTATGGGACAGTTAAGCCAATAAAACATAACAACCTTTCTCAAAGAAACCCATCAACTGAAATGAACTACTGATCCAAAGAAATTCATCGACCACAACTGAACAAGAGTTGATCAAATTCAAATTCAAGGAAGTGGACAATTTTTTTTTTCAAAAGATACTCACTATTAACGTTTGTACTAAGATATGTGAGGTAACCTCTTCCCTTTTCTCTTACCACGAACAATGGTGTAACCTGGTAAAGCCCAGGGCCACAACCATGACCTCAATCCTCTCAACAAGGGCTGCTCTCACTCATAATAATCATATAATCATATTATAGGTATGTAAGATCATCTCATAACAGAATCATCATTACAACATGACGAAGCGTAAATGCAATGCTTGACCCACCCCATCCTATCATGCACCAAAGGTGTCGAGTTTTCAGCAATTAACCATTAGCAAATTTTTAACAAGCTAAGTTACATAAGTTATTAATCTGTTCACCACGGACCTACACCAGCTCGATACCAACTCAGAACACCTCAGCCCACATGAGCACGGAATGCTACTAAACAAACTCTAATAATTCCAAACTAGACAATCTTAATAAATTTCGCAGAACCTCCCTTGTAAAGTTAATTACACGAAGGTTCCAACACACGCATAATTCAAATATTAACTAAAACCTTCTTCCAAAGACATCAAAAGATAATCAAAGACATGCTAAGTATCTAACATAACTAGAGAGATATGAATTTCTACTACTCATCATTATTACATTTAATCCATAGCATGAGACGAAACATAATAAATCTTTGGGCATCTCGCCCAATTACTAAAACAATTACGTTCTGAATATCATTCATCTTTATTTAGTTCATGTGGCAAGTGTGTGACTAGCAGACTACTTCCCCCCATGCATGTCGTTCTTGACTCGGTGTAATACCCCGATTATCTTTTAGAGAGATAGTTATTCGGGAGAGAGAATTAATGGAAAATTCAAGATTTTCGGGAGAAAAATTGAGAACCTAGGGTTTCGGGCCAGGCTAATCCAGCTGGTGGCGGTCATGAGTGGCCCAAGAGGGGAGCGCACTGTGCCCAAGCCCATGCGCCCCACACTCCCCTAACCCTAGGGCAGCCCCATCCCTTTCCCTTCTCCCCCTAGTGGCCGCCACAAGCATCCCTCCCCTTCCCCATGCGCCTCCACCCCATCCCTCCCTTGCGCTCCACCTCCACCCCCTCCTCTGGCAGCCATCTTCTCCTCCCTTGCTGCCCACCGAAACAACAAGGAGGATGAGCCCGGGTTGCAACGTACAAGGAAGAAGAAGAGGGGAAAAGAGGGGAGAAAGGAGGAGATTGAGAGAGTTTGTGATGGCGGGCTGTTCTTCATCTTCCCGCGGATCTACAAGGGTAACAAAGAGCTAGCTTCACGGTTTGATGTTTGTTAGATGCAAATATGATTAGTTGTTTCGATCAAGTCTGTTTTTTTAGTAGATTCAATTCTGTCCAGAATGTTGCGGGGTATGTTTCGTGGTTTTAGAGGCCGAATCTGAGATGATCATCTCCTGGAGTTTTGTAGGTCTTGTTCTTAACTTTCGTTGGCCGCCAAGATCACCTCATTCCGACTTTCGAGTCAAAAGTTATGATAGATTTACTATCTGCTGTCCAGAATCCTGACGAGAATTAGCAGTCTCTGTTTAGGTTGATATATGGCCTAGTTAGAGGGTGATTCAGAGGTCTTGACCATAACAAATTTTGAAGGTGATATCACTAGCTTTCAGGATTGATAAAGAACACCTCATTTGGATTTATAGATCAAAAGTTATGCACTTTTCTTTGTGACTGTCCAGATTGTAGATCAGTCTGTCCAGATTGTGTGTCAGTTTCTATCTTTAGTTTTGACCCGTGTGCCACTTTTTGTTAAAGGCAAAATATGAATGTCGTGCCAACTAGGTTATTGTAGGTAATTCCATAACCTTTTCAGATTGTTAAAGAACACTCAATTCGGAGTTGTAGTTTAAAAGTTACGGACGTTTTAGTACTGCTGTTTTTTTTATGTTCAGACAGTTTCTGTTCTGTTGTTTCGTTTGTCAGTTAGCAACTTAGTTTGGCCGAATTGGGTTATCTCGTCAACTACAAAGTTGTAGATATATTTGTTAAGCTCGTGTAGGATCTGGGCTCATCTCTTTTGGAGTCCCAGAACATTAGTTTTGGTCTTTACCGTGCTGCTGTCCAGATGGGATTCCATGTTGCTGCTGGAATTTCAGATTTGGGTTATGACTATGTTTTGGGTGTGCAAGAGGGTATTGTAGAATATTAATTCATGTTGGGCTCTATGTTGTTCTTATTTCGGTTACTTAATTGTTTAGGCCGCGAGGCTACGGGTTTGGGAGCGCCATCGTTGCCTACTAACGCGTCGCAACGCGGAAGGCAAGTACTTTGTTGATTTTAAGTGCTGTGATTGTGAATGTTTACATGAATATGATGTGACAACTTGTGATACCCAAATGCTGAATTGGTTATGTTCTTTCAATATGTGGAGTATATCTTTGAGAGATGATATTAGCATTGTTCATGTTCATATCATGCATTCTTTTATTCATGCTATGTCCACGGGAGTGGATTGTAAGTCCCACCATTCCAATGTGGGCAGTTTGGACATTGTCATGTCCCGTCCACGGAGTGGATTGAAAGACCCATCAATTCCAAAGATGGGCACGTAAGACCCATCAATTCCAAAGATGGGCAGCTTTGGACACCTATATGAAACGTTCTTCATATAGGACTTGGATCCCCGCACTTTTGTTAAGGTGCGGGCTTAAGTGAACACCGACGGGTGTGTCACTCGCTATACTGCAGTATAAGCATGTGTACAGTCCATCCTTGATTGCATTCATTCATTTCAAGTATTTCAAGTACTCAATCGATTCAATGTTCGCATTCTTAAATGGTGATATCTGTTTGTATATATGTTCTGTTTCTTTCATCAGTACTTGCCGAGTCGTGGACTCACTCTTGCGTTGTTTGTTTATTTTAGGTAACCCCGATGTTGGCTCACTTGGGAGGGAGTAGACACGCACTACTTGTTCATAACATCAAATTCATGTTCAAGACTAAATTTTAGTTCCATATTTCATTCGTTAATGATGAACTGTAATAATTAAACTATAATTGGAGAAGGAAGGATACCTTCTCCACGATGATGTTGATTTATTACGAATGTGAACCTTCTTTATTGATTATCGTGATAAATAACTTAGAAGGTGAAGGAAGGATACCTTCACCATATCCTGTTTATGTTAATGCTGTCATTTGGTTGATATAACTATTTCATATTCTTCCGCAATGTGTAGATTGTTAGAGTAATTAGGTGGCATCTTGGCTTCGAATAGCCGGTGTTACTGATTGGTATCGAGCGGGCTTTAGGTCCGTGGTAATTAAGTTATTAAATTGACACCTTGTACACGATGGGTGGGGTTGAAAATTACCATTGCTTCGCAATATCTGTTATTATGTTTCATTTTGTTGAGCAATTGTTGAATTGCTTCGCATATAATCCTTGTTGGTAATATATGATCGCTATGATATTCAATATCTATGAACTAATTCTATGATTGTCATGAGATGATCTGTATATTCATAATTGAGTATTTTGGTGAAGCGTGTTGTAAGCGAATGATCGAAGTGGAGGTCGTGGTTGTTACTCGATTCACTGTGTTACACCACCGTTCGCGATGCGTGGTTAGAGGAGTAGTTACCCGAGTACCATAGTTTCGGTGTTAAGCGTGAGTTGCTTTAGAAAGTTATTCTCTTTCTTGATTTCCGAATTTGCCAATTCTTGTCTGTGGTGGTTGATGAATTTCTCCGGGTTTGTGGTTCATGATAGTTTATGGTTTTCAATAGATCCCTCTTGGTTCTCTGAAACAAATATTGCTTTTCAATCGTTGAGTTGTTTTTACCACTTGTGGTCGTTGTCAATTGGCAAGATTGATGTTTTCATGGTTGCTCCTTCTTTCTCATTGAAAAGAATGACTCATTTACTCGTTTGACACTTGGTTAGTGAGAGTTTTCCATTTGTAAGTTCGTTGCATGGAAAGCTTTGGCTTTATGCGTTTCTTTTGGATTACTTGAGCGTTTGAGGTTTGAAGTCTCTCTTTTGTTGTAGTAAGGTGTTAGAATCCTTTTGTGATGTCTTGCCATGCTTAAAATGAGAAGTTATAACTAAACGAATAAATTGTTACGATATGAGTTACCAAGTTGGGTTATTAGCATGGTGCAAATCAATTATTCTTAACTACCATCCATGAAAGTGAAATTGATTAATTTGAAATGTCCTTGTATTTGATACATGATGTAGGTTAAATGAAGACTGTCCATATCCATTCAGAACCTATAGATCTTACATAAGAGCTAGATTTATCTATTTCCTGGTATGCTAAAATTGTTGAAACTTGTATAAAGTACCAGATGGGTGCTGGTGTATCGATTCATGAAACCTTGTTTATAGAAAATTATGTTAGTGAATCTTTAATCATGTTTTGAAATGATTTCTGAACAAAGGTGAAATGTGAATCTATGTTTAAATGTGGTTATGTGATTGCAAATGAAATTAGTACCATATGTACACACATGATTAGTACAATCATCAATTGTTAATGAATCAAGAAGGTGTTGAGCAACACCAACAGATTGAGTAGATGAATTTCGTAAGTAGGCTTTGATAGCGTGCATCGTGATATTGTTATTGCTTAGCATAATCTGGTTATAATAAATTTGTTTCAACTTTGTGGTTTATGTTCCCTTTGGGAAGTTTTAGGATGGAGTAATAAAGTTTGATGATTCTCAGTACTAGTGTATGTTGTCGATGTTATTAACTCGTCTAAATGTGAGAATGAGGTTAATTCTCGAGTAATTTGATCACCTATGGTGATATTCTCTAAATGGTCAAATTTGAAGTTTTATGTTCATGATCTTTTGAGGGTTCGAGCTTTTATGTAGTAAATGAAGTTTATCGAGTCACGTTATGTTGCAAAGTTATAATGGTTCTTCAGTGATGCAAGTGCTTCGATTTTGAATACTTATTTGTTCTTATCTGTTAAGATTCGATATTCTCTTCTTGTGAGGCTTATGCTTTCAACTGTGGACTTCACTTATGTTCTATGAGTTCATTGCTTAATTGGTTTCTTCATTGGTCCCGTGTTCAGTGCGAGTGGTAGATGAGTTTTTCTAGTTGGTGAAAGTCGTTTCCATTTGTCTCTTCTTTTGAGAAAGAATCAACCCATTCTTTACACGTGGGTCTTTTGAAGTGTTTTCTAATGGTTGTGGTGAAACTGATGTTAATACCTATAGTAATTTGATCGCCTTGATGATATCGTTCGATTGAGAATATTTCAAGTTTAGCTTTGTTATTTCCTTTGAGCTCTTGAATCATCGGTAGCTGAAATTATTTTAAATAAATTGAGGTATTGAATTGTCTTGTTGCTTCTTAAGAGATTCAAGTGATTTAATCTTAAAGGATTTTTGGTTTGAGTTGGCAGCGTGAAGCGGCAATTAAAGAAAAAATTATGTTGGTTCCCTTAAGAGAAGAATAATCGCTTGTTTTTCATGAAATCCGTAATTGGAAAAGTTTGAGTTTGGTGATTGAGATTATTTGGATCTCATGTTTCTTGTGTAGTTGAGCAGTTCGAACAAATATGACGTATTGAAGAATTTCATTGGTTCTTAATTAGTCCTCGTGGTTTGGACTAAAGATCTTATCTTGTGCGTTGTGGCAAAGCGATGTTAGTCAAAGAATTAATTTGGTGTTATAGGAAAGAGTGCAGAGGAATATTTGAGAATTTGAGTCAAGTTTTGTAACTTGTAGTTATTCGAATTGTTCATAAACTTTGCTCTTTTCACTCAAGAGTTGTTGAGTTTCAATCGCAATGCTATTTCTCTTAATGGTGGTTATTTGCTATTCCTTTTCGAGGATGTGTGCCCTCCATGTGAACACAACCTTCCTTTTTCAGCATTTTCATTACAGTTATTTCTTTTGGTTTCGTGCTCATTGTGAGCAGCAATTTTTTCCCGTGCGGTGAAACTTGTCCTTGTTCGCCTTTTCTTTTGAGAAAGGATCAACCGTTTTGTGCTGTAAAGTTTTACAACTCGTAAGTTGTTAATTGTTTGGTGGTGGTTAAGTGATTGTAGGGGTGAGATTTTGCTACCAAGCTATTGGAGGAGTAATAGAAGATGAGTTGGTTTTGACCTAAACCTCTTGGAGGAAGTTGATTGGATGGAATGTATGGTTTCAAGTAAAATTGTATATTGTTCGACTAAGTAGGACCTATGGTGTAGTGTAGTCCCAGAACCTTGGTTCATGTTAAAATGTTGGGGATTATCAAATGTATGGAAACCGTAATCAATTTTATAGAGTAACACTATTGAAAGTATTGCGATGTTGTGTGAGTGATTCCTGATGATGTCAATGAGTGAGAATGTCGGAATCGTGCGGATGTTAGAGATTTAATCCGATGATTTCACTATTTGTTATAATAGGAAATTCGTTGTAGAGGTCTCGGAGGTTAAATTTGGGCTTTCCATTTTCATGCTAGACTTTTGGTCGCCCACAGATTTGTGTGTAGAGGAGATAGACAACTGGAGTACTCTGAGTAGTGGGATGATTGTCGATAGAACTCTTCTGATGTAGTTCATGGCGGGTGTGTTGAGGATTACGATGTGTTGTTCTTGAAAGTTGGAGGTGATGAGATTGCATGGGTTTTGGAGGTGTTTTGGTGCCTTCTATCAAATTAATGTCATCAGTTGAATGAGTTGTCTAGAGTATTCAAGTGGAATCAATAGAGTCTCTCTATAACGGTTGGATGATGTATTTCGGTTTAAGCCTAATTTGAGGATGTTAAATTAAGAGGTTTGAGACCGTGCGGTATCGATGAATTCAAATTCCAAGGGTTGAGAGATATTCTATTCCAAAAAAGTGAAACTAAGGAAAAGATGTCTTCTTGTTTAGTGAAGCGTTTTCTTTATTCTCGCATGAGCTTTGGGCTATTGACCAATGTCTTTCGTAAGTTGATTTTGACTCGATTTTGGCATGTGTGGTTACGGCGGTTGAAAAGGAAAAAATAATGATTGATTTGGTTATTCGAGTGATTTGTCCTTTGGTTCGTGGCGTTTATTCGCAATTTGCCACTTGGAAAGTGGAAAGGTTTTCTTGATGAAATTCGATTTGGATTTTACTCTTGATACCCATTTGGTAGCGTATAGTTGCGATGTGAATCTTTCTTATTCAGATGTGTTTTGCGGTAAAGAGTTTGCTTAAAAGAATTCGATTGTATGTTTCGGTTAAAGGAGGTGATCCTTGTTTTGATGAAGAGTTCAATTGAGAGGTGGAATAAGAGTTCCGTGTTCTTTGTGCTTGTCGTGTGGTTGGTATCATTGGGAAGGTTAACCCACGGTATCATTGGGTTGTTTTTGCTAGTTGGCGTATCGCCAGACCGCCTCGAGTCCATGCGCGGTTCTCGTGTTGAGTAAGTACAGGAGAACCGTTGTTTGAGATTTCGTTGCGCCGTTGACCTTTGAGTAGGATCTTACCTTCGTTTCCCTTCTAATGAGCGTGCACGGAATTTTCGGGTTGAGTGTTAAAGCAGACATCGTTTACGTCTTAGCGGGTGGTCTCCTCTTCTTAAGAGAAGGCCACTTGGGAGTTGGTTTTTAGCTTGCGTGAGCGGCACCAGATTTATTTGTTCTGATGCGTGTTAATTCATTGTTTTCAATTCCAGTGGTATTCGTCCTTGTGTTCTTTTAACGATTAGAATTGAGTCGAATTCTGCAGTAAGGGGTAGAATGTAATACCCGATTATCTTTTAGAGAGATAGTTATTCGGGAGAGAGAATTAATGGAAAATTCAAGATTTTCGGGAGAAAAATTCAGAACCTAGGGTTTCGGGCCAGGCTAATCCAGCCTGGTGGCCGGTCATGAGTGGCCCAAGAGGGGGGAGGCGCACCAGGCCCAAGCCCATGCGCCCCACACCTCCCCTAACCCTAGGGCAGCCCCATCCCTTCCCCTTCTCCCCCTGGTGGCCGCCACAAGCATCCCTCCCCTTCCCCCATGCGCCTCCACCCCCATCCCCTCCCCTTGCGCCTCCACCTCCACCCCCTCCTCCTCTGGGCAGCCATCTTCTCCTCCCTTGCTGCTGCCACCCGAAACAACAAGGAGGATGAGCCCGGGTTGCAACGTACAAGGAAGAAGAAGAGGGGAAAAGAGGGGAGAAAGGAGGAGATTGAGAGAGTTTGTGATGGCGGGCTGTTCTTCATCTTCCCGCGGATCTACAAGGGTAACAAAGAGCTAGCTTCACGGTTTGATGTTTGTTAGATGCAAATATGATTAGTTGTTTCGATCAAGTCTGTTTTTAGTAGATTCAATTCTGTCCAGAATGTTGCGGGTATGTTTCGTGGTTTTAGAGGCCGAATCTGAGATGATCATCTCCTGGAGTTTTGTAGGTCTTGTTCTTAACTTTCGTTGGCCGCCAAGATCACCTCATTCCGACTTTCGAGTCAAAAGTTATGATAGATTTACTATCTGCTGTCCAGAATCCTGACGAGAATTAGCAGTCTCTGTTTAGGTTGATATATGGCCTAGTTAGAGGGTGATTCAGAGGTCTTGACCATAACAAATTTTGAAGGTGATATCACTAGCTTTCAGGATTGATAAAGAACACCTCATTTGGATTTATAGATCAAAATTTATGCACTTTTCTTTGTGACTGTCCAGATTGTAGATCAGTCTGTCCAGATTGTGTGTCAGTTTCTATCTTTAGTTTTGACCCGTGTGCCACATTTTTGTTAAAGGCAAAATATGAATGTCGTGCCAACTAGGTTATTGTAGGTAATTCCATAACCTTTTCAGATTGTTAAAGAACACTCAATTCGGAGTTGTAGTTTAAAAGTTACGGACGTTTTAGTACTGCTGTTTTTTTTATGTTCAGACAGTTTCTGTTCTGTTGTTTCGTTTGTCAGTTAGCAACTTAGTTTGGCCGAATTGGGTTATCTCGTCAACTACAAAGTTGTAGATATATTTGTTAAGCTCGTGTAGGATCTGGGCTCATCTCTTTTGGAGTCCCAGAACATTAGTTTTGGTCTTTACCGTGCTGCTGTCCAGATGGGATTCCATGTTGCTGCTGGAATTTCAGATTTGGGTTATGACTATGTTTTGGGTGTGCAAGAGGGTATTGTAGAATATTAATTCATGTTGGGCTCTATGTTGTTCTTATTTCGGTTACTTAATTGTTTAGGCCGCGAGGCTACGGGTTTGGGAGCGCCATCGTTGCCTACTAACGCGCATAACGCCGAAGGCAAGTACTTTGTTGATTTTAAGTCTGTGATTGTGAATGTTTACATGAATATGATGTGACAACTTGTGATACCGAAATGCTGAATTGGTTATGTTCTTTCAATATGTGGAGTATATCTTTGAGAGATGATATTAGCATTGTTCATGTTCATATCATGCATTCTTTTATTCATGCTATGTCCACGGGAGTGGATTGTAAGTCCCACCATTCCAATGTGGGCGGTTTGGACATTGTCATGTCCGTCACGGAGTGGATTGAAAGACCCATCAATTCGGTATGGGCACGTAAGACCCATCAATTCCAGTATGGGCAGCTTTGGACACCTATATGAAACGTTCTTCATATAGGACTTGGATCCCGCACTTTTGTTAAGGTGCGGGCTTAAGTGAACACCGACGGTGTGTCACTCGCTATACCAGTATAAGCATGTGTACAGTCCATCCTTGATTGCATTCATTCATTTCAAGTATTTCAAGTACTCAATCGATTCAATGTTCGCATTCTTAAATGGTGATATCCTGTTTGTATATATGTTCTGTTTCTTTCACTGTACTTGCTGAGTCGTGGACTCACTCTTGCGTTGTTTGTTTATTTTAGGTAACCCCTGATGTTGGCTCACTTGGGAGGGAGTAGACACGCACTACTTGTTCATAACATCAAATTCATGTTCAAGACTAAATTTTAGTTCCATATTTCATTCGTTAATGATGAACTGTAATAATTAAACTATAATTGGAGAAGGAAGGATACCTTCTCCACGATGATGTTGATTTATTACCGAATGTGAACCTTCTTTATTGATTATCAGTATTAAATAACTTAGAAGGTGAAGGAAGGATACCTTCACCATATCCTGTTTATGTTAATGCTGTCATTTGGTTGATATAACTATTTCATATTCTTCCGCAATGTGTAGATTGTTAGAGTAATTAGGTGGCATCTTGGCTTCCGAATAGCCGGGGTGTTACACTCGGGTACCTAAAACAACAATAAAAGCAAGAGTGAGTCCACAGACTCAGCAAGTACATAAAGAAACTATAACATCAGCATCCATGTAAAGGAGATCAACAATAGAACATCTCATATGCAAATGCAATGCTCAAGGGTCCTTTCTCTTTATCTTTCTTTGTGCATTACACCGGTAATGCAAAGTATGCAACCGTCGCCGCATACCCATGCCTGTGCGCGCACGCACAGGGACCAATTGCCCAATACTCTGTAAGTATTGGGGACCTCATGCCCACACTCCATGAGTGTGGGGATCTCGGGCCCGTCACATTCATGACGGGGATCTCAAAGGGAAACATACTTGGTCACCACGTGACCAAGCCTCAACATGATCTCAATATGCACATGCTCATCATTTAATCATCATCAATTTACCACAAAACGATAACATCATACCACAACAGAGCATAAACATATTTGGAGCATTCACCAATCTTAAACCAACATCATGCTATCAATCTCACTATACTATCACATATCGAAAAAGCACACAAACACCAATCAATCGCAACCACGAATCAAACAATGCACTTGCCTTAACTGCGTGCGAATGGAGAACGTGAAGACGGTGCTGCCTCCGGTACCAATCCCCCACCTAATACATTATGAATATAAACTAAGACCATAGTAACGAAAAACATGAATTAAATAAGCGAACTCATCAAGTAGCAAATTGCAACGCGATCCCGACTCCGCTTTCTTAAGTACTGAAATGCCCTCTGTGAACAGTCAAGTTCTAAAATTCATATCTTTCCGTACATTGGTCCAAATTAGGTGTTCTTGGACTTCATTGAAAGGTAATAAAATTTCCCAACTAAACCTAGTTGGTGGGCCTCCCTGATTCGGCCATCTAAAATCACTTTTAAGCTGATTACAAAACATCGATTTCACATCACCTTTTCTGGACAGAGCACTAAAACTAACATAACGGTCAGCTCGTTTGTCCAAATGTCGCGTTCTTGGGCTTCCCTGAAAGCTACGACAATTATCTACAACTTTCGTTATACTGAGATCCTCTAATTCTCCCTTTAACTGATCTCTAAAGTCAGATTACTAAAACCTGTCAGAATACTGACAGATTCGCAGAACAATCGCACTAAAAATTTCATAACTTTTGCTACAGAGGTCCAAATAATACGATCTAGCACTTCATCGAAAGCTATTGACATCTTCTACAACTCTCTAGGAGAATCCCAAGACCGAATCCGCACTTAACTATATCAAAACGTCTGTCTAACGCGATCTGTCCTGAGGAGACAAGAATACCGACATTGCTACAACAATCAAATATGCATCTATTCGGGGGCAAACCAGGGTTACCCTTGACGAACCGCTGTAGACCGCGATATAATCCGTGAATCTTCCCCTTCCCTCTCTTCTTCCCTTCTCCTTTCTTCCTTCTTCTTCTTTTTTTCTTGGCCGGCCACCACAATGAAGAGGCATCGGAGGAGAGGGGCACCACCATGGAGGAGATGGGTTGCTACAGCACCATGCTACGGTGGCGGCGCGGCATGTAGTAGTACCCTAGGTTCCCCTCCTTCTTTAGTTGGTTTCTGGTTTCCTCATGGGCCATGGGCCACTAAGCCTGTTTTTCCTCCACTTGACTATGGGCTGCGTGGCCCATTACTCTCTCAATTTCTGGTTTTTTTTCTCTTTTAATTATCTTAATTCCCTCTCTAATTTTTTTATTACATCCACTAACGACAAACGGGATATTACAGCTATTGGGAAGTCACCTCTAGGATGTTATTTATACTTATAATTGTTGTCTCGCTGTTATTTAAACAAATAAAAATAGATTTTTAAATTGCCTTCAATCTATTACTTTATTGCAAATGAAAATTGCTTTATGCGTCAAATGAAAAATTGTCGGCAGCTCATCGCGGCATCGGCGCATCGCCGCGCTCTGGCGCCGCTTCTGGCTTCTGCACCAACGATCTCGGCCTCAACGCGTCGGTGGCTGGTTACGCCCCTCGAGTCTCAACCTCGAGGACCGCCCGTCCTCGTGACCGTCTGTCTGCTCCCTTCCTTGGCTCCTTCAAGGTCTAGTATTGGCTTGATCTCCCGTGTAGTGATTTTTTATTGCAATATTGCTTTTAAAGCATGAAGGAACGCAGTATAAAGTTATAATTTTTTAAAATATTTTGTGATATTGGTTATAGTGCGAGCATACAATTTGACACATTTGAATTTATATACTATATATGTCATTTGAACTTATGTTGGAGCGAATGTGTCTTAAGTTCACACTCTATGGTCGAAATCATGCTTGCCCAGTCGCGTATACACACAGCTGTGCACGTGCCAAACCAAGCAGTACGAAGTCAACGTTGTTGTTATCTTGGGAAAGGAAAAACGTACGTGCATGTGTCACATACGCAACAGATAGGCGTACGCCCAGGAGGATTTCATGTTCACGCACATGCACGAGCACGACCGTCCGCGTATATGCATGTGTACGTACGTGTGCTGCCAAGCGATCACAACAGTGCAGAACGGCAGAATATATATTGACGGAGAAGTCCTGATTCCTTAGCCAGATGTGAAACGCGCGTCGTCTAAATTAAGGCCTACACGCGCACATGCACAAGAAACTTAATATATGCTAGCTTGCTTGACCTTCTCCTGCTCAATCCGAGTTTAATTGTGAGATCGTTATTTCATTGTAGCAGAACAAGTTTGGATCCGAGTTTAATTGTGAGATCGCTATTTCATGGTAGCAGAACAAGTTTGGCGCGAGTCCTTATCCTCGTTTTTGTTTTCTTTTGTCTTTTTCCTTAGGTGGAAGCAAATAGATAGCCATACCGATCGATCCTTCGAAGTTGGAGATATGTATTCATGCATGTACCTGTTGCAAGTCAAGGCAAAGGTCCTCTTTGGAGGAGCTGATTAATTCCCTTACCGTAATGGCATATACATGCACATGCAACCTTGGTGTCGCGTCCAGCTAGCTGCTTACTGATTTCCTCCCTTCGTACGCTTATTGATTTTCCTCCTTTCCTTGTGTACGTTCGAGTTCTTAATTTATTGGTACGAGACAAACAAATTAGGAAAGGAGACGCGTCAGGTAAGGCGTGCACTAATGTACTCCATCCTGTTTTGCATGTGCATGTGCATGTTCTGCCTGTTCTCAGAATTGATTCCAGAGAGGTTTCTTCCAGCCTAAGAAACAATCGCCATCATTAATTAGTAGTACTATATATACTATGTCTACTCATCCTGATTATCGATCTTGATTCTTCAAGATTTTTCGATCCTAAACTCGGACCTTCGTGCAAGCACATTCTCTAGGGGCTAGCTAGCTCCTCGATGGTCTGTCCTGACTTTGCCTCTTATTGCCAGTCAAATTTTCTCTTGCTACATATATATTGATCGGTAAGGAACTAAAGTTAATTACTCCCCGGTCGCAAAAATATAACGTTTTTGACTTTTTCGAAGTCAACAATATGTCATTTTGACAACTAAATTTTATTATCATATATTTGAACAAAGTTATAAAAGTGTAGTATTATGAAAGTACTTTGTATGACAAGTTCACTCATACCAATTTCATATATCCAAACTATATGTACTAGAAAATATTTATGGTCAAAATTAATATATTTTTACTGCACGCATTCTAGAGTATCACTCTTTTGTAACTGGAGGGAATAATTGCAACACAACTACATGCACTCTTTGAATCGCATGTAATCTTTGAATTACAGTTTATTGAATTAATTAATTGCTCTGTTCCCCTATGTTTGTCAATTCACCATGCACACAAACCAAGTAAGTAGTTCTAAGAAAAATAATAAGAAATGACCATACATACCTATATTAAATGACATTCTACAACCACTTAACCTTTTCAAAAGCATTTAAATCGAGGTAGAGTGTGGAAACATTGCATGTGATATTTGAATTGCAGTTATTGAATTTATTAATTGCTCTGTTTCCCTATGTTTGTCAACTCACCATGCACACAAACCAAGTAAGTAGTAAATCTAAGAAAAAATAAGAAGAAGAAATGACCATACAAACCCATATTAAATGACATTCTACAACCACTTAACCTTTTCAAAAGCATTTAAATCGAGGTAGAGAGTGAAAACATTGCAATAACTACGTCCAACTAAAGCTAGCTAGCTAGCGCAAGTCAATACTCTTTATATATATATATATATATATATATATATATATATATATATATATGAGCCAAGTTCTTTGCACAGGTGTTGAACTACATGTAATTTCTTCATGTCATGTAAACAGCATGATATGCTAAAAACATAAAACTTGAGAACAACCAAAATCAGCATTTATGTACATGAGAATGTGTCGTATATGTGAATTTGCATTTATATATGTATATGAATGTGAATTGGATGTATACATGTACATGTTGTATTTCTGCTTGTTTCAAAGGGCATGGCTATCACAGACGGTTTCATCTACAAACCATCTGTGATATATAAGCTATCACAGACGATTTCATCTACAAACCGTTTGTGATACATCAGATATCACAGATGGTTTCATCTAAAAACCATCTGTGATAGTCAACTATCAAAGACGGTTCTGTTTTAAAATCGTGTGTAATGTCCAATCCTATTTATATTCGGACTCTAGGGTTTGCCCACGCCCCCACTCAAATGATTAAGTTTCTCTAATATCCCTCCTCCCCCGAGCCCGTCGCCACTGTCCTCGACGCCGCCTCCTCCTCTCCACTGAGCACGTGTCGCCTCCTCCTCCCCCGAGTCCAGCGCACCTCCCCTTCGACGCCACCCTGTTGCTCTAGTGCTCCCTGCTCGTCCTTCTCCTCGACGCCCAAAGGTAATCGTTGCCCGAAATCACATTTAAAAATGAATCCATGCTGAATATCTACATTGCTCATATTGCTCAGTGGCTTTGATTGCCATCTGCTTCGTGAGTATCACAACATTTCAATTTAATTACCCCTTTGCATTTGATGTGTTCTAGTTAGTGATTCATATTGTATTTATTTTGATACTGCTACTGGAATATATTGAAATGTGGTGTGGTGGGCTTGAAATGAATGCTCTACGATGATAATAGTCTTGTACTGAAATTGTTTTGATAATCGGGTTTGAACTTGAGCTCTAATTAGAATGCTTTGCTACTATTGATTGATATTTAACATTTAGTCTATTACTTTCGGTTGTTTAATTGATTAAACCTCCAGGTTCTGTGATCCTTAGCAATTCATAATACATGCTATTCTATCAGTCAATTAGGCTTATTACTGAACTTGTTAAACTGTGATCTTTTATACTATCAGTAGATGTAACATCCCAAGTTATGTTACCAAAAATAAAATCAATAAAGTTATTATTTTATTGGATTTTCTAAAATTTAAAAGAGTTTTATTGCTTTTCTTGAATTTCTTAAATTTTAAAAGTCAAGAATAAAAATTTATTGAAGTTTCTTGGATTTTCTTGGATCTAAAGTTGAAAAGGACAATTTTAAATAATTTTCTGAATTTTTTGGAATTTTTAAAAGATTTTTCCTAAGTATTCCAAAGCCAAAATAAATTATCTACAAAATCTATATCCAAATATAAGTTGGAGATATTTTAGCTTAAGTACAAAATGTCTTAGAGAATTTCTGTGAATTTTCTCATAATTTCTAAAATTATTTTGCTATTTTTAAAGCTATTTTGAATTAACAGAATTAAATCAATTGCTAAATGAAAATAAAATCCAAATTGGTCCTTGGGTCGAAACCCTAGCTCAGCCCACCTCCTTTCCTCTCGCGCTTGGCCCGCTCGGCCCAAACCACACACGCGCCCGCGCGTTTCCTTCTTAAACTCATTTCAGCCGTTAGATCAAAATTGAACGGCCCGATGTTGATGACGCCTCTGGACGTCTAAACATTCCCACCGCTGTGGATCATATGATCAAATTTGAACAGCGCGATCGAGTTGGAGGTTCGGCGGTCTGAAGGTCTCCATCAATGTGGACCATCCGATCTAAATCGAACGGCCCAACGTCACCCTCCCATTCCTTGCTCATCGATCGTCCCACTCTCTCGTTGGTCTGTGGGCCCGCCTTGTCAGGCCTTTCTCCCTCCTTTCCTTCGTCTCCAACACGCGCCCGAGCCAGTAGCCGCCATTGTTTGGGTTTGGAGCTCTTTTATGAAAATGAGCGAAACAACCCGTTTTTTCCACGTCAACGCCGCCAATCTTATCCCCTTATCTCGCCACACCGACTCCTCCCTTATCCCCTCATCTTCGCGCATGGTACGCCCACGTTCTCAACGACCACCGCGTTCTTCGTGCACACGATCTCCTCGCATGATGCCCCTCGGCCCCTATAAAGGGAGCACGGTGAGCCCTTGTTCCTCCTCACCAAAACCCCTCAAAGACCCCTCTCTCTCTCTCCCCACTCAATCGGCGATAATCGAGTTTTTCTCCGCAGCACCGAGCTTTCTTCGCTCATCTTCTCCGGCACCGATCGTGTTTCTCCGACGACCTCAATCCGTTCGTTGGCTTCGCCTCGACCACGCCTACCTCGTGCGTACTCACTCGGCGCGAGGGCCACCGGAGCTTCTTCTTCACTGACGACCTAGAACCGCCGCCGGTGAAAACCTCAATTCCTCTGCCATCAACGCCGCTTCGTCGACGTTGAGCATGCCACCAAGTCCGTCGTCACCAAAGCCACCTCCAGCGCCCATCCGCATCACCGGAGCATCACCCGAGCCCCTTTCCGACAATACCCGAAGGTCTCCACCGCCAAAAGCTCACCACCGGCCGTTTCCATCCACCTCAACCACCCAGAGGTATACCATCATGTTCACAATAGTCGTAGCTACCTGCTAGTACCACTCACCGCTGGCGAAACCCCGTCGTTCGCCGTTGCCAACTTGCCATCGGGTCGAGTGCCGTCGTCACCGTCGAGCAAACGTGGCAGTCCAAGTCGGCGTCCACATGAGCACACGCACCTACATGGCGCACGCATGGCGTCCTGGTCATCGCCACGTGAGCACCCATGTGGCCAGTCCACCCGCACCAGATTCATTAGCTCGGTGGAACCAGTTCACCATGAGCCGAGTCACTATTATGTGGGCCCCACATGTCAGGGTTTTCTTTTATTTCCTTTTATTCCCGAAAATCCTTCGCTGACATCAGCATGTGCAATAATTTGATTTTTCTGTTAAGAAATAATTCGGAAAGTCCAATAATTCAGTTTTTAGGGTTTTTCTTTATATTCAAATTTCCACAGCCCATATCTTTTGCATCCAAACTCCGTTTGAACCCATTCAAATTTCTAAATTGATATAAATTCAAGATCTAGCCAATTAAACCAAAATTATTTAATTTGGAGTTCATTTGAGTTCTATTTTAATTTTATTTGAATTTGGCTTATTTTCACGTATAGAATTCGACGACTTTGGAGAGTCAGATTTCGACACCATTTGAGAGCAACTAATCAAGCAAGGCAAGTTGTACCTTTGATCATTTCGATCCTAATATTTTAAATTATTTAAATTCTATTTTAAATTATTATTTTATGCTTATTTCTATTCAATGTAATTTAAATATATGTCTTAAATTATAGTTATACCTGAATCATTTGTACTTCCAATATTGACATTGATTCAAACATACCTTGACACCTTAGATGAAAATCCAGATATGCAGTAGTATGAACTAGAACTTTTTTTGGGTAAAACTATGCTAAGCCATGCTTAGATCAACAAATTTTGATTTGGGAATTTTCAGCCAAAAGTCAAATGTTGTTTAAATTGTATCCATAGCATTGGTGTGCCATGGAAGTTTGAAAATAATTTGAAAAACAAAATAAAATAAAAGACTGGTTTGGACTTAGGCAAAATGGATAGATGGTGAGTGCAAGTTTATGCACGGGCTCAATTCAGTGAATGTTTGAGGCCCGGGGATTGTTTTGGAAGTCGCCCAGTCAATTATGGACCGGTCTACGAGCTACGGATTGCAAAGCCCTTCCGTACTACCACAAGTCAAGTGTGGGATAGACCTGGCTAACTAATTTGCAACATTTCAATGTGGTCATGCCATTCGGTTGTGTGGGTGTTAGAATGGCCTACTTTTTATGTAATCCCACATTGCGCAATGATGAGGACATCCTGTCGATTGGACCGATTACACGAGCACGAGCTAAAAAGATTAATCAACAGGTGAACTCGCTCCTAATTGAATTTGGTTTTTATTTACATGAGAACTGGTTACTACCTAATGCTAGTATTTTAATTGTTCTTAGGTTTACGTGTGAGGAGACCTTGGAGATCGAGAAGATTATTTGTTGTCTAGTAGTATGTGGCTAGCCAAAAGTGCGGGAGGACAGATATTTTCAGATTTCAATATATTCTTGATTCTAGGGTTTGAGCAATATTGCCTCCACTAGAATTGGGAGTTTCAATATGTTGTGTCGTTCCCTTATTCTTGTGAATCCTTGTGTTTTGCAAGAGCAGCGACACATCTACTTTGTGTGGTTGGTACACGGGATCACGAGCATATGGTTGGGCGAATTCTTCTGTAGCAGGTTACTATTTTGATAGTGGTTGGAGCCATCGATTCGTCAGGTTGTACGGATCCAAAGTTATCCGTGATCCTACATCGTGAAGATCAAGTATCCTCCGTATCATCTATGTATCAAAGCATCGGTTACCACGGTAGAATCAATTTACCCATAGTTAGATTTATTTTCTATCCTATACACAAAAAGGCAAAAAAATAATCCTTTAGCCCATAGTTCAATCTGTTAATTCTTGTGAGTTTTGTTAGGTTTTGATCCATTAGAAATTGTGTTTAGTCGCTGATCATAGTTTCTTTTGCGTCGTTTGATCTTGTGTTCAATCAAAAACCGAAAAATAATCGATCTGCTACAGTATGGTGAACAGTGTTGTGATCTGTTACAATGCGCTACGATTGGTCTTCGCAGCTTCATCACTGGCCAAAAAAAATCTCCATCTGTTACTGCGGCGCGAAGAAACAACTCGCTACACAGCGTGTGCTAGTGCACAAAATCGCTACAATGCACGGACATCCAACAGAGCTATGTGTCGCGCTGCAGCGCCACATCTACAACGCGTGCTATAGGACGCTACAGGATGCACCTGCAGTATCGTGATTTTACTGTATGCATCTACCGTACGTGGCGAAAAAAAAACCTCTTTGTTTTTATTTGTGAGCCAATTCATCCCTTTGTGAATACTTTGCTCCTATTCGAGACTAGCTATTTGATTTGCTCTAGGGCTGCTCGTTTTCATCTCATTACACAATCTAGCTTGTGAGTTTTTGATATACCTAATAGGCTTGCGCATCTCTATGTGAACATTTTGTAACACCCCAGCTCCACATGAGCCTAGAATGCTACAAGAATTAAACTAACTAGAACAATCTATAATTTTTTTGACAGAACTTCCTTTGTAAGAACAACAGAATCGAGGTATCAACAGATGATCATGGCATTTATTATTATTTCTATAATCCAAGTCTTTCATGCATATAAAATAATCGTTCGATTGTAAACAATTAACATCATTCTCATAACCATGAATAATCCAACAACCAACATCATAAAACATCCATAGATAGTCTCCACACAGTTATTTATTCCTAAGTGAAACTAAATAGTAATTGCATAAATGTTGTGAGGTAGTGCGTGCTTTCCAATGCCTACTCCCTCCCATGCATGACGTTCTTGCGGAAGTACCTATAACAAGACAAAGCAAGGGTGAGCCATACGACTCGTAAGTATCAACAAGGTTGCAACATTCATAAAGACATAACATCTAAAAACAACTTTATTCAACACCGTTAAGACATTTCAAATATTTAAATGACGATAATGCTATGCACTCTTTGATCTTTATCTCGCTTTCGCATTTTACCGTGTCATGCGGTATTCATCCGTCAATGAATACCCATGCACGTGCCTCCGCACGTGGACCAAGAGCCTATACATCACATGTATAGGACTCTTGCCCGTCATCACAATGACGGGGACCTTCAGATCCATTGCCCACATTCCATGAATGCGGGACCTCAAGCTGTCATTACATATGACAGGACTCAACATTGTACTCTTGGTCACCACGTGACCAAGTCTCAAAATGCTCCAACATGCATAAGAACTACAACATCATATTTCCAATATCATAACTCAATATGTAGTCGTATGTAAACAATAGCATCATGAAGGAACCTTAAACATAACTGTAAGCATCAACACAACTAAAATCATCTCCACAACACATTCACATGGCAATGATGAACAATACACCACTCAATCATGACATGCAACCAATACTACACATAAACCGAATACTTGCCTCAACCGCGAGAACGGGCGACGCGAAGTGGTGCTGCCCTTGGGATCTCGCTGCCACTGACAAGAAGATAACCCCAAACTAAGAATAGCATACTGGACCAAAATCATACATCACATTACAATCGAAATCGCTAAACTTCTTATCACGTCTAGCTTTTCTAATTTCTAGCGATCGGTCACTGCGGACAGCAGACTTCAAAAATTCATAACTTTCTGCTCAGGAGTCCAAATAGGATGATCTTGGACAATCTGAAAAGGTAATTAAAATGTCTAAATAAACTTAGTTGGGGAGACCCTCTGATTCGGCCATCTACCAGTCCTACCAATCTATTTAATCAGAGCAAACATTTCACGTCGGGTTTCTGGACAGCGACAAAGAAACTATCAACGTTCGTCCGAATTCAGTGATCTTTAGCTTTCCTGAAAGCTAAGAGGATTAGCCTCATTTTTCGTTATGGTGAGACCCTCTGGAAACCCCTCTAAATATGCGCTTCTATCAGGTTAACCAACACTAGCAATTCTGCTTCTCTCCAGAAACACAGAAATACTAATAAATTCATAACTTTGGCTACCGAAGTCCGAATGACTTGATTCTTGTCGGCAATGAGAGGTAACTACGATAGCTACAACTTTCTAGGAGACACCCAGACCCAAATCTGCCTCTAACCTAATTAAAATCGACAAACTTCACTGCTGCAGAATATCGACGAATTGACATCCGAAAATTAGACAACTAGAAATTGACCTAAAGCAAAGAACCACGGGTTACCCTTGCCGAAACGAAGAGAGCACACAGCGGGGATGATGAACACCATGCTTCCGCTGCGGATCCCTTCTTCTCCCTCTTCTTCTCTTCTCTTCTCCCTCTTCTTCTCTTCTCTTCTCCCTCTCCTTCTTCCTTCTCTTCTTTTCTCCTTCTTCTTCTTCTTTGGCCGGCTGCAATGGAGCTCCTTCTCCTCCTTGGCCAGCAGCAATGGAGGTGGTGGGGATGGAGAGGGGCACAAGGAGGGTGGAGGGGAGGTGGAGAGGTGGAGAGGGGGTGGCGGCACAAGGGGGTGGAGGAGAGGAAAGATGGGGCGGCTAGGGTTTGGGGAGGGTGGCGCCTCCCCATGGCGGCCAGCCCCACATGGGCCTAGGCCCAAGCCTGTGTTGCCCACAAACGGAAAACCCCTCTCATTTCCTGATTTGGTGTTTTACTAAAAGAACCCTTCTCCGATTCAATTACTCTCTCCCGATTTAATTAATTTCTCCCGACTAATCCTTTCGAATATAATTTAGGGTATTACATTCTACCCCCCTTAAACAGAATTCGACCCCGAATTCTATCTGTCATCTACTAGCAAACAACAACAACCCCAACTGAAAATCAATAACCAACAAGATGTGCCCGACGTGAACAACTTTGGTTAACGCTCGATCAAGCGAGACTACCTCCCAAGTCTCTTCTCGCCAGCCGACTGAACATATCACCATAACGTATACCCATGTCTAAACCTCAACACTCTCTCTCGACCTCTCCAAAGACATGTATCGGATGAGACTCGGCGAGATCTTCCTCGGTGTCGGCGGCGTTAACACACCTCAAACTCGGATCTTCCGTACTCACTCAACACTAGAACAAACAAGACGTTACGTACTCGGCGCACGGACTCGAGGCAGTCCTAGCGATACGCCAACTAGCTTAAAACAACCCAATGTACCTTGGGGCAACCCTAGTGGTACCAAACCACGCGACATGCGCAAGGACACTCAACTCGTTCCACCTCTCAATCGAACTTTTGCACCCAAACAAAGATCTCCTCCTTTAACGAGGACACAACAACGACTCGCTTTAAACACACTCTTCTACCGATATAGCCCAACGAAAATGAAGGACTCTCATCGCAACCAAGCGTTACCAACTCGGTACTAAAAGAGTCAAATTGAATCGAAGATTTATCACGAAAATCTTTCCACCTTCAAGTTAGAAAATTTGCAATTAAACACCACGTCCCACCAAAGAAAAATCACTCGAATAACCAAATCCATCATTTCATTATTCTTTCGAATGATAAGAACCACACATACCAAAGATAAAGCCAAACTCAACTGCGAAAGACAATGGTCAACGACATAGAACTTAAACGAAAATCGAAAAGCGATTCACTTCTTGAGGAAACATCAATTTAATGAGTTTCTCTTTTAAGACCAAAATTTCCCTCAAGTTATGCAATCCCAATCATCGCACAACACACTAACTTGTTACTTTAGCTTGGCGATCTCAACGCCAAACCCAAATCAAAACACCTTGTCAACACCTTTGAAAAGTGACTGATGATCTCACAAAACATTCTCTAACCGATTTTCTTCTTGACATAATTACTTTGATAGATAACTTCGATGCATCCCAAAATAGATCTTCACACGTAATCACGTTACCTCAATCCTCAAGAATGGACAACTCGAATTCACATCACATATTCTCATGTATTTCATAAAAATATTTCTATCAATGACCATTCCACTGCTCAAATCCACCCTTATACTACTTTTCACATTATCAATGGCGTTCAAAGTTCTAGCACAACAATGCAAAGCCCAAATTTAACCTCCAAGACTCTTGCAACGAAATTCTCATATAAAGTATAGGGAAATCCTCATATTAAATTCCTATAAATCCACAATTCCAACATACTCACTCATTAAAATCATCATGAAAATATTTTCTTGACCAGTTAACCATTACAAGGATTATAACTCTCAGAAGGTTACACATTTAGAGCCAAATCACTCTTGACATTACTCAACATTTTCCATTATCCCATTAAGTGACATGACGATTCGATTACTTTATAATCACACTCTCATTAAACCACATCATCAAGTTTAACTCTCATAGCCTTGCAATACTACCAAATTGTAATACTCTATAAAATTGATCAATATTTCTATACTTTCAGTAATTCTAATGTTCCGCCCGAAGTGAACCGGAAGATCTTGGACCACACTCACTATAGGTTCTACTAGCTGTAACAATGCAATCAGTTTAACCTCATAAGACAACTTCCATTGAGTTAGACTTGTCTCAAAGAACTTTATTACGAAATTATTTCATCCTCCAAATACCATCGAATAACTTACAACCCACAGTTTCACCACTACAATTATTCAACACCTCAAAAGACTCAGGTGAAACGAATAGGTTGATTCTTCCTCAAAAGAAAGAGCGAAAAGAATCAATTTTTCAACATCTTGGAAAACATGTGCCACTCAGGCCAAGAACTCGAAAGAAAAAAAAACATAAGGGAAAGTCAATAGTCAAGGGCTCAAGCCCTACTGAAAGCGAATACCAAACCACAAAAGAGAAGAACGTAATACCCTTTGAACATTGATAAATCCTTATGGAACAACTGCCTAAGGTTTAAGTACTCTCCAATAAACCGCAAGATGCGAAACGACTTAAATCTCAAACACTTAACTTCTCTCCTTCCTTTAACAAGGATAGTTATTTTACGTGATTACTACATCACCTTGCCAGGCTTAAACAAGATAAGCTCTTATGACCAAATCATAGGAACAACTTGAGAACCAATAAAATCTTTCAACATATCACTTTGCTCAAGCAACTCAATCCCCACATAACTCAAGAGGTCCAAATGATCCCCATCGCAAAACTCGAAACATTCTTACAAAATCCCATTTACGAAAGACGATCAATTACTTTACTTCTAAAAGAATCATCACCACACACTCAAGTCACCATCTCTTGCAAATAATCTTACTAACATCAGAATAATATACTCTGAACACGAATATTTATCATCAACTATTCCATTAGAAAGCCCCTAAAGTTTCATCAAATGTTCCCATACTATCATTTCATCCCATCTTCAAGATGAGAGTATACCCAGAACCATACAACCTCACTACATCGACCTCTTATGATTAGAAGGGGTCTACTACACAATTGAAAAGCTCCTACCAAAACTCTTTCATCAAGGACACATTATCATCCGATTATTTCACAATTATGTGGGCATAAGCCCATATCAGTTCAACTCTTAACGATGCTCATCATCAACTTCAACACACAACAGTTATTCCACAACCATTGTTGTTATCAACTGGCTTCATTATGAAATCTAGTTGCTACCTACTTTTATTCCCAAATCACATGGATATTAACAAACACGTATCCAACTGTTCCTCCTCATATTTGGATTTCAGCAAAAAATACACTAAAACTTCAAAAATCGAAATCTTCTATCGATCAAAAGTCTTAACAACGTTACAACCAAATTCATCGTGTCATTCTATACAGAAGAACTACATAGAACTCCTTTCATAAATTCTAGATCCACCGATATTCAATCCAGTCAACCGGTTATACAGCCCAAAGATCTAATCATACTAAGGAATACGTAAATCTGGTATTCCCTCTAATTTTTCTTTCCACACAATTAAATTAATCCATGGGAACCAAAGAACCAACAAGTTTAGCAACCTAAACAGTTTTAATGACCAGACTAGTTCATCAAGTTCCATACTTCTTGATATCTCTCAATCACTACTCATATATACCGTTCATCAAGAACTAGGAAAAGACAACATCCACTTAATCAATTTCACTTCAAGGTTACTAATTAATATTAATTTTGCACCATACCAATGACTCATCTTGATACCCATACCATATCAAGTTATTTGATTACAATCTCTGATTTAACCATAACGAGGTATCACAAAAAGATTTTAACAATTTCCAACAAAACAGAAATGCCTTAAACTTCAACACTCGGTATAATCCAAAAGGAACACATAGGGCCAAAGCTTCTCATGATAACAAACTTGCAACTTCAAACTCTCAATACCCCACTATCAAACGAATAAATGAGTCATTCTTTGCTAAAGAGAAAGAAGGAACAACCAAGGAATTATCGATAATTGCCAATTGAGAAAGATCACAGTAGCCAAAGCGACTCAACAATGGAAAACAATAATTGATTCAGAGAATCATAAGAGACCATTGACACTCAACAACCACCATAAACCAAGAACCCATGAGAAAATCATCATCCACCACGAAACAAGAATTTACCAAGATTTGAGGTCAAGAAAGAAAACAACTTTCTAAAGCAGCTCACGCTCAACTCCTGCAACTATGGTATTCGGGGTAACTACTCTATTCGTCTACCATGAACGGTGGTATAACCTGACAAAGTCCAAGGTCACAACCACGGCCTCCACTTCTTAACAACCTTATCGACACACATAAACAATATAATCAAATATGATTATACATGATCATCTCATGGCAATCATAGAATAGATTCATAGATATAGAATATCATAACCTATCAAAACATAGATTAACAACAAGAAAGATAGCATGAGAGGCAATTCAACAATTGCTCAACAAATAAAAATATCAACGTGATAATGCGGAAGCAATGTAATTCCCAATCCCACCCATCATTACGATGTGTCAATTTAATATTTTCCTATTAACCACGGACCTAAAGCCCGCTCGATACCAATCAGAACACCTCACCCACATGAGCCTAGAATGCTACAAGAATTAAACTAACTAGAACAATCTATAATTTTTTTGATGTAACTTCCTTTGTAAGAACAACGAATCGAGGTATCAACAGATGATCATGGCATTTATTATTATTTCTATAATCCAAGTCTTTCATGCATATAAAATAATCGTTCGATTGTAAACAATTAACATCATTCTCATAACCATGAATAATCCAACAACCAACATCATAAAACATCCATAGATAGTCTCCACACAGTTATTTATTCCTAAGTGAAACTAAATAGCAATTGCATAAATGTTGTGAGGTAGTGCGTGCTTTCCAATGCCTACTCCCTCCCATGCATGACGTTCTTGCCAGAAGTACCTATAACAAGACAAAGCAAGGGTGAGCCATACGACTCAAGTAAGTATCAACAAGGTTGCAACATTCATAAAGACATAACATCTAAAAACAACTTTATTCAACACCGTTAAGACATTTCAAATATTTAAATGACGATAATGCTATGCACTCTTTGATCTTTATCTCGCTTTCGCATTTTACCAGGTAATGCGGGTATTCATCCGTTAATGAATACCCATGCATGTGCCCTCCGCATGTGGACCAAGAGCCTATACATCACATGTATAGGACCTTTGCCCGTCATCACAATGACGGGACCTCTGTATCCATTGCCCACATTCCATGAATGCGGGACCTCAAGCTGTCATTACATATGACAGGACCTCAACATTGTACTCTTGGTCACCACGTGACCAAGTCTCAAAATGCTCCAACATGCATAAGAACTACAACATCATATTTCCAATATCATAACTCAATATGTAGTCGGGTATGTAAACAATAGCATCATGAAGGAACCTTAAACATAACTCGCAAGCATCAACACAACTAAAATCATCTCCACAACACATTCACATGGCAATGATGAACAATACACCACTCAATCATGACATGCAACCAATACTACACATAAACCGAATACTTGCCTCAACCGCGAGAACGGCGGACGCGAAGTGGGTGCTGCCTTGGGATCTCGCCACACTGGACAAGAAGATAACCCCAAACTAAGAATAGCATACTGGACCAAAATCATACATCACATTACAATCGAAATCGCTAAACTTCTTATCACGTCTAGCTTTTCTAATTTCTAGCGATCGGTCACTGCGGACAGCAGACTTCAAAAATTCATAACTTTCTGCTCAGGAGTCCAAATAGGATGATCTTGGACAATCTGAAAAGGTAATTAAAATGTCTAAATAAACTTAGTTGGGAGACCTCTGATTCGGCCATCTACCAGTCCTACCAATCTATTTAATCAGAGCAAACATTTCACGTCGGGTTTCGGACAGCGACAAAGAAACTATCAACGTTCAGTCCGAATTCAGTGATCTTTAGCTTTCCTGAAAGCTAAGAGGATTAGCCTCATTTTTCGTTATGGTGAGACCCTCTGGAAACCCCTCTAAATATGCGCTTCTATCAGGTTAACCAACACTAGCAATTCTGCTTCTCTCCAGAAACACAGAAATACTAATAAATTCATAACTTTGGCTACCGAAGTCCGAATGACTTGATTCTTGTCGGCAATGAGAGGTAACTACGATAGCTACAACTTTCTAGGAGACACCCAGACCCAAATCTGCCTCTAACCTAATTAAAATCGACAAACTTCACTGCTGCAGAATATCGACGAATTGACATCCGAAAATTAGACAACTAGAAATTGACCTAAAGCAAAGAACCACGGGTTACCCTTGCCGAAACGAAGAGAGCACACAGCGGGGATGATGAACACCATGCTTCCGCTGCGGATCCCTTCTTCTCCCTCTTCTTCTCTTCTCTTCTCCCTCTTCTTCTCTTCTCTTCTCCTCTCTCTTCTTCCTCTCTTTCTTTTCTCCTTCTTCTTCTTCTTTGGCCATTTTGCAATGGAGCTCCTTCTCCTCCTTGGCCAGTAGCAATGGAGGTGGTGGGGGATGGAGAAGGGCAAGGGAGGGTGGAGGGGAGGTGGAGAGGTGGAGAGGGGTGGCGGCACAAGGGGTGGAGGAGAGGAAAGATGGGGCGGCTAGGGTTTGGGGAGGGTGGCGCCTCCCCTATGGCCGGCCAGCCCCACATGGGCCTAGGCCCAAGCCCAGTTGCCCACAAACGCGGAAAACCCCTCTCATTTCCTGATTTGGTGTTTTACTAAAGAACCCTTCTCCCATTCAATTACTCTCTCCGATTTAATTAATTTCTCCCGACTAATCCTTTCAATATAATTTAGGGTATTACACATTTTTGTTAGCCAACGTACAAAAAAAATAGAAGAAAAAAACAGAGGAGAAAAACAAAAGACAAAAAAGAGACAGATGCAAAAAAGGAATTAAAAAGTGCTTGGCCGACATTGTTTTGTGAGCACACCTAGTTGGTATCTATTTTCAGATTATGCTATTTCATTGTTTTGAGCAATCTTATGCCCTATTTTATCTCATTGAGCAATTAGCTAGCGTCTCTCCATAACTTGTACAATACGAGCTAGTTGTTCATCACTTATATTTTTATATATTAGCTCATTCCTTTGATTGCACTAAGTTCCATCATCTTTGCGTGTGAGTTGCTTCGTTCTTCGCTTTTATCATAAGATCAGCGACTAGGCATTGAATTCTAGTTTGGATTGTTACCTAGCTTTACAATATCTAGAATTTCATATTGCATAGGTGAATAATTTTCCCTCCAAACTCCACAAATAAGCCATTGTTTAACAATGCTTGCGTAATTGAATTCGCTTAATCTATCACCTTGTGTTGTCCACCGTCACCAAAGTGTGTGTAGCTCTTCAATTCCATCAAGAACTCATAATAACTTCAGTCAGTAAGAGAAGGTGAGGTTGAGTGATTTCCACAAATAAAAATCCACATATATAGTTTTTCTTTGTTTGCACTAACCATGTCAGGGAAAGAAGGAGAACCAGCCTATGTTACACAAGCTGACCTTGAGAAGCTCACAAATGATTTCAACACTTAGTTGAATGACAACATGAGTGTCTTGAGGAGAGAGATACTGGAGGAGCTTCGCAAAGAGCGAGGCCCAGCTGTTGTCCATGACGAAGGCGTTGAGCTTGATGAGACCGATGAGGATAGGGCTGCACGATTCGCTAGGGAATCTCTAGCGGGTTGGGCCGCTACCAATGCGGTTCGACCACCCTTTCCCGGGTGTGGGGGAGGTGTTTTGGGCGCTGAACATGGCCAAGGGAGAGGCCGTGGTCGTGGCCGTGGCCGTGGACACGACGGTGCTACCCACATTGAGGACTTCAGCGATGACGTTTGGTTACACCGCAATGATAATTATCAACGCCATGGTCGTTGTCATGATGAGCAGCACGTGGAGAAAAAATTTGGGAAGCTCAAGTTCAATATTCCCAAATTTGAAGGCACTTCTGATCCAAATGCATATCTCACATGAGAGCTCAAGGTAGAAAAGATATTCCGGATGCACAATTATTCGGAAGAGAAGAAGCTACACATGGCGTCACTTGAGTTTAATGGGTATGCGTTGATTTGGTGGGAGCAAGTGTTGAACCAAAGAGAAGATAATGGAGAACCACCAGTTGCATCATGGGCTGAAATGAAGCAAGAGCTGAGAGCACGTTTTGTTCCTACCACTTATAAACGTGATCTTTTTGATAAATTACAGAATTTAAGGCAGGGTGGTCGCTCGGTAGAGGAATACTACAAGGAGATGGAGCAAGCTACGATTAGGGCACATGTGCACGAAGATGAATAGCAAATACTTGCGCATTTTCTGTTTGGCCTAAATAAAAACATTAAACGCATAGTGCAATATTAGCCCTACAGTATTGTTGTTGCCTTGGTGCATCAAGCGATAAAGGCGGAGAAGCAGTTACTAGAAGATGTAAAACCAGTACCAAGGACAGCATCATTCAACTTGAAAGCTCCATCATCTTCATCTAATGACACCAAAGCACGCTTCAGTTTGGGATGAGGTACATCTTCAGCTAGTACTAGTTCAAATAATAATGTTCGTTCTTCCTCGATTGCAAAATCAGCACCTACATCAAGTGAGAAGAAGGTGGCTCCATCCCTTGTGTCTTCAATTAATGCTATAGCAAAGAGTAGAGAAATTCAATGCTTCAAGTGTTTGGGCGTGGGCATATATCTAGGGAGTGTCCCAACAACCGAGTCATGCTTGTGACAGAAGATAGAGAGTTTGAATCTACAAGTGAAGATGAGGTTGAGCTCAGTCGTGAAAAGGAGAGATATGAAAATGCATCGGATGACAGTGTTGGGATTGATGTGTTGAGTTATAAAACGGGAGAGGCACTAGTAGTCACTAAAAATTTTAGCATGCTTGCACAAGAAGGAGATGCACATCCGCAGCGATTCAATTTGTTTCAAACACAAACCAAGGTAAACAACAAGGTAATCAAACTTATTATTGATGGAGGTAGTTGTTATAACTTGGCTAGCGTTGAATTGTGCGAGAAACTTGGTTTAAAGATGATGAAACATCTATGTCCATATCATGTGCAATGGTTTAGCAAATGTGGGGATGTGAAGGTTCAGTTTGTGGTGCATGTTACTTTCAAGATTGGTGATTATGAGGACACTGTTGAGTGTGATGTGGTGCCTATGACCGTGTGCCATTTGCTGTTGGGAAGGCCATGGCAATATGATAGAAGTGTGCAACATGATGGCCATTTCAATAGATATGCTTTTAAGTGAAAGGGGAAGACAAAAGAGCTTAATCCAATGACTCCTAGTCAAATACATGCTGAATTTCAGCAAAAGAAGCTTGCTAAAAATGAGAGTAAAAAGAATTAAAAGAATGACTTCCACACATCGGTGAGTGAGAGCCACAAGCCAAATATGAGAGGAAAAAGTAAGAGTGAGGGAGGGTTAGTTATGTTAGCCACAAAATCAGATTTAAGAGATGCGAGCACTAACCCATCAAAGATGCACTTTGTGCTTGTGTACAAAGATGCAACTGTTTTGCTTTCAACTAACGACTTAACCTCTCTTCCTAGTAGTGTTTCCTCTCTTTTGCAAGCATTTGAGGATGTGTTTCGGAGGAGATACCAGTGGGACTTCCGCCATTGCGTAGAATAGAGCATCAAATTGATCTAGTTCCCAACGTATCACTTCCAAACCGTCCACCATACCATACCAATCCGAAGGAGACCAAAGAAATTCAGCGTCAAGTGCAAGGGCTACTTGAGAAAGGGTATGTACGCGAAAGTCTTAGTCCTTGCGATGTTCCTGTAATTCTTGTTCCTAAGAAAGATGGTACATGGAGAATGTGCGTTGATTGTTGTGCCATTAACAATATCACTATTAGGTATCGTCATCTTATTCCTAGGTTAGATGATATGCTAGATGAACTTAGTGATGCTATTATATTCTCTAAAATTTATTTGAGGAGTGGATACCATCATATTAGGATGAAACTTGGTGATGAATGGAAGACTGCTTTTAAGACTAAATTTATATTGTATGAGTGGTTAGTCATACCATTTAGTTTATCTAATGCCCCTAGTACATTCATGCGATTGATGAATCATGTTTTAAGAGCTTTCATTGGTAAATTTGTTGTGGTATACTTTGATGATATTTTGATCTATAGCAAAACGATGGATGAACACATTGATCATACTAGACAAGTACTAGAAGTGCTTAGAAATAAGAAATTGTATGCTAATCTTGATAAATGCACTTTTTGTACTAAAAAAGTTGTGTTTTTAGGCTATGTTGTTTCTGGACAAGGCATTGAGGTAGATGAATCTAAAACTGAAGCAATTAAGAATTGGCCTACCCCTGTGAATGTTAGTCAATTCAGAAGCTTTCATGGCATTGCTAGTTTTTATCGTCGTTTTGTTAAATATTTCAGTACCATTGCTGCCCCGTTAAATGAGTTAACTAAAAGGGTGTTGTGTTTGAATGGGGTGCACTACAAGAAAAAACTTTTCAAGAGCTAAAGAAACGTTTAATTGAAACTCCATTGCTTGTTTTGCCTGATTTTACTAAGACTTTTGAAATTGAATATGATGCTAGTGGAATAGGTATTGGTGGTGTTTTGATGCAAGAAGGGAAACCCGTAGCATACTTTAGTGAGAAACTAGGAGGTGCTCAATTGAACTATCCTGTGTATGATAAAGAATTGTATGCTTTGGTAGGTGTGCTTAAAACATGGCAACATTATCTTTGGCCTAGAAAATTTGTTATCCACTCTGATCATGAAGCTTTGAAATATTTGATAAGCCAAGCTAAATTGAACCGTAGACATGCTAAGTGGGTAGAATTCATTGAAATTTTCCCATATGTTGTTAAGTACAAGAAAGGAAAAGAGAATGTGGTAGTTAATGCTTTATCTATAAAGAATGTGGTTTTAACTCAATTGGAAGTAAAAGTTCCTGGATTAGAGAATTTGAAAGATTTATATGCTTTCGATAGTGAATTTTCATAACCATATTCTAAATGCAAAGATGGGAAAGGATGGGACAAGTTCCATGTTCATGATGGGTTCTTATTTCGTGCTAACAAATTATGTATTCCATATTCGTCTGTGCGTTTGCTTTTACTGCAGGAATCTCATGCAGGTGGATTGATAGGATACTTTGGGAGAGAAAAGACCTTCATGATGCTAAGCGATCACTTTTATTGGCCTAAAATGAGGCGTGATGTCGAAATGTTTGTATAGCGATGTGTGACATGCCACAAAGCGAAATCTAAACTTAATCCACATGGTTTATATACCCCACTTCCTGTTCCTAGTGTACCTTAGGAGGATATTAGTATGGACTTTGTTTTAGGATTGCCTAGGACTAAGAGGGGAAGGGATTTAGTTTTTGTAGTTATGGATATGTTCTCAAAAATGGCATATTTTATTCCCTGTCACAAAAGCCACGATGCGTTGCATGTAGCTAACTTGTTTTTCAGAAAAATTATAAGATTGCATGGCATGCCAAAGATGATTGTTTCAAATCGTGACGTCAAGTTCGTGAGCTACTTTTGGAAGACTTTATGGGCTAAGCTTGGGACAAAGTTGTTATTCTCAACAATTTGTCACCCACAAACGGATAGACAAACGGAGGTGGTGAATAGAACACTTTCAATGCTACTACGAACGATGATCAAAAAGAATCTAAAAGAGTGGGAAGATTGTTTGTCACATGTGGAGTTTGCGTACAATAGAGCGGTACATTCTACTACTCAATTGTGCCCGTTCGAGGTGGTGTATGGTTTTAAACCAATTGTGCCACTTGATTTGCTGCCACTGCCGCAACTCGAACATGCTAATATGGAGGAGTCAAAGCGTGCTGAATATGTGAAGCAAATTCATGTCAAGACTAAATAAGAAATTGAAAAGAAGATATGTTACTATGCTGAGAAGGCGAACAAGTCAAGAAAGAAGATGCTATTTGAACCGAGTGACTTAGTTTGGGTGCATCTACACAAAGAACACTTTCCAGACAAGTGTAAGTCCAAGTTGATGCCCCGAGGAGATGGTCCATTTATAGTACTTGAGAAGAGCAATGACAATGCATATAAGATAGAGCTTCCGGGTAATGATTATGTTGTGAGTTCTACCTTCAACATTGCTGATTTGTCACCATTCTTTAGGCCGGAAGAATCAGAGTCGAGGACGACACCTTTTCAAGAGGGGGAGGATGATGAGGACATCCCGCCGATTGGACCGATTACATGAGCACAAGCTAAAAAGATTAATCAACAGGTGAACTCGCTCCTAATTGAATTTGGTTTTTATTTACATGAGAACTGGTTACTATCTAATGCTAGTATTTTAATTGTTCTCAGGTTTACGCGTGAGGAGACTTTGGAGCTCGAGAAGATTATTTGTTGTCTAGTAGTACGTGGCCAGCCAAAGGTGCGGGAGGACGGATATTTTCATATTTCAATATATTCTTGATTCTAGGGTTTGAGCAATATTGCCCCCACTAGAATTGGGAGTTTCAATCTATTGTGTCGTTCCGTTATTCTTGTGAATCCTTGTGTTTTGCAGGAGCAGCAACACATCTACTTTGTGTGGTCGGTAGACGGGATCACGAGCGTGTGGTTGGGCAAAGTCTTTTGTCGTAGGTTACTGTTTTGACAGTGGTTGGCGCCATCGATTCGTCGGGTTGTACTGATCCAAAGTTATCATCGATCCTACGTCGTGAAGATCGGACGTCCCCCGTATCACGCAAGAGGGGAGCCTCGGAGTATGTTCTGACCTATAGAAGGTGAAACCTTAGCGGGCGTGACTACTTTAGAATGTTGCATTGTAAAGGCCTTGATACATGCTCTAGACTGCTTACCTAAGATAGTGAGCAGTAGTATCGACGGATGTCAAACAAACTAGAGAAGTTGTGTCTTGTGGGTAAAGTTGTACAACCTCTGCAGAGTGTCAATCTATTCAAATAGCCGTGTCCATGGTCATAGACATGCTAAGCAAAGCCTTTCACAGATTAGACTATGTTTTGTTTTAAAAATGTTTTAACAAAAATGATTTCATGGATGTTTATTCCATGTGGAGAATTTGGGCAGAAAGCCTGGTGCAAGGGGGTAGTCCTTCACCACTTGTGTACGGAGACAGGGCATTGGCATATTTCCACACCACTTTATGCCCAATTGCCAGAATACCACTCCATGTCTCGATGACATGTGGCCCTGGGACCCACATGTCATTAAGACATGGAGTGGCATTCTAGCAATTGCACATAAACTTAATAGCAAAACTTCAATAATCCCTTGAACTTAGTATTGTATTTAATGTCAAATGTTCTTTTTGCACAAATAACCTTATAAGCCTTCCTTTAATATTATCCATGCATGCATTAACTCTGTTATTGGGTGTAACTTGCGAGCACGGTAGTTGTGCTCATACTTGCTTTATACAAATAAATTTCAGAGGAGAAGGACTTTTGCTACCGGTGTGGATCTCGACGACTAGACCGCTACCCCAGTCGATTACCTGTGGCAAATCAGCTGGACACTACTACGTTTTCTTCGTCTTCCGCTGTGTTCTTTATTGTTGGCTTGTAAGCCTCTCTTGTAATAAACTCTGTTGATTATTAATAAAGTTGTGCAAATTATGGATGTTACCATATCTGTTTACTATGTGAACTAGCTACTGATCATGGGACTAGTTCAGTAATACACAAAGGATTTGAGAGTATTAATCCTGGGTCCGACAGTAGATCAAGTTTTGTTGGCTAACTGGAGTGTTGTTTTGGTGATCATTTTGCTTTGATCTCTTGTTGGTCAAAAGTATTATCTGTTGTCTTTTATTTGAAGATCCTGTCGGCAAATAAGTAAAACACTATTTTAGAGCTCAAAGTTTGAATTAATATTGTTAAACTAAATTAAGCGAGAATGCCAAGATTAAATCTTGTGCAACTCTACATCTGAGAGCAATATCAAAATGTTAAATCTTAGTTTTATGCTGATTTTATTTGTTCACATGATGTTTGCGTTGAGCATATTATTCCTTTTAAATGACTTGGAGGATTTACATATTTATATATCAATTATGACATTTAATTGATGCTGGAATTATGCTTTATTTACAATTAATTGTGTTGGAATTAATTCTAGATTTATGCCAAAACCGTCTTCTTTACAACAATTCAGATGGGGAGGAGGGGTAATTAAATTGAAATGTTGTGATACTCACGAAGCAGATAGCAATCAAGTATAATAAGTAATTATATAACTTTGCAAATTTACCCTCTTCTTATATCATCCTGTGCATGGCCTCTGTCCGCGGGACTCCCTGCATTTGGACCATTGTGCTCCCTGTGACGACTCTGGGGAGGACAAAACATTTGCATGGATTGTCAGGAAGGGATCAAGTTCAAGGAGGGCAAAGAAAGGAGCCTCCTACCGACAGACTATGAAGGAGGGTTGCAACAATTATGATGGTTCTAATCCACAGTGCTCCAAGAACAATGGTCCAAATGCAGGGAGTCCTACGGACATAGGCCATGCAGAGCTATCACAGATGGTTTTATCTACAAATCGTCTGTGATATATAAGCTATCACAGATGGTTTCATCTACAAACCATCTGTGATAGTCTGCTATCACAGATGGTTCTGAGTTAATAACCATTTGTGATAGTCTGCACCACAGACAGTTCAAAAACTATCTTTGATGACCTCATGTTATTACTGATCCATAAACTCGAGACGACTCATGAAACCGTCTGTAATGACATTTTTGAATCGTCTGTGATGGCATTTTCTGCAGTAGTGCATGTTCGCTCTCAATGGCTAAAAATTCCCACATTAAACGGTGAAAAAATAGAAAGATCTAAACCGTCAATCGTGGTGGATGCAGATTATAACGGTCTAGATTAAAAGAATAAGTCCATATCAAGTACAATAAAGCTAAAATTCAGAATTAAAAAATAAAATAAAATCAGCAATTTGATATCCATACGAGTTTCTAAGTAAAAGAGTCCATGTCAAATACAATAAAATTAAATTCGAAAAAATTAATATTAAATGAGATGTTTGGTTAGTAAGGTAGTCATAACGTTGAGTTGGCCAACATTAAAGAACAGAAGTGGCCGACACGACAAAATAGGACATTGAGCACGTTTAACATCATGCATATGTATGTACATGCATGCATCCATACAAATAAAAGCACGGGCATACAAAAGCAATGAAGCAAAGAGCTCGAAGTAGAGATAAAACAGTCGTAGGGAATAGGCGAGGATCGGTGTTGGTTGCATGTGTATGCGTGTTTTATGTCGTAACGGTCAACAATAAGCAATAATTGGAGAGAAGTAGAAGATAACTACGTAGTAGAGTATTACATTGAAAGGGATAGCAATTGAGGGGGATCGATCAAGATTGCTGTTTGTTGTTGGATGTTGAAACAAAAAAGAAGAATTGATCAATAAAACTGACTTATAAATAGGGGGAAAACAAACAATCCACACAGATACCAATGTTGATTACGTGAATATTATGTAATAAATCTAGCTGCATAAATACACGGACAGGCCACCGTGCTAGATTTTATCATAAGACAGATAGTCTGAACAGTAGTATACTATATAACTAACAGTACTAGCTAGCAAGAATTAAAACAGTTCTGGAAATAACAAATGCATGCGATCGACTGCTGGAGGCAGGCCGAGGTGGCTGACATTAATGCACTGCTGCCGCATTGTTTGAACGGTTGCTGACTTGTGATAAATTAAAGCTGTATGTAGTATGGGATCATCTCTTTTGGTACGTACGTATAGCTTTCGACCGATATCGATCTATATATCCAGATGGAAGTCTATATTACATGCCATTCATGCATATATATATATATATATGTGTGTGTGTCCGAGTGCAATGTATACATATGCATGGAATGCCGAACAGCACTGACTCACACAGCTTGATGTATGAAATCGATCGATCGATCAGCACACCAAAAATGTTGCCCATGCATGGATTAATTTCTTCTACTGATCACTAGTACTCCTGTTCGCCATGTATGCCGAAGCCGGGGTATACAACTTGCTAGGTGCAGAGGCCGGTGATTAAATGAGACGCGTTCGGCAAGCATGGCTGGCTGTTGATGTCACTGCTATAAAAAAAAAAGTTAATATTAAACGTCTCATCACATACGGTTGACCAAAATCGTCTGTATTACATGCAATCACAGACGATTTTGGTTTAAAGATCATCTGTGTTACTGACTGCGTTAAAAACCGCTTGTGAAGAGATAGTATCACAAACGGTTCAAATTAAAAACCGTCTGTGATCACGACGATTCTAACAAGAACCATCTGTGATACTACTAAATTCACATACGGTTATTTATTGGAACCATCTGTAATTACAAACAATTGAATAGCCGATTTCGACCACTCCTGATCGGGCCGGATTGCTTTTTTAAAGTGGTCAAATTGAAGCTGATTTCTCCAACAAAAGAAAGCAAAAGAATGCGCCTTGTTTTGTATCATGTGTAACTTCACTGTCTTGACGTGTAACCTCCGATCAGCAGAAGAATGCGCGCAGAAGTAGCTCACGTGATCGATCGATCAGAAGTTACATATCATAGACAGTGAAGTGATCACCTGATTGTAAGGATATGATCTTCTAACAATTTCTTGAAGACTTTAAATCCATAGACCAAATTGACTTGCTGACGACCTAAATTGAAGTACTCATCGATGAATTTTGTTATTTCCATGCATGCACGGTGGTCTAAAAGTCAATTTGTTCCGTGAATTTTATCTTACTAGAAGGGTATGGAGATGAGAACTTTAAGAAAAAATGGAAGTAAAAAAAGATGGAAAGTTTGTGAGTGATTTTTTCTTAGTTTTGCCCTTCTAATGGTTATTTATAAGCTTAATTAACAACTTGTGGCAAGATTAAATTAACGAATAAAGATGGAAGTCCGACGGATATGATTTATTAGAATCTGCTCCTAATAAATCATTGGTAACCAAAACATCACCGTCTTTTCGGGAATTATTTTCTACAAATATGGTTGACGCTCCTTTTTATATGTTTACAACTTAATGCTCATTACTAACGGTTTTTAAAAAGAATCATCTATGATTACAAACGTCACAGACGGTTTTTATTAAGAACCGTTTGTGATAATTCAATCTTTTGGCCCGCGCGATGCGTCTCTTTGTCTTGCTCCCACGCGATGCGTCTCTTCGTCTCGCCAACCGACATTACTCTTTGTCTCACGCGTCGACGTTACGATGTGTCTCTTCGATGTTATATAAGAATGATCATCGCGCGCCATAGTGAGCACGCATGGTATTGAATACGTACACCATGGTGAGCACGCGGAGCATGACGGTGAGGACCAAGGCGAGGAGGTCGGCGATCGCCGTCGCTCTTCCTCACGATATCATCGTTCACATCGTCGGCCTCGTGGCCACAAGCTCTCCTCAGCCCATAGCTGATCTCTGTAGCCTACAAGCCACGTATATATACGTACATATTTATACCTATAAAAATATGTACTATTATTTATTCTGACGTCTTGAATTGTGTACGTATGTATATTTGAGTTGCAAGGCCATATACAAGACGTCCAAGGAGGGTGCCGTGAGGAGGCGTGTGGCACTGAAGCAGGAGAAGGCGATCAAGTGGCTGGAAAACGAGCGCTACCTCGCCGTCGTCAACACCTGGCCGGCACCGGCAACCCGAAGGTTTGCTTCATCGTCGGCCTCCCGCTTGTCTTCGCGCACCAGGACATGCAGCGCGGCCTCGTGTGTCTCAAGCGGGCGGCCGATGTCGGCCACAAGGCCGCGGCCTACGTGCTAGGCCTCCTCCTCTACACGGCCAGTGAGACGCGCGACGTTGGGAAGCACTACATGAGCCAGGTCGAGGGCGAGCCGGCCAACAGCGGGTGCAAGATGGCCAAGAGGACCAACCGGGAGTGCAACGGTGCTGGAGGCTCGCTGCGAACGCGATCCAGGAGGCGGCGTGGAAAAAGATGGCAGGGCCGCTGGGTCGGATGTGGGCGCTGTCGGAGGACGGCCACCGGTGCACGAGCATCGACTGCTGTGTGACGTAAGGGTGGGATGATTACGTCATCTTCGTAGCGATGACTGTAGGATTAGGCATGAGTATGCCAAGTTCTTTGCATAGGTGTTAAACTATTTGCCATAAAATTAAATACAATGTACATGACGACATTAATTATTGACCGATAAAAAACAAGTATATCCCTTTGTCTTTAATTTTACTATTTATTACCCTAGAATTTACTTATTTATTGTGAAGTAGGTACCTCATGTGGTTATGTACCCGCGACTTGTTTTAATTAGTTAAATGCACGGAGAACACCAAAACATCACGCCAGTAAAAATGGTTATATATTGGAACCGTATCACAAAAGGTTCTATATTGGAACCATCTGTAATGTGTATTTATCACAGACGGTTCTTAACACAAACCGTCTGTGATAATTTTAGACTTCACAGACGGTTCATATTGAAAGCCATCCATGATATCCCTTTATTAATAAGAGCCCGTTAGGGTTTGCGTCTTAACTCGTCACTCCCCTGTGCCCTTACTCCCGCCCGTTCCCCTCCCCACCCGAGTGCCCCCGACCTCGACGCCGCCGCCCAAAGCTTCCTCCCTGACGTTCGCCCCCAAGTCGCGCCTTCTCCCCGACCCCATCGCCGTTGCCGCCCTTCTTCCCATAGTCGTCGGTTGTGACACCACGGTTCACTACACAAGACACTTTTATGATAAGAGTGTCTTATGCAGTGTCACCGTCATGACACAACTACGGTGACGCTGCTGCTACCGCCACCGCCGCCGGTCTAATCGACCTCCTCCCAGCCAAATCCACCTCCCTGCCGCTAGACCTGCCTTCCCCTCTTCGTCCTCTCCCGGCGTGTGCAACGCCGGCTATCTCGCCACCAACCTCCCCCGGCTACCTCTCCACCGACCTCGGCCTCGGCTACCTCACCACCAACACCGACGATGTCGACCTCGTCCCCCGACGTTTGAGTTTGAGTTGTTTACATTCTCTGTTGCTTCAGTTTTTGGGTTTGAGTTTGACTTGTTTACTTATATGGGTTGTTGTTGCTAACATGAAGGAGATGGATGTGGTGAGCTACCGCCGGCGGTCGATTTGCCGTTTGTACTGGGGTAACTACTCCCCTTTACTCTCTATCTCTTTCCCTCCCCTTGCTCTGTGATATGGGTGATGAATGATGTGGGCTATGGTAGGTGTTTTGTGATGGTTGGATAATATAGGTGGGTTCTTTGTGTATGATGTTGGTTCATGAGATGTATGTTCCTATATGGTATTCTTCTTTTGAAAGCTGCAATTAACTTTTCAGATTTGTAAAAGTTGGGCTAATTTGTAAAGCTGCAATTAACATAGAAATTATTTATTAATTGGTGTGCTGGAAATTAAATATGCTGAGATAGTGTCTCTTTTGCACTGTTAATCAAAAGATCATTTGTTGATTGAAAGGTTAATTGGTTGTCCTGATATAGTTCTTGACATATTAGTAAAGCATTAAATTTTGAGCTCAAAGTGTGAGCTTTATGCTGATTTCATTAGTCTACGTGTGGTATATGTTGTGCATATTATTCATAACTCTTCTCTATAAAGTCTCTAAACAGTGGCTACTTTTATCTTTAAAGTCGACTTCATATATATATATATATATATATATATATATATATATATATATATATATATATATATATATATATATATATATATATATATATATATATATATACTCGTAATCCTTTGTTAGCTAACTCGAGGCCTGAATTCAACTAGCTAGCTCACTCCTTGGGCGGCATTCATATCCTAAACATGCAGGTGAACCACGGCCTATTTCATCGGTTCACCTGCCTACTTCATCGAACCTGATACACTGAAATGTGTGATTTGCTTCATGCCAATCTTTCAAGTGCTTGTAGAATCCTTCTACTGCTATTACTTCTGAGGCCGTGGTCTAGGATCCTTCAACTCCCCCACGCGTGATTGTGTATACACCTGCATGTACTCCTCTAACACATATGAAATAACAGTAACACAAGTTAAATTGTAGAGTGTACTTGGGCGCATCACGCTGGGTCTCGGACATTATTGCTTAGCTGTTAAAAGATAAGGTTTAAAATATTTTTGCTTACGTACGCGGAGCAGACATTGATTTTTTTTTTCTAACTTAATCTATCCCTAAATTTGAATATGGCGGTAATAGAATTTTATCTCTTGCAAGAAAAAGATTAAAATGGATGTCCTGCCATCTTACATAAATCAGATAGTACTGTCCAAAGAGAAGAAAAGAAGAAACGAAACTGTATGACAACAATTAATCAAGTGCCTAGCTGCCCCGGCCAAATCTAATTATCGCATTAATTAATTAATTGGGTAGGAATGGAGTGGCGATGGGCCGCAAGAAGACTCCAGTCACTCCGCTATATATACGACGAGATGATCCCTATAGACTCCTTGCCTATAATCTTGACACCTTTCAAACGCTTCTTGCTTGCTTATATCTGCATTCCATCCATCGGCTAGATATATACCCATTCATGCGCTTAGAACAAGTAGTCATTGTTGTTCGCATCGAACATACGCACGTACGACGTCTCGTCCAAGACGTGTGCAGCTAGCTCTGCGTAGGCATCGCCAGCGAGGATGGAGTGCATGGAGGAGGAGGAGCCGCCGGCGGTGGCGGCGACGTTCACCGGTGAAGAAGGCGCCACGACGTCGTCGGAGAGGAGATTGCCGCCGCCGCTCACCCACGACGACAACCGCGTCTTCCTCCAGATGCTCCGGGAGAAGAAGGAAAGGTACGCATATATATATATATATATATATGTATATGCGCGTCGATCTATGTGTGGTTCGAGACTAGTGCGAGATTGAGCTAACTGTGATGGTGCTTGTTGCGTGCATGGCTCACGTACGCGCGTACGTACGTGCGAACGCGTGGATGCACGGTGAATCGGTGATGGATTCTCAGGCTGGGAGCTGGAGCGGCGAAGGTGGAGGTGCGGTTCGAGAAGCTCACCGTGGAGGCGGACGTGCGCGTCGGCCGCCGCGCCGTGCCGACGCTGCTCAACTGCGCCATCAACGCCGCCCAGGTACGTATACTGTCGACAATATTGCCATGAATTCTCTACTGCCGTTAATTATTTGCGAATCTTGTTGCTTGCTGAGTGTTTTTTTCCCCCGAATTGAAAGTGCTTTCGCTTTCTCTCTTCTTGGATGCATAGCTTGCATTGCAACTGTTTTAGAGAGAGAGAGAGAGAGAGAGAGAGAGAGAGAGAGAGATTCGCGTGGATTCGTTGAGGCACGTCGAAGGGGTTGTGATCCATAGATCAGTTAAGGTCCGTGTAGGTTACGGTGTGTGCATGCATGAGGGAAGGTCGAGGAGATCGAATCAAGTGCTAGGACGATTAACTTTTGGGTCGTTTGTTCACTGAGCAAAACTAGTTGGTTAACTAGTTAACTTACTAGTAGATATGCTACTGCTAACTCTGGTACCTACAACGCAGAGAAATAGAATGATTCCCTTGATCGCTGCATGTGTTTAGTTAATAGATATGTTTGGATTCACGACTGATACAGTGAATAGTACTCTAACTCAAATAATTAGCTAGTATGGCTATGCGACATAATTGTTTTTTTCGAGAATAACTATGTAACACATAGAGATCAACCTTCTCTACACAGCATGTACCCTACTGGTAAATTACTGGCTAGTTGTCTATCTTTAAAAAAAACACTAGCTAGTTGTCATGTGGAAATCCCAGTGTGTGATGTTGTAATACTTCACTCTTGACGTTGTACTGTGTTGTATATAAGCCATTTTTAATGCTAGATTAAATTATATTGAATTGGGCGATGATTTTTACGTGAGTCTTATTTTATCACATAAGAAAGAGACCTGTCAACTTTAGCTGGCCCTTGTTATGTAGTACTATCTTATTACTAAAGAATAAGGGAGGATATAGTTAGGACCAGGGATCAAAATCATGATCGGTAACCGTCAGTAACCGGATTTACCGGTGGGGACCGGGATCCTAAAAATCAGCCAAAATCTTTCAAATTCAAAATCCCAGTAGTTAGATCCTAAATTCAAATCTCAGTAGTCGAATTTCGAGCGATTTTTTTCCAGAATTTCCGGTTACCGGCCGGTCGGAGAAATAGCGCCGGGCAGTTTTTGTTCCGGTTTCGGTTTTTGTTCCGGTTTCGGTTTTTGGATCCTTGGTTAGGACCACATCTTGGTATAAATAGGATTGCCCCCACCAAGTCTACCTGAAACTGAGCATTGTCATGGGGCCCTTTCAGCCAACTTGCAAGAGATCGTTCCAAACCCTGACGATATTTTCGAGGATTTAAGACATGGCCTGGGCAAGTCAACGTACGGTATTTCAGATTTTAGAGGCAGCAATAGTAGTAGTAGTAGTTCAGATCTAACCTGGCTTTTCCTGAGCTGCAAGCTCCGAGTTTTGCAGTCGGCGTCGTCGACGACAGCAGCGATGACGATGGCGATACATGCTTCAATGCGAGCTTGTCCCCAGGCCCGAATTGTTGCTTGTTCCTTTCCCCTGAGAGAAAACAGATCAGAACACTGAGCACGTACGTCTCTCAGATCGGATCATTCATAATTAAGGTCAAACACATCGAATTCTCATGGTGCTGCAAGCCATTTGTTTGATAAACCTAGTCTTATAGAGAATATCACAAGCCAGTAGCCACCACTCAGCCGGCTAGTTGAGTGAACAGTGAGCACTGCTAACCTGCTTTGGCCGGACTTGTCCCAAAATTGTTGTTTTCCTCTTGCAAACGTAAGAAGGTCCCGCCGCAGTTATTGGAAGTGGTTGGCAAATGCAAATAATACAAAGAAAACGAGATTAGTTCCTTGGAAGCATGAATATCGATTGCATACTGTTAGTATTGTTTAATCATGTTTGTGGAGATTCTGACAAGTCTGTCGAGCCTGCCTTTGAGCAGTTTAGCCAAGATTCGTTTTGACCGCAGCTGCTAACGTAGGCAGATCCAACATAACTATGATTTTTACCTTTTCTTGGTACATTCCAAACCTTCTTAGCAGTTGATTTATCAGGAGAAGTGATCCTTTCGTTGGTCAATTGTCCATCCCCTTTGTAGAAAGCACAGCACACGCCAACATCTCTTCTTAGATACCACACAAAGTCTCCCTACACAGGAGAGTTGACTCTGAGCACGCGCCTAACACAGCCAAATATCCAAGATTACCTGCACAGAAGGTTCAGAAGTTTGGAAATTGTAGTGTAAAGCGACAAATAGATGGATTACGTGCAAATCACAGCACTCTGCCGAAAAAAGAAGAAGAAAGATTTGATATGCTTACCATTTGATAGAGGTACTACGAGCACAAGTGCACAACAAAAGTGCAGCACTAATTCTGGGCTTGCGTTGGTGTCCACCGATTTTCGAAGTACACACACTGTACGTTCAGTAGAAAAGTACGTACCCTCACTCTGTGAGGCCTGGAATACCTCCAATAAATTCCTAGAGTGTGTTGGGGATGCGCACGCGTGTGTGTGCGTGGGTGGTGTGTGTTGAGTGTATGTGTCTATCTTATACTCTCACAAAAAAATACTTCTGGGGTTAGCACGTCTGTTACAACAAAATATAAAGCAGGTTGAGACAGCGAGTCTGTATTTTAACCCAGTTAAATTGAACAAATGCATTTAAGTCTGTTTCCAGAACCAAAATGAAAATGTGTGTTCTGGTGCTGTCATGCATTTAACAAATTCTAAAGTACATATATACGTTTAAATGCAGATGTTTCCTTTGCTACGCATATTAATTATTTTGTAAGTCACATTAAAACCATATTCTAAAAGAACAATTTATTTTGTTATGCAGGAATTGGCAACATCTTGGAACATGTGTACTACAAGGAAAAGACCCATCAAAATTATAAATGACGCAAGCGGGATAATTCGACCATCAAGGTAAGTGCCTCTCTAGTTCTTACTAACTCAAAAGTGAAGATATAGACATAGACACCATTCTATGTCAAGATAAGTGTTCTATACTTCTATTGAATTTAACAGAGGAGTTATTAAGAAACACATGTAACTTCATAAAGTACCACAATAAAATGTATATCGTTCACAAAAGATAAAAAGAAGGATGATCTATCCTTTTATTTCATTAATTTCCTCACCTAAGACACTGAAATTTTGTGATCCCATTCTGTGATCAGGATGACACTTCTTCTAGGAGCACCTGGTTCGGGGAAAACGACTTTTTTAAAAGCATTGGTGGGAAAGTCAGATTCTTCTTTGAAGGTAGACTGAGTTATCTACATGCCATCAAAAGTACCTATCAACAAAAAAAAATGCAAAAAATAAAAATAAAATAATGCATAGCATGGACAAATAAAAATATATTTTCTTGATCATGTAACATTTCTTAATAGCTCAAAGGGAAGGTCATGTACAATGGAGAAGCAGTGAATTCGTCGACACCTCAATATCTGCATGCTTACATTAGCCAGTATGATCTTCACCATGCTGAAATGACTGTAAGAGAGACTATTGACTTCTCATCCAAGATGTTGGGAACCAATAATGAATTTGGTAAGATACCGTCTTGTATATGGTGTGCTATTCATTTTACAGATCAGATACAACTTTAGTGTACGTATATGCGCTAATTTATAACAAAATCAAACACTGTAACTCAAGAAGTACTATTCATGGAAATATGCAAGGTGTATTAATCTTTGCACGACAAATACTAACACAAGGTTCCTGTTTGAAATGACCACCTCAGACATGCTGGGAGAAGCAATAAGAAGAAAAAAGGGTGTCATCAATAAAGTTGACCAAGATATTGACTCATTTATTAAGGTGGTTAATTTTGTTTTCCTCTATTTTTAGCGAAAACTGGATTTCTACTTTTTGTTTAATTACTTAAACATCTGTTTTGCACAGGCCACCACATTTGGAGAAGGAAGCAACCTTACAACAAACTATATTATCAAGGTAAGTTTTCTACTTGTTCAATTTATTATTTCTCTTGACAACATAATCATCAAATTTGCGTACATGCAGATACTTGGTTTATCCGAGTGTGCTGATACCCTAGTGGGAGACGAGATGAGAAGAGGCATATCAGGAGGACAAAAGAAAAGAGCCACAATCGGTAAGCATTTTACCTTTTTCTACTATGTATTTCGTTCCTACACCCTCTATTGTCACTTCCTAGAGTGCACTTCCTAGTCAGACTTTATGTTATAAACTTATAATACATATATAACTACCAGTCATGTATAGCTTCACTGGCAGCGTGTCTTTCCTATACGGAAGAAAGCACAAGTAAAATTTTACCACCTCAAGAACTTATTGTATGAAATAAAATAAAAAAATTAACAGCGCAGAAATACTCACGGTTAAAAAATATGCTTGTAGCTATCAAGTCAGATGGAAGCAACTAGCGAAAAAAGAAGAATGAGGACCTGAGTAAAGAGATATCTAATTGGCAACTAACCATACTTCACAATGAACTCCTTAATGCAGGAGAGATGCTAGTTGGTCTAGCAAGATGCTTCTTTATGGATGATATATCAACAGGTCTAGATAGCTCCACTACGTTCGAGATCATGAAGTTTCTCCAACAAATGGCTCATTTGATGGATCTCACAATGGTTATTTCCTTGCTGCAACCACCTCACGAGACATTGGAATTATTTGACGACATAATCCTTTTATGCGAGGGGAAAATTGTATACCATGGTCCTCGAGAAAATGCTACCGATTTCTTTGAAACTATGGGATTCAAATGCCCCAGAAGGAAGAATGTAGCTGATTTTCTTCAAGAGGTATTCCATTATCAATTATAATAATAAGGAACTGAAAAATAAGACTATTGCTAACAATTGATCCTCCTTACTAAATTACTGTATTTTAGGATAACCAATGCATTAGTCACAAGGTAAAACAGGCAGTAGATGACTCACAATTCCACGTAGTTCCACCAAATCAATTATTCTGTAATATGTACTTGTGCATCACAACGGAACAAGCTAACAGTAACTTTTCTGCAATTGGTCAGGTAACCTCGGAGATGGACCAAAAGCAATACTGGGTTGGTGATGAAAATAAGTATCAATACCATCCAATTGAAATATTTGCAGAATCCTTCCGTGCCTCCTATCTTCCTCGACTTGTAGATGACAATCTGTGCAGGTCAAACAATACTGGAAAGAGCAAGGAGGTAAAAACAAATGCAAGTCGCAGGATCTCCAGATGGAATATTTTCAAGGCATGCTTTTCAAGGGAAGTACTGCTTCTAAAAAGAAACTCTCCAATGCATATATTCAAGACCATACAGATAACTGTTCTCGCTTTTGTGATCTCAACACTTTTCCTTCGAACAAATATGAACCACACTTCTGTACTTGATGCCAATAAGTACATGGGAGCACTCTTTATGGCTGTTGTGATTGTAAACTTCAATGGCATGACTGAAATTGCAATGACAATAAAGCGGCTCCCCATCTTCTACAAGCAAAGAGAGTTACTAGCATTGCCAGGATGGGCACTCCTTTCTTCAGTTTTCCTCATTAGTCTACCAATGTCACTTCTAGAGACAGGTCTTTGGACCGGCTTAACCTACTATGTGATTGGCTACGCACCTTCCCTTATCAGGTAGTCCTCTTGGCCTTCTATACCTAAGGAATAAGGATCTTAGTTACTTGAGTAGACTGAAGTAACAGAGAAGTTCCTTCGCTTCTGGCAGGTTCATCCAGCACTTCGTTGTACTTTTTGCCGTGCATCAAATGTCAATGGGACTGTATCGCTTCTTAGCAGCCATAGGAAGGACGCAAGTAATGGCCAACATGCTAGGGACTGCAGCTCTTATAGCAATCTACATACTTGGAGGCTTCGTCATATCAAAAGGTTAGATGATTTAGCTCAGAATACCTCGGGAAGTATGGCAACTCTGTAATGCAGGACAAGTTTTAAGGCTTATGTGCAACTAAAATGCTCACCAATTTCATACACTGAACAGATGATCTCCAACCATGGTTGCGCTGGGGATATTGGACATCCCCGTTCACCTATGCACAGAATGCAGTCGCCCTGAATGAGTTCCTTGACAAAAGATGGTCTACAGTAAGCACTCGTCTCAACACTTGGAATTGCTCGTCTAAAAAAATGCTAACCCCGTGCTAGTATATCCTTCCCAAAGTACACTTAACATTCTTGATCAAAGGCATGAAACCCATATAAATTAGTTTTCACCTAATGACGATGGTCTTGGATGCTGATAGGAATTTCATTATACAAATGCAAACACCGTCGGTGAAGCTATCCTCAAGATCAGGGGGCTGCTCACAGAGTGGCACTGGTACTGGATTTGCGTCAGCATTTTATTTGGATTCTCGCTGGTCTTCAACATCCTCAGCATATTTGCATTAGAGTTCATGAACTGTATGTATACCAAGCAATTAAAATCTCATAAATGTTGAACTAGGAATACGAACGATACTCATCCTTCTTGTTTATCATTTGCAGCTCCACACAAGCATCAAGTTAACATCAATGCCACCAAGATGAAGGTAGAGTACAACAGCCAGACAGTTGGAAATGGCAATGCATCAACTGATCAAGTCATCCTCTCATTTCGGCCTCTCTCCCTTGTATTTGATCATATCAACTATTTTGTCGACATGCCTAAGGTAAGCTCTTGACCACATCAGACCTTACCAAATAGTTACATCCATTCTAGTTACCCACTGACCAAAAGTATGCATATCTTCCACCAGGAGATGGCAAAATATGGTGTAACGGATAAAAAGCTTCAGCTGCTACAAGATGTCAGTGGTGCTTTCAGGCCAGGGGTGCTAACAGCTCTGATGGGGATCACTGGCGCTGGAAAGACAACACTGCTCGATGTCTTGGCTGGAAGAAAAACTGGAGGATACATTGAAGGCACTATTAGGATAGCAGGCTACCCAAAGAAGCAGGAGACGTTCTCAAGGATCTCAGGCTACTGCGAACAGAGTGACATACACTCCCCCAATCTCACTGTGTATGAGTCACTGCAGTTTTCTGCATGGCTTCGCCTTCCTTCAAATGTTAAATCTCGCCAAAGTGATGTACGTGTGTTGACCTCTTACCCTCTTTTATAATTGTTAGAAACTAATATCTGACACAAGATTTCTCTTCAAACATATTTCAGATGTTTATTGACGAAGTCATGGACCTAGTTGAATTAACTGGATTGAAGAATGCCATTGTGGGTCTGGCTGGAGCAACTGGCCTGTCGGCTGAGCAGCGAAAAAGACTAACAATAGCTGTGGAGCTGGTAGCTAGTCCTTCCATTATATTTATGGATGAGCCAACCACTGGCTTGGATGCTCGTGCCGCAGCAATTGTCATGAGAACAGTGAGAAAGACTGTAGACACTGGACGAACTGTTGTCTGCACAATTCATCAGCCAAGCATTGAGATATTTGAATCTTTCGATGAGGTATGACTAAGTCGGTAAATAGGTCAAAAAGAATTTCTACTGGTACCAGCCATAAGAATAGTCCAGTGGTGTCAAGATGAAAGACTGAAAGAGAATCAATTACACAGCACCAAAAGTAGGATGTTTTTTTTCCAAAACTCAACAGCAAATTGCTCTTCAGATTTTATTTTTATTTTTTTCAATAGTTGCACTCATAAAAGTGTTAAAGATAGTTATGGCTTAAAGTAGAAAATTTGAGGAACCACAGGCCAATTGACCTTTTATATGAGTAAGTACAAAATTACCTTCTGAATTTGAGTTTAATTTGACTAATTGCAGCTTCTACTTATGAAAAGAGGAGGTCAGCTCATATACAGTGGTTCACCAGGTCCGCTGTCTAGCAACATGATAAAGTATTTCGAGGTAAGATTGCCTGAGATTGGATGCTTATTCATAAGATGGGAAGGAAAATATTAATATTGCTTTGTCGCAGACTATACCTGGTGTTCCTAGAATAAAAGAGGGACAAAACCCAGCAGCATGGATGTTAGATATCAGTTCGCAAACAACAGAATATGAGATTGCAGTGGACTATGCAGAAATATATCGGAGCTCCTCCCTATACAGGTAAGCCCAATACAATCATAAAGCTGCAATCACTATTCTGTTAACTTGTTTGAACAATAAGAAAAAAAGATAAACACAATGAAATTGTACCTGGTTTCCGCAGGGAGAACATGCTTCTAATTGATGAGCTGAGAAAACCAGAACTAAACACAGAGGATCTACAATTTCCTCCCAGATATTGGCAGAACTTTAAGGCGCAATGCATGGCTTGCCTGTGGAAGCAAAGATGTGCATATTGGAAAAACTCAGAACACAATGTTGTCCGGTTCCTAAACACGTTTGCTGTATCAATTATGTTCGGAATTGTATTCTGGAAAATTGGCTCAACCATGTAAGTAGGAGCAGGAACTAACCTAAAGATTTTTCTTTCATGAAAACTTATCATGCCTCAATTAGAACATCACTTGGTTTTCCTGTGCAACAGCAAGGATCAGCAAGATGTATTCAACATACTAGGAATTGTATACGGATCAGCATTGTTTCTGGGCTTCATGAATTGCAGCATATTACAGCCGGTTGTGGCAATGGAGAGAGTTGTGTTTTACCGAGAAAAAGCGGCAGGGATGTACTCTGCCATGGCTTACGCCATTGCTCAGGTGATGTTACTTTACCAATCTGTTCACAAAAATCAATAATTCTGAACTTAGAGGGCATGGATTCTAAATTCCAACGTTGGATTTCTGTGTGCAGGTGGCAGTTGAATTGCCTTACATGTTTGTCCAAGTGTTCATCTTCGCGGCAATTGTATACCCAATGATTGGGTTCCAGCTGACCGCCAGCAAGTTCTTTTGGTTTGTGCTCTACATGGTGCTAAGCTTCATGTACTACACACTCTATGGGATGATGACGGTGGCACTAACACCTAACATTGAGATAGCCGCCGGACTGTCCTTCCTCATATTCATATTTTGGAACGTCTTCTCCGGCTTCGTCATCGGAAGAGAGGTACTACTCTGCCATTTAATTCCCTAATTTTTGTCACCTTAATTACAATGCCGCCTAGAGGGAACAGAATTGATTTCGATTTGGGATTTTTTATTTGGAAAAAAATCAACAAAAAAGAGAGGAGAGATTATGCCTGACTGACCTGCCGAACAACAATGTGAATGCGGCAATGTGGATGCAGCTGATCCCGGTGTGGTGGAGATGGGTGTACTGGGCGAACCCGGCGGCATGGACGATGTACGGGCTCATGTTCTCGCAGCTGGGCGACCGGACGGAGCTGATCCGCGTGCCGGGGCAGCCGGACCAGACGGTGCGGGAATTCCTCGAGGGCTACCTCGGCCTCCAGGACCGCTACTTCAACCTCGTCACCTGCCTGCACCTCGCCATCATCGCCCTCTTCGCCTTCCTCTTCTTCCTGTCCATCAAACACCTCAAGTTCCAGAGGAGGTAGCAGCAGCACAAATCAAAATTGATGCGTGCAAGCTGCAAAACAAACTGCAAATAAACTCACTAATCGTAATCACTTAACTGTAGAAAGGTAAGATTCGAAGAGAAACACCCAAATAATAAGCTCAAGACGATAAGGATTTGTTGCAAGAGAATCACAGGATCTGTGAGGATTTGTATATGTAATACTAGTGCAGAATTGTTGTTATATCAAGGTCGATAAATAAATTAAAAGGGCAAGTGTATATGTGAATAGAATTTATGATTTATAAAAGCATATACTATACTAAATGTGACAGATGCATCAGCTTGCAATGCCAATCGAAATGGTAATGTTACATATAGAATTGACGAGTAACAGCTTACCCGGATGTTCGCGTTCCGTCGATGTTATGTAACTGGATTCAGTTCTAACGCTAGATCACCATTGAGCGAATTCAAAGGAACATTTTTTCTGAGCAGCACACGTTTCTGGCTAAAAGGAGATTACAGTCTAAAAGGTTATTACACAATCCAGTTTACATTAACAGCCGTACTACTAGTAGTCCTTCTCACACGCAAAATGGCTAAACTAGATGAAATCAGTTTTCTACTGACATTATCATGCCTCAAGCAGCAACGAATATTACAGGAGGGGTTAATTACAAGTTACAACAACCCTAGTTACATACAACTAGATACATCTTCTGATCTTCTTTGCTGTGAAGGAGTTAACAAATAACAACACACACTGCTGATCAAGTGCTCAACAAAGAATGGGCATTTGTTGATGCAGACTCCATCAGCTGATTCTATTGTCCACTGAAAAATAGGTAACTTGATATTCATACTGTGCATTCTATGAAGGCTGGCACATTCGTCTTGTACACTTGTTATGAAATGTCCTATTTGTAGGACAGAGGGCCAGATCTTGACACAGCAAATCTTTGTATTGAGCCAGCCCCATGGCTTGCGGAACTTGAACCCTCGACAAACTTCACTTTCCTGCTTGCACTATAGTCGAGTGGCCCGGAACGCCTCATGCTTCGCAGTAGCTTCTCTCCGGTTCTTCTATCCACTTCATAGCCTTCGTCGTGCTGGGAACCAGATGAACTGTAGTAGCCTGGCTCGAAAGTATGAGACCTGGGTGTTGTGTCTGCTCGATTTTGCCTTGCTGATGGGGATGCATGCGCCAGAGAAATTAGAGGTGACTGCCTTGGGGATAGCTCCCCTGGTTCCGAGGCCATTAGTGAAGCTCCATATAACTGATGATAGATTGAACGCAGAATGGTGTAAGGTATGTGAACTTCTAAGGTGCTCCTTGGGAGGTAGGGGGACAGCTCGCAGAGTTGATCAAGGAATATTAGCTTTGGAACAATGTGTGACCTGCATTTAGGTCATATAAAACTCATCAAAAATCAATAATGATCAGTTGTAAGCAAATTGTAACCACCATAAACTACAAAACCATTAGTACATCAAAGTCGTTTGTCAGAGTCAATAAATAGCATTTGAAATGAGGAAATCAAGAATTTCCTGGTCTCCAAAGCAAATTAGAAGGGTCCAATCTCACCTGTCTAGCTAGATGGCATATAACATATTAGATAGCAGGTCGTCTGATTTTAGTTTTTTGCACAAATGATTCTAATGAGGATTAGGACATACGAATTAAGTGTATCACCGGCACGATGGGCAGCATACCAGCACTAAACAGTAAGCAATATCTGGTGTTACACCTAGTATTGGTGCCACATCTAGTACACTGTCCAACAAGACTAGCAATCCAACCGTGCAAGTGGAATTAGGATCCAGCAGCAGTACAACAAACCTAGCCAACCAAAATGCTGTGCACCAAGTGACGCATGAACAGGAAGCACTTAATGTATATCCCTTTTACCTAGTAAGTAGGAACGACATAGAAACAAATAGGACGAACCAAGTACAGTACCTGCTAGTGTCATTCCATGAATCCAAGACTATCCCCGCGGACAATTTGACATACAGTTGCATAGCAGATTTAATATTTGCTTCAGCTGAGACACGGCTCAGTAATTCAGGCTCTTGGAGCTCATCTGTATGCCCATTTGAAAGAGAATTTCTTCGTTGTTCCCTCTCCACCCTAGTGTATTCACTTCCTCCAACCACAGCACTTATACACCTGTACAGACACGAGTGGATAGTCACATGCAACTTGCAGTGTCCAATAGTAGCCCTTATACCCTCTACTATGTCATAGTAATATTGTATGGTGTAACTAATTTGGACGCTAGGAGAAGCTTTAGGAAATAAACTGTGCATAATAGCTATATAGACCAGGATACAGTATTACCATGGCAATGTTTCCGGTTAGTTTTTTCATCGTGTAAATTTTTCACCATCCACAATGAGGAACACACTGACCCTTCCATATTTCTAGCTTTTAGATCGATGATCATGCAACATTTTCAATGTCTTAAATCTTAACAGTTGACAGTGGTTTTCACGCTCAAACATACTTTAAAAAAAGTAACAAACAGAATGGGAAAAATTGTAAGTATCACTTCAAAAAATTCCCAACTAATTTAGTAAGTACTGTGAAAATCGTGTAATTGAAGGCTAAGAACACGCTTGTGTTCTCATAAAAAAACATGCTTGTGTAGAAACCATGGATATCTATAAATGATAATATTGATATAAGGGATATATTTTGCACCAGTCAAACATAACTGACAGGAAGCAAGTTCTTACCTTGCTAGGCAGTGCAAATTGTTACTGAATCCACCTGTATTTACATCATAAACAGCATTACTCCACATATTAGACACCATAAACGCAGCACAAAGATATGGAAGTAAGATCCAAGAATTATCATTAGCAGAACCAGACTCTGCTAGAATAGAATGCACCCACTCAGCGTCATGTTTGTCACCAACACCAACACTGCTTGCAACCCTTCTCAATCTAATGATGTCATTTTTATCAGGTACCTCGTCTGGCAACTGCATAGCTAATCCCTTAAGCAGAGAATATATGAGAGGTACTTTCTCTTCAAGGACCACTCCGACAGCTTCTACCAACAGCCGACGAAAAGTTATTGCCTGCCCTGCCTGGATACAAAAGTCAGCCAATGTTTCAATATCAATTATCTGCTTTAGATTTGCATCTCTTTCAATCCTATCACCAGAATTTACACTTCCAGCCAGGCCCTCTAGGGCATCACGATTTGACCTCAGTGCCGAGTCAATGCAATTTAATAGAGCAGATGTGTGTTCCCTTAGCATCTTATCCATTCTATCTATTCCATAACCACCAAAAAGACGAGCAAGTGCTTTGAGTTCTCTTTTATCTGTAAATGATATCGCTAAATATCCGCCACCAATAGGCTGTGAGCTCCTGAAGCAATTCTGAGTTGCATCAAAAACAACTCCAGTGCGAGATGCATCCTTTACTATGTTCTCAATGTACCAGTTACATATTATCTCTATGGCAGATCCTCCTCCATGTGTCTCTGCTGGTCTCTCAAATACTTGCAGGTTGGGAAAAGGCCCAGTAAAACTCTCTGCTAGGAGCACTTCACGTATACCTTCAGTAAGGTCCATACTGATATGCTGCTCTGCTAGATGGATGATGCTCAGGTGTCTTCGTAGAAGAGATTCTATTATTGATGGTCGCTGGAGACAGTTATCAGTTCTAATCATGCTATGAAATCTTCTCCTGAAATTTCCTATGATGCAGTCTCTCATGTACTGTGAAATATAAAGTATCTAAAATAAGTCAAACAAGGACACTTTCATACCTAGTTTCAGAAATAAAGGATATAAGCAACAATTATTTTTCTAAAAATAAAGACAATTCGTTAAGATGAAAAAAGAACTGATCTTTCCAGAACAAGGGAACTTCATGAACAAGATATTTCTCTTTTTTTTGTGAGATCAGATCCTTTTTCATCTTAAGATTATTATGTTACAGGAGAATAATAATATAGAAAGCCACTAGCTTAATACTAGTCATGAACAACCATCAATCTTATCATTATCACATACCCAAACACATCTGCAGTTCCAATCTATGATAAAGTGAACATAGACTGTCACAACAAATTCCTTGAAGATATTCCTTCATATCAACAATATAAAAATGAAATTACTCAAACAACTTCTTGATATAAATTATGAAAAGGAAGCGGTAATTCATCTATGTATTGTGGGATGGCAAAGGAAGACCCAGAAACAAAAGAAACAAACTGTACATACCTCCCTGAGAACAAAAACATGGTTGAGAACACAAATAGGCTCCATGTCATTTAGAACAGAACATAGACTAGTCAGCCTTTGCATAGCAGCTTCCAGCCTGTTTTTCATACATCCACAATTAAAGTCATGGAACCCCAATAGAATTTAAACAGTGATGCAAAGTAGCGAATTGACTGACATCTTAACCGAAGAACTATTATCAGGATAGCTCTCATGCCCTGGCGCTAACAAGCCTGGAACAGCTTTGGCTCTTGTTACGCTATTCAATCGAAGAGCTGCTTGCTCTGGCGAAAGCTGCAGAGTTTGAAAGTGAGGGTGTTAAGTATATAACCTATATATAGCCGAAACCATAAATATGAGCTCAGAAATTCTCTACCTGCATCTCTAATGAGCCAAATCCACCTTCTGAATCTAGAATATTTATCAAACCTTCCAATCCACCCATGATAGACTCAATAAGGGACTCGACGTATGAGATAGAATCTCTGCCAATCTTGTTAACCTACATTTTAAACAAAGGAGCATTCACTAATCAATATTTTAAATGGGGAAGAAAGACACAGTACATATAGTGGAGCAATCTTAACATATTTGAGGACTGGGGACATCATAGTTGAGTTGTGTTCGTAAAAAGAATTCAAGTAGCAGATATGATTATTGATGTTCATGACGGCAAGGATTGGAAACCCGGTCCCGGGATGGATCCCGGCCAGCCGCCGGTACCGGTAACCGGCCGGTTACCGGTCCGGTTACCGGTCAAACCGGGTTTTTTCGGATGAAATTCATTCAAATTTGATTAAAAATCATTCGAATTTGAATTTGAATTTGAAAAGTCCGGGATTACCGGCCGGGATCCCGTATCCCGGCCCCCCTCCGGTAAGCGGTAACCGGCCGGTAACCGGCGGTTACCGGCCGGGATTTTAATCCATGCATGACGGTCCAAAGTCTTCATGCTTCGGAGACATGGGAAAGTTGCTTTCTTTTTTATAAACAACTAAAGCATTGTTAAAAGCCTATCTGTTCAAGCAAAGATCAGTACTCGTGCATCGTCTTATCCTACTCACAATTCGTCATAGCTAACCATTTTGCAACAGCACATCTTCAGGATGCTGTGTACATCAAAATAATGCTCAAACTGAATGACATGGCAAGTTCAAATACACACCTCTTCAGGAATAATTACAGAAGCACATTCCGGAAAACTGCAAGCTGCTCCAAGCCATGCACAACAATGCTGTGGACGGCCTTCTGGACCAAACATTGTGTTTCTGAAGACCTGCATGATTCCAGCAAAATTCAAATTGTGAACACCACAAAAGGCTAGTTATTTTAAAGAAAAAAATGCAAATATGAGAATGGCATAGCAAATATAAACAAAATACACTTACAGTTGTAAGATGCTGATGGTAAAAGTAGAGTTTTTTAAGACTTCCATGTTTGGAAAGTTGGCTCTCGAGTTCATCCACACATCTGTGAAATAAGTATACTCTAGTGAGATACACACGATTATAGAAGAATTTAGATCACAGGATCTGCATTTTGGTTCAAGCAACTAGCAAATATTACCAAAAGCATAATACCAGAGCAACATGAAGATGGATGCATGTTTAGAAAAAACTTTAGTTATTCAGTGGATTAACATTAACTTGACCTGATTGTTAATTTATATGTAACAGTGTAAGATATTCAGAGAATGCAATGTCATGGAGGGGGGTATGAAACCAGGGAAAAAAACCGGCGGTTACCGGCCGGTAACCGCCTACCGGAGGGTGGCCGGGAAATGAAATCCCAGCGGTTTTTTCAAATCCAAAATCAAATTTTCAGATTTTGAATGAATTTTAATCAAATTTGAACGAATTTTGGCCGAGCAAAATCCGGTTTGACCGGTAACCGGACCGGTTACCGGCCGGTTACCGGTATCGGAGGGCCGGATCGGCCCGTCACGGTTTCGAACCTGTATGAAACTAAGGACAAACTTTTCACAATTGCTATCAGAAAATAATTGTGTCATTAGAGCATCTCCAGCAGGTAGGGCTGGAAAAAAAACTCGTTAGTGAGGCTCGTTGGCTCGATTCAAAATTGCTTCAATTAGACTTGTTATTTCATTGAACATTAAATGAATCAATTTTAAATAAAATTGGATTTCACTCAGGCTCGGCTCGGCTCGGCTCGTTAGCTCGGTTCTAAAAATACTTTCAAACCATAAATAAAATGATATTAAATTAATCTGTGGCAATTTCGAGTAAAGCTCGGTAAAACGACTAATGGGCTCGATTTCCACCCCTACCAGCAGGGCCCCTACTTGAACCCCTAAAACCAAATTTGAGGGCTTGAGACAAAAACAGAGGTCCAGCAGGGCCCCTACTAGAGCCCTCAAATTTGAGGGGCCCCCCAAATCCCCCCTCCAGCCCTCATTCCTGGGGGCTCTAGGCCAAGCCCTCAAATCACGGTTTCCTGCGCGCCCTGGTCCCGATTCTTCCCCTGCCAGCCTTTTTCCCCTCCCGCGCCCGCTCCTTCCCCCGCCCGCCTCTTTCCCTTCCTGCAGCCCGCGAGTGCGCCGCCTCTTCCCTCCCGCCTTGCGCGCGCGCCGTCCGCCTCTTTCCCCGCGCCTCTTCCTCCCGCAGCCGCCGCGAGCGCCGTCCGCCTCTTTCCCCGCGCCTCTTCCTCCCGCGCGCGCGCGCGCGCGCCGCCTCTTTCTCGCCCGAAGCGCGCGCCTCCCGCTATCCTCGCGACCGCATCGCCGACCTCGACCGCATCGCCGACCTCGACCACATCGCCGACCGCATCGCCAGCCTTGACCGCATCGCCGACCTCGACCGCGACCACCACCAGCGGTTCCAACTTCGCCGGCCGCCAACCCGGACATCCTTCACGCCAGGTTCGCCCGCTGCCATCTCCTCCTGCGCCACCTCCACCTCCGTTGCGTCACCTGTACCCCCTCCGTTGCGCCACCGCCAGATTATAGGACCGGAGATTGGGATTATGCTGAAATGTGCTTTGTATGTATATATGCCGATGTGCTTTGTGGGTTGATAGCTTGAGATGCTGAAATTGGGATTGGGATAGCTTGAGATTGCTGAAATGTATGAAAAACCTAAGTGCTGACCTCTTGCAAAAACCACCAGTGCTCAAAATTGATGATTCTGGAGCCCGCTGTCAATGTATGTTAAGAAAGTTTACAAATTTGAGGTTCCCTATGATGATGTCGTTGCTACCTGAGTTTAGAGAATACGTTGATGTACCTGTGCTTTGGTGTTATGATCCAAGCTGACCAACTGTTGTATATTTCATTGTTAACTCATGTTTGAATTTCTTATTCTGGGAGCTGATGTTGATGTTGATGTTAGAAATTTTGAGAAATTTTACTGATGAGCCGAGTATGCACATTAGAGTCATGGGATGTAAAGATACAGATTGTTAACTCCTATGGGCAGTTGAATTAATGTTAACTCTTGGTGCCCATTGTTAGTATTGAAAATGAGAGAATCCATTGTTGTACATCACTATGTATGCTTGTAACTATGGTCAGTGTTTGTCCAAACATTACTATTGTTAGCATTGAAAATGAGAGAATCCATAGTTGGTGCATATCTTGCTGGGTTAATTCTGCTCCTTGTTTGATATTCTGTAGCATTTTTATGCAATTCTTTTGTGTTAAATTGTATTGTACGTTATATGTGCTGTATATATGATGCGTATTTGTGAGGAGCTGAGGCAAGAGGAATACCAACGCCGTAATCCAAATGTGTTGTCCGAGTTTCTCAGGATACACAATGAGATTGAAGATAAAGAGGGGCATGAGAAACTCCGAAATGATCTTGTGGAGCATTTGTGGGCGCAACATAGCGCACGTTAGTTGTTTCATTTTTTTGTCGGACTATATGTTTGATGATTATGTCATTTGATTTGCAGAGATGTTATGAACTATGTTGTGATCGACTATCATTAAATTCGGACCAAATTTGTCTTTGAATTTAAATTTGAATATTTGTATTTTCATTCATAATTTTAAGTATAGTGCTTTAGAGTTATAGTTTAAATAAATTATTATATAATGTGATGTTCTCAAATACATATGCATATAGTGTGTGAGGAAATAGAGGGAATTAAGAAGTAGGGGCCCTGTTTTGAGTGCTCCTGCTGGAGTGCAGCCCAGAAAACAGGGCCCTCAAAAGTAGGGGGAGCCCTCAAATTAAAAGTAGGGGCTCTGTTTTGAGAGCTCCTGCTGGAGATGCTCTTACAATTCCGGTAAGTATCACGTTTACCACATTGTTCACAAGCTAAGAAAAATGGCTGCATCTGTGTCAGGATATTGCACTATTCAATTTAAAACGGTAATTTTGCATCACCTAGACCAATTGTATGCAGCATTGCCTTCTGAGACCAGGCCCTCCTTCCCAGTAGACACAGTAGCCTTCTCCAAGTGCCTAATATTTATAGAGGATCGTGAAGATGTGACAATCATCAAAATGGATAGCCAGTGCTTGCGCAAATCCTGCACCATCAGATTATCAAGTTTAACAAATCTTAAAAGTAAATTCTATGGAAGATTTAGCATATATATGTATATAGTTGGTAAAATGGTTTCCTTGTTAAAAAAAAATCCTTCTTGATTGCTTTGTGTAATGACTATGAAACAGTGCACCAAAGGTACCAAGACTAAGGCAATGGCATGATTTTATTGCACACTTAAATCGATTTTTGTGCATATCCCAACAAGCAGTGGGTAGTGGTGTTTACTTTCACCAGGTATTTACAGTAGAGGGATCAGGATGTACTCAAACAGCTCAGTAAATCATGATTAAAAATGATGAGATCATCAACAAACAGAAAAAGGGGAAAGTAATAATCAGCAATGCACGGTTCAGAAATAATTAATTCAAAGAGAAGCAAAGCGATCTCTTTCTATTCACAGATCACAGCAAAAGGACCCTAGGAGCAAATGATCCTCGTCAGCATGTATGTTATAGTGACTCCATCATATTCATGCCTACTATCTTGGATTACAAAATCTTGAGAAGACTTGAACTAGTAGTTATCCACAAGCAGAGTTGTACAAACACAACTGTTGCTACAAGATGAGACTCTTTTTTCTTTTAAAGAATGTGTAGGAAAACTGAAAAATTCCTGATTTTGCAGTAAGTTGGTTATTTGCTCCTCAATCACAAATGTACGAATAAAGTAAGTCCTCAATCGCAGGTGCACGAATAAAGTAAGTAGTAACAGAACTATGTGGGGAAAGGATCAGCTGAAACTGAATTAATGGTAACACAAAATTGAATGTGTGCATGCTTGCGTGTGTGTGTGCACACGCGCAGGTGTGCGTGTCTGTGCGTTTGCCCATCAATGATACAAGTTGAACATTAATACTTAATTGTGTTAGCCCATCTGCTCAACCTGGGTTATTAAGGAAATGATCTTAGGAAAACTCTTACAGTTAAGTCACAAGTAATAGCAGGGGCATTTTCCCCTTGAGGTTTCGGAATGTTCTCCAGACAATGGAGGACTTGCTGGAACAGGCCCTTCAATGTTGCATCTAGGTCAAGAGCAACCATGCCTGGGGTACCAAGTAAGAACCGTATTCTTCCAGCACAAGATGATAAGTATGACAATGCATAACCCTTTATTGCTGCAAAGAGAACATAGTAAAGAATGCAATAAGCATCACTGTCTTATATCATCAAGTTATGCCATATCTTTGTATAATATTTTTATTGTCCAGAAGTAAATGAATGTACAGCAGAAAATAAATGAGCAACCTCCAAACTTGACATTGAAATTCATAACCTTCTTGAGAGCATATATGAAACAGTATTTAGCCAACTTTTGTCACCTCTTACTAACGTCAAATGCAAAATGAATAAATTATAAAGGCCAGCCATGATTAATAGCACTGATCACAGAATTAGTATAGCAGTGATTGAGCTCATAAAATCTAGTGAGTACCAACAAAAGATTAATTTGTACAACTCAGCAAGATTAATTTGTACAACTCAGCCCCTCAAATTGCATCATAAACAATAGCCATTAGCATTGTTATTAAGTCGCTCGATTAGTCGTGACTAATCGACGATTAATCGACAAGTCGGTACATAGCTTCCGACTAGAGCCATCGACTCGACTAGGAGGGCTAGTCGTCCAACTTGCCAACTAATTGGCAGTTAGTCGCAACTAGACGAGCATGGCTAGCCGCCCGACTTGCTGGAAGGAGGGGGAGGACGAGGAAAGGGGAGGGGGAGAGGGGAGGGGGGAGGGAGAGGACAAGGAAGGAGGGGAAGGGGGAGGAGGAAGCAGCGGATGTGGTGTTGGCGACGCAGTGGCGTGCGTGAAACAGAGGGCAGAGGTGGCATCACAACTCTGCATTTCTGCCCTAAGTTCGTTGACAGCTGATGTACTTGGCTACTGGGCTGGGCCTTGCTGGCCCAGGATGGTGCTCTCGATGGGAGGGGCAGAGGCGACGTGCATTAAGCAGAGGGCAGAGGCGGCATGGAGCAATCCTTCCCCATCTCCTAGCCAACCTCGTCGTCGCAGCCCCGGAGAGGGAGTCGCCGTCGGCAATGCACCTCCGCCACCCCTCACAAGAAGCAGATCGAGCCAGGTGCTACTCCATTTTGCTGCTCTGTTCTTCCTTCGTTTGTTGCTCTGTTCTTCCTCCCGGTTAGTCTCCCATGTCCCATCTTCTTCCTCCGTTTTGCTGCTTTGTTCCAGATCTTGATCCTAGTTTTTCTTTTCTGTCCTTTCCTTCCTCTCCTACCTTCTATCAGACTCAGTTTTGCCGCTTTCCTCTAGATCAAGATCCAAGTATTCTTCCCCTCTGATCCTGGGTAGTAGCAGGTAGTACAGTACTAACAGCAGCAAGTAGTAGTAGCAGTAGAAGGCAGCTAGTAGTAGTAGAAGTAACCAGCAAGTAGTAGTAGACTAGTCAGGACTAGTCGCGACTAATCGGCAAGTCGGTAGCACGGCGACTCGACTCGACTATACAATTTAATAACCTTGGCCATTAGAAGCATAATTTCTACACAATCAAACCTTCAAATTTCTTTTCCACACAGCTAGTTCCTCAGATTTCTTTATATGAAATAACAGTTCGCAGTAAGATTTTCTCTTCCTTTGCTTAACCAAGAGTTCATGCCAGCACTTTGTGTAACTTTAGTGGTTGGAGATTTGAAATATCACAAATATATAAATGCATCCAAGGTTTCCTTTGTAGCTCCAACTGCAGGTCAAGATTTTTTTTCTCAACGGATAAGCCTAGCAACAGCTAAAATCAACCTGGTTGCCTTAACAGATGAACTGAATAGATAAATCTAGGTATATCATGCTGCAAAATACTTGTGCAAATCAAGATCAAGATAAGGATTTAGGATAAAGCAATAGAATTATAGAAAGGAAAAAAATTAAAGCAAATTATAATTATCACAAATCATTTTCTCCTAACAAAATACGACAGATACAGAATGCTCTAAGTAAATAGAGCTTACAATAAGACCCCAAGTACATGTTATTTAGTCTAGAATGAACCACCTAGGCTCCTAGTGTTCTCATACCGGTTTATATCGAATATGGTAAAGATATTAAGCAGAAGAAGATGTACAAATGTTGGGTTCATCTGACATAACATTAATACGAGAAATCTTAATGCATAATTGCTCTACAAGGCATCGCATAGAACAAGACAAGAAAAAATAAAAGGAAAAACTCAAATAGCAACAGGTCTGGAAGAACCTGCTATATATTTACGGACCAGGCAACAAAGCTTGCCCATTCCATCTAATAGGAAACCAATAGTTGGGTCTGTTGCATCCTGAAAGTTTTGAGACTGAGTTAGAACGGAAGGAAACAAGGATTAAAGGACTCCAAGACAAAATGAGTGAAGTTACTAACAATGTCAACAGTTCTCCCTCGAGTAGATTTTGATGGTGCAATCCCTACATGTTGGAAGTACCAAACCACCTCACATTGAGCCAAAGCAAGAGCAGAAAAGACCATCTGCAAGAATTTACCAATGGTATATACACATTATAATTTTGGAATCGCAAGATCTTAATTACTGACGAAGGCCTGCATTTAGATGAAGTTTTATACAGCCCCTTTATCAATAGACTAGTTACTTAAGTCCAGATAATTCCTCTATGCCCTTCATCCCTGAATAAGTGATATTTTTTTACTTCTCTCAGTCACTAAGATACAGAAATATTAACATCCAAAGAGACTAATATTGAAAATAGCATCAACATTCAAATATTAATATCAGAAATATGATAGGCTGTCTTTGCAGGCCTGTTTATGACAATCCAACAAAATACAATAGTCCATAAAATGTGATATTTGGCACCAAACCTGAATATTGGGCGCTAGGAGGCTAGGTTGATCTGTGAAAAACAAAACCATCCTTCCGATTTCCTGCTTAAGAAGAATTCTCCTTTCATGATGTATAGCATCACATGTCACCAATGCTTGCTCATGCACTTCCCTGCAGGGCATCAATACAACACAGAGATAGGAGTGAGGAAGAAGGAACTGCTAGGCATGACGGAGGAAATCTATTTTTGGGAATAACTGAATAATTCCCTTTGTTGAAGGAAGGCCAAAACAACCCATCAAACATAATTTGCCTCCAATGCAAAGAGGATCTCAGGATTTGTGGCAGACCAAAAAAAAGGAATATGCAGAAAGCTTAAAGAGTGAATGGCTCAAACTTCACCAAAAAGGGCCAAAATCCCTTTCCATTTCAAGCTGTCTCAGAGCAGAGGTCAAAGTAGAGGAGATGAGGTTGTGAAGGACATACGTTAACATTTTCTCAACCTGCTTTGCAACATTGTATTCCAGATCAGCTTCCTTTTGCTTAGTACGCCCAGATTTAGCCATTCTCTTTGATTCTAAAACTTTTGGAAGGACATAATGTTGATAATTCTCATGAAGTAAGATGTACTACATAAACAAATGAAAGCCCAAATTAGAATAGCAAACAGCAAAACCTAACAGTGGCCATCACATGAGCTTTAATTTTACCTCATCTCTGAACAGAGGGAGTACTAAGTTCTCTTTCAGAACAACCTAAAAAACACACAAAAAACGAATTATAGGATACCAAGAGAAGTATTATTGCGATACAGTTGTCTGAGAAAACAAGAGGGTGTATGTGACAGTGTGTGGGGGTGGGTGTAAGGTGTTCATGGCTTCATGCATTGCACACAAAGGGCAAAACCACGAGACATCATATCAATTATTAAGTTCAAATGTGTCCAGTACATTTCAGGAAAACAGCAAATACCAAAAAGAAAAGCACGCGACGTACCATCGCGACATCTATACTGGTCACCCGAAGTAGTTCATCAGGACAAACAAGATATCCAAGAAGAACCCATTCACGATATGATGTGACATTAGCCAAGTCTTGGGCCCTCTGGGAGGAAATAGAACCATGATAAGACTCCGAATTTTAATACCTCTTGTATTATGGGATTTGGCAAAACAATGAAACTACATGTAAAGCTACGACTATTATTCATCTCCAGTCAGTTGAACAACTAACCATGGGATGAGCAGAGTTTGTAAGGATGTCAGGATAACGCGGATGAAATGGACTGAGGAACCCTTCATTTCTTAACTTTTTTGTATCAGTTGAAAGAAAGATAATTGGGCCAACAGCCTCCAAGACCTGAGGGACAAAATATTATAGTCAAAGCACATAAAAGAGTCAAAAAAAGTAAGGCGGATGCAATAAAGGTACAATAGAAGAGAGAGATGGAATCAAATACCCAAAAAACATGTGACACAATTAGAATGGCAGATAACATGAATGGATCATCCAAAGAACCCAACCAAGCAAAAAAGATTATACATCAAAACAATTGAATATTTGTGTTATGGAGAAAGGCGCGAGGCGTCGTAGCAGGTGCATGAACAGTACCATGGGTACTGTAGTGACACGTGAGCAATACCCGTCGGTACTATAGCGCGTTATTTTCCATACGTGCCGATTGGTTTCCTAGAATAAAGAATAGTTTGTTATGTAGATTATTTTGGGATTCTTTATCTATCTAGTTATTGTTAGGAATATGATCTTATTTATTATGAAGGTTATTTTTAATAGTTAGAAAGATTAGATTGAATTCATAGGTTTCCTTATAAATTATTTCTTAAGCGTCAAGTCGGACTGTCCCTATAAAAGAGATAACATGTATTCATTATCAATCAAGCAATGAGAAATCAAGAGTTCAACTAAGCCTCAGAGCCTCGGTACCTCGACAGGGAAGAGCCCTACCGGCGGTTAGATGAGGGCGAGTGCCCTACCCTTGGTCCTCGGACCCGTATCCAACCAACGACCACAACATTTGAATTACAAATATATTCCAGACTAGCCTAACTGTGACTCGTAGCATCGAGTGACAAGAGCAAGTAGACTTGCATGATTACAAACTTAGGGTGAAAACTTTATAATAGCCTATGAAGCTTCACTTCCTAGTTATTACTATTGCAATGTAGAAGGAGATGGGTATCACCTCGCCAATACGTGGGCTCACAAAATTTAGATCTTCATGCAACCCCTTGACAGGTGGATCATAAGAATCCACAAATTGAACCAATCTGTATATAATAAAACAAATAAAAGAGTGAAAAAGCAAATAAAAAAGGAATTGCATGACAGGAATCTGACTGGTTAGCATGATAGAACGTGCGAAACGAATGGTCACAATAATGAATATCGCAGGGACCCAGTTAAATAGCAAGTGCATAAGGTGCTATTCCTATTAATAATTATAAAATTAATATATTAAAACATACACTGCTAATGTTATTTAAATTACATAACAAGATATTCGAATGTGTATATTTATGGATGAGCTAGGGAGGTGTCAGCATTGAAAAGGCAGTTTCAAATTTTGAGTAATATTGTTGCATTGCCTACATTTTTTTTTCTCTGTGAGGGCTAATCAATTATCATCAACTGATACATTATTCGAGCATATGGTTTATATCTGTTCTCCATGTAATTTTACAACACGATAGCACCTGAACTACACAAATGTTTAAATTAATTAGGAAAAAATACATAATCATATAAAAGGTTTTGAAAGGTGGAGAAAAGTTTTTATTTCTAAAACGTAGCACCCTTACCACCTTACCGGTGATAAAACTCACAATCACGACCACCCTTTAGCATGATGTGCAAGATGTTGTAAACCTGGAGGATCATCTTTCTTGGTATCTGCAAATCAAATAATCAGGAAGGATTATGTTAGTACAAAAGAAACGGGTATTAAGTATTCAGAGCGATTACATAGAAACATTTCAAAGAAGGATGAGATAAAGGAAATAATTACCTTGTCAAATAAAAGATTGACTCGCACAAATGAACAAAAGAGATCCATAAAAGCATGAAGAATTAAAGAGTTTTGATGTGGCTGTGAAAAGTAGTGGAAATGCCATTATTTACAGATGCAAAAAATGATAGTAAATTAATTCGGTTAAGATTGTATTTCCTTACCAGCAATGTTATGACCGTACTGCTCAGATCCAAAATAAGTCGCAAAGCTTGCTCACGAAATTCCATCAAATCAAGAAGCAACTAACGGGGTGAAATATAAAAGAAAATTAGCTAAATGTGAAGAAAACAATAGAAGCATAACTTTTCTTCAAGGTAAAAGCAATGCAAAAAAGTATATTACTATACCAAAGGTCAATTATTTCAGGATACACTAAACTAAAATAAAATGGTTAACAGAATGTACACACCATTTTCAAGTTGATACTCGCCTGTAGTTCAATACAGTACTTCATTCCAGTTATGGTACCTAATACCAAAGTTTGGGCAGTATTTTTCATTTTACAAGCATTTTGGAAATCGCCAACATAGCTTAATTATTTTTCTGGTTCATATGCTCATTGATTAATAGTCAAGTAGATTTAGGGGAAACATAGATATGGTATCAAAAAACACTCCGGCAGGGCAAAATGGATATCATCTCTGGCCATTACATATTTGGAAAATATTTCATGTGAACCCACAACCACAATGTGAAATAAGAGGAGGTCGGATATTATATCATACAAGTTCCAATGAGGATGCTCGATTACAGGAGTGCAGAATACAGTAACAAACCCCTATGTCAATGTAATCCCATCTTTCACAAGTCGGTGCAGCCTTAGCTCATATATAAAGCAGAATTTATCTAGTGGATTGCAACACATAATTGATTACCCAACAGAACTGAACTTTTTTCCCCAGCAGGTTAAGATTAATTGATAATCTAGGCAGTTGGCACATACCATGATCCATTGCTCTAGGTTTTGAATGTACCCTTCAGCGTTCTCATTCAAAGCATCAAGAGCAAACTTATCTACCTGTAAAGCAGAGTCACCATAATATTAAATAAATTCCAGGTGGAAATAAGACATATGGATAGTTCAACAAATTCTTACTTTTTCAAGCTGCAGCTTGTTCGGATGCTCAGGGAATTTCTTTGACAAAGTTATGCAAATTTTTGGGAAATTCGGCATAACACCAGCTTTCCAAAATGCATCCGAAAATGTGTGTGTGTTTGGATCTGGATAGTCCAGGATGCCATTCAGCCTGTACATTTTGGCCAGTAACCCTTCCGCAACCTTTGACAGTTGAACCACTGGCTCCATCTGAAGATGTTTCTGGCCACTCACGGAACCTTGAGGCCCATCAACGCCCATAGCCCTCCAGCTTGCTGATGCTGAAGGAGACAATTCTTCAACACTTAGGTACTCCGACCACCGGGACATGCTGTCCACTTCCTTGGATTTGAACGACACATGGGCCATGTCTTGAGTAGAGAACAACTGCCTGGGCATTGTCACAAGTTCGAGCACTGAGAGTGAGGAACTTACAGCATCTCAGCAACTAAAACTCTGAAATCGAAGCATCAATGCGGTAACTTAACGAAAAGTATCTATTAGACTTACGAATTTAACTGCACGTCCACCCACTCCATACTCAAAGAGGTCGAAATCTAAGTAGCGTTAACCATCTAAATTGCGGAGAATTCAGCATTTCAGACCTAAAAAGCTCACTCTAGCGAATTTTGTTAAACCCAACGACCTGATCCCACCACAAATCTCCCGAAATTGGAATTAATTACCAAATCTGACTCACGCGGTTAGTTCGGAGCTCAGCTTAACGGCCTAAAACTCAGAGGAAACCCGGCATTTCCTTCTAGGGGAATCAGGCTCCAGATCACAGGGAAGAGCGAGAAAGCTCACCTAGGGGACGCACACCGGTACGGAGGCCTTGGATTGGTCAGCGGCGCGGAGATCTCGCCGCCATTCTTTAGGAGAAGCTCTGCTGTCTCTCTCGCCGTGGTCGGGAGGTGGGAGAGGAGTTGGAGAGGCAGCAGCAGTACAGCGACCTGACGCTTTCTTTCTTTTTGGACGATTCGTCTTTACGCCTACGCATGACTCCGTGGGGACACATCTCACACTATGTTTGGTGAGCTCGCGGTGGGCCAAGGCCTGGATCTTATGCGGCTGCCGGAGATCGTAACGACTGGGCTTCGCTGGCTGTGGCCTGTAGTGGTGAATTAATGGGCCGGCTGGGGGCTCGACGGTCGACGTCTGTGGGCCGAGCACTGCGCCCTGTGGCCTGTGGACGGAGCATCGTTCATCAGCATTTACATATAGCAAAAAAAAAAAAAAACAGGGGTATTCATTTTTTTTGGACGCGTCTGAAGAGTGTGCAATCGCCCGATAACATTATCGCGCGACCACCCCACATTTCGTCTCTTCCCTCTCCAGCTGTCTCCCCCTCGACCACCGCCCCCACCCCATTGGTGATGAACCACGAAGATCCTGTTTTGACCCGATCTTTCGATGAGAAGGTAAATTCGGTAGTGGCCGCTCAACTCTCACGATCCTAACTACGAACTCGTAAAACTCAAAACTACACAATCGTTGAACTGTTCGACAAGTCGTTATCAACCATGCATAAGTACCCGGTTGACCTGATCACGAAGATCGATTCCTGCATATACTAAAGAAGCACGCAAGAACAAGATAAATAAGCAATCTGAAATTGTGAATAGGAATTGAATGTATTGATAAGTGGGGTTCCAAAGAACAATATCGTTGTTGATCTCGCTGATCAAGAAGACAAAGAATAAAGTAGCAAAGTTAAACTTCAATCAACAAAACCCAAAGAACTAAAAAGGATGATGGCTACTATGTATAGGAGGAAGAGGGAGGGGCGATGGTACTGTTCATGCGTGAACAGTATGGGCCCTAGGGTTTCTATCCGAATTACAAGGCCCGTGGCCCAAATAAGTGACGCAGTACCTTCTTTCGATGATTCTGGCTCGTACAGAAGGAATTTGGAGGTAAAACTAGATACGTTGGAAAGAGAACGAAATAAGCTTTCAATCAAGTACTCATGGACCTCAAACGAAGTCTGTATGTAAAAGTTATGCTCATTTGAAGTTGGGCTGTCTTCAGATGCCAAACTGGATTCCAGAACGTGTCCAACTTGAACTCTTGCTTTGCTTGGACACAAAGTGACGTGGTGCTGATAATTTAAATAAAACGTACGAGCTCTTGTAATTGGAACAGTAAACATAGCAAATATAGTTGTATCCATATGGGTTAGGTCCTCATCATCCCCCCTTCTAGAAAACAAAGCTGTCTTCGGTTTTTGGTAAGTTGAAAATATGGTAACAAAAAAGTCAATGTGTATGCATGGTATATGTATATGTCATCTAGTTTAACGGTTCTTCGTTATTGCACAATTAGTGTTATAAAACAGTAACGATCCTAAAAGCTCATTGTATTATCACCCTAAGAATAATCATATATGTTAATGAGCAAAACAAAATTTCTCACATATCAATTATTGCAACTAGTTTTGCAAATGTAAGTGAAGCATTTATGCAATTCAAATCTCTAAAGTTGTAAACTTGTAGTGGTAACACATATGGGCAAAGCTACAACTTTTGGAATCAAACAAAGTTCATCTATATAATCAAATGTCAATCGATTAATAGCAAATTTATCTAGCAAAGGTGAAAAGATTTGTAAGTTATTCCATACTTCAACATCATTATTCAGATTGTCTATACTAGATGATGCAATAAGAGATGAACACATAGGGACTAAATGATTACTAAATTCTATTTTTCTCTCATAATAAACAAGATTCAGCACACAAGAATTGTTATTCAAAACATAAAGCTTCACTTCATCTATGTGATCACAAGTTATGCACATTCGATATACAAGAAATTGATTGTCTACACCATAATCTCTAATTAATTAAAGCAGTAGGTGTAGGTGCTAGATAGAGAATCTAGAGATGAAATTTCAGAAACTTTCTCCATAGCACATTCCAAACTAACGGGCTCACTAAGCATGATATAGCACAAAGCATCAGCAGGGGATATTCTATCAGGTACTTCCTTATGTGTAATTAATTCGACATGTGCAAAATTATGTGAATTCAGATTAGCACATGGTTCATTGAAGACAACACAAGGAATATCAAAAGATTGCACTACTACAGTAGGTATATACTCACAAGGTTGCTCTATGTCTTACTGTAGCATCAAATCAGTACCTTTAGCATTTTCGTCCTCATCAAATACTGTAGGTACTTCAAACTTCTCCTCTAATGACATAAGATGTGCCAGATCATCCTTTCTCTCTTCAAGCGTCTCAGCGGTATCTGTAGATGGAATAGGAGCCAAAACAATATTAGCATTTTTAGTTACCTTATGTTGCACCTCGCTTATGACCGTGGGTGGTGGAGGTACAAAATGACGTTGTAATTTCTTCTTCATTTGCTCCCATGTGTACATGAAGTGATACTCGAGATTTGGCCACCAATGTTGAACATCACCGATCAGCGTCGTCCTTGCCATGCTCATTTTCTCATGAGGATCAAGGTCCTGTCTTTCAAAGTAGCTTTCCAGCATAGTAACCCACAGAAAGTAATCCGACGACGTACTCTCAGCGGTGAGTGGCAATATGTATGCAGGTAGTTGTTTCCCTTTGAGTTCAAATCTACCTACGATGACATCGTAATCTACCAATTTCAACCAACCTGTCATTGTTAGTTCAAAATAAGGAACAAATCACAAGTATATGTTCCTATCAATTACTAGGATCTGAAGGCTCAAATCAAGTCACTCACACTCAAGGTTATACCAAGTTCTTACAAGTTCTTACCAATGCAGTAAGAAAGTGGCACAACCGGTGGTTGGTTCGTGATACTCTCACTTGCGATTAGCCCAACGATTGCAAAGAACGATACCTACTGAGTTAGTAGGAAGTGGAGCTCGGAAGACTACAATGTGGTAGCAAGGATCAGCAATAATCAGATCAGTTAATGCAAGTTGAAAGATTGTTCAAAGTACTAGCCAACGTTACTGATCCTAGCATAATCAAAGCTAGCTAATCAAAGCCCTATCCAGAGAAGTGTATCAACGCACACGCAAAGATCAATGTAACTTGATGTAAGCAAAGAAAATTCTCACACTAAGTGCTAGGAGAGACGCTAGCCAACTACTCAAACTTCCTTATAGGGGCACAAAATTGTTCACACGATGTAGAACACAAGAATCAGAATAACGTGCAATATAACAACCCTCTAATTTAAGCAGTAAATAATAACTAGTCTCAAACGATGAAAAGGCAAAGTTTTATATGACTTAAATATGCTCTTTTGAAAGGTTTCTACGAGATATATAACTTTGCAGTTGAGACGAATCCCAAATTCCGAAGAGAAGACCAAGAGAAATGGCAAAGACAAAAACCAAAAACTTGCGACGCGAATTTGTGGCCGAAGATAGCCGATTTTAGGGCACCTAGAGGGCGACCAGCTAAGCTGGTCGATTTTATTGGATGTGCCTCATCGTTAGCTTTAAAACGAGCATAAGAACGTCGAAAACAGACAAGGTTTCAACCCCATTAGCAACTGTGTGGACAAAAGCCTCTTTTCTTTCCTCCTTCTTGGTAGCAGCCTTGCTGTCATGACCCAAAACTACAATTCTGGACCCTCTGTGTATAATGCACTAGTATAGGATCACGCTAGTACACAGTATCAACATAGATGAATATTGATCCACACAAGACGAATAATAAGATGAACGATTAATTTGAATAGCAAATAATGGTTTTGACCTTATGATCGAGTTTACACTTATTATGCCTCGCAGGGATAACAGTAAATAAAGCAGCAGCGGAATAAAATAAACTTCAGTGGGAACCCATCAATTCACCACAGGCAACCGACCGGGATCAAAACCTAACGGTCGGCACCGTCGTAGAACTCCTCCTCGAATGCAAGCGATGATTCCTCCACTTCGGTTGAATGATTTTTTGTGGAAGCTTGTGGTTATATGTAGAGGGTCTCCACCAATTTTTATGCACTTTTCTTTTCTCTTTTTTTCTCTTTTTTTCTACCGCGACTTTTATTCTATGCGGCTGCCACTTTTTCCTTCTAATATTTGGCCTGCCCTAGGGTTTGCCGCAAGTCGCAAATAACATCAACTCTCCCAAAAGATCACAGCAATCCTCTTGTTTTTTTTGGATTAACAATAGTATAAATTTTCTATTTTGGTGCGGATTAGAGGATTCTAACCCACGAATTTTCTATTTTAGATGCAAAAACTAAGAACCCTAAAAGAACGATCAAGCAACACGAGGGAAAACATGAGAAACAATCTAGACAACGACCAACTAGACAATAACTAGAACTAAAGATCAGCAACTAAACACGACGATACAACCAATGATTCAACAAGCAAAATACCAAAAAGAAAATTGCAATGGCTCAAAGCGGTTCGGTACGGATGATAGATACAATAATTTTTGGGCAATTTTCTGGACTCTAGGTATGAAAAATGAATCTACTACTAGAAAACTAGTAATTCTCACCGATCAACTGCAGCTCTGATACCACTTGATGAACCACGAAGGTCCTGGTTTGGCCCGATCTTTCGATGAGAAGGTAAGTTCAGTAGTAGTCACTCAACTCTCACGATCCTGGCTACGAACTCGCAAGGCTCGAAACCACGCAATCGTTGAACTGCTCGACAAGTCGTTATCAACCGTGCATAAGTACCCGGTTGATCTGATCACGAAGATTGATTCCTGCATACACCGAAGAAGCACACAAGAACAAGATAAATAAGCAATCTGAAATTGCAAATAGGAATTGAATGTATTGATAAGTGGGGTTCCGAATAACAATGTCTCTGTTGATCTCACCGACCAAGAGGACAAAGAATAAAGTAGCAAAACTAAACTTCAATCAACAAAACCCAAAGAACTAAAGGGGATAGCGGCCACTATGTATAGGAGGAAGAGAGAGGGTCGTTGGTACTATTCATGCATAAATAGTAACCATGTGAACAGTATGGGCCCTAGGGTTTTTATCCGAATTACAAGGCCCGCGGCCTAAATAGGTGACACAGCACCTTCCTTCAATGATTGTGGTGCACATAGAAGGAATTTGGAGGTAAAGCTGGATCCGTTGGAAAGAGGACGAGATAAGCTTTCAATCAAGTACTTGTTGACCTCAAATGGAGTCCGTATGTGAGAGTTATGCTCATTTGAAGTTGGAGCTATTTCTGGTGGCCGAACTGGATTCTCAAACATGTCCAACTTGTACTCTTGCTTGGCTTGGATACAAAGTGACGTGATGCTGATAATTTAAGTGAAGCGTACGAGCTCTTGTAATTGGAACTGTAAGCATAGCAAATATAGTTGTATCCACAGGGGTCAGGTCCTCATCAATTGGCTTGCCTCCCCTGCGGTTTCAGGCACCTCTGTTTCCCGCCGCGCTTTCACCACCACCTCCTGCAGCCGACGGCGCCTCACCGTACCGCCATAACTTCCCGTCGCCTCCGCAGGCCCTGCCCAACCTAAATCATCCACCACTATCAAATGTGCCTCCCGCTGCCACCGCCACCATCCTCCTCTGAACCCTCGGCCAGCGGCGCCACCCCCACCTCGCCGTGCCATCGCTGTCTCCCTCTACAGCGTGCGGGCACTGTGAACCCTAATCCTAATCTTCGTCACCCGCTCATCGTTGCTAGAGAAGAAGCACATCGCCACGCAGAGATGAGCACTCGTTATGACCAAATCAAGAGTATGCACTATTTATATTTTGCCATTTTTTATCTGTTCGATCCACCTGGTGATATGTGATGGGGTGGCTTCTCGGCAAGATCTCCAATGCGTTTAGGTTTCAAGGATCACCAAGACCCACTATGGATTTATTAGGGGGCAATGGTGGTGGCGAGTGTGGAAGCTGCGACAACAACGCTATTGGCCATGGTCAGAGGACAATGGTGGGCGGTAGGCGGAACATCGAGGAGGTGATCGAGTTAGGTTTTTTGCGGTGACAGTGATGCCACGGGGCCAGTGGGGTGACGGTCGGGAGGAGGGGAGATGGGGAGGAGAGAATGAGGAGTGGGCCTCACTAAAGGGATCAAAATTTTAGTGCTTCTAGCTTAAGAAACCTAGACACCATCCCAAAAAATAGCAGTGTCATGTTCTCTAAAAAGGGATAACAATGTGGCTAAAAAAAGAGGAGTGATGTTTATAAGCGTTAGCGTAACATCAAACAAAACAGATCGAGTGGTGTTTAGGCATAACTCTGCACTCAGGGAGTTGTGATATGGTAGAGAGCTTGTTTGGCATGATTGCAGCTTTCTTAAAAGCAACTTTCGGCTGGGTTGTATGATTAAAGGGTTGAACGGCTGAGCTGAAGACGTTTGGTGTTTGTCAGTTTGGGTTTTAAGTAGGTTGGCTGGTTGTTCTGATTTGTGAAATATCTGAAATGCCCATGAGGCAAATGATGACTTATTTGGTGCCATTTGAAAGGATTTGATTTTTTTTTTGTTTTTTTGCATGTTCACGGAGAAATATAAATTTAAGCATTAAATGTACTATATTTTCAATTTCCAAGTATGAAATACAAAACATTTACATATATGGGATCTTGCTTTGAACTTCGCATATCCATTCCTATGAAATCTACCATAATTTTATTTCAACAATAATCAATAATTTTATTTCGCATATATAGGTTGCCTTCTTAGTTAGCTCCCAACTCTTTTGACAAAACAACAACACTTTCCTGATTCTCATGGAACAAACATGTAAACATATGTTGGAATCGGCGCTAGCCCTTTTCGCGAGAGAACAATCACAGTAAGTACACACAAGAGACACAAGAATTTCTTTACTAGGTTCTGCAAAACCCACATCCCCGGGAGCCAAATCGTTGCGGCTCCGTCCATATGAGGAGTTTCTTTTTTTTTCGATTAAGGTTACAAAGAGGTCAGTGGTATATATTTATACCTTGATTACATGTTTAACTCGGACTCATAGTTCGTACCACGGGGGCTTCGCCCCCCACACACCCAGCCCATAATATTTCGTAACCCCACAAAACTATGTCTCTCCATATAGGGCTATGTTAGGAAAGCATACGCTGCGCTCCCACTTTCCGAACACAACTCTTCCTTCGCCTTGTTATATATGAGCCATACACAACAAAATAATAGTAAGTCATCATCACGTCACTCAGAATGCGTGACAATGAGCCGGCTGAGGTTGAGCTAGGGGAGGAGACCTCTGTGTTGTTCACCTCTTCCTCTTCAATTAGGATTTCTTGGCCCCTATAGTTGCCACTGCAGAATGCTTTCTCACCTCTGCAAAGGACATTCAAAGATTTGTTCAACGATGTTAAGTCATGCAATACTACCCAACTACCCATCTTACTATTAACTTGTTCAATTAAATAAATGCAATGCTAGTTTGACAAAACAAATCAGCAAATTCTTCTGCTATACATTTTCAATTTATCCATTTCAAGAAAAGTTCATCTTCGAATGAACACATCCTAATGCAACTGATGCAAATACCCCAAGCAACCAAACTTGACAAATACTACCCAACTTACTATTAACTTGTTCAATTAAAGAAATGCAATGCTAGTCTGACAAAACAAATCAGCAAATTCTTTCGCTGTACAGTTCCAATTTATCCATTTCAAGAAAAGTTCATCTTCCAATGAACACATCCCAATGCAACTGATGCAAATATGCCAAACAACCAAACTTGCAGAATATTGATTCTCACACATATGAAGATACATCACAATCATCACTTCTTCAGAGCCATATCGACAAATGATTGGAGGATTTAGTGAGGCACTACAGCTTGGTCGGTCGCATCCGGGCCCAAGTAGGCAATTTGATGTGGATCAAACCTCCTGATGAGATTCAATCTGTTAGTTGCCCAATCTTTCGCGGTGGAACAACAAATTCACAAACCAATTCGATTGAATTGAATTGTAAGAAAATCAGCATACTCACAAACCAATCTAATAGATTGAATTGCAGGTATTTTAGTAACGCACACTCACAAACCAATATAATAGATTGAATTGCAAGTATTTTAGTAGCCTCGATGAACAGTGCCCACGCATGAACAGTACCATGCATGAACAGTACCCAGACTCTTAGGTTGCGTTTGGTTGGTGGGATGAGGTTGAATGGGATGGGATGGTACGGGTAGGATGGGATCATCCTGTATGGGATGGTACAGTCAGTCTGTTTGGTTGGTTGTATGGGATGATACAAGGTTTTTATTTAGTTGGTTGTATGGGATGATTCTGGATGGTTCAAAATATTGTTTGATTTGGTGGATGAAGTTGGATATGATAACCCTCTCACTAGAGGTGGTGAGTTCACCTCCTAAAATTGTGAGAATTGAGTTTAGAAATTGATTTGAATTTAAATTCAAGTTTGAAAATAATTTTGCAAACAATTAAGTATTATATTTTTTGCCAATCCGAATTTGAGACAAGAAAATTATTTTAACTTTCAAATTTTAACAACATTTAATGATATTTGACAATAATTGACAAAATTTAACAACATTTAACAACATTGACAGCATTTAACGCTGGGAGAGGTGAGGTGGCGCCAGGTGGCGTCGAGTTGGTAGTGAGGCGGAGCACGTCGACGTGGGGATTGCTGTCGGTCTCGGGTGTGAGGGCTCGCCGGTGTTCTACGTCACGGCGAGCTGGGTGAGTGCACACGAAAGGAAGGGGAGGTGATATCGGTCCTGGTGCGTGAGGTTTTGATGACACGGTGGCACGGGAAGGCCGGCGACAAGGAAGAAAAGCGGCGGCGGCAGTGGTTGAAGGCGGCGGTGGGGCTTCGGAGGGCTCCAGAGGGTGGGGAGGTGAGCACAAGGTGGCTCGTGCTCTTGCGATGTTGGAGGTGGTGATGGAGATGGCGGAGGAGGCTTAGTGGCGACGATAGAGGCGGCAGTGTCCTCCGGTGGCCGACGGCGAGAAGCTCTACTCGTGGTTGGAGGAGAGCGGGAGAGCGAGGGGGATGAGAGGGGAAAGTGAAAGGAGGCTGCGGCGATGCTGGTGATGGAACAGGGCAGGTGTGGCCAACGCAAAAGCCACGTAGGCATTGACGCCGCGCGCGCTCGGCATGGGTGAGCAACGGTCGCGAGGAGGACGAAGACCAGCGGCGGTGGTCGCTATCTGGTGGGGACCGCATGGCAGCGAGAGCGAGCGAGGGCGGCGCAAACGACTGGCGAAGGCGGAGGTTGTATTTCAATCGTACGGCTCACAACGATTTGGACGTTCGGACCACCGAACGTGAAAATGCGATCGAGCCGTCCAAACGCGATCGGACGGTCCACAATGATCGGAACGTTCGGACAGGCCGAACGTTGAAACGCGATTAAGCCGTTCGTTTTGATCGGACGACTCACAACAGAGGGCGTTCGGGCGTGCGAGAGTGGGCTGCGGACTGGGCCGTGCGGGCGAGAAAAAGGTGGGCCAGGGAGAGATTCGGCGCAAAGAGATTAAGGGGATTTAAAATGCATTTTCGATTAAAGAAATGCCAGAAAACCAAAAAGGCTTTTAAAAAATAGCTAACAAAGTCTAAAAATTCTAGGAAATTGCACAAAAATTCATTGAATTATTTAGAGCTTAATAAAAATACTTACAACTATACTTTAGTTTTTATTTTCGCAAACAAAATAGATTTTGTATCCTTTAGTGATTAAGCATGTATGCACCTCCAGTATACTATCAATTTCATTTTGTATCCTCCAATCCAAAGAATCTACAAGCTAGAAAAAACAAAATATCCTTAAGTAAAGAAGCAATCCATGAAGCATTTATTCCGTCATTCATCAAGCTGGGAAAAAACTATAATGTAAGAATCTGAACAATGTCACAAAAGAAGGCCATACATATATTGTTGAATGCAGTACATAAAGATGTAGTTTAGGAAGGACTGAAGACATCTTAGCACTAGTCATACAAAAGGTGGTCATACACTCATACATATAGGCACTATCACACTAGTCATACTTCAACCACATAAATAGGTTTACAACCACATGCATAGTATACTAGAGGTGCACATTCTATTACCACTGGCCACAAGATCCGAAAGGTTTCGATGGGCGGGGAGGTGCGCACGGGGACGACGGTGAGCTTGCGATGCCGGAGGTGGCAAACTATCCATGATTTGCAGAATCACATTGGCCAAAAGGATTGCAAAAGAATGAGCTTCAGTAGCCAATGAGCTCAACTAAAGAATCAAGCTCCCTAGCTACAATACAGAGCAATCCACAACTCACACGACAAACTTTCACCCAAATTTATTCATTTGATATAAAACTACTTCACGTTGGAACCCAAAATAAAGATCAGCAAAAGAGACACATTCCTATCTCCCGCAACAAATTAACACAGAAGCATCCATCAGAACACAATTCATCTTGATCCCATATCCAATAGTTCAATGCCGCCTAGTTGATAGCTCAAATCAAGAGCTTACAAGTACTAATGAATAATAGAACAGACAAGTTTTACAGGTGCAACTAAAATTAACACCCGATCATCCATCATAATGTACATAAACATATTCAAACATACAAACCCAATCACTCGAATCTTACTGAAGGCTACTGTCGAATGCAACAGGCATTAATCAATCGAGAAAGCCGGTCTTCTGCCACACAGCATTGCGTGCCTGGCAGAGGTCCCTCCCCTTGAGCTTGCGCCTGGCGCCCTTCAGCACCGAGAATGTGGTCATCGGCGACTCCCGCGCCCGCGGTCGTGCCACCATTTCGTGCGACGATAGCATCTCATCGTCATTGTCTTCCTTCGCTTCACCCATCACCGCCTCCACCAGATCTAGCAATTTTGCCCACCCACTGTCGTCTGGAGTCAAGCCTCAGGCCAATGAGAACATGGATCTGTGCGAGAGGATAGGGGGCGGCGGCGTTGATCTGGGAGGGTGAGCTCTGAAGGGGGTTCTAATGCTGGGAGAGAGTGAGCGCACGCAGCGGAGCAAACGAGGAGATGCTGAACCGCGTCGTTCACTGATTTTCGTCAAACGCGATGGTACGGCATAAACGACGAATATTCCACTCGGTTGAACGCTGCCGTCCAGGACCGATCGGTTCGGTACAGCGAACCAAACGCACGAACATCCATATTTCCTGGACCATCTCGTTCAGGACCACTCTATCCACTCATCCAAACACTACCTTAATGTCTTGATCTCTCTCTCTCTCTCAATCCCTCTCTCAAGTCATCTCAAGAGCACATGATATGCGCCAAAATGTTTTTCTGAATTTCATTATCTAAATTATAACTTGTCTTCTCTACTTACATGGAGCGGCCATGGGGCTTAAATATCCTCTTACGCAAGCACAATTGCTTTCGGATGAACAGTACCACATGAATAGTGTCCAAAACCAACTCAACCTTCTAAACGCACATAACTCAAACTCTCCTATTTTCAAAATCTATCGTGTGTGAATAGTACACATGAATAGTATCTAAAACCAACTCAATCAATCTAGTATCCTATTCGGACTCTTTGCAAAATAGGAAATTACATGCAATTTTTGAATAGCCCAACAAGAACCATATTCGGATATTGGAATCCAAAACAAACTAATTTGTATTCCAGGCTCATATCTTATGATGCGCCGTCTTCTTTTACAATGGTAGGTGGCCCCCAACCTAAGGCACACAAGGAAAGGAACTCACGTAGAGAAGGGTTCCCATGCACCGATTCCAATCCGAACATATTATCCTTAATTCCTTGACTTTTAATCTAAGGTGATTTTGTTTTATCTTTGGGAAACGTGTCGGAGAAGAACTCCCTTTTGATTCAGATTCTTGCTTTGTTTTGTACCGTAGCATTTGCATGCACCAGCCCATGTGCCGCACTTCCATGTGCTCTATTCACGGTTAGGGTTTCAACCCCATTAGCAACCGTATGGAAATAAGCCTCTTTTCTTTCCTCCATCTCGGCAATAGCTTTACTAAAATCATGCTCACTGTTTTTATCAAGTATTAAACCTGAAATAACAGGAACATTAGTTAAAGATAATCTGTCTGCATTATCCTTCCCTTCTTCAAGAAAAACCATCCTCGGTTTTGAGTTCATCTTCAAGCCTTCATCAACTTGTATGGTGACCAAGAAATCTTCATCAGGTTCAGCCTTCTCCTGACGTGTGGTTTCTTCTCATTCTTTTCTGTTAGACAGACGTATCTCCCACCTTTCTTCAAAAATTGGCGCGTCTATGGCACGTAGCACGGGCGGTCTACTCTTCCAAACGAAAGAGCAACTTTGTACGCACACGTCAGCACCATGCCCTACCCAATAACATATGACAAGACACCATAGGAATCGCGATAACATCGCACGCAACCTCATATGAGTAGGCGCCCAACGAAAAGAACACTTTCACTTGGGTCTTGATCTTGACGACACAGTTATACCATAGCAGTCGATATGGTTGAGGATGCGACATCATTTCTAGCTTCAATTTCTCGACGAGCTCGACACTAGCAGCATTGATCAAGATGTCATTATCAATCAACAAGTCAACGCTTTTCTCCCCCACTTTGCAGCGAGAGTGAAAAAGACCATCTATTGTCATAGCCTACCTCCTCCATCAGCATGTTGAGACTCAACACACTGCAGTTTCCCTCCAAAGGCGTCGTAGCAGCACCATCACCACTATGAACACCCACGGCTCCTGACTCCACCAGCGAGCAACGAAAGCTCTGATAACGCCTGATGTGGATCAAACGTCCTGATGAGATTCAATCCGTTAGTTGCCCGATCTTTCACGGTGGAACAACAAACTTAGAAACCAATTCGGTTGAATTGAATTGCAAGAAAATCAGCATAGTCACAAACCAATCTAATAAATTGAATTGAAAGTATTGTAGTAGCCTTAGTGAACAGTGGCCACGTATGAACAGTACCCATACTCTTGATCTTTCTCTCAATCTCTCTCAACTCATCTCAAGAACACACGATATGCGCCTAAATGGCTTTTCCGAATTTCATTATCTAAATAATAACTTGTCTTCTCTACTTTACATGGTGCGCCCATAGGGCTTAAATAGCCTCCCACGCAAGTATAATTGCTTTTGGATGAACAGTACCATATGAATAGTGTCCAAAACCAACTCATTCGAAATGCACATAACTCAAACTCTCCTATTTTCAAAATCTACCATGTGTGAATAGTACACATGAATAGTATCTAAAACCAACTCAATCAATCTAGTATCCTATCAAGACTCTTTGCAAAATAGGAAATTACATGCAATTTTTGGACAGCTCAACAAGAACCATATTCGGATATTGGAATCCAAAACAAACTACTCCGTATTCTAGACTCATATCTTATGATGCGCCGTCTTCTTTTCAATGTTAGGTGGCCCCCAACCTAAGGAACACAAGGAAAGGAACTCACGTAGAGAAGGGTTCTCATGTACCAATTCCAATCCGAACATATTATCCCTAATTCCTTGCCTTTCAATCTAAGGTGATTTTGTTTTATCTCTTGGAAACATGTCGGAGGACTCCCTTTTGATTCGGATTCTTGCTTTGTTTTCCACCGCAGCATTTGCATGCACCAGCCCATGTAACGCACTCCCATGCACTCTATTCACGGTTAGGGTTTCAACCCCATTAGCAACTGTGTGGACAAAAACCTCTTTTCTTTTCTCCTTGGCAGCAGCCTTGCTGTCAGGACCCAAAAATACAATCATGGACCCTCTGTGTATAATGCACTAGTCCAGGATCACGCTAGTGCACACAGTATCAACATAGATGAATATTGATCCACATAAGACAAATAATAAGATAAACGATTAATTTGAATAGCAAATAATGGTTTTGACCTTATGATCGAGTTTACACTTATTACGCCTCACAGGGCTAACAGTAAATAAAGTAGTAGCGGAATAAAATAAACTTCAGCAGGAACCCATTGATTCACCATAGGCAACCGGCTGTGATAAAGACCTAACAATCGGCATCGTCGTAGAACTCCTCCTCGAATGCAGGCGATGATTCCTCCACTTCAGCTGAATGATTTTTTGTGGAAGCTTGTGGTTATATGTAGAAGGTCTCCACCAATTTTCACACACTTTTCTTTTCTACCGCGGCTTTTATGGTATGCGACTGCCTTTTTCTCCTTCTAATATTTGGCCGACCCTAGGTTTGCCGTAAGTCGCAAATAACATCAACTCTCCTAAAAGATCACAGTAGTCCTCTTATTTTTTTTGGATTAACAATAGTATGAATTTTCTATTTTTTTTTGGTGCGGATTAGAGGAGTTCTAACCCACGAATTTTCTGTTTTAGATGCAAAAACTAAGAACCCTAAAAGAACGATCAAGCAACACGAAGAAAAACATGAGAAGCAATCTAGACAATGACCAACTAGATAATAACTAGAACTAAAGGTCAGCAACTAGACACGACAACACAACCAATGATTCAACAAGCAAAATACCGAAAAGAAAATTGAAATGGCTCAAAGGGGTTCGGTACGGATGATAGATGCAATATTTTTTTGGGCAATTTTCTGGACTCTAAGTATAAAAAATGAATCTACTACTAGAAAACTAGAAATTCTCACCAATCAACTGCAGCTCTCATACCACTTGATGAACCACGAAGGTCCTATTTTGGCCCGATCTTTTGATGAGAAGGTAAGTTCGGTAGTAGTCGCTCAACTCTCATGATCCCGGCTACGAACTCGCAAGGATCGAGACCACGTAATCGTGAACTGCTCGACAAGTCGTTATCAACTATGCATAAGTACCCAGTTGATCTGATCACGAAGATCAATTCCTGCATACACCGAAGAAGCACGTAAGAACAAGATAAATAAGCAATTTGAAATTATGAATAGGAATTGAATGTATTGTAAGTGGGGTTCCGAAGAACAATGTCGATGTTGATCTCGTCGACCAAGAGAACAAAGAATAAAGTAGCAAAACTAAACTTGACTCAACAAAACCCAAAGAACTAAAGGGGGTGGCAGCCACTATGTATAGGAGGAAGAGGGAGGGGCGATGGTACCGTTCACGCGTGAACAGTATAAAGTAGCAAAGCCAAACTTCAATCAACAAAACCTGCGCAACTAAAGGGATGACGACCACTTTGTAAAGGAGGAAGAGGGAGGGGCGATTGTGAACAGTACCTAAAACCCTAGGTGGTCGGCCATATGGGCCAAATCAGCCCATTCATTACATAGCCCATGGGCCAACAAGAGGTGACACAGCATCAGGGCATGTAGACATAGTACGATGACATGTAGATGCAGCTCGGCTTATAGGAGTACAAGTAGCTTGGTCCAATTGGGAAATATGGCATTGCCGTAGCCGAAAGTCCTATTGGAGAAGATGTGGTTGAAGTAGAGGATGCAGTGCAGCGGGTTGAAGCAGTGGTTGCATCATTAGGGTTGATGTCCTCATAAAAAAAATTGAAACTTTATCTCAACCATTGACACTCCTGATGTGTTTTATCGTCACACCAACCCAAACATAGTGCTTTGGTATGACACACACTGTAGGACCTAAAGACAGCGAACCACTCATAAATGTGGCCTACCTGGTAGTCCACACCTCAGCCCATCACCGAGCTCCTAACCTACAACCTGAGTAGTCAATGTCGAGAATCCGTAACTTACTAAGTTAGGCATGTCCCATACCAGGCATGTGGTTGTACAGTAAGACTCAGTTCAATGGCGCACAAAGTTTAGTACTTAATTGACCAAAGCAAGACTTCCAATTTCTAACTATGCCACGAAGATTATCATTTTCAACCACAAAGTTCCATCATATCACATAGTTTCCACCACTTGCTTTCGTCTAAATCTGTTCCCACCTAGTTGGTTATGTGCAACACATGCCATCAATGAGAAATAGCACACATCATATAGTTTTATCACAAAGTTCCATAATCATTTAGTCAAGTTTATAATTGCAACTCCAATGATAGTGATGACTCGTAGCATGGCTAAACAAAATGGAATAATCAATTATTTGTCACTGCAAAGATTTTGATTCCAAGATTTGCCACTCCATGTGTGAATGACATCTAGGTCCCGAGGCCACGTGCCATAGGCATATAAGTGGCAAATCCTAAATTTGCATAGCTTTGGCAGTGACAAATAATCAAATCTCCCAAATAAAATTACTCGTATCTAACCAACCCACGTTGGTACTATGATAGTACCAACTAAATAATTAACCAATCTAGGGTGACAAAAGATCATGACATAACAATAGACAAGGTGGATATAAACAATTTGGATGAATAACTAATCCCAAAGCATTTAAATAATTACTTAAAGTAAATGCAATAATTTGAAATCAAATAATTTTAAAAACTGAGTTCAATATGATCAAAGGTATAACTTATCTTGGAATAGATCTTGGTACTAGTCCTTGTCTTGGTGAACTGCTTCTTCCTCGAAATTTCCCAAGGTAGCAAGTCTACTCGCAAACGAAGCAAATAAATAAAAAAATAAAAACAAAAAGGAAAAAACTCCAAAAATAAATAAAAAATCTTAGTAAACTAGAGCTTGAATTTAGATGAATTTAGAAATTTGAATGGGCTCAATCGGAATTCGGATGAGGAAGATATGACTTTTGGAAGTTCGAAACCCAAAGAAGTACTCAAAAAGGAATTTCTGGATTTTCCTAATTTATTTTCTACTGGAAAATCAGTTAATGACGTCAGCTGACATCAGCCTTCCAATTTTAGAATTACAATAATTCCAAAGAAAAAGGCTAAGAGGCTGACAGTCGGCCCGCGGTCCATGCACCGGGTCCATGAGGCTAGGCTACTGGTTTATGGGTTCACGAGTCTATGGAATAGTAACTAACACGTGGGGCCCACAAGGCAGTGGCTCGGCTCACGATGGAAAAGATCTACTCGGGGTTTCGGCTCAGAGGTTTGGATCTGTGACACGCACGTGCACACGCGGCGCTGACTGGGCTGCACGTGGGCTGACACGCAAGCGCATGCGCTGATGTGGCTGATGATGTGGCACACCACGTAGGCTCGACGGTGACAACGGCTCTGGACCCGATGGCAACCAGCGAACGGGGGTGCTTCGCTGACGGTGAGCGGTACTAGCAGGTTGAGGAGACTAATACGAACCTAATGAGGTACTCACTGGTGGTCGTGATCAACGGTGATGGCCGGCGGCGAGCTTTGAGCGGCAGAGAGGATCGGGTATTGTCGGGAAGTTGTTCTAGCGATGCTCTGGCGGCGTGGAGGGGTGCTGGAGGTAGCCTGGGCGACAATGAAGACGATGGCGTGGTCGATGACGACGAGACAACAATGACGGCGGCATAATTCGCAAAAACAAAAACCTCAGCCGAAACCCTAAACTTCGAATTGCGACGGCGCTAGGGTTTTAGGGGTGTGGAGACTTGCGGGTTCGGGATTCGGGGATGAAGGCGATCCTAGGGGGTCCTTTTATAGGGTGAGGGCGAGACCGGGGAGGCCTATTGGCGGCGGAGTCCTTTTCGGATCCGAGATGAGATAACGAGTTTGAGGGAGATTCGGAGGCGATAAAAGGTAGGTTTGGATGGGGGATAAGGGGTTTAAAATGGCAAGGTCGGCATGAAAAATCAGGCTGAATCGGCTGTTGTCGGATGAAGCTCGAAGGAGCAGCAATGGTGTTTCGGGCTAGCGCGCGAGAGGGACACGATGGCGAGGTAGGAGACGACACAGTGAGGCCCACCGGTAAGCGAGTACGAGGGAGTGGGCTGGTGTGGTAGCGAACACGCACGGATTTGGGCTGCGAAGCAGCCCACGTGTGGGAAAAATAGGACTGAGCTGAAGAGATTCGGCTTGTTCGAAAATATGAGATTTGAAATACATTTTCTATTTTAGAAATACCAGAAAATACACATAGCAAATGTACTCGGAAAAATTCTAGAAAAATCTAGAAAATATATCCAAGCACATAGAATCCAAATAAAATAGTTTTGATAATTGTTGATCTTGGGATTAATTATATTAAACTATTTTGCTATTGAAAGTTCATATTAAGCTTGTTTAAAATTCAAATAAAATCTCTTGGGTGAATTTTCCAACGCTAGACTATTCAAAAAGATTTTAAAAGCGCAGAAAATTGGGAAACCTGAAATAACAGAAACTTCAGTTAAAGATAATATGTTCGCATCACGATTCTTGGCGGTGGCGGGGGCAGGCTCGGCAAGGGTGTCCACGAGGCCGCCAAGCCCAATGCGCCGCGAGTCCCATCTCCTAGGCAGTTGCGTCGACCAGAGTAGTGACCCTCCGAGCGTCGTGATGGCCCTGAGGTCGAGGGAGGAGGATGAGGCCCGGGGTGGCGTCGTGTGTGAGGCTGAGGGGGCATGGGTGGGGAATGGGGGTGAGGGTGGGTTTGGGATTTGATATGTGGCATGAGGGGATAATTTTTTTCTAACTCTAGGAGCAAAGTCGGAACCCTAACGCGTCGAAGCCGTGGAAAGCTGCTCCAGGCCGGCTTTCCATTTTCGGACTCTCCATGTTCAATAGGGCTGTCGGCTTTTCCAAAAAATCAGCTATTGAAAGTGGTAAATTCGTTTGAGAATGATTTCCGGCTTTTCGTAGCGAACAGCCAAAACCGAAAACGTCCTCAGTAGGCCCAGTGGGCCTTCCGGTTCTGGAGCAGCGGGGGTCATCGTACAGGGGAAAAAATCAGAGTACACCTTGCAATGCCCTTCAGACTTCAGTGATGCAATGCTGCTCTCATTGCTGCTTCAGTTACGACGTCGATCGATGCCTCAGATACCTTCATTTCAGAATTCAGAGGACTGCACCAACATAAATAAAGATCGCTCGCTGCTCTCTCTCTCTCTCTCTCTCTCTCTCTTTTTGTCTTCCCTGGAGTAGTATGTAATGAATGCATGACCAGCACACTACATTCTACAGATTCAGACAAGCAAACCTATGAAACTAGTATCCAGTGTATTCTGTACGGCAGCTTCCATTCCAGTGGAAGCAAGAAGAAACCTTTCTTTCAAAATTGACATAGCTTAACTTAAAATTATTATATTTATTGTTTAAATATTTATTGTAAAAATGAGCTAACGAGTCACTATCGAGCTGAACCTCATTAACCTTTTTTCGTTCCAAATCAACCCACTTCAATTTTAATCAATTAACTACTGTAATCGAATCAATTTTGATTCGAGCCCATAACAAGCTTTTTTGCCAGTCCGTGTCGCAGCAAGCGCCACACGATGCATATCTCCCAAGTTCTTTTCTTCTCCTTCGGTATATATTTACCCCTCCAATTCACAAAACAAGTTGTTTTAGACATCGATACGGTCATTAAAATACAACCTTGATCACTAATTACTATTATAACATATTTATAAAATCCAATAAAATTACAATATTATGAAAGTACTTTTCGAGACAATCTACACATATGATTGTTGTGTATCTAATCTAAATATTTAAAAAGACATCGATAGCCAAAGTTTTCGAGGTTTAACTGCACGTATTCCAAAATAACTTATTTTTTGAACCAGAAGGAACACATGTGAAAAACATGATAGCAAACTACTGTTTATATGAAACAGTAGGATTCGATGTTTATTTGTTTGCTACCTACTCCCTCTATTTCAGAATACTCAGCCAACTTTGATTTTTCATGGTCTTCAAAGTTAAATTTTGGCTCTTAATTTTATACTAATATAGTTATAAAATAATATAGGAGTATAATATTATGAAAATATTTGTTACGAAAAATTTAACAATACCATTTTAATATGATAAATCTAAATGCTTAGAAAATATTATTGATAAAAGATTACCAAGTTTGACTGAACAAAATGAACGTGGGTTCAAGTATTTCGAAACGTTCTAGTGGATTCAGAAAATAAAATCCTACAAATTAGTAGTACCTAGCTATATTCCTCCACTATATAACGATATTTGGACACAATTGGCCCCATGAGACTACCTAAATTCCTAAAGTAGCCCCCTAGCCACAGAATTCCAATTTTGACCGCCTCTCTCCTCCTACTGCCGTCGGGTACCGCAGCAGGGCACCTTCTGTCGACGCGTACAGTAGTAGGCACCTGCTGCCATCCCACACAGCAACAAGTCACCTGCTGCCATCCCACACAGCAGCAGGTCCTCTCCCCCCTGGCGCACGCAAATCCAAGCGGAGAGAGAAAATCTATTTAAGAATATTTTTTTGAGGAATTTCTAAATATAGCAAATGAGCTAAAAAAATTATGAAATTTCTTTTCGAGCCACCAGGCATAGTTTACTTTCTTGTGTAATTTGTTCAGAAATTTATCAGCTACGATTTTTTCTCTAAAATTCATTTAAGTATACTGTTTGTAGGAATTTTATAATATAGAAAATGAGGTCCAAACATTTTTTTCTAGGCTCCCCATACAGTGTAATTGATTGTGTAATTTTTCCATAATTTTATATGTTCCAAAATTATCTCAAAAAATTAAGGGTTTAGGTCTCGAAAATTAGAACGAAAGGTTTCAGAAATTAGGGTTTCATGATTTCATGTGACTTGGAATGTGGGAAGTTTAGTACCACATGACTACTCTAGGTAAGAGACACTCCCTCCTCCGTACATCTGTCGCCCCGTCGCTGCTGTCCCCCCTTGCCCGCAGTGCTTGCTTTTATGGTGTGCCGAATCTCTGGACCTGATTCCCGATTGATTCGCTCGCGCGCCTCCACCGACAATGGTGTTAGTGTGTTAGTGTTAGGGTTTGTGTTAGGGTTAGGGTTTAAGCCGCGGTTAGAAATTAGGGTTAGGGTTTAAGCGGCAATTTTTGTTTCAATTTTAAAATATAGCAGACAACTTCAAAAAATTATGAAATTTTACTGTGAAGCACTCCGACACAGTGCACTTGCTTGTGTAAATTTTTCATAATTTTATTCATCCTGAACCGCCACGTGCTCTCTCCCCCGATTTCATAAATGTGTTCTGTTTGTACGGATTTTAGATTACGGAAATTATGGTTTCATGATTCAATGTGACTTGGAATGTATCTGATATTTGCTCAGTTATATTTTGGTGATATATGTAAGGACCCGGGATTAACACCCCAGATCTTCTGTGCATAACTGAACTAGTCCTATGATTAGTGGCTAGCTCACACAGTAAACAAGTGTGATAACACAACCATAAACGCTAAAATTTATTAAATGACAACAGAGTTGATTACAAGATAGCCTTACAGGGCAACATTAAATAAACACAGCGGAAGACGATGAAGAAGTAGTAGGGTCCAGCAATCTGCCACAGGCAATCGACTGTGGTAGCGGCCTAGTCGTCATGATCCACACCTGAAGTGAAGTTCATCTCCTCTGAAATTAGATTGCATTAAGCAAGTATGAGCACAACTTCCGTGCTCGCAAGTTACACCCGTCAAATAACAAAATGACATGCATAAATGGATGTAACAAAGGAAGGCTTATAGTGTTAATTTGCATAAATCAGCATTTGACATTAAATACCATACTATGTTCAAAAGCTCAAGTGTTATAAAATCTAAAATTGAACTTGAATTGATAACGATAGTGTAGGCACCAACCTAACACCAATATAAACACGGGCACCAACCCGGGGCTTCAACCCATAACTTTTCTCATGGACACCCATCCATGTCAAAACTGTTTTACAACCAATATTTTAAAATCGAAGTCTAACTTTGAGTGGCTTTGCCAAGATGTCCATGACCGTGGACACGGCTATTCGAATAGTTTTACACTCGCAGAGGTTGTACAACTTTACCCACAAGACATGAATTCTCTAGTTGTTTGGCATCCGTCGATACCACCGCCACTACCTTAGGTAAGCGGTCTAGAGCACGTGTCAAGGCCTTTACAATACGCCATTCCACCATAGTCCTCCTCGCTAAGGTTTCACCCCCTTTGGACTACCCGTCCGCAGGTTCAAGGCCCCCTCTTGCGCCTAGTGGGACTAACAAAAGTCATGAAAGACCACCCACCGCATCACAGGAACGACCATGATGGAACTTTGCAAATTAATCAGTCAGGTCCTGCCCATACAAGACATGTGGTAGTACGATGTGGCTTAGCAAGATGCGGCTCGAAGACCGGTCCTTAACTGACCTGGGCAACTTTCCACAAACCCATGGGCCTTAATCTTAACCAGATTAAGCCTGTGCATAAACCTGCACCCACCAGACAACCAATTCGCCCAAGTCCAAACCATCATTTTATTTCATTTTACAAAGTCATGTATAAAACTCCCATGACACACCAATGCCAAGGGTACAATTTAAACAATAGTCGACCTTTGGCTGAAATCCCCCAAAAGAAATATGTTTGGTCTATAGGCATGGCTAAGCACAATATTTAAATGATCCTAGTCCATACTATTGTATTAACTAGGTTTTATCTAGGGTGACAATATGTTTGTTTCGATATCCAAAATTGGCCATACCAAGGATTTTAGGCATAACTATAAATTCAAAAACAGGTATTTAAATTACTGAATATAAATAAGCATGCAATAATAATTTGAAACTGAATTTAAATAATTTTAAATAATAGGTGCAAGTATGATCAAGAATGTAACTTGCCTCGCTTGAGGTGAACAGATCAACTGATATTGAAGTGATGTTGTTTTTCTTAACAGGTCACCTAGTACTCACAAGCACTTTTTCCAGGTAGTCTATGTGCACAAGCACGATGATCACACAGTCAAAATCAATCCTCTTATGTGCTCTTCAACGGCGTCGAAATCTGACTTTCCGAAGTCGTCGAAATCTATACGCGAAAATAAGCCAAATTCAAACCAAATTCAAATAAGATTCAAATAAACTCCACATTGAATAAATTTGGTTTAGATAGCTAGATCTTGAATTTAGACAAATTTAGAAATTTGAATGGGCTCAAACGGAGTTTGGATGCAAAAGATATGAGCTTTCGAAGTTTGAAATTACATGAAATGATAGATTTAGGGTTTAAAGGAATTAGTGGTCAAATGAGCTCAAAATTAAATAATTTTGATGTGGTTGGCTAGATAATGATTTTATATAAATTTTGCAATTTGAAACACCCAAATTGGAGTTAGGAATCAAAAGATATGAATTTTACAAGTTTAAATCTATTTAAAAACCTAAATTCTGAATTTTCAGATTTTCTTGATTTATTTTTCTAAAGGAAAATCCTTTTATTGCGCAATGATGACATCAGCCCTTGGATTTTCGGAATTAAAGAAAATAAATGAAAACCCTGACATGTGGGGCCCACATGTCAGTGCCTCGGCTTTTGGTGGACTGGGTTTACGGGCGGTTGTGTCTGAGGGAGAGGTGGACCTTGCCACGTGGGCGTGCCACGTGAGTGGAGGAGGAGGTGGCGCCGACGCGCCGCGAGGTGGCGATCGTGGCGACCACGGTGGCGGCCACGCCGTCGAGCTGGGGCGGGCGGCTCGGGTGCCTAGGGCGCCGGCGGACGGCGGCCCGGTGAGGTCCGGCGAGGGCGGCAAGGGACAGAGGGGAACGCGAGGACCTTAGGGCTTACCGTGGCGGTGCGAGAGCTAGCACGGGTCACCGGCGGCGAGGGAAAGAAGCGACGGCGCTTGCGGCTCGACGGCGAGGAAGGGGCTCCGGTGGCACTCGGGCGGAACGGAGGTGAGCACCAGGTCGGCGAGGAGGTGACGGTGCCGATGGTGTAGGCGGCGACGGCGTGGAGGCGGTGCCGGCGGCGCTAGAGGCGGCGGAAGAGGCGGCGGCCGACGGCGGAAGAACTCGAATTCCGGCAAGACGAGGAGGGGAGAGGAGAGGTGAATGGCGGCGTTGGGATGAGCGGGGAGAGGCGCACCTGTGCTCACCTTTATAGGGCCGGGAGGTGCGAGGATGAGATCGCGCGCGCCTTCTCGCGGTAATGGCGACGATCCGCGGTTTCGCCGCGATAAAGGGAAGAGGTGGGGCGAGGAGGTTAGAGGCGCGAGTCGTGCGCACGCGGGCGGGGGATGCGGGAGGTTGGGGTGGCGGTTGAGCGAAGCTCCCGCGAGCGAGAATGGAGGCGGTGGCGCGGGAGGAAGAAGAAGCAAGGAAGAAGAAGGTGGCGCGGGCCCACATGGAAGAGAGGAGAGGGGACCGCCAGCGGGGTCGGGCGGTGAGAGAGGAAGAGCGGGCGGGCGAGCGGGGATGGGCCAAGGTGGGCCAAGCGCTGAATAGGAAATGGGTCAAGAAATTCGGCCCAATGGATTTTAGAGTTTTTAATTGATTTCTTAATTGATTTAATCCTAAATTCATTTAGGCTTTAGAAAATAACAAAATAGCTCCAAAAATTATGGAAAAATTCACAGAAATTCCCATATTCCTTCTGGACTTAATAAAATTATTTCCAACTTTATGTTGGCTTTTAATTTTACAAATAAATTTGTTTTTACTTTAAAATATTTAGGAAAAAGCTTTTAAAAACTCAGAAAATCTTAGAAATTAAGTAAATTTTTATTTTTCAATTCAAATCCAATAAAACTTCAAAAACTTCAAATAAATTTTAATTTTGACTTTCAAAATTTCAAAGATTCAATTAAAGCAATAGAACTCTTTCCAAATTTTTTTAGAAAATCCAATAAAACAATAACTTTATTTTAATTTATTTTGGTAACATAACCTTGGGATGTTACAATATACATGCCTCCACTAGCAAGGTATATTTGTGGTCTAGAGTAGAGGAGGTTGTGGGATATTCCAAATATGCTATATATTTTTCCTACTTCTGGAAAACTATCGCAAAGGCATACGTGATGTAATGCAGGGATACATGATAGTTGATCCATTCATGAAGGGTTGCGATACATAGATAAAGAGTGAATATTACAATATTATTACAACTGAACTTCTACTTGGCAAGAACAATAAATAATAGAAGAAAGACTGCAAAACTAACTATCTTAACTAATTTCTGAAGCATTTTCTCAACCCTTTCCATCCTTTCGTCCAGTCTTTGAAGTATATTATCTTCATTTTGCATTGGTTGATGTGAGGGTCGAGCCACTGGACGAAAGGCAGCAACACTACGGGTGTCTTCTTGCAAGGCAGCAATTTGCATTGCAATATCTCGAACCATCGGGACTTTCATCACCCATCGCCAAAACCGGCATGTTGTGTTCTGAAAAAGAATTGCAGCTTCAAGTGAAAAAAACAACATACTATTTCGAATGAAAATCATCCGGGATGACTAGGCACTAGTTACCGTAAGATTTGAACACTTCATGAACACTCGGAATGGATTCGTTGGTGTATGCGAGGTGAACACATTCGCCGGATCCCTGCAACGAGGGCAAACCAGGTGCTGCCGCAGCGATTCTAATTGTCTGCTCACACGAAAGTTAGATGAGGCCGAAGACATCCCGTTTAAGACTGGAAGAAAGGAGAAGAGGAAGTGAAGATTGAGGTGAATGGCAGCCAAAGCATCCATATATATCATGTGGCTGAATTGCAATTGGGTTGAAGGAAATTCGCGTCCGCGAGGTAGCGGGCCCGAGGAGGAATCGTTCGGCAGTGTTGCATGGTGTGGTTAAATTCATGTGAGTAGCCTGCGAGGCAGAGTGTTGTCTTGTCTTTCTGAAAAGTTGCTGGCGAGGCAGAGTCACGTCGCTGCTGCGCAAACTGACTCGTCGGGTCACGTCGCTGTGCAAAGCTGACTCGTCGGATCACGTCGCTGCGCAAAGCTGACACAGGGAGCATTACCCACTTTATGAGCCTCCCCCCGCGGGCTATAAAATGCATGCCCCACGCTCCGGAAGTAGGGAGGACTTCGGCCCTAACTACTGGTTGATGTCGAACTAGCGTGCTCAACCAGTATGGCCGAATTGCCACTACAATGACGGCCAGCCACGTCCGAGGCGCCCCAGTGCACAACACTCTATGTGGGTAGTGCGAGACACCTTGTACCATTAGGTACGGCCGGAGAAGCTCCATACATTAAGTTAGAAGCCCGGGTTCACATTACATGAACTAATTTAAAACTTTTTCATACATAAAGTTAGAAGCATTACATTAAACACGCGCGGGTTTATTACAATCGGGATGTAGGAGGAGGGGTATTATCACATGTAACCCGATCAAATTGGATATTCCTTGTTTATTTATTGATTTAATGTGGATGATGTTCTTTAATATTGTATTGTACAACATGCTAGATAAACTTGTGCATGAACCAACCGAGGGAAATGCGTGGCATGCGGATCATATAACGATGTACCGTAACCTCCGACTCGTGTGCGTTTCGAAGGCTATGGTACATCGTTATATGATCCGCACGCCACGCATTTTCCTCGGTTGGTTCATGCACAAGCTTATCTAGCGTGTCGTACAATACAATATTAAAGAATATCATCCACAAAAAACTGATAAATTAACAAAGAGCGTCCTATAGCATAAAAATAGGTGTGTGCAACTAGTCTTCGCGGCAATCTCTTTTCTTGCTGAGCTCACCTCATCACATAGTAGCACCTTCGATGCATGTTCAGGGCATAACACATAACTATTATCCTATAGCATAAAAAATAGACATGTTAGAACATTACAGTAGTGATGAGAAATAGGGAATTTTAAAGCACGATTGATATCTGACTCTAAGTTCATAACAGTAAGAACTAAGAAGACTTCAACAGATCACCTCTGACTTGATAGATGCAAATGATTCGATTGTATTACCTGACTGGTTCTAAATGAATGGCAGAAAGCACATTCATCCTCAAATAAGTTGATTGGTGTTCTCAGCGACGAGCGCCGGAACGAGAAGCAAAACACAATAGGGATAAGTGAAGAACAACTGCGAGATTTTGGTATTTGTAGCCAAGCGAAGGAGGAGCCACTGCATTGGTGTCGGGAATTTCGGATGCGTTATCTACGGGCAACACTTCGGGCAAAAGGGGACACCCGCGAGGAGTCGACAGATGTGCGAAGGAGGGAGTATGGACGGTTCAAAAAATGGCCACAGGAGGGGGCCATGTGGGAGGGGGAGAGCAGGGCTGGCGGGAGAGGGGCCATGCGTGTGGAAGGGGGAAAGGGTAACACGTGGCGAGATAATATGATTAAATAGCTTTCAATTTTTTAAAAATCTCAATTTAAGCTTCAGCAACTAAATAAACTCAAATGGTTATTTCAAAATTTTAAATCTTCAAAAAGACTTTGAGATAAACCAAAAAAACAAACAAAACAACGTTTATTTAGTTGGAGTTGGATTTACTCACATTAATTTGTTTTTAATTTATGAAATTTCAAGTTAAGCTTTAACAATTCAATAAAATCAACTGGTTATTTTTATTAAAGAATATTGTCCACAATAAACTGATAAATTAACAAAGAGTGTCTCGATTGCAATAAACCCGCGCCCGCGCGTGTATCATGTAATGTTTGTAACGCTTCAATTGTCGTCAATTTTATGTATGAACACGTACGCTGCAACTCCATTGGAAACCCTAATTTTTGAAACCCTAATTCTGTTATGAAACGTTTGATGGCATACAACACTTGTGGGAGACATTCATCCCCTTGCAGTACAATGCATTTAAGAAGGAATAATATCTTGGTCGCTACGGTTCTTGATGACATTACTTCACTATAGTGGAGGTAAAGTAAAGTACTTTATGAAGCTTGTACACAATGCAATTGAAGGGGCTGAGAACGCTCGTTGTGATTATGATGATGCCCTAAAACATGAAGGATTCGATGTCGTTGCGAATGGTTCTTTCTGGGATTCGACTAGAAGAGGCATACCTGCAATATAGGCTTGCTTTGATGGCTTAGGCAGAGTGTTGTCACGTCTTACTTTGCAGAGGGTGGTCATGTCCTGCTTTGCAGAGTGCTGTCTTTTCGGTCTGAAAAGTTGTCAAGGCATAGTGTTGTCACGTCTTACTTTGCGGAGAATAGAGTGGTCACGTCCTGCTTTGTAGAGAGAAGTCATGTCCTGCTTTGCAAAATGTTGTATTTTCGGTCTAAAAACCAGCGAGGCAGTGTGTTGTCACGTCTTACTTTGTAGAGAGTAGAGTGGTCACGTCTTTCTTTGCAGAGAAAAGTAAGTGTTCTAAAATTGTCTCGAACATTACAGATTTAGGTCTCCAAAATTTGGATTTTAGGTTTTGAAAATTAGGGTTTCATGAATTCCCACACAAAGTATTCATAACGGAATTAGACAAAGGCGTACATGATACAAAGGAGTACAACAACGTCGCAAAGGCATACATCATGTAATGCAAGGATACACGACAGTTGATCCATGCGTAGATAATGTTACTAGTTTATTCTCATTCATGAAGGACTGCGATGCATAGATAAAGAGTGGACATTACAATCTCGTTACAACTGAACTTCTACTTGGCAAGGACAACAAATAATAGAAGAAAGACCGCAAAACTAACTATCTTAACTAATTTCTGAAGCATTTTCTCAACCCTTTCCATCATTTCATCCAGTCTTTAAGTATATTCTCTTCATTTTGCATTGGTTGATTAGAGGGTGCGACAGATGTGCGGAGGAGGGAGTGTCTCTTACCTAGAGTAGTCATGTGGTACTAAACTTTCCACATTCCAAGTCACATGAAATCATGAAACCCTAATTTTTGAAACCTTTCGTTCTTATTTTCGAGACCTAAACCCTTAATTTTTCGAGATAATTTTGGAACATATAAAATTATGGAAAAATTACACAATCAATTACACTGTATAGGGAGCCTAGAAAAAAAATTATAATGTTTGGACCTCATTTTCTATATTAGAAAATTCTTACAAACAGTACACTTAAATGAATTTTGGAGAAAAAATCGTAGCTGATAAATTCTGAAACAATAAAGTACACTATGCCTGGAGGCTCGAAATTTTTTTTCATAATTTTTTGAGCTCATTTGCTATATTTAGAAATTCCTCAAAAAAATATTCTTAAATAGATTTTCTCTCTCCGCTTGGATTTGCGTGCGTGGGAGAGGACTCGCTTTGTGTGGGACGGCAGCAGTGACTTGTCATTGTGGGGGGGCAGCAGTGCTCTCTTCTTTGTCGCGTCTTAAGCGGCAGTGCCTGCTCTGATACTGACGGCAGCAGGAGGAGAGAGGGGGCCAAAATTGGAATTCTGTGGCTAGGGGGGCTACTTTAGGAATGTAGGTGGTCTCATGGGGCCAATTGTGTCCAAATCTCCTCTATAACTAGCTCAGATATCTACAGTGCTTCGTGCTCGAGTATCGCATCGGCGACGATTGCTCTGAGCAGCAGCTCGAGTTCATCGCATGCGCGCGGTTGTGGAACGAACAGAACGCTGCTAGTTTAGAATCAGACTGGCTAGCTTTGCCGATCCGTTCATGCCAGCATTCTGTACTCTGTAGCAGGGTGTTGATCGAATTCGAATTATTCGTTTTATCTGATATTCGAATTCGGTTGGTAGCAATATGGTTTAGATTTTTTTCATTCGATTAAAAATTTCTCACCTATTCATATTCGCATTCACATAAAAAATATGGATAAGAATATGGTATGGATTTTTGTCATCCAAAATGTTTTTTATCCGTATCTGTATTCGAATTCGATAAAACAATATACATATTTTATTGTAGTATGGCTAATTAGTTGGATGAATATTTTTAGTTCAATATGAATTTATGTTTATAGGTAAAATAGATAAACTAGAATGATTATGTGTGTTATGTACGAGGATAAGTATCATAAATATCTTGCAATTATGTAAGTTATGAGGATATCCGAATCCGACCGAATTGAGTAGATATTCGATTTGTATTCGTATTCGTTACAACATTCGATTCGCATTCGCATTCGACAATATTCGAGTTCATATTCGTTTAGAAAATCCGAATAGGAATACAGGAAAACCACTATCTGATTCGTATTCGATCCATTGACGCCCCTACTTTGTAGTCGCACTCGAGCAACTAAATAGTAGTGTATGCTGAACGCACCCCGAAGATGAGTAGCTGGCACCAACATTTGGTCATATCAGATCATGGCTCTCGAATGGGAAAAAATGTTGGAATTTATGGACTTCGCCCATATAATATTCTATATAAATCATTGAAAAATCCCAAAGGTCGAAAGTTTAGTTCCATATTGCTAGTCTAAGTGGGAGAAGACCAATATATAAGGTGCAGTTGGTCTTATCTAATTGAAGCAAGCAAAAGAAGGACACACGCGTGCACTCACTCGCTCGCTCGCCTCTCCATCACCCGCGCACAACGTGCACGTGAATGGTCCAGCGATTTCGTAGCCTGTTGGCTATGGAGGTGATGTTTCTTTTTGCACCTCAAAACCATACATACGAATCAGAAACTAAAAGTTTGAAAATAGAGTAATGACAACAGTTTCTTTTGCTTACTGCTGGTTCTATATGAGGGGGAGGAGTCTCCTCTCAGATATAGAACAGAGAGAGATATCAGTATCGTTTTGTTGCCCTATTTCTCTATGCTGCGCAACCTCGGCTTCTCAATCCCTTCTTCGATGTGCACTGACATGGAAAGAGCTATGTCTCCGAAGCCAACGTTCCTCGTGATCTTGCACAGATTGGTGCGAATCAAGTTTTTGAGAAGCGTTTGCACGACTGCTCCCGGCTTCCTCCTTCTCCACCATCCTCTGCACATTGTCTTCTTCGCATCAGACTCTACCGCGACCTTCGTCGGAGCGATTCTTTGTAGGTCACGGTGATATAATTTGATATGTCTAAGCCTTGCTTTCAAGATATTTGTCATGTGATGATGTTAATGCCTACTTCTGTTAGTAGCGCTCTTGTTCTATGTTTTACCTTGTTAGTTTATATATATGAGATAGATATATTTGAGTCGATGATCATATTAATGTTCATAGTCCCAAATAGGCCTAGTATATATGTCGTTGTTGATTCAATTATTGTTTTAGGAATTATGATAATCACAAAAGTGCGCATATACCTAACAATCCAAAAACATGAAAGACACTTCGTGATGGTTGGTTTTGCCGAGGCAATGAAACCGGAGAAATTCACTTGTGTGAATTTCAAGAGCTGGCAGACAATGGTACAATTGTGGCTCTCAGCTATGAATATATTTTGTGTCGTGATACCAGGTCCTACAGGACCTCATGCTACTGCACAACAAATATAGTACGACACGGCTACAACAATATTTGTCGGGTGCATTCTAAGTATGCTGTTTGATCAGCTTTGTGATGTGTATATGCACATAAAGGACGCTACGGATTTGTGGCATGCACTCGAATATAAGTTCGCTACCTCAGATGCTAGACATAAACTGTATGTCATGGAAAAATATCATGATTACAAAATGGTTGATAACTTTTCTGTAGTCGAGCAAGCTCATGAACAACAATTCGTTGTGAGGGAACTCGCTTACCTTGGTTGTCAATTGCCAGACAATTTGTGGCTGAGGGCATTATTGCAAAATTATCTCTAACTTGGAGGAATTTTGCCACATCTCTAAAACACAAAAGGCAAAATATTTTCGTCGAGGATCTGGTTGCTAGTCTTGATGTTGAAGTGAAGACTCAGACAAAGGATGTGACATCAATGGTGCAAGAGGGACAATCTAGAGCGAACATCATGCAACATATTGACAAAGTGAAAGACAAGGTTGTTTTGACTACCAACTTCAAAAGGACCAACAATAGTAAAAAGAAAGTGAACATAAAGGATATTAATTGCTTTGTTTGTGGCGAGATTGGTCATTGGGCCAAGAAATGCCTCAAACTGATGTGCAAGAAAAATCATCCAATGAAAAAGAAGTCTACTAATGTGATTATTGACGAGGCCAAAGCATCTGAGTATGGTAATTTATTTTTTGGCATGTCAATCTACTTATTGGTGGATTGATATCGGGGCTAATATTCATGTATGCGCTTATGCATCTATATTTTCTTCTTAACAGGTCACATGGGGTTCTTCTGTCCTAATGGGGAACAGATCACATGCTTCTGTTCTTGGTGTTGGCACGGTAGATCTGAAGTTCACTCCAGGAAAGATTGTGTAGCATGCCCTACAATAAATAAGAATCTCGTCAATGGTTCCTGTAACGTCCCGTTTGTCTTAAAAGTTCTTGCCAGATTTCAAAACCTAAAAAGAACCATTTGGTTTATTTGTTGGCTTAAGGTTAACTTGGAACTTTGGAAATGTTAGAGATTTAACTTGAACTAACTTAACTTCAACTAATGCCTTTTAGCTCTTTGTTCATTGTTGGAGTTCTCTGGAGTTCCTTGACTTTTAGTTCCCTTTTTTTGTTTGCTTTGGGTGCTTGTCGGTGTTTTAGAACCGATCTTACGTAAAGATTGTTTGATTCGGGGGGTCTCCACAATTGATCACGCAGACGAGAGAGACACGGGGATTTTTATACAGGTTCGGGCCTTCTCCAGTGAGAATAATAACCCTACTGCTGTGTATCTTGTATTGGGTATCTGGATTACAATCAGCTGAGGGTCTTACTCATTGTCTTCCAAAAGGGCCTCCTCTCTATCTGTAAAGACACCTATTTATACTACGCAGTGGTGATCGTTGTCGCCGAGTGCTCATTAGTCGCTCATTATTGCACAATAATGAGAGTAATTACGAGTAGTAACCTCCCATGTTTGTCAAACGGTTATCGATCGAGATAGTGGGGCATTATCCGTAGTTATATCGTGCATAACTACGTATTTTGATCGCTAGATTCCCACTATTAAATGGGTCTTCCGACGAGTGGACCCGCTAATCGTGAGGAAGTCGTGGCGAGCCGGTCATAAAAGAACTTACGACTGGGGGTTGTCGAGAAAGGCTTACGATCGGCATGCGGTCGCAGAAGACTTCTGACCGGACGTAATCATAGCAGACTTACGATTACACTATAGTCGTAGGGATGCTTACGACTAGGGGATAGTCGTAGGAGATCTTACGACTACCTGACTTGCTTTCCCCTTCTAATATTAGGGGGTGACATCATATTACATGATTATGGAAATAATAAAATGAGGATTATTAGATTCTCGTCATCTAGCCCCCCAGTTTCAAGTGAAAATAACATACTTGACCGAAGGGTCGTAGATGATCTTTTGATCACTAGGATATCGTGGGGAAAACCGTTGAAGGAAAAACTCTTCAACACTCGTTTTTCTCTCGACCAGGAATATGCTTGATCGAGGGAGTTTGTTAAGACCATTGTGATTGCAAGATAGTCGTAGAATATCTCACGACTTCGAAACTGTCGGTGTTTTAGAACCGATCTTACGTAAAGATTGTTTGATTCGGGGGGTCTCCATAATTGATCACGCAGATGAGAGAGACACGGGGATTTTTATACAGGTTCGGGCCTTCTCCAGTGAGAATAATAACCCTACTCTTGTGTATCTTGTATTGGGTATCTGGCTTACAATCAGCTGAGAGTCTTACTCATTATCTTCCAAAAGGGCCTCCCCTCTCTATCTCTAAAAGACACCAATTTATACTACGCAGTGGTGGCTGTTGTCGTTCCAGGCTCATTAGTCGCTCATTATTGCACAATAATGAGAGTAATTACTGAGTAGTAACCTCCCATGTCACAAACGGTTATCGATCGAGAGATAGTGGGGCATTATCTCGTAGTTATATCGCATAACTCGTATTTTGATCGCTAGATTCCCACTATTAAATGGGTCTTCTGACGAGTGGACCCAGTTAATCGTGAGGAAGTCGTGGCAGAGCTGGTCATAAAAGAACTTACGACCAGGGGGGTTGTCGTAGAAAAGCTTACGACTGGGTACTGGTCGCAGGAAGACTTACGACCGGACGTAATCGTAGCAGGACTTACGATTACACTATAGTCGTAGGGATGCTTACGACTACGGGATAGTCGTAGGAGATCTTATGACTACCTGACTTGCTTTCCCCTTCTAATATTAGGGGGTGACGTCATATTACATGATTATGGAAATAATAAAATGAGGATTATTGGATCCTCGTCATCTAGCCCCCCAGCTTCAAGTGAAAATAGCTTACTTGACCGAAGGGTCGTAGATGATCTTTTGATCACTAGGAGATCGTGGGGGAAAACCGTTGAAGAAAAACTCTTCAACACTCGCTTTTCTCGACCAGAATATGCTTGATCGAGGAGTCCAGCAGACCATTGTGATTGCAAGATAGTCGAGAATATCTTACGACTTCGGCGATCAGTGGCCTTACGATCGAAGCAAAACCTTCCGATCGGCTTTTCATTTTACCCGGGTCAAGATGGTAATTTCACTTGAGGTGTGAAAAGGTGCCTTGGGACTTTCGATCGGCAGTAAAAGTCTGTCCGTCGAAACAATTCCCGAAGCGGTGGAGATTGTTGGGATTCCATAGCGTTTCGTTTCAGGCGTGTGGTTATAAAATGGGCCGTGGAGGTAAAACTTAGGGTTCTTACCTTTTCACCCAATAGTCTGTTGCTTTCTCGTCTCTTTCGCCACGGTGACTCGCACTCTTTCTGAGCTTTCCCAAATCCAGCTTCTTCCCGCTTTGAGAAAAATGGCGGGATTGTCTCTCGAGTGGGCGAGTCGAGATGGACAACGCCAAGATGATCGCTCTGGTTGCCGAGAAGATTCCCGAGGGACTTCTCGTGAAGTGGATTGCGGCGAATGAGCAGCATTGGCCGTCAGGAGAGGAAGGCCAAATTCCGGTTTTCCAGGCGTACTGTGAGTGCGGTCTCCGATTGCCTGCTCACCCCTTCCTCACACTCGTGCTTGAGCACTTTAGGGTGGAATTAGTGAACCTTGGTCCTAATTCCATCACAATGCTGAGCGTGTTTGTGTACCTGTGTGAGGCCTACCTGGGGATTCCAACAGACCTCGAGCTTTTCCAATACTACTACTAATGACTCGCTGCGGAATCGCCGTAGTCGTGGTCCAAGCTCCACGACGGCAAGTCGAAGGAGTACATTCAGATGTTTACCCGGTCGTCATGGCCGGGGTGGAAGAAGAGGTGGTTCTACTAGAGGTAACCAAGGAAGACAGCCTCTCATTCACGTAAAGGCGCGAGCGGTCCTCTTCCCGACTCAACTCCCAGAATCTCGACCGGATTGCCCCTACATTCAAGTCATAAAGATTTGAAGTCGGAGGGCTTACGGTTGGCACGCAGAAAGACTTCATCACGCGCGGATTAGTCCTTTGAAGGCACGAGTTCCTCCCATGTGGAGGTACTCGGGAAAGGACGACCCAACCAGGGATTATAAAGACGGTGGGTAGCAAAAATTACTCTTTTAGTTTTGTCCTTGATTAATCCTGATTTAGTCTTTTAATCGTACTGTTTATGTGTACAGATCTTCCACAAAGCGAGGTTGACGCGCTGTCGTCGCTCATCTGCGAAGCATCCACCAACATTAACGCTCCTCAAATCCTCGCGGTTTTGACCACAAAGGAGAAAGAAGAGCGCCTAAAGGTAATCAAATGATTTTGTCTTTAGGCGTTTTGTTGTCGTAAAACGATGTACGACTAACGGGTTTGTCGTAGAAGAACTTACGACTGGATACTGATCGTAGAAAAACTTACGACCGAAAGTAATCGTAGGAAAACTTACGACTAGATAATGTCGTAGAAAGGCTTACGACTTTTGAACTGGTCGTACTAACGACCAAATAGTGATCGTAGAAGATCTTACGGCCACTTTCTTTCTATTTCAACAGAAAGTTGGTATGGAGAACCGCCAAGACGACGAAGAAGTCGACCTGGTGGTTATCGGGGCGACTGCGCAGGCGGAGTCAACAAAGTCCCTCCATCCAAGAAGCGTCGACTGGTAAAAGTCGGCGATAAGGGTGGTTCAAGTTCGGTTCCTCTTGCTCCTTTCGCTAAATTTGCCACATACATGGCTGCGGCGAGGAAGAAAGCAGAAGCGGAGGCCTTTGCCCTTAAGCACAAGGTCCCCAAGGTTAAGGTACCCTTCTATTACGACAACAAGTCATTCGCAGCTTTGACTTCTCGTGGCCTCATAAGACAGTAGAAAAGGAGAACCGAAGAACTTTATGTCTTTTGTGAAGGAAACCGCCTCGGTGGGATCTGAGGCCGAGGGAAGCAAGGTTTTCTTGGGTGGTCGAGATCGATCTCGATCACCCGGGAAGTCGGGAGGAGGCGACTCCTGTTGTCCCGAGTGCTTCTCGACCAGAAATGGTTAAGAAATCGAAGAAATCTTCCGTCGGGAAGGTGGCTCCTAAGTTTCGAGTTAGGTCCAGCGCAGAGAGGTATGTAAAAAAACATAAGTGTAATAACTGCACTTACTTTTTGTCTTTTACGAGTTGACTTACTTCTGTGTATTGTGATCTTAGCCCGACGTCTTCAGCCCCCAGGGATGCTCCGGTAGAGGAGCCCGCTGCCACTCTTTCAGCTGGCGAGGGTGTGACCGCGGTAGTAGCCGAAGAACCGGCTACTATTCCTGTGGTGGAAGAAGCTGCGGCTGCTGAGGTCGCTACGACCGCTGAGGATGTCGAAGTTGCTATGACAATCGAGGCTGTCGTAGAGACTAGAGAGGAGGTGACGGAGGCCTCGTGGGAGATACCGGAGGTCGGTGGCAGCGAGAGTGCTGACCGCCGTGCCGGCAAGGAGGTTGTCGATGACGTTCCTTCCGGCCCTCCAGGTGGTGTCGCCGTCACCGAGTCAGAGGAAGAAGAGTACTTCAACTTTGCTCGATTTCTTTGGTACGACTCTATCGTAGGATCTTCGCCATCGATCTCGCGATCGAGTTCCACACCCTAGCAGCATTCCCAATTGTGGGGATGTTTTCGACAACGAACGACTTGAGGGGGTCTGGTGGAAACGAGTCGAGGAGATGGATGGACTGAAGGATCCATCACGAATAATGTCCATGTTTGCTTGGTCAAATATGAACGTAAGTATTCATCGATACTTATTTGTGGTTTTTACTTCTTTCTCTTATCGTTTTTCTCCCTTGTAGAGAGCCGTGGAGCAAATCGCTACGATTTGCGAATACCATCGGCAACTTGTCAAGCTTCGACAAGAGAAAGCAGTACTCTACGAGCAAGCAGAGATGTGGTGAGTAACCGACTCTCGTAATCGTTCTGATTACTTGTTCAATACTCGTGGGAGGTTGTCGTAGAAAAACTTACGACTTGGTACTAGTCATAGAAAAAACTTACGATTAGGGGGTAGTCGTAGAATAGCTTACGACCACTCATCGATCGTAGAAGTACTTACGACCACCAGTTTTAAGTGTGTTCATGTCTTCCCTTTACCCTTTCAGATTTAAGAGTGACGAAAAGACCTTGGCTGATTCGCTCGACTTTGAGAAAGCCGAATCGAAAAAGCTAAGAGATAAAGCCACCGACCTCCTGAAGAAGCTTCAGGAAGCCAACTCTGCAACTCAACGGTTGTAGGAAAAGGTAAACAGTACGTACTATTACGACTGCTTCTGCTCTTGGTTTCCATCTCCCCCCTTTTTTTAACCTCTCATTCTTTTGCAGAAAAAGAAGTCGAAAATAAGGCCCTTCAGCCGAGGTGGGGCTCTCGGATCGAGGTCGTGAGAAGTCCTCGTGAGTCCGTGAAATCTCCCGCATCGCGAAGGAGAAAGATCGTGAAATTGAGAACTTGGGTTCTCAATTAGTGTAAGCAGATCCTTTACTCGCTATCGGTTTGTTTTATCTTCCCATAGAATCGCTTTCATTTAACCAATCCTTACTCTTTTCAGATCGATTGATTGAAATAAAACAACTCCATGAGGCTTCGACTCGTTCCCAGGAGGAGATGGAATCAATGAAGATTAATCTTCAAGATAATATATCACTTCTGAACAATGTACTCGATGGACTTCGTGTCGGGAGGGTTGCTCCTTGCAACGACACGATGTTTGCTTATACGAGTGCTATTGGGGAACAAGTCGGTACTTTACAAGAGTTGGTGTCTACTCTGAAGACCAACCAGAATGATTCAATAAGGGAAGTGGTTAAAGGGTCTGTGAGCTTTGTTTTAGCAAAACTCAAGGCCCGTGATCCTAACCTTAATCCTCATTCTGTTGAAGCTGACTTCGACTGCACCGAATCTGAAGCAGAAAAGCTAATCGAAGAGATGCAATCGTTTGGCGAGAAGGTCGCAGAGGAGATACAAATAGAATCTCCTTGATCAGAGTAGTCTTGTAACACATTTTTGTAAAGACAAGTCTTTTTTGATGGCGATGCACATATATATGATCCTTTATTTTTCCTGCAAATCATCTCGTAGAGTAGTTAGTAACTCGTAAGATAATGAAAGAGGAAGAAATAATCAAACCAGATATGAGCGATTCCTCCTTTCTCCTTCCTTTTCCCTGTGAACATCTCGTAGAGTAGTTAGCAACTCGTAAGATGATAACTCGAAAAAATTAAGACTAAGAAATGAAGTCATGTTTATAACTTTATATTAGCCCCCGACTACTTACTTAGTTTAATAAATAAACTAAGAAAGTAGTAAAGAAAGGGTTTCTGAAAACAGAGAGGTTTGTTCGACTTTTAGTTTTTGAGTATCGATTATCTTGCACTAGTCGAGAGAGTATAAACAGATCGACGCTAGGAAGTTCCCTCTAGTGGGCAAGACCACGTGCAGAGAAAAAAGTCTTCGACTAGGTGATGTTACCATCTCTGACTGGATTAATCAAATCAATGACGACAACTTGAGCGAAACAAACATCTAGAGGACCGTAAGGATTCGCTCGATCGTTTCTTTTTCCGACGAGTTATCTGGCGAAAAGTAGGAAACGGAACGACGCTACGAAGTTCCTTCTAGTGGGCAGGACCACGTGCAGAAAGAAGAGGCTTCGACTAGGTGTGTTTCTTCCTCCGGCTAGTAAAAACCAATCAAGATAATTGAAAAGTAGTCGAACGCATCGCAACAGGTGCACTCTTCTTAGATTATTTTCAAAATAAGCTGAAGTGACATGAATTTGCTTAACAACTTTCGACCATATTTTTGAGCTCGATAACCTTTGTACTGGTTGTTATAGCAAAGAACAAGGCGACATTAGGAAGCTCCTTCTAGTGGGCAGGACCACATGTAGAGAGGAGAGACTTTGACTAGATATGTTGTCCTTTTTTCGACCAGTGTACAAGAGGAATGAGTTTATAAAAATGGTCGAAAATTAAAGCAAAATCCAAAAAAGAGACAAAAAAGATAGGGAGAACCTGATACTTTATTGTCGTAGATGCTTGTTACACATAGAACTTGCGTAACTGGTCAATGTTCCAAGAATTTGAGAGAACACGGCCATCTTCCATTGCAAGTCGTACCGATCCTGGACGCATTACTTCGACCACAGTGTAAGGATCTTCTCATTTAGGGGAAAGTTTGTTCCGATTAGACTGGGATTGGATAAGCCTCAATACCAGGTCACCTACAGCAAGGCTGCGAGGTTGGACCTTACGATCGTAGTATCTGCGCAGGGTCTGTTGGTAGACTGCAGAACGGATTAAAGCATGGTTTCTCTTTTCCTCGAGCAGGTTGATGTCATCCGCTCGGAATTGTTCTTGAATGGAGTCATTGAACTTGTCGACCCGTGCTGACCTGATCTTTAGTTCTGGTGGAAGCATGGCTTCGGCACCGAAGACTAGAAAGGAAGGCGCTTCTCCGTAGCTCGGCTGGCGTCGTGCGAATCGCCCATAATATCAAGGTAATTCTTGTACCCAAGCCCCGAGCGCTTGACAAGCTGATCGAAGACTCGGGTTTTGATTCCCTTCATTATCTGGCCATTCGCTCTCTTGACTGCCCCTTTGCTTTGGGGGTGGGCGACAGAAGCGTTACACAAACGAGTTCCCAACTCGTCGCAAAATTCCTGAAATTTTGCGCTTGTAAACTGTTTGCCATTATCTGTGATAATTCGACTTGGTACTCCAAACCGAGTGATCACGCATCTCATCATGAACCGCTTTGTCGCTCGTTGTTATCCCATCCACGCACTCGACTTCTATCCATTTTGTGAATGTATCGATAGCCACAAAAAGGAACTCGAAACCTCCTAGAGCTCTGGGTAACGGTCCTGAGATATCAAGACCCCAGATCGCAAAAGGCCAAGACAGAGGAATTGTTTGCAATGCCTGAGCCGGTTGGTGTATTTGCCGGCTATGAACCGCATCAGCACACACTTCTTAACCAGCTCTGCATCATGGAGGGTCATGGCCAATAAAACCTTGTCGAAAAGCTTTACCGACCAGCGCTACAGAGGAAGCATGAGTTCCACAGATCCTCCGTATGTCGTGAAGGAGTTTTAACCCTTCGCTCATGAATACATCGCATGAGCACCCTTGTGTTCCTCTTTTATAAAGGACACCTTCGACCAAAGTATACATTTTGGCCTTTCGATAGTCGACCGCTTCTAGATCGCCATAGGGTACGGAACCGTCTCAAGGTACATGTAGATGGGTGTCATCCATGTATCTTCGCATCTGCAGAGGTCGCTTTATGGGAGGCGTCTCTAGTTCTTTGACTATAGACGACTTTTGAAGTCGTTCGAAACACCCTTTCTGCATCGAGGATCGAGAAGAAGCTACACGAGCGGTTGGTCTCATGAGGAAATTATCCTTCGAGGATAAATTGTACCTCAAAACCCAAAAGTGCTTTTCTAACTTTGAACTTCCGATAAATGCGGGACATGGTCGAATTGGAGCACCGGTACTTTTTTCGACTTGATTCACGACTAGTTGAGAGTCTTCACGAGTAGTCGCCGAATCGAGCGCTTCGCGCTCGTATACCGCCTAGCAAACCTTCGACTCGCCACGTTGTTAGTGGCTTGAAAGTTTAATTGTATGGCATACTTTAAGGTTTCTCCGGGAGGAGATTCTAGGACCACCCCAGCCCCCGAGCCACTTATCGTAAGCGACCTGTCAAAGTACATCGTTCACTGATCGTGGGAATCAGATCGGGATCCCGAACAGTTCAGATTTGTCCATTCGGCGACAAAGTCTGCCAAGATCTGGGATTTAATGGCCGTTCGGGACACGAAATGGATGTCATACGCCCCAAGTTGGACTGACCATTTTGCCATGCGTCCCGCTGTTTCCCTATTCTGGAGGATCGCTCCCAAGGGAAACTCAGACGACACAGCTAGTTTGTGCGCCTGAAAATAATGCCGCAGTTTCCTCGAAGACATGAGGAGGGCATATAGAAGTTTTTGAACCTGAGGGTAACGCTCCTTAGGTCCGTGTAAAACCTCACTGACGTAGTAGACTGGTCGTTGAATGTTTTCACATTCTACGACCAGTACTGCGCTCACTGCCTGTGGCGTGGTAGCTAGGTAAACTAAGAGCGTCTCTCCTAGTTTCGGTGAAACCAGGACAAGAGCACTCGTAAGATACCTCTTGACTTCCTCGAAGGCTAAGTTAGCCTCTTCCGTCCACTCGAAGCCTTCGTGTTTCCCTAGAAGTTTGAAGAAAGGGAGCCCTTTTTCTCCCAGACGTGCTATGAAACGACTTAACGCCGCCATGCATCCTGTGAGTTTCTGGACTTCTTTCTTCGTGGTTGGGGAGTGCATCTGAGTGATGGCCTTTATCTTTTCGGGATTTGCTTCTATTCCTCGTGCAGAGACCAGAAATCCAAGTAATTTTCCCGAAGAGACCCCAAACACACACTTCTCAGGATTAAGTTTCAAGTGGTGCTTTCTGAGGTTATCGAAAGTCTCCTGTAAGTCTGTGATATGATTGAGTCGTTTGCTGCTTTTTACAACTAGATCATCAACATAGGCTTCCAGATTTCGGCCTAGTTGAGAAGCAAAAGTCGTTTGCATCAAATAAAAGAAGCTCCAAAGATTTTTAAGCCGAATGGCATTTTAACATAGCAAAATATCCCAAACGGTGGAATAAACGCGGTCTTCTCCTCATCTTCTCGACACATACTAATCTGGTGGTAACCAGAGTATGCATCTAGAAAACTCAACATTTCACACCGTGCAGTAGAGTCGACCAGCTGATCGATACGAGGTAAAAGAAAATCATCTTTTGGACAAGCTTTATTAAGGTCAGTAAAGTCCACGCACATACGCCATTTTCCGTTCGACTTTCTAACCATTACAGGGTTGGCCAACCACTCGGGGTGGTCGACTTCTCTTATGAAGCCTGCTTTAAGCAACTTGTCCAATTCTGATCTAATTGCATCTCGTCGATCAGGGGCAAATCTCCGTAATTTTTGTTTTACGGGTAATTTATCAGGCCGTAAAGCTAGCCTATGCTCGATCACTTCCCTGGGGACTCCGGGCATGTCGGATGCTTGCCACACGAAGACATCAGCGTTTGCCTGGAGGAAAGTGATGAGGGCGTCTTCCTATTTGGGGTCGGAAGAATCCCCAATACGAACAGTCTTTGAGGGCTCCTCTGCGTCCAAAGGAACCTCCTTGACCTGGTCGTTCGGCTTAGGTGTAGCTTTAGGCTTCGACTTACTAGTCGAAGGCTGACTTTCGTCTCAAGTTGGTAGTTGTCCAACCATCTCGAGGGAATGACGGTCGCAAGAGTGCGCCATCTTCTTGTCACAGTATATCATGATCACTCCTTTGGGACCTAGCATCTTAAGACATTGGTACCCATAACGAGTAGCTATTAAGAATTTTGCCAAAGTAGGTCGTCCGAGTATGGTGTTATACGCCGTATCGAAATCAACCACATCAAAGGAGACCTTCTCTGTTCTGAAATTGCTTGGTGATCTAAACGTTAAAGGAAGAGAGACTTGGCCAATGGGTTTGGCCGAAGACCCCGGTACGATTCCATGAAATGAATATCGTACCGGTCTTACCTTTGTCCTGGGTACCTGCATCTCGTCCAGGGTACTCGTAAACAGTATGTTTAACGAACTTTCACCATCAACCAAAACTCGATTGACTCGAAAATTGTTGATGGTGGGTTCGACCACTATCGGGAATCGACCTAGTCTAGTCGAAGGGATCGGACAATCACCCTTCTCGAAAGTAATGGTGACTTCCGACCACTTCGGTAATTTATTCGATTGTGTTTACCTCACACTCGACAGCCTTCAGCTGCCTCCGTGATTCATATGTTGAAGATCCCCCATAGATGTGATCGATGGTGTGTTGCGGATCCTGGAACGACATCTCTTCATCATCCGACTCCTTCTGTCCACTTGTTTGGCCTACCTGTTCAAGAGTAGGAAGTGGCCCCTTGCCAGAGTAATAGTCTTCGAGTTTCCGTAGGAAAACTCGGCAGTTACGAAGATCATGTCCTTCTTTTTTATGAAAAGGACACCACCTGGGTTTGTCATTTCTCCGATCTTGGCGCTTACCTTTGCCTCGATCGGGATTTTGCTTGGCGTTGCGTGGCTCCTTGTCGCTTACGGCCAGGACTTCCTTAGAACCGACTGCTGGAGATTTGTGTCTTTTTGCCTTGTTCTTAGATTTCTTGGTCTTTTATCCTTTTTCTTACCACTTTCACTTGCTTCCTGAGGGATGTCATCTTTGCGATCGATAGTATTATTCCACTCGACTGCTTCAGCAGCAGTCGTATATCTATCGACCATCTCAAAAAGTTTGGCGACGGTGGCAGGTGGATGTAAAGCAATGTCTTCTGTAATCCTTCTACTACGGACTCCCTGCTTGAAAGCCCTGATCACGGATGAGTCAGAAACTTCCGGAATATAATTTCGAACCTGACTGAAGTGCCTGATGAATTGGCGTAGTGTTTCATGGTTGTTCTGTCTTATCCGATGCAAGTCATCCTCCTTTCCTGGGCGGTTGTAAGTGCCCTGGAAATTTGCCAGCAAAAGATCGCAGAGGTGTTGCCACGAGTAGATCGATTCGAATGGCTGGTTTAAAAGCCATGATCGTGCAGATCCTTCGAGCACAGTCGGAAGGTAATTCGCCATGACATGCTCTCCTCCTCCTGCAGCTCGGATAGCTGTAGTGTAAATTTCGAGGAACTCGATGGGATTTTGAGTTCCATCAAATTTCTCCATATTCGCTGGAACCGAGGCGGCCAGCGAACCGCTCGAAGGTCGGGTGAGAACACCCGGCATCCCGAAATAACCTCTTGCCTCCTTCTTTGCAGAAAAGAAGGGTTAATGTCACCGGGTGATCGAACTCGTCGATACCCAACCACAGGAGGGCTAGACCTACGATAGGTCTCAGTTTTACGAGGGAAATACTCCTCGTACCCCGCTTGCCGCCGTGTGTCTTGTCGCCGAAGTGGTGAAAGATCACCTCTCCTGTGGGCTTGTGACGTTCTCCTCAAGTCGGGAGAACGACGTGAGTGAAAGTCGTGTTGCCTTCTATGCGACGAGTTATCTGAACGGCTTGCAGAAGGAGTCATACTACTACGACCTCCTAGTTGTGATCGACGAAGACGCTCGAGTTTGGCCATCGTGTTGCGAAGCCTTTGTGTGATCTCTTCTGCAAAGAGATTATAACCTGGTGCTCGAGCGAGTTCTTGAGTCGGGTTTTCCAGCAAATCGTTGATGTGCTGGAGTTCTTGAGCTTCCTCCGACTGGAAATAAGCGCGCTCAGGAAGATTCTTCTGAGCCACTATTCTCTTCCGTCGGGTTGTCTCAGAATGCTCTATTTCAGACCCCTGAGCTTTATTTAATGGAGTGCGAGAACGTTGAGGATGTTCCGCATGTTTATTAAGGTGTTTGTCTCGTTCACCAGCTGTGGTGTCCTTGCCATTGCAACGAGGTGGTGTAGAGTATGCTCGTCGGGAAGCATCGCCAATCCTTCTTCTGGGAGAACGATCCTTATCAGAGGGAAGGACGAAGACCTCCCGTGGATGACCTCCACTTGCGCTCGAGGCCTCCTCGCTTTAGGAGTAGTCGAGCGACACCATCTGGCGACTTGGAGTAAACCCCTCCAGGTAGGGGAACTCAGGGTTATAACTGTCTCCGTTTGCAGGTGGGTCCTGCGTCGGGACGGTTGGATTTGGATGAACAGCGTGTTCGATCCTCTTCCCTGCGAAAATACTCGGAGAGAGAGGACCATCAGGTGTCTATGAAGCTCCGGAATGATGGCTTCCAGAACCTATCTTGCCAAGTCGTACTGCCTCAGGGGAACTCGAACGCTTGGAGGAAAAACTCTCATCGCTTTGCGAAAATTTGCCCCAATGCATTCCTGCTGTTGGTCGTGGTGACCCTTGCCCCCCGAGGAAGTTGGTCCCTCGATGGGGCGTATTGTCGTGGGGGATAAGGATCCCTCCTCGACTCCGGTAGTGATGTAGTCTCCGAGATCTGATAAAAGATCTCCAGAGGCGGCAACACCGTTAGAAGATTCGATACTCGGTTCGTAGTCGAAGCCGACATCCATGTCGACGTCTGCGTAATCGGCCAAGTCGAGCCAATTCTCCTGCCATGGTAGCATCAAAGAGGAAAGAAAGAACTGTTGTCAAGGAATTGCCAGAAGCTCCCCACGGACGGAGCCAACTGTCGGTGTTTTAGAACTGATCTTACGTAAAGATTGTTTGATTCGGGGGGTCTCCACAATTGATCATGCAGACAAGAGAGACACGGGGATTTTTATACAGGTTCGGGCCTTCTCCAATGAGAATAATAACCCTACTCATGTGCATCTTGTATTGGGTATCTGGATTACAATCAGCTGAGGGTCTTACTCATTGTCTTCCAAAAGGGCCTCCCCTCTCTATCTCTAAAAGACATATATTTATACTACGCAGTGGTGGTCATTGTCGCCTGTGCTCATTAGTCGCTCATTATTGCACAATAATGAGAGTAATTACCGGAGTAGTAACCTCCCCATGCTGTCAAACGGTTATTAGTCAGAGATAGTGGGGCATTATCTGTAGTTATATCAGGCATAACTACGTATTTTGACTGCTTAGATCCCCACTATTAAATGGGCCTTCTGACGAGTGGACCCAGTTAATCGTGAGGAAGTCGTGGCAGAGCTGGTCATAAAAGAACTTACGACCAGGGGGGTTGTCGTAGAAAGGCTTACGATCGAGTGCACCGGTCGCAGAAGACTTACGACCGGACGTAATCGTAGCAGGACTTACGATTACACTATAGTCGTAGGGATGCTTACGACTAGGGGATAGTCGTAGGAGATCTTACGACTACCTGACTTGCTTTCCCCTTCTAATATTAGGGGGTGACGTCATATTACATGATTATGGAAATAATAAAATGAGGATTATTAGATCCTCGTGAGTGCTCCTTAGCCCAGTTTCTCTCTTTCAGACCTCCCTGGTCCAGACCCCCCTCTAAGGTCAGGACCTCTTCTTGGTTTCGACCTCCTCAGGCCAAGACCTCCTTTGTAATTGGACCTCTTCCTTGTTAAGACCTCCCCTTGGTTCCGACCTCCTCTTAGGTCACAACCACTCTGAGCTATTCTAAGCTCGAGTTTGTGTTTCAAATCCCTTTGATACTTGAAATTTGACTTTGAGTGGAGTTTCCCCCTTTTCTGGACCTCCCTCCCACTTGACCCCCTCTCCTTCTACCTGACCTCCTGTTGTTAGATCTTGACCGTCAGGACCTCCCCTTGTTAGATCTTGCCCTTAGGACCTCCCCTTGTTAGATCTTGCCCTTAGGAGCTCCTTGGACATCTTTCCTTGGATCTCCTCTGTTGGATCTTTTCTCCTTTCATACCCGGTCCGTTGAAACTCTTGTTGTATCTGGACCTCCCTTAAGTCCAGAATCCTGTGCACGCCTTCCCCTCCCTAGGACCGTTAGATCCTGTTTGGATGGCCCAATTGAGAAGAAGCATTTGCGTGGTCCGAGCATACTCTTACACTGTGGTGCGTCCGATTAAGTTTGGGCGGCCCGAAGTAAGTGTGCGTTTGTTTGCTCCGAAAGCCCCTTTCCCCTTTGGACCACCCGATCAAGATCGTGTGGCCCTAGTGTGTTGCGCCTTTTCCCTTATGTTTTGGACCTCCTCATGGTCTTTTTGCAAAGACCACCCTCTTTTGTCGCGACCACCCTATGTGGTCATGACCTCTGGTCTTTTTGCAAAGACCACCCTCTTTTGTCACGACCGCCCTATGTGGTCATGACCTCTGGTTTTTTTTGCAAAGACCACCCTCTTTTGTCACGACCACCCTATGTGGTCATGACCTCTGATGTTTTTGCAAAGACCACTCTGATGGAACAGGACCCCCTTTTTTGTCTTCTATGGGACCTTCTCAGGACCTCCTTCCCCAGGACCTCCTCCCCCGCAGGACCTCCTCATAGGACCACCCAGTTGTTGGACCTCTCCTTTGGTCACGACTTTCTCCTGTTGCTTTGACCAACCTCTTTGTTTGAGCCAGCCCTGTCCCCTTTTTCCCTTTCTACACGTTTTTGCAGCAGAAAGTCTCTGAACATTTAATGTTGATGTGGCACATTGAATGTGGTCACATCTGAGGTACTTTGTTTCTCCTTTTGATGGCATGCCTTGTCTTATCCTTGTCCTGTTTCTCATCTACCCTTGACACGTTGGCCTCGAGCCTCAGAGCTCCCCAGCCAACCCCTGCTATTTGTAGCCAAGAGAGCCTTCCTTCATCACCTTTTTCCTCATTACTAGCTTCTTTGCTTTCACCTCGTTCTCCCCGTACTTAAGATTTGAAGTTTCACTCTCCCTTGAGTTGGACCTCCCCTCAAGCCAGGACCTCCCGTTCATCTGGTTTTAAGTTGGATTTGTTTGAGTTCTTTTGTTTCTTTTAAGTCCTTTTGCCTGAGTTTGTCTTGTTTATTTGGTTCTTTGCGATCGTGTAGGTCCCGAATACGAAGAGGAGTTCTTGGATCCAGCAGCCTCTACCGAAGCCTCCCCATTGCTCAACGAAGGCAAGCCGCAGACCTTTGATTATTGTTGAACCTAGCTTTTCAAATATATGTTATTTTACTCTATCATGCATGGCTACTTTTATAGCAAAGGTTTTGGGCAGTAGCTTAACCTACTTGATATTACACCTCCTTGGATACTTGTACTCATCATATTGACATGATTTTCCTTCGGACACCGTAGTTGGCAGGTTTTGTTGGTACTCCTTGTTTTGCCGGCATGGGACCGTAGTTATGGTTGGCTTAGCTTAGAGCCGTGGATTTTGAGAACCTTGTTTTCCTTCCTTAATAATCTTGACTAATGAACTATGGAACTGTGATGAGATGCCACTTTTGAGCAACCATGGTGAGATGTCACCGTTGTGTCATTTGAGGTATGATGCCACCTTTGTTAAAACTTGTGTGCCTGGACTTGGTGGTCCTTTGGCTGGGTTGAACCCTGAAAACTTTTTTATGCTCGAGCGAGAAGGCCGAGAGCGAGTAGTGGTTAGTGTTGTGTGCACCTTGGGTTGTGGATGATCTCACTTGAGCAACAACTAAGGACTTAACTTTGTGTTCTAAGGATACGGGTATTTTCGTGCAACCACAAGATCATTTTATGGGGTGATATGATGCCAAATAATTAGCAAAGAGCTGGCTTGGTTCTGTTGTGGTTGAGCGTGTGATTCGCTGGAGTAAGAGGGGGCACGAATCTGGCGTGGCGTGAGGCCCGTTAGAAGCGAAACCTTAGCGGGCAGCTCTGAGCCAGTTCCAAGCTTTGTAAAGGCCTTGTTGCGCTCTCTAGACTGCTCATCTTTGGAAATGAGTAAGGGTTTTTGTAACAACCCAGCCCGACATGAGCCCGGAATGCTACTGAACTAACCTTAAATAACTCTAACCAAGACAATTTTAATAAATTTCGGCAGAACCTCCCCTGTAAAATCAATTACACGAGGGATTCCAACAGACAAGTAAATCACAAATAATCAAGCCATCAACTCTAATCCTCAATAGATAATCAAATCATGCTAAGTGTCTAACATAACTAGAGAAGTATAAAGTTCCACTACTCATCATTATCACACTTAACCCACTGCATGAGATAAAACATAATAAATCTTTGAGCAACTCGCCCAGTAATAGAAAACACAGTCTGAAGTTTATTCATCTTTATTTCGTTCATGATGTGAGTGTGTGACTATCAATCTATTTCCCCCCATGCATGTCGTTCTTGGATCGAGTATCTAAAACAACAATAAAAGCAAGAGTGAGCCCACAGACTCAGCAAGTACATATTAACAATTATAACATCAACATCCAAAGCTAGAAATGCAACAATAGAACATCTCACATGCAAATGCAATGCTCAAGGATCCTTTCTCTTTATCTCTTTTTGCATTTTACCGGTAATGCAAAGTATGCAACCGTCGCCGCATACCCATGCCTATGCTCGCAAGCATAGGGACCAATTGCCCATTACTCCGCAAGTAATGGGGACATCAAGCCCACACACCACAGGTGTGGGGACCTCAAGCCCGTCACATACATGACGGGGACCTCAAAGATGTGCATGCTTGGTCATCACAAGACCAGGCCTCAACATGATATCAATATGCATATGCACCATCTCTATTCAGCATCAAAGTACCAAAGGCAATAACAACATTCATGAATAAAGCATTGCCATACTTTGAACATTCACCACTCTTATTATGCACACTTGCCAACAGCCATACGACACTAACATGCATCAAACACGCATTCATGTCCAAGCAATCACAAACAAGGTAACAGCGATGCATTTGCCTTAACCGCGTGAGAATGGAGGACGTGAAGACGGTGCTGCCTCCCGTACCAATCCCCCACCTAATACATTAAGAATATAAACTAAGACCACAGCAACTAAAAACATGAATTATATAAGCAAACACATCAAGTAGCAGATTGCAACGCGACCTCGACCCCACTTTCCTAAGTACTGAACTGCCCTATGTGAACAGTCAAGTTCTAAAATTCATATCTTTCCGTACAGTGGTCCAAATTAGGTGTTCTTGGACTTCATTGAAAGGTAATCAAATTTTCCAACTAAACCTAGTTGGGGAGCCTCCCTGATTCGGCCATCTAAAATCACTTTTAAGCTGATTAACAAAACATCGATTTCACGTCAGACTTTCTGGATAGAGCACTAAAACTATCATAACTTTCAGCTCATTCATCCACATTTCGCGTTCTTGTGCTTCCCTGAAAGCTACGATAATTATATACAACTTTCGTTATACTGAGATCCTCTAATTCTCTCTTTAACTGATCGCAAAGGTCAGATTACTAAAACCTGTCCAGAAACTGACAGGGTTGCAGAACAGCCGCACCATTAAATTCATAATTTTTGCTACAGATGTCCAAAAATTACGTTCTAGCACTTCATTGAAAGCTATTGACGTCCTCTACAACTTCCTAGGAGACATCCGAGACTGAATCCACACTTAACTATATCAAAACGTCCCTCTAACACGATCTGCCCTTAGACGACGGAATTACCGACATAGAACAATTAAGCGCTAAAACATCTAAACAAGGGGAAAACGAGGTTACCCTTGAAGAATCGATTGCTGGGAACGATGAGCACCCACCAGCGAACTCTCCCCCCAAAGATGGTCCTGTTCCCCTCACCTTCTTTCTCCTCCAACAGCCGGGCACCTCCAGCGATCTCCTTCTTCTTGGCCAATCGATCTCCCGGGTGATCGCCTTCTTCCTCCAATTGGGGTGGCTACTGTTCACGGCACTGTAGCGGCGGCGGGTACTGTAGCATGTCGTGCTACAGTACCACTTCTAGGCTTTCCTTCCTCTTTTTATTGGTAGCCAGCCCCTCATGGGCCTAAATGCTGTGGGCTGGAAGCCCATAGCCCAAGTTGTCGAAATTATACGTAAATCCCCCTCTAATCTCCTGTTAAAACACTTTTCTAATTGGTTCTTGTCTCAAATTTATTTCTTCTCTCTCGAATACATTTGGGGTATTACAGTTTTGACGGGAACCCGCCCCGCTAGAGAGATCGTGAATTGTGGGTAAAGTTGTACACCTCTGCGGAATGTAAAAATCTTTTCGAATAGCCAAGTCCTTAGTCATGGACATTGCCTGGTAATTTTGTGCAAAGGGTAGCTTTTCAAAAGAGGTTTGGTGCACCCTAGGGTGGTCCAAAGTGCTCCTGAGTTGGTTCTCAGGGAGGTCTTAGAGCCTTAGGGTAGTCTTTGGGGTGCTCTGGAGTTGGTGCTCCAGGGTGGTCGTGGGAGGGGGGGGGTGGTCCTGGACGTAGGTGCGACCAGGACCTCCCACATGAGGTCTTAGGAGTGAGTGTGTGCTCACGACCTCCTTTTAAAACATTTGTACTTGTGTTTTGTTGTTTTGTTTTAAACTCAAGCTGGCAATCTATCAATGTTATTTCCTGTCAAATATTGCTTTCTACAAACTAACCCTGCAGCTCTCCTTGTTGGAGCCAATGCATGAATATTTATTGCATACTTGTTCCCTGCGATTTGCTCAGTACATTCAACGTACTCATGGCTTTAAGTCCTCTGTTTGTGCAGTGGCTGAAGATGAACTAGGTCTTGGTGGCTCGGACCTTTTCGAGGAGGAGTTCTTTGATGACCCGACCTTCTAGGGACGTCCTTCACTCGATAGCCTTTGGGTTTGTCGGATGGCTCCACGCGTTTTTGGTGTTTGCTGTAAAACTCTGTTGTCGGTTTTTTATAAGCCCTTGTTGGCAACTGCTGTAAACAATCTTGGCCATAAGGCCCTTGCTTAATTTAAGTTGTGCTTTATCTGCTGTTCCAGTTGTTGGGCTATGTAGTTGCGATTTCACCTATGTTGTTTTGTGCGAGTTTGCTTTAGCTCCTAGGACTAACTCAGTGCACAGAGCCAAGACCTCCGGAAGGTCTTTGAGATCTCCTGGGAGGTCCTAGAGGACCTTCTCTGGGGTGTTCTTGGAGGACCTACAAGATCTCCCGGTGGTCCTGTTGGGCCTCCCCAAGAGGTCCTAGAGGCCTTTTTCTAGTACATCCCGAGGTGGTCCCGACAGTTCCCTTCTATGTTGAGATGGGTTCAAGTTGGTCTTCGAGTCGAATAAAATAGTCATGTTAAAATTTGGACTCTTTATTGGAAAAGTCTATGAGTGCGGAGGCTTATTTCGTTTTTCCCTTTCAAAATTTTGTAGTAAGGTTATGAACTATATTTATGACTCTACAAATGGTGGTGAGGCCAATGTGTGGCACTCACGTTTATATCATATAAATTTTGGTTGTATATCTTGGCTTTCTAGTTTAAATTTAATTCCAGACTTTTCCATAGTCAAAGGTTCAAATGCCAATTTTTTTGTGGAAGCGAAGCAATCTCGAAAACCTCACAAGGCTATAGAGGAAAGAAATTTGGCAAAATTAGAACTCATACATTCAGACTTGTGTAAGATGAATGATATATTGACAAAAAGAGGGATAAAGATATTTCATGACTTTAATTGGTGATGCCACTAGATACTGCTATGTGTATTTGTTGAAAACAAAGGATGAGGCATTAGACTAGTTTAAAACTTATAAAGCTGAGGTTGAGAATCAATTAGACAGAAAGATTAAAAGAATTAAGTCTGATCGTGGTGAACAGTATTTTTCTAATAAGTTCAATTAGATTTGTGTGGAACATGGTATTATCCATGAAAGGACACCTCCCTATTCGCCCCAATCCAATGGGGTTACCGAAAGAAAGAATCGCACCTTGACTGACTTGGTGAATGCCATGTTAGATAGTGCGGGTATGTCTAAGGCATAGTACGGGGAGGCTATGTGACCACGTGTCATGTCCTAAATAGAGTCCCCACAAAAAATAGTGAGGTAACTCCGTACGAAGGTTGGAAAGAGAGAAAACTGTCACTCTCATATTTGCGTACTTAGGGTGCTTGACAAAAGTCAATGTTGCAATAACTAAAAAGCACAAACTTAGACCTAAAACAGTAGACTGTATCTGTCTAGGATATACTCATTATAGTACAGGTTGTAGATTTCTGGTAGTTCAATCCGGGATATATGACACACCAATCTATATGATAATGTAATCTCGATATGCTATTTTCTTTGAAAATATATTTTCTATGAAGAATTCACATAACTCTTTTAATCAAGCAAATGATTTAACTCCTGAACCTATGGCTGCAATTGAGTATATTGAAACACACACGAACAAGAGAAAGATGACAATGTTGTAGCTTCTCGAAGGAGCAATAAACAAAGGTTTGCAAAATATTTTGGTGATGACTTCACTGTGTACCTTGTGGATAGTGTTCCCAAATCTATTTTAGAGGCATATGCATCTCCTAATGCAGAGTACTGGAAGGATGCAGTTCGTAGTGAAATGGATTCCATGATCGCTAATGAAACTTGGAAAGTCACCGATCGTCCATTTGGTTGCAAGCTAGTTGGATGCAAGTGGTGTTCAAGAAGAAGCTTAGGCCTGATGGTACAATCGAAAAGTACAAGGCTCGGCTTGTTGCTAAATGTTATACTCAAAAAGAAGGTGAAGATTTTTTTGATACTTACTCACCTGTTGCTAGATTAACCACTATTCGAGTACTACTATCTTTGGCTGCCTCACATGGTTTTAATTTTATTATCCATCAAATGGACGTAAAGACAACTTTCCTCAATGGAGAGTTGGATGAAAAAATTTACATGGATCAATCGGATGGATTTGTAGTACCTAGACAAGAGGGCAAAATCTGTAAGTTATTGAAATCTTTATACGGTCTCAAACAGGCACCTAAGCAATGTCATGAGAAGTTTGATAGAACTTTGACATCTGTGGGGTTTGCAGTAAATGAAGCCGATAAATATGTATACTACTGCTATGGTTGGGGCAAATGGGTAATATTATATTTGTACGTTGATGACATACTTATCTTTGGGACAAACATTGATGTGATTAACAAGGTTAAGTTATTTTTATCCCAAAGTTTTGACATGAAAGATCTGGAAGAGGCTGGTGTTATTTTAAACATCAAGTTGATCAAGGATGTGAATGTGATTACCTTGTTGCAATCCCATTATGTGAAAAAAGTCTTGAGCCGTTTTGGCTATATGGAAAGCAAGCCCTCTCCAACACTCTATGATCCTAGTTTAATACTTCGAAAGAATTGAAGACTAGGAAAGGATCAATTGAGGTACTCTCGGATTATTGGTTCACTCATGTACTTGGCTAGTGCTACTCGTCCTGACATCTCTTTTGATGTAAGCAAATTGAGCCAGTTTACCGCCAATCCGAGAGATGATTATTGGCGCGCACTTGATCGGGTTATGCGCTATTTGAAAGGTACAATGAGTTACATAATTTACTATATTGGATATCCTAGTGTATTTGAGAGATATAGTGATTCCAATTGGATTTCTGATGCTGATGAGATAAATGCCACGAGTGGATATGTATTCACTCTAGGCGGTGCCATCGTCTCATGGAGGTATTGCAAATAGACAATTCTGACGAGGTCAACTGTAACAGCCCAAATTTCATATTTTAGTAAAAATTAAAAGTTTATCTGTTTTTGGGGAGTTTTCTGAAATTTTAAAAGCTTTTTATAAATATTTTAAAGTCAAAACAAATTTATTTGCAAATTTAAAAGCCAACATAAAGTTGGAAATAATTTTATTAAGTCCAAAATAAGTATGGGAATTTCTGTGAATTTTTCCATAATTTTTGGAGTTATTTTACTATTTTCTAAAACTTAATTGAATTACTGGAATTAAATCAATGAAAAATGAAAAGAAAATCGAAAACCTGTTTGGGCCGAAACCCAAAGCCTTGGCCCATCTCTTCCTCACCACGCGCTAGCCCAGTCGGCCCACTTCGCGCCGGCCCGCATCGTCTCTCCCTACCTCTCTCCCACGCGCATCTCCTTCTCTCCTTCTCATCTGCCCTGTCGGATCAACATCGAACCGCCCACGCCATTCTTCCTCCATGCTTTCTTCTCCAGCGCGCCGCCTCGCACAACCGCCATGGTTGCCGTGTCCGTAGCTCCACAACGGCCGCCCCTTAACGGTCCCGCGACCCCCACATCCACGCGCACGACCCGGCGGACCTAACCGCCTCCACTCCCCCACGTTCTCCCCTCTTTTCGTGCACGACTCCGCTGGAACCCCCGCGCGCCTAACCGCCACCGCCGACCTCGCACACACGATCAGCTTCCCCCGCGCTCCTTCACCCCTATAAAAGCACGCCTCGGGCGCCCCTCTCTACACCAACGCCGCCGCCACCACTCACTCTCACTCTCCCCCTCCGAGCTCGCCGTAATCGACGTCCTTCCGCCGCCGGCCGCCACCTACTCCGTCGCCTCTAGCGTCACCTCCGAGCTCCCCCGGTCGCCTCCGCCGCCGCCATCGACACCGCCTCGTCACGGCGCACCCCGTGCGCGCGCTAGCTTCACCGAAACGCCGCCCGAGCCACCTCGCCGCCCGCAAGCCGATCTCGCCGCCGCCATTTTGCTCGCCGCCGGCCGACGCCTCGCGCCCATCCGCCGCATCGGTGAGCATCACACTCCCCACCTTCCTCTTCACGTTGAGCCTCGGTGGAGCCGCCGCGCGCAAACGCCGGCGAGCTCAACACCGGGGCATCACCGGCCTTGTGCCGACGTGGCATGACCACGTGAGCGCCACGCCAGGGCCACATCGGCGCCACATGTGCGGCTCACGAGGCGGCGCTGCGTGGCACCGCGACGCCACTCACCTTAACTCGTCAAACGGTCCATGGACTCACCCATATGGACCATGTCATCGCGACACAAGGGCCCACACGTCGTAAATCATTTTTATTTAATTTTAATTCCGAAATTCAGAGTCAAGCGTCAGATTGCGCAATAAATAGCTTTTTCAGTAGAAAAATAATTCAGAAAATTAAATTAAATTTCAGATTTAGGTTTAAAACTTCTAAAATTCATAACTTTTGCATATGAATCCAAATTGGGTGATTCAAATTGCAAAATTTATATAAAATTATAATCTAGCTAACTAAACCAAAATATTTCAATTTGGAGTTAATTTGAGCTATGTTTTTTTGAATTTGAATATTGAATTTATCGTATTTTCATGTTTAGACTTCGACGACTCCGGAGAGTTCGATCAATCTGAAGATTTAGAATTCCAAGACATCGACCAAGGCAAGTTACACTATTGACCATATTGCCCCCAGTAATTTAAATTATTTTTAGTTTTTTTTTTTAAATTCCTTATTGCATGCATATGTTGTATAAATAATTTCCTGTTTTATATATAGTTACTCCCATGATTTATTGTATGACCAAATTGGATATTATATTTGACTACCTTGACACCATAGACAAGATATTACAAATACTAGACACATGCTTAGTTAGGCTGGTTTATACTTAAATAATTTGGGAGGGTTTCACCAAATTTCTTACAAATTTGATTCAAACTTGACTTTGTGGTATGGTTTTACCACATGGATTTATAAAGAGAGTTTTATTCAAATAAAATAAAAAATGGGTTTGGACTTGGGCGAAATGGTCGGAATGGTGGGTGCAGGTTTATGCACATGATTGATCTGGTTAAGATTAAGGTCCATGGTTAGTAGGAATGACGCCCAAGTCAATTAAGGACCGGTCTTTGAGCCGCTTAAATGTTATGCCTTAACCGTACTACCACATGTCCTGTATGGGTAGGATTTGGCTAATTAATTTGTGATGTTCTAGTGTATTTGTGTCATGTGATTATGTGGGTGTCGGTTAGACATTTTATTCCCACTTGGCGCAAGAGGGGGCTTCCGGAGGACGGTTAGTACAAAGGGGTGAAACCTTAGCGGGCATGAGTATATTAGGACAGAACATTGTAAAGGCCTCATGGTAATTGCTCAGTCACACGCCTACGGAAGCGTGAATTGGCCGACATATCGAGCATGTCACCTCGTGTGGGTAAAGTTGTACCAACTCTGCAGAGTAGAAAACTATTCGAATAGCCGCGTCTGCGGTCATGGACATGCTAGCAGGGCCACTTAAAGTTAGAATTGTTTTTGGTTTTTAAATGCTTTATTAAATGTTGAGGACGGTTAATCCTTATGAAAAATTGGGCGGGAAGCCAAGTGTTAGGAGGGGATCCTTCACTTTATCATTGGAGGTTATCCACATTATAACATTGACATTTCGAAAATATGATTTTAGTCATAGTATAAAACTGCCTTAGAAAATACTATGTCTATTTCAACTGGAAATGATGTTTATGCAAATCAACCCCTGCCATACTCACTTGTTACCTTATGCATGCATTTAAATTCAATATTGGGTGTAACTTGCGAGCACGGAAGTTGTGCTCATCTTTGCTGAATAAATCTTATTCAGAGAAGACTTCTACCCGACGGTGAGGATCTGGACGAGTAGGCCTTTTGACCTGCATTTATTGCTCGTGGCGCATCGTGTGGCTCACTTCTATTATTATGTTTCCGCTGTGTTTATCATTTGACATTTGATATTGTTATTCAGACTCATTTGTATTAAACAGTTATTTATTTAATGTCATTTACGATTTCGTGATATGAATGTGATATCTATTTTTGTGAGACTGTGTACACTGGAAATCCTGGACCGGTGTATGAACACAGAGAATTCGGGATCCTTCGCTCCCGGGTTCGACATCAACCATGGAGACAGAACTTACAGCATTCGACACGGCCACTCTTGAGGCAAAATGATTGCAAGAACTCTTGATGGATTTACCAATGGTTGAAAAACCAATTCCAGCTATCCTTATGTACTGTGATAAGCAAGCAGTTATCATAAAGGTAACAAGTGCAAAGGATAATATGGAATCCTCAAGACATGTGGAAAGACGATTGGAGTCTATCAAAATATTGAGAAACCCCAGAGTGATAGCTGTGGATTATATCCTAATAGCTAAAAATCTGGCAGATCCCTTTACAAAGGGACTATCACAGAATGCAATTGAAATTGCATCGAAGGAGATGGGAATGAGACCCACTTGAGTTACATACAGTGGTAACCCAAACCTATATGATCGGAGATCCCGTGAAATAGGTATTAGAAAAACAAAATATTTGAGTAACAGTAGAGTACATTCTTACTTTATACATACTCCGTTGGAGATGCAGCACTCTAATTACTATAAGGCATGATGACTTTGTCTTAATGTGTTCCGAGGCTTAACAGTAAAATACCATTCTACAGGGTATTCATGTAAGAACATACATATATGAACCCGACTGTTGGTCGTAATCCATTAGATGTGGGTGATCTCTAAGAAGTTCATGAAAAGACACAGAAGTATGACATACATTCTCCACCCGAGTAGTAGCATATCGGCGACAAAGTATTAGCAAAGGCCTTAGGTGAAACTTGTCCGCACAAAACTGTCAATTCAAGGCTTAATCCATTGTGTAGTTGTGGGCGAGTGTAGCTTGAGGTTCTAGGTGGATGTTCAACCTTAATCGGTCTCTACGAAAAATTGGTACATCAACAACACTTCGGAATTATGGGCAAATTTGTGGTGCTTTTGGGATCTGGTGGGGAATAATATTCTAAATAAATCCTAGGAAAATCCTAAAGGCCCACTTATGCATGGTAAAAGATGAAAAGTTTAGTACTATATTGCCAGTCTAGGTAGGAGGAGACCAATATATAAGGTGGAGTTGGTCTTACCTAATTGAAGCAAGTAAAAGAAGAACGCACGCACTCGCTCGCCTCACCACGCCACACCATCGCTCGCCTGCCCACGACGTGTGCGTGAATGGTCCGACGATTTCGGTTGGCTGTCTGCTTCTTTTTGCACCTCAAAACCATGCATACGAATTAGAAACTGAAAGTTTGAATTACACTGTTTCAATGAGGCTTTTATAGCATGCATTAACTGCGTTTAAAACAGAGTAATGGCAATAGTTTTTTTTGCTTGTTGCTGGTTCTATATGAGGGAGAGGAGTCTCCTCTCATATATAGAACAAAGAGAGATCAGAACCATTTTGTTGCCCTGTTCCTCTATGCTGCGCAACCTCAGGTTCTCCGTCCCCTTTTCGGCGTGTATCGACGTGGGGAGAACAATATTTCTGAAGCCAGCGCCCCTCGTGATCTTGCACAGGTTAGGGCGAATCAAGTTTTTGGAAAGCGTTCGCATGACTGCTCATGACTTCCTCCTTCTCCATCATCCTCTGTGCGTCTTCTTCTTCGCATCATACTCTACCGCGACATTCGTCGAAATGATTATCTGTAAGTTGCGGTGATATCATTTGATATGGCTAGGCCTTACTTCCTAGATATTTGTTATGTGATGATGTTGATGTCTACTTCTGTTAGTAGCATTTTTGTTCTAAGTTTTGCCTTGTTAGTGCATATACATGAGACATATATTTGAGTTGATAATTGTTTTACTGTTTATAGTCCCAAATATGTCTAGTATATATCCTGCTGTTGATTCAATTTTTGTTGTAGGAATTATAATAATTACAAAGCGCGCATATACTAACAAAAAAAAAACTTGGTATCATCGCAAATTAGTACGGACGTACCTAGAGGTCTACCTAATGCACACACCGTACGTTCTAACCGATCTTTTTTACAACGGCACCGTACTTACTACTTAGCTTGTCATCAGGAGCTCATCAGCCAGAGCTAGCTCACACGAGTTCATCACGAGCCCATCATGACCGACCAGCCACGCCGTTAGCCGGCCACCACTACGACGCGCGAAGGAGCAGACGGGCGGAATGATTCGCCCCCGACACCCGACTCCTGCAGCTCGCAAAAGCGCCTCTCCGTTTCGACTTTCGATCGCAAAAGGAAGCCAAAAACAAATAAAAAAGGAGCCGAGCAGAGACGAGTCGACGCGACGCTTTACTAGGCTATAGGATTTAGGAAGCATCCGGGATGGTGCACGACAGCACGAGCATACTAGAGGGGTCCGGACTCTCTGCCGTAACGCGAAGATCACTGTATGAACAGTTGTAGACAGTTAGCAACGTACTAAATACTGTAACTATTAATCTGAATCCATACTTTTTTTTTTGATCAACAGTGGAGATCACCTTCTAAAGTCCAGCACTGTCCTCTGCATTGTTTCCATATGGGAGCTGAACTTTGGCTTTGCGGACGCACTCCTGGTCTCCTCCCCTACAGATGCGAGACGCACACGACGACCGTAGTGCCAAGCTCGTGGCTGAACTCACAAAAGGTACACTAGTACTACTAGAGTAGCCTTTGATCGAACGAGAAGTGCAGTGGCACTGGCCAGTAGGAAAAGCCAGCCACTTTCTGCGCTACCCCCCCGAGTTGGTTTCCTTTGATCCACGGGTACTACTACTACATAGTGCTTGTCGTTTTTCTTCTCTCTTCAGTTAGACAGGCACAGGCAGACACGTAGCAAGACGCAGGAGTACCGGTGCAGCATCTCTTGGATGGTACATTTACATAAACTCAGCCTTTCTTCACAGGTGCAACATGTCGGGTACTTCAGCAGCTTCGAACGGTAACCGCAGTCTGCTTGGTAACGGCAATGTTAATGCTAGTAATCGGTAACGGAAGAGCAATGCTGCTACTGTCTTGTTCGGGTAATTGGAGTTGGGATCCAGCGTGCGGATATTCGCGTGGTCCACGTCACCCGCACCCACGCGTCGGGCCCACGGGACCCGGTCCCCACCAAACGGGAGAGGGGGAGAGAGAGAGGAGGTCGAGGGCCCTCCTCTTTCCCCACCACCCACCTCCCAACACGTGTCGTGGCAGCGCCCACCCGAGGCAGTGGGACCGTGGGATCCAGAAATAAATCACATGGACTCCAGAAATAAATCATACCACACCTCGCTTATAGACATTTGCTTAGATCCCTCGTTTGCTTAGATCCCTTTAAATCGTAACATATAGACGTGTAAACAGATAGTTGATTTGTTTTACATAAGATTAAACGGTCTAATACGGATCTTAAGGAATCTCGTGTGATTTTCGTCCGTGGACCCCACCTACCGCCCCGCCCGCCGAGAAGCGGCCCCGCCACGAGGAGGCCCCAGGCGGAGTGGGCCCCGCTCCATCAGTCACGTGACGGCCAGCCGGTGGCGCCCACCCAACCCGCTCACTCCTCCAACTCGCACCGCACGGTCCGCGAGGGTACGCTTTGACCCACCACCACTTTGCGCTCGGGCCCCACGCCCCACCACCCCGAACCACCACCGGTTCGGCCCCACCGCCGCGCTCCGGCCGTGGGAAGGAAATTTGCTGGCCCCTAGAATCCACGGCTGACAGGAGGGTTTCACGGTGAGAAACTCCCGCATCGCATTTTCTTCCCCGGCCGTGTGTTGAAGTTTGCCCCAGTGTACGCACGTGCCGGCCGCTGCTTAATCCTAAACCCAAAAGCTTCCCGTTTCCAAAAGCAACTGAAAGCAAGCACAGCACAAAAAAGACACAGCGAGCGAAGAGAGAAAACTTGTGCTCCTGGCTGGTTAACTTAAAAATCTGCATCTGCTTATTTGCATTCTTCTTCTTCTTCTTCTCTCTAACACTAACACTGAGCTACTGAGGCGAGAAGTACCAACACAACACCAACACGGGGTAATTACTAGTTCATCATGATAAGGAGGATATTGCCAAAAGAAAGAAAGGAGGGAAAAAATTAAATTAGAGAAAAAGAAACCTAAGCTTTGCTACTCTTGGCGTTTTGATTGGACTTTTGGCGTGCAGTGGAGTGCTTTCTTTGCTTTGCTACTCTTCTGGGCTGGAGTCGGAGACCGGCTCGTCGTCGTCGTCTTCGTCCTCCTCGGGGTGGTCCACGCCGCTGCCCTCCTTGCGCCCGCGGCGCTGTTCGTGCGAGTCAGCGCCGGTGAGCTGCAGATGGAGCTGGTGGTCCGAGTTGCTGTTCTGGACCACGGTAGAGAGCGCCTGCTGCTGCTGGAAGTCGGCGACGTTGAACGCCGTCGGGAACACAGCTCCCGCCGGGATGGTCTGCGCGCCGGCGAGGTTGATGAGCTGGGGCGCGGATTGGATGGCCCAGAACTGCGCGGGCTGGTTGGCCGCGCCCGCGGCGCCCACGGGCTGTGGGACCATCCACACGGCGGTGGCTTGCGGGATCATGCGGTTGCCGCCGCCGGTCGCGGGGCTACCGTTGGCCGGGACGGCGAAGAGAGGGACGAGGCCTTGTGGGGCGGCGGTGGCGGTGATGGGGGCGAGGCCGCTGGGTACAGAAATCGCCGCGCCGCCGCTGCCTTGGAGGAGAGGGTCGGCGATGACGGGGTAGTAGGCCGCGGGCGCTGCCGTGGCCAGTGGGGCGGCGCCGGCCGCCGCGCGCGTGGGCTGCAGCTTGCGGCGGCGCTTGGCGGAGGACTCCTCGCCGTCGACCACGGCGGATGACGCCGGGCCGGAGGAGGACGAGGACTGGGTGGGGATGCGGAGCACGCCGTCGACGGTGGTTGCGATCGCCGGCACCGTGCCTGTGCCGGTGGCCGCGATGATGGCCGGCTCAGACTGCTGCAGCAGCCACCGGATGGTCTCGCCGTCGGACTTGTGCCCTAGCTCCCGCGTGAGCTGGAAGATCCTGGCCGCGCACGCCGCCGGCATGCGGATCCGCCGCCCGCGGCCCTCCACCTTGGTGTGCCGGTCGCGGTTCCTCGGCGGCGGCTTGCGTATCATGGCCATCCCGCCGAAGAACTCCACCGGCTCGGGCTTGGGCACCATGAAGCTGTGCATGGGGATTGCGCCCATGGCCACGGCCGCCGCTGCGCCGCCTCCCACCCCACCCGGCTGCGCGTGGAGTCGCGCGCTCTCCTCCTCCTCCGCCTTGTCCTGCGCCTGCGCCTCCATGGTGGGAATCGAAGAGATTGGATTGGTTCGGCTTCGGAAAGGCCCGCGCTTGTTTCCGCCTCGCCTCGCCTCGCCTCGCTTTCTTTTTTTCGCGTGTTGCGGGAAAGGGTAGGGTGTTTCGGTTTACCTGGCTCGCTCGCTGCGCGTCGGGCTGAGTTAGATTTATCACTTGGCGGTGGCCCCCCCGCGTGCGATCGACGGCCTGGATGTTGCCCGGGGCCACCGCCCAACCGGGTCGTGGTGGGGACCCGTCCGACCTGTACCGGGCCCCGCCGCATTAAGCTGCGCGCCGGTGCGGATCCGACGGCCCAGGACGCGTTGTCGTTTCCTAGCCTCCCTGACTCCCGGGCCCCTCACATGGCCCCACAAATAGTGGTCAAATTTGCGACGCATTAGTGGATAATTAATCCGTATTATGAGAGGCCATTTGGATTAGGTTAAGCGTAATTAGCATGGTCTTAAGATTCGCATCCGTGCGTGACTCGTGACTTCCCAGCTGCCCCCGAGCCTTTAAAAAAATGGACCAGTAAAATAATAAAAAGGAAACGTGGGTACTTTAAATGACAGGTGGGCCTCGGTGTGGGGGTAAGTGGGGCTCGGTAGTGAAGAGGGCCCACGGCGGGACCGTCTCGGCCGGGACACGCGTCGGGAGATGAGTGGGGGTTCAGGCTGGTGTAGCGCTGGATGGGGGTTGCGGGGAGCGGGCGCAGAGGATCCGGAGGTGGGGGCGTTGGCCCCCGGATTGGCCCAGCTGGATCCAACGCGACATGTGGGGACCACCTACCTGTTACGGAGATCTGGGCCCTTGTCTCCAGAGATATCATGAGGGATCCACTGTGCAATGGGGATCGCGTGCCTGGAAAGCTTTGCGGTTGGCTTGGGCGGTCAAGCGCTGCTAAGTTGCAATATACTTTGCGGCAGTAATTCTCTTCCTTTCTTTACCTTACCATTAGCTGTGAAAATGAGCTGTTTGTGTTGTTTACTCTTAAGAAATATCAAGGTTCAAACTCTTGTATTTGTTTATTGCATGTTTGCATTCATGGTCTTCATGGTTTCTCTCCCATTTGTATGGTTTGATCTCATAATGCATTTGGTGTACATATCTTATCGGTTGTCACAGTTGTTTTAGCTCGTATATAAAAAGGCGTGCTATAATGTTAGTACAACATTCTGAAAATAGCTCATCTACTCCAATAAACATTCGGAGATTAGTCTGGGTAAAACCAGAAGCATCAGAGAGCTATAGATGTGTGGACCCTTGAATGTTTTATGTTTGCAGCGTATTTCTTTGTTTACTTTACTTTACCATGAGCTGTTTGCGGATGAGATTAAGGGGAAAAAAACAAAATAGTTGTTTGTGTTTGTGGATGTATACTCTCTCAAAAAGAATCAAGGTTCAAATTCTAATATCTACATACTACTACGTTTGCATTGATACTCTTGACGGTTTAAGATTAGTTGTCATGGTTTGCATTTTTGGTACGATTTGATCTCATGACAGGTCTGTAATCCATATGCTCCCAATGGTCCTAGCTACACTGGTAGAAATTGTCACATATAATAAGAACTAAGAAGGAATAAATGAGTTTTATGGTCCCAGGAACGTGAACTGTTATTTATGGGCGAAATGCAAGCCATGTATAGTGGGCTTAATATGGGCCTAATATATTAATCTATCATTTACTAGGCCCCAAAGGGACAGCCCATTCTCCTCCAGCACTCGTCAATCTGAGGCTCTTTGACCGGGTTCCAAGTCCAACAGCGAGTGGGCTGTTTGGTTTTGTGTCATGGAATCATTGACGAGAGAAATGCTAAAACATGGGATCTTTTGGACGAGACAATTGGCAATAACATCGACGGCGGTGATTGTGAGATGGTCGAAGCCTAGCCCGCTTCACTAGCCCCCTTGACTTCAGACCAGGAAGATAGCTAGCAATGGCTTTGCCGGCCAGTGGATGCCGTTCTGTCGTTAGCAATAGCTAGCAATGGCGGGGGCTGCCATTAGGAGAGGATGCGGATCCAGCTTGTCCCGTTCGAGTGGTGGTAGGCTGGATACCGTACGTAGGTTCCTACTAACGAGTAGGGTGAAAATGGAGCGTATAATTTCTATCCGACCGACCGACCGATCGAACACTCGCAGAACGAATATGGGATAGAGAAATGGGTATTCGATACTATCTGTGTCCAACTCCGAGGAAAAAAATACGGAATAAGATACAAGATGAGCGATATCCATCCATATGTCAAGTGGTATGAGGAAAGCACGTTATAACTTCACTTAGAAATAAGATAACAAATATGTGGGACAGTGGATACTAACTATTTTTCCTTCGATATCTCAGTGATTAGTCTCTCTGTGTTCGGTTTGATTGCACTCCTACTGTCCAATATCATATGTGTAGGTGCAAAAGAAACAGATAATTTCGGTCCGACCGACCGAAGGTTCGCAGAGCGAATACGGAATGAAGAAATAGGTATCCGATACTATCTGTGTCCGACTCAAAAAAAAAATGAAATATGGTACAAAATAAGTGATATCTGTCTATATCCGCTCCGATTGCACCCTAATAACGAGCTCTCGCCTACTTTTTTCTCTCTCTCTCTTTCTTTCTTTCGTGCGTGAGAGATTTTCCAATCCATGAGTGATGGATAATCTATTTTGATGTTGCGCATCCATAAACTGAATGCGTCGTTTTCCTAAGGAATTTGTCACATATATACATGAAGGCAACAACCAGGGGCAGAGACAAGTGGGCCTGGCAGGGATCTGGCTCTCATGATTTTTACTACTTTTTATTAGCATGTAGGAGTTTTGGAACTTTACTAGATTAAACCCTTATTAATTTAATTTATGTGATTAAGTAATCGTTAGGATAAAACTAAAAAGCTTAGGAGTTAATTTGTGGCATATGAACCCATCTTATGTAGCATCTAGATTCTATTTTGTTTCTAAATGTTTAAGAGTCGAGATTCATGGTGTAGCCATCTCCCACCACGCCCCTCCGCCGCTGTCGCCGCCAACACGGCGGCGGCGGCGGGTCTCCCCTCCGTACCTCTTTCTCTCCCTCTCTCTCTCTCTCTCTCCAAGTTCCAGTTCTTTTTTCTCTCGGATCTGTTTTTGTGGAGGTTCTAGATCTGTTTTTTCCCAGTAGATCCGGAACGCCCCCATCGTCCTCGACTCCCTCCCGGCGGCTCCATGCCGGGGAGGCGCAGGGGCGCGGCGGTGTGAAGGGCCAGTTCGAGGCGCTGCGCGCGGCGCGTCTGACGCGCGCATCGCGGCCGGCAGCCGGCGTGGCGCCGTGTGAAGCGAGCGCAGTGGCGGTGCTCCGTCACGGGCCGCGCTCGTGGTGGTGGCGGCGCCCCGTGGGGCGCGTTCGGCGGCGGCCGTTTGCTTGCGCGTGGCCCGCTGGCTTTGGCCGGCATTAGAGGGTCGCGCGGAGGCGCAGGGCGCGTGCGGCGCGCGGCGGGTGGCGGCGCGCGCGCGAGAACACGGCCGCTTGCAAGCAACATGGTGGCACGCTCGCTCGATCCGGTTCGCTCGGATCTATGCTTTGGCGCTGGATCTGGACAATGGGAGACGGACTTGAGTGGGTTTTGGTGGAGATGCGGCGCGTGGCCAACGGTGGCCGTCGGCCTCCTTTTCGTGGAGGCCGCATGTGACCGTGGCTTCGCGGTTGTGCTAGGCTATGGTTCATGGTTGCATTGGACAGTGGTGGCGATCTAGCCTTAACTGGTTGGATCTGGCATCGAGGATGCATTGCGGTGTTGTCTTGGAGCACCGGTACCTGCTCTCCTGGGTAAAACCTCGATCTGGCCTTCAATGGTTGGATCCGGCGACGACGACGTACGGAGTATTGATCTGGTCTTCACTGGTTGGGTCAGACTACGAGCGTCGTGTCCTTTTTGAAGGCGTTGTCTTGGAGCACCGGTATTCGCTCACCAGGGTGAATACCCTTGATCTGGCCTTCAGTGGTTGGATCTGGCGACGACGACGGACTGAGTTTTGATCTGGCTTTCACTAGTTGGGTCAGACGACGAGCGTCGTGTCCTTCTTGAAGGCGTTGTCTTGGAGCACCGGTTTCTGCTCACCAGGGTGAAAACCCTTGATCTGGCCTTCAGTGGTTGGGTCTGGCGACGACGACGTACTACGTATTGATCTGACCTTCATTGGTTGGGCCAACGACGAGCGGCGTGTCCTTTTTGAAGGCGTTGTCTTGTAGCACCGGTATCTGCTCACTGGGATGAAAACCCTAGATCTGGCATTCATTGGTTGGATCTGGCGACGTTTTCTATCCCTCCTTGGAGGTGTCGCTTTGATGACTTGACCCTCAAGCACCTTGTTGCACAACTACTGTTTGGATGTGTTGGTTGAAGGAGAAGCTAGCTGTCGCCGACGGTGGGTTGTTCCCGATGCTGGCCACAACATGACAATTTGTTTGTCATTTTAGTTCTTGGTCTGCTTTTTGTAAGTCGATTTGTTAGTTTATAATAAATTATGGTTGTATGCATCGTATGATGCAGAGGCCGAGAGGCTTGCCATTCCATTATCTAAAAAATGTTTAAGAGTCTAATTTGTACCATACAATTGCATGATATTTCATCCATCTACATGTTTAGAGTTTGATCAAGCACTTCTTCCTCGCATCTGGCTTCTGTTACACCTTCCATGGCTTGGTGAAGTGTGCATGTGCACTAAACTCCACCAAGCTCAAGTTATCATCAATCATGATCATTATTTGTTTTCTATTGCTTTTTTGATATAAAAAGTTTTCTCCCAAGAAAACTTCTATTTTTTAGAAGAGAAAATTGAGAATTTGCCACTCCTAAGCACCTTGATTTATGATTTGCCACCTTTAAGTTTCTTCTTAATATAGAGGGGTAAATGTGTCTTTTCACAATGGATTTTGGTGCAAAATAAAAATAAAAATACTAGAATATGCTTGGTGTGTTAAAGAACATGTATTTGGTGCTTAAGAGTGGCAAATTCTAAATCAAAGAGCCTAGGAGTGACAAATTCTTAATTTTTCCTTTCATAAGTAGCTTAAATTGGACGTTAATGAATTCATGTCTCACCTCAAGCTATCGGCCCCTATGGTCTAATCCTGGCTCCACCTGGCAATAACATACTCTTCATTTTTGTCATTTGTCATAAACAATTGCCAACCTGATCGAAATGTTTTATAGAGCTTTCATAAAAAAAAACGTTTTAGAGTGTTGTCAAATAGGGAGTTTTAGGCTCATATGGCACTATTCACAGCATTAATAGCAATTTTGACCCTCTCCCTACCACTACACCATGACATCGAATTATGGGCAATTAACTGTTAGATAAAAATAAGATGAGTGTCAAAACAAGTGCCGGCAATGTCTAAGAGATTACGGGTCCCGTTATCTGCCAGAAATAATTGTCTAGAACAACTTATCTACCGTCTATGTTTTTATTTTAGCTACAATACATCTGCCCTTGAAAAAGTCAACTGGGTCAACTTAACTGCCGGGCAAAATGCCTAAGTCAACCGGGTCAATGTAACTGCCGGGCAAAACGTTGGGCGGGAGGTGAAAAAAAGAGCGAGACGCGAGGGCGCGAAGATTGTTTCTTGTATTGCCTTTGCAATTGTTTACTGTTGAGATTCAGTACTTTCCAATTCAGGATTATGATACTCATTATTTTCTCTTCAATGTTGTACCTTTCAAATATGTTTTGATCTGAATAGCTTCCTGGCAAAATATAACATTTTGGATGGCAACTTTCGGCAAGACTTGTGTTTGCCCAATGTAATAAAACTAAAACATATGGTTGTGTTGTAATTACCATAAGAAAAAGGATGGCTGCAAACTATCATGGGGAGTTGAGACAGAATGGTGATTGTTATGCACTGCACATAGACCCCTCTTTGATCCCGCTGCTATTCAACCCTTGTAGAGTTCTTAAGCCAATTTTTTGGTTTTAGTTGATTTTTTCTTAAACACCCGGAGGTTGCATATATGCTATCATGATGTGTGAATTGTGATTCTAAAGAACGCCTTTTTTGTGCTTGCAGGATGCGAGTGGGAAAGACGCGAACCTGAGCACCTACAAGGGGAAGGTTCTCCTCATCGTCAATGTTGCATCCCAATGGTACCAATTATTACTGCTCCCACACCTCTGCCGTTTCTCTTTTATGTTCAATTTATCATGTATTGGAAAGTTATTTAGAATGTATCATGTGATCTTCTTATTTATGTTAAAATGATCCATGTTGTATCATGTATGGTGCGACTTTCCTTAGGAAGAATGCTAGTATGGTGCTTCTTAAGCGTTTAAGGTGAATGGTATGCTTATTTGATTTAGTGTAATATAGTGCATATTTTAAATTGATCTTTACATTTAGTAGAATTAACGAAGCTTGCAAATGGAGATATTAACACATTCAAGTATGAATCTACCACCTACAAGGTTGAGTGAAGCGTACAATTGTAACAGCCCAAATTTCAAATTTTAGTTGAAATTAAAATTTAATTATTTCTGTGGAATTTTCTAAAAATTTAAAAGCTTTTCCCTAAGTATTTCAAAGCCAAAATAAATTATTTGCAAAATTTATTACCAAATATTTTACTTAAATCCAAAATGTCTGAGAGAATTTTTGTGAATTTTCTCACTTTTTTGGATTTAATTTGCAATTTTCTAAAGCCTATTTGTATTATCATAATTAAATTAATTTCTAAATCAATTTAAATCGGACAACAGTGTTAGACCGAACCTTCTCAGCCCAACCCATCTCCCACGCGCATGCGGCCCACGTGGCCTACTCCTCCCGCGCATTCTCACTCCAACGCGTTTCAATTGTTGAATGAAAACGAACGGTCCGATCTTGATAGCACGTTCGGACGGTCCGAATGTCCTAGCCAATGTGGACCGTCCGATCAAGAATGGACGGCCTGATCAATATTGACGTTCGAGCGGTCCGAGTGTCTCAATCGTTGTGGACCATCCGATCTAAATCGAACGGCCCAAACACCACCCGTTTCTTTCCTATTCCTTGCCGTCGCCGACATGTGGGGGCCACACCCACGTCACCCCTTCTCAGCCCAACCCATCTCCCACGCGCGCGTAGCCCACGCGGCCCGCTCCTCCCGCGCATTCTCACTCCAACGCGTTTTAGTCGTTGGATAAAAAACGAATGGTCCGATCTTGATGGCGTGTTCGGACGGTCCGAACGTCCTAGTCAATGTGGACCATCCGATAAAAATGGACGGCCTGATCAAGATTGACGTTCGAGCGGTCCGAACGTCTCAATCGTTGTGGATCGTTCGATCTAAATCGAACGGCCCAAACAACACTCGTTTCTTTCCTATTCCTTGCCATTGCCGACATGTGGGGCCCACGCCCACGCCCATCACTTTGGGCGCGCAGCTGAAAAAAAAACGAGTGAGGCACAAATTATTTCCCCTACGGTCCCCAATTCCCCTCCCGACCACCCTAATTCCCCCAGTGTTTCCGTTCCTCCCAGCGTCGTGTTTCCTCGGCCGCACCACCCAGCGCCGCCCTCCTCCCTCGCCGCCCCACCACCCAGCGCCACTCGGTGGAGGGAAGCTGTCGCGACTTCATCCAAGACGACGAGCTAGGCGGGAGGGCCGCCTAGGTTTCGGGCTCCCGTGTCGCGTCTCCCCCACCGCCGAATCGAGTTCGCCCCCGGCTCCCGCCGCTGAATCAAGCTCCCCTGCCGCCGAATCGCGGTCGTCCCGCCATCTACGCTGCCGAATCGAGGTACGCCTGCGCCGCCGCCCTCCCCTCTCCCCTCTCTTCTCCTACGCCGTCGCCTTCCCGTGATGCTGCCGCCGCTTTCCTCCTGAAGCTCTTTGCTTGCAGCCTAAACATTCCTTCCTTGTTGATGCTACTTGGTTGCTAGCTAGATGCAAGTGCTAGGTACTAAACTAACTAATTTGGGTGACTTTTGAAATTTGATAGTACATAGCAGCTATGGATAAGAGATGGATGGATTTTCCTAGGTACAACATAAGCTTACAATATAAATTTATTTTCTAGTACTTTCTCAGATCCATTCTTATAACAAGTAATTAATTGTAGGCACACGTCTGAATATATACAAGAGGTCGAAGAATTTGTACATTATGCTTTTGCCCGATCGGCAAAAGCAAATGCAATATTATGCCCTTGTAGGAAATGTGTGAATAGTTGCTGGAAAATAAGCTAGTGTTGTCCATGTGCATTTAATATGTGATGGGTTTTTAGAAGGGTACAATAGATGGATTTTTCATGGAGAGGCATCATCTTGTTCTGCACAACAAAATGTGTATGCTGAGGTTCAAGTAGAGGACAATTTTGAGGAAGGTGATGAGATGTTTGATATGCTTCGCGATGTAGCGCATGGGTTAGATGGAATAGGGGATTTAGGTGAAAATAAGGATAGTCTTGAGGAGGATCCATGTGAAGGTACTGAAGATTTTTACCATTTAGTAGGTGATGCCAATCAAGAGCTCTATCCAGGGTGTAAAAGCTTCTCATAGCTACACTTTGTTGTCAAATTACTCCACACCAAATTCCTTGGAGGTTGGAGTGATAGAAGTTTTGACATGCTACTACAACTTCTTAAAGAAGCTTTTCCGGAGGGCTCAACGATACCTACAAACTTTAATGAAGCTAAGAAAATGGTTAGATGCTTTGCACTCGGATATGTTAGTATTCATGCATGCAAGAATGACTGCGTACTATTTTGGAAGCAGTATGAAAAGGCAGATTTCTGTCCAAAATGTCAGACTTCTCATTGGAAAACAGAGAAGATGAATCTTGAAGGGAAACATGTGCACAAAGTTCCCAAAAAGGTTCTTCGCTATTTTCCAATAAAGAAGAGACTTCAAAAATTGTACATGTCTCAAAAGGCAGCAAGTGATGCATGGTGGCACATTGAAGGGCGTACAAAGGATGGATTATTAAGGCATCCAACAGATTCTCCAGTTTGGAAGGATTTTGATTGCAAACATCCATAATTTGATGTAGAGAGCCACAATATCAGGCTCGCTTTAGGTACCGATGGCTTTAATCCATTTAGATCAATGAACTGTAGCTATAACATTTGGCTTGTTATTCTTATTCCATTGAATCTACCGCCTTGGATATGTATGAAGCAACTAAATTTCATACTTTCCTTGTTAATTTCTGGCCAAAATTCACCTAGGAAGGACATGGATGTTTATTTAGAACCACTAGTGGATGATTTGATATCGATGTTTGAGGAGGGTATTAGAACATACGATGCTTCTAGGGATGAGTACTTCCAATTGTGTGTTGCCATCTTGTCAACCATTACTAATTTCTCTGACTTAGGATATGTGTCTGCATGTGTTACTTCAGGCAAACTAGCTTTTCCTCCCTGCAACTCACATACTTGTTCTGTGCGTTTGAAGAATGGCAACAAGTCTTGTTACATGGGTCATCGTAGGTTCTTAGATGCAGATCACAAATTTAGGTTAGATGTGACATCATTTGGTGGTGCTACAGAGTTAAAGAAAGCACCAAAGCCGCTAACTGGAGAAGAGGTTTTGGGACAAACACAAAATCTTCCTATAGATTTTGGGAAAGACCCAAACAAGAAAAAACCAAAGAGAAATCGTAAGGGTATGGGTAAAGCGAAAGAAATAATTTGGAATAGGAGATCTATTTAGTTTAAATTGTCATATTGGAAAGACTTGTTGCTTCCACATAATTTTGACGTGATGCACATTGAGAAGAATGTGTGTGACAACATAATTAATACACTTTTGGGTATCGATGGGAAATCGATAGATAATTTGAATGCTCGATTGGATCTCCAACTTCTAGATATACGAAGAGATCTTCATCCTATTGAAGTAGGAGATTCATTTTATTTGCCTCCTGCGGCTTACTCAATGAATTCTGAAGAGAAGAGATTGTTTTGTGAAGTTTTGAAACAAGTTAGATTTCCAGCTAGTTATGCATTTGATATACATCACCACATACATGTTAAGGATAAAAGGATAATTGGACTAAAGAGCCATGACAACCACATCCTCTTGCAGCACTTACTTCCACTATTTGTACGAAAGACATTGCCGGATAGAGTAAGTGCAGCATTGATTCGGGTGAGCAACTTCTTCAAGCAAACTTATTCTCATGTTATTCGTGTTAGTGATATGGAAAAGTTGGAGGCAGAAATTGCTGAGACGTTAAGCCTTCTTGAGACTATTTCTACCATCCTTTTTTGATATTATGGTTCATCTAATGGTACATCTTCGTGCCCAAGCGAGGCTTGCTGGCCCAGTACATTACCGCAACTTGTATCCAATAGAAAGGTGATCTTCAAAATCTAAATACTACTATCATATGCTATTTAATCTATTTATAATCTGATTTAGCTAGTGTTAATTCTATGTAGGTTTTTAATGAGGCTAAAGGGATATGTATGTACTAAGAGTCATCTTGAGGGGTCAATCGCAGAGAGCTATGTGTTTGATGAGAGTCTTACATTTTTCTCTCGTTATTTAAAAGGTTGTAAAAGTAGATTTAATCGAAAAGGTTGAAATGATGAAACTAATCCTCAAGCTATATCTAGCACCATGCCATTCTTTTGCAACTTTGGTCGAGATTTGGCTGGCAAGTGTATTGTGACCTTAGACTACAAAACATGGCTCTAAGCACATAGATATATCTTATTTAATTATGACCACATAGAGTCGTACCTAAGGTAAGTTATGTTAACTGTTTTATTACTATAGTTTTTTTTGTCAATTCACACATTGAAATTTAAAGTTTAACATTGCAGAAAACATGTGGACTACCTGTCCTCACTTGGTCACAAAAATAGAAGAGAAATCAGTCATATTCATCATGAGAAGTTCCATGGATGGTTTAGGTTGCATGTGGCAGAGTTCCTACTAAATGGTGAAAATGTTTATGAAGAGATTCAAACATTAGCTAATGAGCCTTTGATGGTTGCAACAAAGTACAATGGTTATACCATAAATGGACATAATTTCCACACAAAGTCCTATGATGAGGGTAGGTCTGTCCAATGGAGTGCAGTGGCTTTAGTTGCACAAACCTCATCCTTCTCAAGTGGAAATAATAATCTATTGGTAGGAAAAAAAATTATTATGGTGTTATTACTGAAATCCTTGAATTGGACTATAAGCACAAAGGAAGTATTGTGCTCTTCAAATGTGACTAGGTAGACAATCGTGCACAAGATAAGTGGGTTAAGGTTGATAAATTTGGCATCACAGATGTGAACTTCAAGCATTTATTCAATTCAGGTGCAAAGCTAAATGAAGATCCTATTGACAATGATATAGAATAAATTTGCTAATGGAAATATCTTTTTTCAGCAGGGTGAAAAATGCCAAGCGTGGGAGGAAGCGATAGTAATGCTAGCGACCACAATGACTATGAAGAAGAAAGGATGGCAAGGGTTATGAGAAACAATAAATTGCTGCAAGCTCTCATTGATAAAAAAAAAAGAAATTGCAGCTATCTCTCCTAACCGCGAGTGCTAATGGAGTGGAGGGCCACCTTCGAGCCAGTTCTTCACAGCAACCTACAAGAAAGCGAAAGGTTATGCATTTCTTACTTGTGATTACAATATGTGCATGGTAGTTTTTTTAATATTCCATGTTTCATGTACTTGTAGACAATGAGTTCCACAAATAGTGAGCCAATAGAAGCAGAAACTAGACGTCCAAACCTGCGGTCTAGAAATGATGACAACATGCATAATGAATGCTTGCCTAATGACCAGATAGGAGAGGATGCTCACTTACAAGAGAATGAAGGTAAATATAATAGTTAGCTTCATACTTGAAATGTTCAAATTGATACTTTGTGCTTATTCGCCGCTATTTATTTGTAATGTAGATAATGGTTCAAATGATGGGCAAGCAAAGAAAAGAAATGGTAGGGGTGCACTAAAAAGCACAACATTTGGTCTAGGGGAGATAAACTTCCAATCCAATTAGAGCTCAATGAGTATGGACAACCTGTTGGGGAAAATGCTAAAGAATTAGCTAACTTCATAGCTACAATTGTGAAATCTAAGGATATATCACTTGCACATAAGGATTGGAGGTTGGTTGACCCAGCACAGAAGTTGAAGTTGTGGAAAGACTTAAAGGTAATATCTGAAATCCAATTAACTTGCTTCATTACTACAATTTTTGTTTGGGTTTAATTGTGCATCTCTTTTGCAACTAGTTATTCTAAGAGTTAGATGAAAGTGTCCAAGATTGGGTTATGGAGACATCAGCAGAGATATGGAAGGATTTCAAGGTGGATTTGAAGGCGAGACACTTTGATGAGACAAGGACCGATAAGGAACTTCTTGCTGCCTGTGATAATAGAGTTAATCAAAATGACTGGAAATGGCTTATCCAACATTGGAGAAGTCCCTTGGCCAAAGTAAGCCAAATATTAAAAAAAAATACTTGTTATATTGGCATTTCTCTTTTATTTACTGTTTCCATTGTTATAGGCTCGTAGTGACATAGGAAAAGCTAATCGTGCAAAGATGTCTGGGCTGCATACAAGTGGTAGAAAGAGTCATGCTCATGTTGGACATGAAATGGTATATAAAGGACTTTCTAATATAATATCTCAAATATAACTTATGTTGTACGCTACTTTTTATTGATGTTGTATTTTCTATCTGTTTCCATGTAGCACAAGGATAATGGTGTCGTGCCTCGTAGAGATGGGTTGTTTATTAAAACACACACTCATAAAAATGGCCTTCCTTCACAAGCAGCAACACATAAAATTGTAAGTATATTAAAAAAATAGCACTTTGATGCCTAAGGGCTTGATGTGTCCTGGATTATGATAGTCTCATTTGGTTGGTTAATATTCCATATTTGCAGAAAGCACTTGAGGACGCAGCCACAGATCATCCAGAGTGGACAGAGAAAACCATAAAGCAAGGTGACCTCCTGTCATGCGTCTTAGGTCCTGATAGGAATGGGTATATTCGTTCTATAGGTAAGGGGCCAACCCCAGGAGATTTAGAGATGCCTGGAAAGGTTAAGTATAGATCAACCAAGCTCCAAATGGCTGTTGAAGGGCGTTGACAAGCTGAATTGGACAAAGAATTCCTACTAGGGTGCATTGAAACAATGCAACCAGAAAGTGATAGAAAAATTGACGCCCTTAGTCAGCAAATGGCGGAGATGAAGGAATTGCTACTTGCTAATTCTCATGCGGGACGACATGCAAAGATCAGTCCACGATATGCGTCAAATTCACCTATACATGAGGTATAGTACAATACAATTTTTTGTAATTAATTACTTGGTATAGAAGAATGAAGTTTGTTTCCACTTTTTTGTAATTAATTATTTTTATTGCATAGACCAGTCCACGATATGCATCAAATTCACCTATACATGAGGTATAGTACAATACAATTTTTTGTAATTAATTACTTGGTAGAGAAGAATGAAGTACTTTTCTGTAATTAATTATTTTTATTGGCCTATAGGATCACAATGTTGAGGCGGAGTCTAATGCGGCAGAAAACATGTTGTATGATGAGGTACATACTGCTCACAACAAAATAGATTCTTCACCATTGTCAGTTCATATCTAATGTAATGATTTCTCCTTTTGCACTTGTAGACATTGAATAGGCGTGGAGAATGCTCACAAAAAGGAAATGGAGGAGTAAGATTTCATATCTCACTATTTGTTGGTTTGCTCCTTACCATTTTGCAATTTATTTGACTAGACTTGAACCAACACATTCTATGATGATATGTTTCAGAGTGGAAAAGAAGTTATCTTGTACTCTATTATTGGACCACATGATATCCTTGTTTCAAAGGCTACTGTTATATCAACGGATCGGAGGAAAGTAGTGGGTGGTACTCTATTGGGTGTTGAATGTTGTGAAGTTATCGTTAATCATGTGCTAAAAGGGGCTGCTCAACTACCTTGTCCTTATGGGGATATGAGCGTCATGGCTGATGCTTGTGGGAGATCTATTGCATGGCGACATCAGCATGTAAGCATCCATCTATTGTATCCACCTACAATTTGTTTCTCAATTAATGTACTTGCATCTATTGTATTCTGCAGATAAAAGAAGATCGAAAGTCAGTGGGGCCATCACAACAAGCTGGGCGAACCCGAGGTAATTCCAGCCATTAAATTCTTGCATGGCAATAGATGGCATGCTCATATTTGGTCAAACATTACTTTGCCTTAGATGCAAGCAACATTTCAAAGTTCGTTAACGAGGAGATCTTCGTGCTCCAGTATTAATTAAGCACATGATTCAACAAAATGACAAACTCTGTTAAAACCCCAACTAGGGAAGGGGGGGTACTTGCAACTTTTAAGTCCAGAAGTAAGGGAAAGACATGAGGAGAATTTGTGGCCTTTGCTTTTTTATTATTTGCTATTGGTGGTTGGGGCGCATGTTTGCCTGTGAACCAATGTGCACATGGTTTGATTTTTCAGATGATTTAACTATGTATTGTTACATTTTTCAAGTTGTACTGTTGTTGCTTTCTAGGATGATTTGGTATAGAACATTATTGAGGACAAAACATTATTTTGGGATTGTGTTTATTGACTTCTCGAATTTCTTTTCAGGTATAAAACATAAGGGTCGTTGAAGTTATTGTTTGCTGATGGAGTGATCGTCCTTATTTTGCAAATGATGATAGTGTGATTCTTTCATTATGTGGACATGTTCATTGTCGCCTTCTTTTGCGTAGATGTTTTGTACATTCAAGGATAGATTAGTATTGTGGTAGAAGGGGTTGGAGTATTTACATGTGTTAAGGATAAATTAGTATTGTCGACTTCTTTTGTGTGGATGTTTTGTACATGCCAAGGAGACCATGGCTATATTAGAATGCTCAGAATTATGAAATTCCATGTGTATGGTTTACTGCACATGTACTATTGTGCTTATCAGTAATTTCATATTTTAGGTTTATGTATTTTGCATCATCTGAATTTCATCTATGTGTTGCAGCTGTATTTGATTGTTGATATGATATTTTCTAAGTGGTACGATTGAGAAAATTGTATGTTTTGTAAATTCTGAATTGAAGGGTGCAAATTAATGGGAAAATATTAAATTCACTATTCCGGACGACATAATTAATTTTTATTAGTATTTAACATGTATATTCCTAGGTACCTAATCTGTCGGGAATCATGCCAATGCTGGCAATCTATCTGTGGGAAAATCATGCCAATCGTGTGCCAGCCAAAACTAAGTTATCTAGGACACCTAATCGCCGGAAACATACAATCAAGGGCCTAGTAATTGCCAGCAATATGTATAACTGCCGGGTAAACTCTACCGGCCGGAGAGACCATGCCAGCGAAAACCAAGTTATGCCAGCCACTTAACTGCTGAGGAAACAGATAATCAACAACCTAGTAATTGCCGGCAATATGGATAACTGCCGGGGAACACTAACTGCCGAGGAAACAGCTAACTGTCGGGGAAACTATTACTGCTGGGGAAAAACAACTTTTCTAGGGCAGTTAACTGCCGGCAATCCACATATCTGCCGGGGAATGTCTTTCCCGGCAGCACTTTATCAGGTAGGCAATAAGTGTCGGGGAAACACATTGCCGGCAGTTAATGTGCTTTCCAAAGCAATTTTCTCCGTCAATTTGATTGCCCTTAATAATATGCCATGGTGTAGTGTACGTTAATACCAAAAATTGCACCCTCCACCATGCCACAGGGGGCCGGACTCCCCACCGCATGCAACGTGTGAAATTCGAGCCCCTAGGGCATGGACCAGTCGAGTCTGGCCCCTAGGGGCACGGCAGAGGGCACTGCCATGCCCTAGAGCCACAGAGGTGCGAGTCCGTGCCAGGGAGGCATGGTAGTGGCGAGAAGATTCGAAAAAATTGATTAAAAAATTATTTTTGATACTATTTGACATAATTTGAAACTTTTAAAAAATATATTTTTCCTTTGGATTTTTTATTCTTGTTTTTTTACCTTGCACTCACAGCTTTAAATGTATTATCACATGTATTAGAAAAAAATTCACAAATTTTTCGCATGAAATCACGCCGCAGTACAGCACACGCAGCTTCAAACATGGTGTCAACCGTCGCCATCGCCACCCTTCACAGCCCTCGGTGGCTTAGTGAGTCGACGGACGGTGCATGCGAAACACTATTTAACGATGCAGCGGCGGGCAGTAGTACACTATCACCAGACGTGGTGGCGAGCAGTAGTACACCGTTGACGAGGATATGATAATCCTCATTTTATTATCCCTTAATCATGTAATATGGGTAAAAATGACGTCACACGATATACCCCTTACTGTTGTAAGGGAGAAGTAAGTCAGGTGGTCGTAAGTTCTCCTACGATCACCCCCATAGTCGTAAGCATTTCTACGACTACCATATAATCGTAAGTTCTCCCATGATTACCTTCGGTTGTAAGTCTTTCTACAACCAGTATCCAGTCGTCAGCTTTTCTACCACTACCCCCTGGTCGTAAGTCTTGCTACGACCAGTCCTGCCACGACTTCTCTACAGATAACTGGGTCCACTCGCCAATAGACCTTATTAACTATGAGATCTGAGTAGTCAAGATATGTAGTTATACCTAGAATAACTACAGATAACTCACCATTATCTCTGATTGATAATCGTCAGGCAACGTGGGGTGGTTACTACTCCGGTAATTACTCTCATTATTGCGTAATGATGAACGCTTCTTGAACTGGAATGACAACCGCCTCCGCAGCATACTATAAGTAGGCATCTTTTAGAGGTAATAGAGCAGGCTTTTGAGAGGCAATCAGTAGCAGTATTAGCGCAAGTCTTTCCACTGATTGTAACCAAGATACCGAATACAATACACACAGGAGTAGGGTTGTTATTCTCATTGGAGAAGGCCCGAACCTGTATAAAAATCCCCGTGTCTCTTTTGTCTGCATGATCAATTGTGGAGACCCCAAATCAAATAATCTTTACGTAAGATCGGTTCTAAAATACCGACAGTTGGCGCCGATCGTAGGGATCTTCTGGTAATTCCTTGTCAATAGTTCTTTCTTTTCTCTTTGATGCTACCAGGGCAGGAGAATGGTGTAATATCCCGTTTATCGATAAGAGAGAAACTTGTTAGGAAGAGAAAAATTAAATTAAATTTAAGGATTCTATTAGAATTGGGAACTTGGGCCTCCAGCCCAAGCTAAGGGTTGTCTTTGGCCGGCCATGAAGTGGGCCATTAAGGGGGGAGGCGCCCCTAAGGCCCATGGCCCAAGCTGCCCCTTTCCCCCCTAAAACCCTAGACAACCACCCTCGATCAGTAGCATGGTCATCGTAGTGCCGCCCAGTGCATCGTGAGCGCTGTGCATCGTAGCATGCCCCATACACCCTGCATCTCCTTCCTTGTCACGCCATTGGCCAAAAGGAAGAGAGAGAAAGGGATTTCGGCAAGAGAAGAAAGGAGAAAGGAAGAGAAGAGAAGGGATCTTCTTCGGGGTGTTTGATCAGCGTCTTCCTAGGGTTCTACAAGGGTAATGGTTTATTCTCTTCGCTGATTGGATCATAGTAGGAGCGTTTGATGCCATGTTCGTTGGATCGAAGTCCTACTGCGATTATTTAAGTTTCTGTCCAGATTGTTGTGTGGCCTATTTCGTGATCTTAGAGGCCGAATTTGAGAGGTCCATCTCCTAGAGTTTTGTAGGTTTTGTTCTTAACTTTTGGTGGCTGCCAAGAACACCTGATTCCGATGTACGGGTAAAAAGTTATGTTAGTTTTTGTCTCTGCTGTCCAGAATCCTGACGAGAATAAACTGTCAAGTTGTCTTTTAAAATGTGAGTGTGTTAATGGAAAGTTCAGGGCTTTCACCCAACTAAGTTATTGTAGGTCTTGGTCTTAGCTTTTGATATTGTTAAAGAACACTCAATTCGGAGTTGTAGATTAAAAGTTATGATCGTTTTAATATTGTTGTCTTAATTGTGTAGACAGTTTACATTATGCTGTTTCAGCTTAATCATTAGTGAATTAAATTGGCCGAATTGGGTTACCTTGTCATCTAGAGTATTGTAGATTTGTCGCTTAAGAATCCATATAAACTGGTCTCACCTCATTCCGAATTCCAGACTAATAGATATGTTTTTTTACCATTCTGCTGTCTAGTTTTGGTTTATGCCTGAATAGTCTGCTTTTGATTAGAGCTAACTAGTTAATTGTGGGTCGTCGGAAGGCGTTGTAGAACGTTATTGGAAGCGCCTGTTATATGTTGTATTTATTTCAGTACTTGCTTGTGTAGGCAAAGGGGCTTGGGTTTAGGGCATCTTCTTTGCCTCCGCAGGCTTCGCGAAAGGCAAGTACTTTGATGTTCACATGTTTGGAGTATGATGCATGCTTGATGACTGTGATGTGTTTTTTTCGATATCCACGAGAATATTCAAAGTTTATGTCCTTTTCTTATGTGTTATATACATGAGTATATATATGATGTCTTTCATAATTCATACTTCATTCATGCATCCTGTTTCATGTGCCTTCCACGGAGTGGATTATAAGACCCATCAATTCCAAAGATGGGCACATAAGACCCACCACCAATGTGGGCGTTTGGACACCCGTATGAAACGTTCTTCATACGGGATTGGGATCCCGTATTTTGGTTAAATCACGGGCTTAAGTGCACACCGACGGGTGTGTCACTAGCTATACCGGTATAAGCATGTGTGCGATCCATCCTTTTCATTAAATCCATTCATTCTATTCATCCATATATTCATTCGGGTATGTTCACATTCTTTAATGATGAGGTCTTGTTCGTATTTGTGGTATGTTCATTTATTCACTGTACTTGCTGAGTCACGGACTCATTCTTGTTTTGTTTGTTTATTTTAGGTGATCATTGATGCTGGCTCTATCGGGAGGGAGTAGACACGCACTAATCGTGCAATTCACTATAATCAAGTTCAACAATATGATTTAGTTTCTATCTTTCATTTGTTAAGGGATGAACTGTAATAAATAAATTTAAATGGTGAAGGAAGGATACCTTCTCCATGTTATGATTGATTATGTATTGCTTGTGATCTTCGATCATCCTTCGTTACACTTGCTTGAATTCAGACTATTGTCATGCCATGGTTCTATTAAATAGTGATTTCTTTATATCATTAGTTGATATTATTCAAATTCTTCCGCATTATGGTTGTATGTTAGATGATTTAGGTGACATCTTGGCTTCCGAATAGCCAGGGTGTTACAGTTGGTATCAGAGCGGGATTTAGGTCCGTGGTAATTAATTTATTAAAATGACACACTGTGCACAGTAGGTGGGGTTTGGGTAATACATCGTATTCGTATTTCTAGTGGTGTGTTTCATCATATTGAACTGTTCTTGAATTGCTTCTGTACTATCGTTCTTGTTGTTAATATGAACTAATACTATGATTGTCATGAGATGATCCTGTATATTCATAATTGAGTATTTTGGTGAAGTGTGTTGTTAACGGATGATAAGAAGTGGAGGTTGTGGTTGTTACTCTGGGATTCACGAGGTTACACCAATGTTCGCAGTACGTGGTTAGAGGAGTAGTGACCCTGAGTACCATAGTTTCAGGTGTTAAGCGTGAGTTGCTTTAGAAAGTTGTTCTCTTCCTTGATTTCTGATTTTGGCAGTTCTTGTCCTGTGGTGGTTGATGAATTTCTCCTGGGTTTGTGGTTCATGATAGTTTATGGTTTTCAATAGATCCCTCCTGGTTCTCTCAAACAATTATTGCTTTTCGACTATTGAGTTGCTTTTACTACTTGTGATCGTTGTCAATTGGCAAGATTGATGTTTTCATGGTTGCTCCTTCTTTCTCATTGAAAAAGAATGACTCATTTACTCGTTTGATAGCTTGGTTAGTGAGAGTTTCCCGCTGTAAGTTCGTTTGCATGGGAAAGCTTTGGCTTTATGTGTTTCTTTTGGATTACTTCTAGCGTTGAGGTTTGAAGTCTCTCTTTTGCTGAAGTAAGGCATTAGAATCCTTTTGTGATGACTTGCCATGCTTAAAATGAGAAGTTATTTACGCAGAATGTCTCTATTTACGCAGGACATCTTTAAAGAGGGACCTACTATTGTTGGGGACTCACGGCCCTTCTTCGCTTACTATAATAGGGGCACGGGTCTTCACGTCGATCGAAGCTAAGTAAAGTAATAGGTCAGGTATATCCCATAACTAGACTTGTGGTTGCAAGTCTTAGTAGTTTATAAGACGACACATGATTTGGTCCATAATCGACTTAGGCGAGACAAAACACCAACCCACTGTGTGCATATAGCACTAATGTCAGCCAACCACTCGCCCAAGTCTCAACAATATATAAATATATTTTTCCTGCTTCTAGTGGTAACCCATGTTACCACACTACGGCTCAAAGTATCCAAGTTCTCATTGTAGCATTTTTTGTGTCCTATTCATGTTCACTTACTAAGAAGTGTCTAAGCACAACCAATAGTCATTTTCATTTAATCAACGGGGGGGTTTGATTCATGTAATAATTATCCTTAGGGTGACAAGGGATAAAAGAGTATCAACATTCAAGGAGGTAATTCATAATGATAAGCAAACTTTGGTATATCTAGGCATCAACATTTAACACAACATTTCATAAATAATAATAAGCATGCAAGTAATAATTTGAATTTAAATTATTTGTATTTAAAATATAGGTTCAACATGATCAATGGTAAGGACTTGCCTTGCTCAAGTGTGGATTTGTCTTGGTCTTGGCTTGAAGCAGTGATGAAGTCTTCGGCGACGTTTGAATATATTTAACGCTAAAACGACGACTTCAAATAAATATTCATAACACAAATTAATTAAAATTAAATTCAAATGAACTCCAAAATTATGATTTTGGTACTGTTGGAAAGATCTTGAATTTAGAAACAAAAATCATTTTATTTTTATTTAAAATGATGGAGAACGAGGTCTCCAAAGTTTGACTCAAGAGGAAATTCTAGAAAATCTAAAAAACTTGACAAGTGGGTCCCACTGGGACTATATTTTCATTTTATTTTTTATTAAATAAATTCCACTGCAACTGACAGGTGGGGTCCACCAGTGTTTTATTTTCTTTTCTCTTTACTTTTACTTGAAAAAATCCCGAAAGGCTAACAGGTGGGGCCACAGTCCACTCGACCTGGTCCACTCAACGACGTACGAGGGATGGGGCCACTAGTCGGTGACTAGTGGTCACAGACTCAGTCTACGTACTAAATCATAACTTACAAATTTAAATTAACTTCTAATCGTGTTGGGCCCATGCGTCATACACTAACTAATTACTTAACACTAACTAATTATTGGTTAACACTAATGACGGTTCACGTGGCGATGCCACGACAGCATCTGCCTCAGCACAAAGTAGAGACAGAGGAACTCCATGGCCGGCTCAGGTGGAACTCGTCGCTAGCGAGGTGGGGCTCAATTGACACTCGGGAGGGGCAAAATAGGATGCAAGGGCAAGAGTGAAAGTATCGGTGGAGTCGGCGCATCGGGTGGTGGCCCAAGGCGGCGACGATGCTACTATGGTGTAGTGGAACTCTATGCTATGGTGCCAAAAGCTAGCGAACAAAGCATGGGTGAGCATCTACGTGCTACGACAATGCAATCTACAGCAGCGATGCACAGGAATGGTGTAATACCCAAATATTCGATATCGAATGTTGTAAAGATTAGAGAGGAATTAAGTTAAAATTTAGAATTTTAAGAGAGGTATGGGCCGCCACCCATATTCGAGAAGAGGGGAGCCAGCCATAGTGGCCCAAGGCCCATGAGTGGGCTGGCAGCCCATTAGAAGGCAAGGGAGGGGAGGGGACCAAACCCTAGCCACATATACTATAGTAGCCTCCGTGTTACAGTGCCTCCGCCGCCTGCTGCTCCTCCTCTCCCTGGCGCCATCTTCCCTGCTGCTTGTGGCCGGCCGTGGGAAGAAGAAGAAGAGGAAGGAAGAGAGAGTAGGAAGAGAACTTCGTGGGATTTCATCAGCCATCTCCGGTGGTTCTACAAGGGTAACGATGGATTTCCCTCGCTGTTTAGGTTGTTTTAGATGTGAATTTGATTACGTTTAGTGGATCAAATCCCTGCTGTAGTTTGAACAATTCTGTCCAGTACCTTGCACGACGGTTTTCATGTGTTTATATTTCGAATTTGAGGATCCCATCTCCTAGAGTTATGTGGGGTTCATTCTTAGCTTTTAGTGGACGCAAAGATCACTCAATTCTGAGTTGCGGTTTAAAAGTTATGATGAATTATTTGTGCTGTCCCTAAAGTCTGACGAGAATTAACAATCACTGTATTTGTTAAAATATGACCTAGTTAGAGGTTGATTCAGAAGTCTTGCCCATAACGATTTTTGTAGATAATCTCAATAGATTTTAGGATTGATAAAGAACACCTCATTTGGATTTGTAGAACAAAAGTTATGCACGTTTCAAGTTGACTGTCCAGAAAGCATGTCAGGTTTTGTCATTAGTTTTGACCCGTGTGCCACATTTTGTTAAGGGCACAATTTGGGTGTCATGCCAACAAGGATTTTAAAGATGGTGTCCTTATCTCTCCAGAATAGTAAGAATTTTGGGTTTTGGTTAGACCAATCGAAAGTTATGAATATTTCTTTACCAACGTATAGTTCTGCTAGACATATTGTGTATTAAACTTTCGCTTGAATGCTATCCTAGGTTTTTGGCCGAATTGGAAGTTTCTGCCAACTAGACTAACGTGGAGGTTTTTGATACCTTTTCATAGGATCTGAGATCACTCTGTTTCGAGTTACAGAGCAAAAGATATGACGTTTTTAGTACCGTTGTCCATATTATCGTTCCGCTAGACTGTTGGTCTTATTGTATAGAACAATCTTGTGAACCTTGTGTAGGGAGATGTGTTTAAGCTTTGCGATTAGCGTCTTATTCGCGTTGTATCTTATTCAAGTAATTCAATTGTGTAGGAGGAGAGGGTTCAAGATTAGTGGCTTCATCCTTAACTTCTAATGCATCGTAGTTCGAAAGGCAAGTACAATTGATTTGTCTCGATTGCTATTTGTGCCACTTGATTGATGCCACTTGATTGATGAATATGCAATGAATAATTTCAGTATTTCTTATTTCCCTTGATAATTAATATACCATGATTATTCGGTAATATGTTTACGTTCGATATATTCATTCATTCCTTCTTTCATATACATCTACGAAAGTGGGTAGTGAAGTCCCTTTATTCCAATATAGACAAGTACCTTGTGATTCTTATTGTTAGTGAATGCTGAGTGCTTGTTGTTCATACAGTTATTTTTATGATCTAAGAGTAGATTCAATGCTTCATATTCTTTTCATGTTCGTTAATCCATGTTTAATGAGATGATGTCTTTCATTATTCATAATTCATTTCTTTCATTCAGTATTCATGTTTCATCCACGGGAGTGGAATGTAAAGACCCACCATTCCAAAGTGGACAGATTTGGATCCCCGTATGAAACATTCTTCATACGGGCCTTGGATCCCTGTATTTTGTTAAATGCGGGCCTAAGTGAACACCGATGGGTGTGTCACTAGCTATACCGGTATAAGCAGAAGTGGAGTTCATGCATTTCATTCATTCATATGATTTCTGTTATTCTAAATTCATATTCTATAATATGACTGTCATGTTCCTATTCGTTTATTCTACATTCGAATTCTATTAAGTGACGATATGTTCCTATTCGTTCATCCTACATTCGAATTCTATAATGTGATATTATGTTCTTACTCGTTCATTCTATTACGTTCTTATTCAGTATGGCTCATATTGTTCTGTTGTACTTGCTGAGTCGTGGACTCACTCTTACCATGTTTACTTGTTTTAGGTAAACATTGAAGACGACATGCTTGGGAGGAAATAGTCATGAATTATTCATTAACTTCACATTATTCACTTGTTAATTAGACGAACCTGTTATTACCTTTCTTTCGATAATCTTTGGATTGTAATAACTGGAGTATGATGGTTGATGTTATCCTTTCTTAGGATATGATTGAATTGGTAATTGCCTAAGATCTTTGTATAGTCTATTGATATGATTATCATATATGCCTCTTCATGATTAGGTAAATAGAATCTGTTATGTTGTTAAATTCTGTTTCAATTCTTATGTTCATTCTATCAATTGTTGATTATTACTGGTTATTAGTTGATAGATGGATGAAAGTATTTCGTATTGTTGATGTATGTTAGTCTTTTAGGTAATATCTTGGCTTCCGGATAGCCAGGGTGTTACAAATGGAAACGACTACTAGTAGTGAGGATGAAGGTGCCCGCAGCGGTGACGCTATAGTGGCTAATCGGCTACACCATCTAGCCTAAAGGGTTTGCATAAGTGAGGAACACGATATGATGTGATGAAGGGAGGAAGGAGCTTACTAGAGATGAAACGGGGAAGAAGGGGCTCAGCGGCGACACTGTTCCAAAGGTGAGGACGAAATGGGCTCCAGCGCTCTCGTGCTCCAACAGGAAAAAGAAGAGGAGCATCAGCAACAGGAGAGTGAGGTGATGCCAAGGGTCATGACCTTCAAGGTCGAAGCTCACCGAGGCAGTAAGGAACAGGCGAGGTAGGTTTCAACCCGATGGGAGAAACAGGGAAAGAAAGGTTTTGAAATTTGTTTGAGAATATTCGAAGGATGAATTTGAATTCCAATTCACATTCAGAGGGATTTTGGCACTTATATTTTCTTGTAGATTTTTATTAATTCCATTTAGGGCAAGGATTTTGATTTTCTTTTTCAAATGCAACCATGTTTTTTGTAAATTCACAAAATACAGAAAACTTTTTTGAAAATCTATGAAATTCAATAAAGTTTCAAGCGAACACAAAATTGAACTGCTACACTTACCCCTTCGCTTGTTTGACTGTGGTTGTGACCCACCTGGAGTCCAACTTAGATCAGAGCTTGCATATTATAGGGGTGGGGGGTGTAAATCCCAATTTTAAGTTTTCAAAAATATTTTTGTGTAGTTTAGTTCCCCAAAAAATTTCACCAATTTTAATTGAATTAATAAAGTTTAATTGGCAATTTCTTGAATTTTCTTGGATTTTTTGAGTTCGTTTGGTATTCATTTTGCCTCATTTGAATTTCTAGCATTTTCTTAATTCAGAAATCAATTTCTATTTCTAACTATACTTATGGGCCGAATTGGCTTTGCCTGTTTCCCTTTCCTCTCTCTTCTTGGATCGCCATTCCCTTTCTTCCACTGGCTCGTCCCCATTTCACCACCCTGCCAACCCACCTCCATCCCCGCCCCACTCCCCCCTTCACCCTTAGCCCAATTTTGCCTGTGAACGCTAGCCCGGCCTGCCTCGTCACCGAAACCCTAGTGTCGCCTCCTCCGCTTGGGCCCACCTACCAGTCACTACCGCAACTGCACGCGTGCAACGCGAGCTTCGTGGTCATCGCCCTTGGCGTCTGTGCCGCCCACGCCTCCCGAGGCTATAAAAGCCCCTAGGAACCTCGTTTTTCATGCCACCATGAAGGCTTCGTGCCTTAGCCGACGTCACTGATGATGCCAACGTGCGCCCCTACTGAGTTCATCTTCTTTCAGTCCGGCAACGCTCCGCGACAGCTGAAACACCTCCTTCGTGTTCCTCGTCACATCAGTGAGTCCCTCAAGAATCCAGTCTTGTCACCATGTGTTCCACCTTTAGATCTACCCATCCCATCTCTCGATTTCTCGTTTCATTTACCATGCATCGAGATCCAAGTCAACTCTCTCATCTTCGGCCGACAACCTCGCTATCCGATTCTGCAGCGCTGGTGAGTCCTTGCCATTCATCTTCACCACCATCTCCATCCCCATGCTATGTTCTACCCTGTTCATGTGTCCTCCTCACTGGAGCTTTGATGTAGCATCCTTGCCACCATAGCCGATCCTCCGTCGTCGCCTTATGCTCGCCGCCGACCATCTCCGACAACCCTTGGACTCCATGACTACGTCGTCGTATTTGTTGTCTCCCCTTCTACGTGTTGTGCCTCTCCGCGTGTGCCAGCGGGACCCCTAGCATCAGCGAGCCATCGAGATCCATGCGTCGCTAACACGTCGCTGCCACATCAGCCACCATGTCGCTGATCCATCCTCCGTGTCTGCCATGTCATGCCCACATGGCAGCAACTTCGTGCCACATCGCCAGCTGACCTTGCCACGTCGTCACCATCACGTCCCTGCCACCTCATCGCCACCTTGGTGACACACGAGCACCACGTCAGCACCATCTGCATCGTCATTGCCCACGTGTCAGCCACCTGTACCGAACCCTAGATCCAAACTTTTGTGGACCTAGTCGTCCATCGTGAGTCACTACAGTTACACGTGGACCCCGCTTATCAGTTTTCTATTTCGTGAAACCGGTTCACTACGAACCAAAACCCCACTCTGTGGACCTGGTCTACAGACCAATGGCCCACATGTCAGTCCCTCATTCCTTTTCTAGAATTATTTTAATTCCCAAAAATCCTTTTTATTCAGTGGGTCCTACATGTCATCCTCTCGGTATTTTTCCAAATTTCTGTAAAATAAAGATTCTAAGAATATTCTCTTGCCCCCAGCCGTTAGTGACTCATACACTCTCTCCCTTTTCTTTTTTTTCCTAATTTTTCTTCTGATCAAACTCCCAAGAGCTTGTTCTTACTCATACGAACTCCGATTGAGCCCGTTCAAGTTTCTAAATTCATCTAAAATCAAGCCCTACCTTTCAATGCTATTCAATTTCAATTTGGAATTTGTTTGGTTTATCATTTTAAATTTATTATATTTTGTGTTTTCTCTCTCGTTAGATGTTGACGTTTCGGAATCGTCCGAAGGAGCTAAAGGTCAAGGAAGTCGAAGATCAAAGATAAAGAACAACAGTATTGCTATAGCAAGGTAAGTTGTGCTTTGATCATATTGGACCCAGTTTTACAAAATTATGTTGATTCAAATTATTGCATGCTAATTCAATTATCGAATGCTTTATTATTTTGGGATTAGCTATGCAACCTATTTGATTATGCCTACCTTGTGAATTGTATTGTCATGATCAATTGTCACCTTAGGCTGGATAGTTATTAGTTGGTCAATAATATAGAACCAATGTGGTTTGGTTTAGACACGACTAGTATGCTTAGCCATGCAACAAACATTGATATTATTTTAATGGCAAAGTTCATACATGACTAAGTGACTATAGAATATCTTTGTGATAATTGGCATGACATGTGTTTTCAGTTAGTGGAAGCATGTGTTGCACTTTAAACAACTGGGTAGGAAAATGTTTACATTGGGATGAGTGGGAGAACTAAGTGAACTGGTGGCTTCGTGATTGGTATCTTCGTGAGTAGGTGTAGTAAATTGGTATTCTCACCCTAATCGAATTAAAGACTTAACTTTATACACCATTGAACTGAGCTATACAGTACGGCCACATGCCTAGAATGGGATAGACCTAGCTCAATAAGTTATGGAGTCTCAACATTGGCTGCCTTAGGTAGTAGGTTAGCTCAATGAATGGGTGGAGATGTTGAGTCATGTGTTGATCCACATTTATGGATGGTTTGGTGTTTACATATCCAACGTTGCGCTCCAGGCCAACATCTATGTGATGGAAGGTTATCGGCATTATGCTCACCGGGAGGGTTAATTGTTGAGATGAAGCTTATGAAAAAGTTTTGTTATGATTAGTGTTGGCCACACTTGTTATATCTTGTGTTAACAATCTTTCGAATAGCAGCGTCCTGATCATGGACATGCTCAGGGATTTCACATGAGGGGTAGACTTTACAAAAGAAAACTAGGAGGGACAACTATGTGAAATAATTAGTTTGGACTAAGTGAGCTTTGTGAAAATACTTGTTTAATTACTATTGTTCTTTGTTTCCAATTATGCTTTTAATCTATTATTCATTATCAATTGAAACTGTTGTTTTTTGCAAAAGAACCATAGATGCTATACCCTTTGGAATAAGCCACCATCTATAATTGCATTCTATGGTACAACTTGCTGAGTACTCCATGTATTCACTCTTGTTATAAACAATCTTGCTCAGTTATTGAAGACTACAACAGTTCATCGTTGGTTAATAAGGACAACTTCATGGATCATGGAGAACTAGGTCGCTACCCAAGTCGATTGCTTGTGAGCATATGGATGGGCTACACTGAAGTTATTATGTTTCCTTCCGCTCTAGCTTATTTGATATATTGGTCTTCTAAAGCATTAATTGTAAGCTTTGACCTAAGGTCTCTACTTTGATAATTATTGTTAATTACATATTTCTTAGTTATATTTGCATATGAAATGATATTTCATCGATATTGCCGATGTGTGTACTAGCGTGATCATAGACTAGTACAGTATATACAGAGGGTCTGGATTTGCATATTTGGGTCCCGACAAGGGGCCCGTGTGTCATAGAGAGGGAGAGAGAATGAGAGAGACACAGAGGTCTTTTGTCTCCTTCCTCTCGCCTACAACGGATCAGAGGAGGGCGACAGGTGTTTGGGTGGTGATCACCGGCGGTGAGGGAGGCGGCGGTGGACTCCGATAAAGTGCAAATTGGAACCATCGCGACAAGGGGTTCTACTAGTTGTGATCTCGTTAGCCGAGATGCGGCGGCGCGAGAGAATAATAGCGGGCAGAGAGGAGGAGAGAGAGAGAGAGAGAGAGAGAGAGAGGTTGCAGCAGCTCCTGTGAACCAATGGCAAGTCGGGCCAGGAGAGGGGCGAGGAAGCAAGAGGAAGAGAAGGGGAAGCTAGTGCTATGGTCCTCAAGGACCGATATGCACGGGATGGGCCCAACGACGACTCACAACTATGAAGGAGAATGGTAGACATGGCGGGAATTCTCTAGTGGGCTTTGGCGAGGAAGTAGAGCATAAGAAAGAGTAGGAGATCTAGCTAAAGGTGTGATCGGATGGGAGGAAGACCTCACCTTGGTGGAGATCGGGTGCGGGTGGTGTTGATCAGAATTGAGGAAGATGGTGGCGGTGCACACATACGGGAGCTATGGCCAAGCTCTCTCGCCTCAAGCATCGCCTCCACCTCTTTTTTCAATCCCCCACATCAATTTGATTTCCCCTTGTGTAGGACCGCCATCGTCACCATCTTCATCCCGAGCTCCAACTGCTATTGACCCGTTGTTTAGCCGCATCCCGCCGACGCCAAGCACATTAGTGAGACTCCCTGGACCCCCTATGCTCATGTGTCCCAATGCACCCCCGTGGTCCTGCGCATCTATTCCTGTCATCGCTGCCACCTCCTAGGCTATCGCTCGCCCTCGTCACCTGGTCTAGAGTCACTATGCCATGCTCCTCTACTTCCCTGCTCTCTCTCTCTCTCTATTAGTATGACAAGTAGGGCCAACTAATGATGTGGCAACCAACATGGTGAAAACCACCCATGATATCTGACTAGGAAGGGGATTTGCATGGTTTGGACAATTAGGGGACGGGTTCTGCCCGATTTGATAGATGATGGACGGAAATTAGACAAACTAATGAGTTGAGGACCATAGATGAACATTTTCCTCTAAAAAAATCAATGACGTAAAATGCAAACCATGTTACCGTCTCTGACGAGGATATAATAATCCTCATTTTGCTATTTATCTATAATTGAGTATTATGGGTAATTATAACGTCACACAACTATCGAGTATACCCCTTTACAGTAGTAAGGGAGAAGCCAACCAGGTGGTCGTAAGCTTTTCTATGACCACCCCTATAGTCGTAGGTTCTCCTATGACTACCACGTAATCGTAAGTCCTCCTACGATTACCTCCGGTTGTAAGTCTTTCTACGACCAGTACACAGTCGTAAGCTTTTCTACGGCTACCCCCTGGTTGTAAGTCTTTTACGACCAGTCCTGCCACGACTTCTCCACAGATAATTAGGTCCACTTGCCAGTAGGCCCTATTAACTATGAGATCTGAGCAGTCAAGATACGTAGTTATTCCCTGGAATAACTGCAGATAACCCACCATTATCTCTGATTGATAACCGTCAGGCAACGTGGGGAGGTTACTACTCCGATGATTACTCTCATTATTACGGAATAATGAGCGCCTCCTGACCTGGAACGACAACCTCCCCTCTCTGCATACTACAAATAGACATCTTTCAGAGAGAATGGGGACTTTTTGGGAGAGAGGATCAGTAGTGGTATTAGCGAAAGTCTTTCCACTGATTGTAACCAGAATACCCAATACAATACACACAGGAGTAGGGTTGTTATTCTCTCTGAGAAGGCTTGAACCTGTATAAAAATCCCCATGTCTCTTTTGTCCGCTTGATCAATTGTGGAGACCCCCCGAATCAAACAATCTTTACGTAAGATCAGTTCTAAAACATCGACAGTCTCATTTTCCTTTTATGTTTACAAAGTCAAAAGGTCAACTTTTAATTTTTCATGACAATGTACATAAAAACTTTAGATAAAGATATAAGTGAAGATGTAAAAAAAATTGCAATGTTAATGGACAACCACATAGCACAACAAGATTCTTATATCATGTCTAACGAATGGAACTATCGACTGGTTGATGAGTTTTTCTTAGCTTTTATGCTATACTACTTGTTAACGTGAGTAAAAAAGTTATATCATATAGTTGCCCACGTGGACTTTGCAGCGTCGCATCCACCTTCTCCCTCTCCTCCTCCTACCCTACCAGTCCATCTTTGAGGGAGTCTTTGGCACATATGGCACTATTGCCGAGCGTGACAACAAATTTGGCACTCTCGCGGTAGTAATGACAAAAATAGCACCACGAAGCTGCCGGCAGCCGACATGTGGCCAAGTCCGGTCCCTAGGGGGCCAGACTTCCCCTCGCGTGCCATGTATGAAATCCGGTCCCCTAGGGGCCGGACCTGGCACCACATGTGAAGTCCGTTCCCCTGGGGGCTAGACCTGGTGCCACATGTGAAGTCCGGTCCCTAGGGGTTGGACCTAGTTCGTCCGTGCCCCTGGGGGCCGGAGCTACCTTGTCCATGCCCTTGGGGCCCAGTGAAGCCGAAGTTAGTGCCCCTAGGGCACGATATTGCCATGTGATGGCCCAGGTATGATGTATGAACTATCCTTGGTGTGGAGGAGCTCTGGCCTTGACCATATGATGTACTAGTGACCCCAGGGGAGGCGGAGCTCCGGCTTTGGTACGATACTCCGTACTGGTCAAGGTTCTACTAAGCGTAGACTAGGGCTGGGCACCCTAGGTGGTATGCTCCAAATCCTAGCATCGTGTACTCCTCCTTGACTGTAGCTGGGATGGCCATCTCCTCATCGGTTGATTCGTCGTCACCCCTACGCTCAAGTAAAGATTGCAAGATGGAATGATGTTAGGCAAAATCAATAATCAGGACCTAAGCTGAACATCACGTAGCTCCGATGTGTAGTGTGGATGACCGATGGGGAGCACTCAAATGCCCTCTAGTCTGAGTAGGCCATGCGAACATCGATCGCAGAAGTGATGCATCCTGACGGACGTGTGCCTAGAAGACGACATGATGTTAGCACAACCTAAGGTACAATAAATAATCAGGACGTAAATTGAACATAACTTACCTCCCTGATCTGCAGTGCGGATGACCGATGGGGAGCGCTAAGATGCCTGCCAGTCTCACTAGGCTGTACCAACCTAGCAGGTGAGCACAGTTGGGCCACTCGGTGCGCAACCTGAAGGACGTCGTCTCTCGACTGGCCGTAGCCCATGTTCTTGATTATTTGCTTGGACTCTGACAAGATGGACTTGAGAGTACTGAGAAGCCTCGAATGGTGTGACTTGGGCTACGGATAGCAGAATCCGATGTGCGAGAGATCCACTAGATCCAGTCGAACTGAAGTGACATACAACAGTTGTTCGGCATAAAACAGTAAAAATATCATGGATGAAGCGAGCACAAGTTGTGAGTGTTTTATAGTGCCATTATGTTGCGAAGCACTGTATTGATCGAATGAGTGACAAAGCCTCTCCTCGTGCGTGACCTGCTCCAGACGCTCTGGCGAGGGACGAGTGAGTCTGGTGCGCGACCGTGGTATGTACCACTCGATGTACTTACGGTAAGTCTGAACGTCGTACAACCGCTGCTCACGTACAACCTCAATGTGCACCAACTCCATCCAAGCTATAATCCATGGATGCTGGACTGCCTGCCAGTCCTCAGAATGTTAGCCCGTCCTCGATTGCCTGCATTGGAGAAGGATTTATGTGAGAAGAGCGTATATAGCTATGAACTGTAAACATTACTCGGATGGAATTGCACTCACAAGTGGATAGCTCGCTTGAGCATTCTCCCATCGGGAGGGGGCATAATCTGGTAGAGGTCGAATTGTCATATTACGCGTTGCAGCGCGTAAGGCTCCACCATATGGGAAAACACAAGGGGGTAGGTCGTTGCCCAGAATCCGGCGTCTTACGTGCATTGCACAAATAGTCTATGCGGCGCTACCGTGTTCATGAAGTATGGGCTCCATGGAGACCACATAATGTTTTCATCGTGCAACGACTTGAACTCATTGTGGAACACGGGGTAGCACCTCGTCGGTCCGTCTCTTGCCTAACATAACTTGGCAACCGTCCACCGGGTGCCCATAGTGGGTCCGTCTATGGGGTCATGCAACTCATGGTACGGGTGCGCTGCATTCTGGATGGTGGACCGCCCAACAAGGAAGTGCTCCCAACTCCACAGCTACAGGAGCACGTAGCAAACGACCAAGACTAGTTTCACACTGCTGTCTCGCCGTGAAGCATAACCTAATCCTCTATATGTGGCACAAAGAATGGCTGATCCCCAGCTGTAGTGGCCCCAGCTGTAGTGGGGCATCCCCAGCTCCGCGTCAGCCAAAGACTCAGCGATACGGACGAAGCTGGGGTACACTGAATCACCCTACGTGGTGGGAAAAAAAGGCCCAACCAAAAAGATGCAAAAGGTATGCGACGAGGTGTGTCCTAACAACCTCGTTCGGTGCATCCATAGGGAATTGACTGAAATGCCTAAGCCATTTCATAGGGATACCACGGGCCCTGTCTGGCATAGGTAGGCCTTCCAATCCGCCGACGTACGGGGTGGGACAAGTGTGTCTCCTGTGATCGGGAGACCGGTCAAGAAGGAGAGATCCTAGAGAGTGACCGCCATCTCCCCACCGAAGTGGAATGTGTGTGTCTCGGTTCTCCATCTGTCAACAAGTGTCGACATGAGACTCTCGTCCAAGGTGAAGTAGCAGCTGACCTGGAGCATCCTTGCAAAGGGCAATAAACCTATGTCCCGAAGAATTGGGACGTAGCGAGGGTCAAGATCCCAATAATGCTTCTCCGATTTAAGCACCAGGGGGTGGACCATCCCCATCCCCAGTGGTCCACAACATACTCTGGTGATGTCCGTTGTAGAATGGTTCAAGTAGCTATGGTAGAGGCACGACTTGCAAGAGATGAAATGCCGAGTCAGTTCAGAACAAATCGAAAGGCGCAAATTAATAATGACTAAATTATTTTTGACTAGTTAACTATGACCAAATTAATTACAAATAATTAATTACAGCTAATTAATAATGACTAAATTAATCGTGACTAAATAATAATGACTAAATTGATTACGAGTAAATAACTATGACAAATTAATTAGGACTTAATTAATTACGGCTATTTAATTATGAGTAATTAATTATGACTAAATTAATTATGACTAAATTAATTACGACTAATTAACTACGACTAATTAATTAGGACCTAATTAATTATGACTAATTAACTAAGACTAATTTAATTATGAGTCAATAATAATGACTTAATTAATTATGACTAAATAAATGCCAACTAAATTAATTACGAGTAAATAACTACAACTAATTATTTAGGCCTTAATTAATTGCGACTAATCAATTATGATTAATTAACTAAGACTAAATTAATTAAGACTAAATAATATGGACTAAATTAATTACAACTAATTAATTAGGACTAATTAGCTATGACTAAATTAACTAGGACTAAATTAATTACAACTAAATTAATTAGGACTAATTACACAGTTAATAAAGATAATGCATAGGAGGAAAATTACCTGCTCCTGATATTGAACTTTCTGTGCTAATACGATCGCTAATCACTGCTCTAAACACTCCTTAATCAACAACGAAATTGGAACTCGCTCACTCGCTCTATTCCCATTGTCTCTCTACGCCGATCGAGAATGAGAATGAGAGCGATCCAGATTTTATAGCCGCACGAGCCAGAAATTTCGGCCGACCGCGAAGCAACGGGAGGGAATTGAATTCCCCCGCGCGAGTTCTTTTTTTTTTTTTTGCATGAATGGACGTGATGGAGGGAATCAATTGATTCCCTCCCACGCGAGCACGCGAGGGGTGTAGGGTCATGGCGCAACAGTAGGCGGCCCCATTCCCTCAAACGCGGGATGCTTTGTATGCACGCGAAAATTTAAAAGGTGAAGTGAGACAGTGCCCCAGGGCAACATAGATGGCAATACTATGCCCTGGGGACACGGACGAGCTAGGTCTGACCCCTAGAGGCACGAACTTGCTATGTGGCGCGTAGAGGTGTCGTTCGGCCCCTGATGAATGGATGAGAGGAGTTCAACTCCCTAGGGCATGGTGGAGATGAAGTCTGACCCTCAGGGGACCGGACTTCACACGAGACGCTAGGTCTAGCCCCTAGGGTATCGGATTTCACACGTGGCGTGCGAGGGGAAGTCCACCCTCTAGGGCATGGTGGAGGTGGAGTCCGGCCTCCTGGGGACAGGACTTGGCTACGTGTCGACCGCCGACAGTTCCGTAATGCTATTACCGCGTGTGGCTGGAAGGAAAAAAAAATAGAATTTGCGGTTGTGAAACAATCTTGGAGGATATGTTGCGAATATGCATCAGAAAATGCTGTTTAGCCTTAAAAAAACAAAATACTGTTTGGACAGAGTGTACTGCTCCTTCCGTTTGTGAATAATTAGGACATTTGATCGGTGCAAGCGTATTTAGGTAATCATTTGTTGAATAGAATATTGCAAAACTGACTCTGATAACTAACTCAAGTATGGATTATTTCAAATTTAATATTTTAATTGTGTGGATGAAGTAGACAAATACCAAGTATCCCATGCAAATGGAAGAAAGATTCTGTCAACAATGTCGAGTAAATGTGTCGAGTAAATGAAAACGGAGGATTACAGTGTGTCTTGCCTCGTGGTCCCTTGGCCCAGGGCCCAGGCCAGCTGGCCAGCGTGGCAGGCAGGCACCCGTAGGTCACAAAATCACAAAGACCGGTTTCACGAGAGGTGAGGAGAACAGAGTCCTTGTATCGTCCTCGACGTGCTCCGCGTCCACGGCGGTGTCAAAACTCTTAAGCACACGAGCTCTCTCGCATCACACCACCAAGGCGTCGTCCGTTCCGTGCGAGCCACTGGGAGAGCGCGTACTCGAAGGCGGAGCGGCATCGAGGAGGGATCGCGAGATGGAGCGCAAGGATGTAGGGATCCTCGCCGTGGACATCTACTTTCCTCCCACCTGCGTCCAGCAGGTGAAGTTCTCTCCCGAGTTGTTGTTTCACCCCGCTTCGATTTGTTGTTGTTTTTTTTCTGCTGTGATGTGATGCTTTGTTTTGCGGTTGTCGCAAACGCGACTGATCCGAGGCTCTGAGCATCCCAGTGTGGAGATCACGGTTGATTTGATTTTTTTTTAATAAGAAGTTTTACCTTTTTTGGGTTAGTTTTTGGGGAATTACCGCGGGGTGGTTTTAGTTAGATGGGTGAAATTTTGGGTTTAGGAGGTAGTTGAGATCGCTGCGAGTGGAATTGTTGCTATGGCTGTGTAGATTTGTGGATCATTAGCGATGAAGTGTTTTTGTAGAGTATTTCAGTCGGTTCAGCTCCAACATAATGTGAGTGGTGAGATGTTACATATGTCTGATATTTCGTCCTTCAGAAAACGTACGTTTGATGTGGCATTGGGGAGGAATTGGATGGGCTATGTCTATTAAGAATGCAGGGATAATATGCGTTATTGGTTCAAGATTGTTAAGAGCTGATTGCTCTTGAAAAAAAAAGTTGTTAGACTTGGAGTTGAATGTTGATGCATTGAACAAATGGCTGCAGGAAGCGTTGGAGACTCATGACGGAGCCAGCAAGGGGAAGTACACAATTGGTCTTGGGCAAGACTGCATGGCCTTTTGCAGCGAGGTGGAAGATGTCATCTCTATGAGGTATATATATCTCTTGTTGCCATCTCAAACAATTACTCCTTTTAAGTCCCTTCTTTCGTTGGAATTGAACGTCCTAACAGGTTGAATTTAGGAAGCTATTATCTTGAAGGCCTATTTGTTTTTTTCATGGAATGCCCTATTTGGTATGCGAATGCTCAAGAACAAACGTTGTTTCAGCTTGACAGTTGTCACATCCCTGCTGAAAAAGTACAACATTGATCCGAAGCTAATTGGCCGCCTGGAGGTTGGCAGTGAGACAGTGATAGACAAAAGCAAATCCATCAAAACTTGGCTGATGCAAATTTTTGAGGTTTGTCCCCCCTACTGTTTAAATTACAAAAATAGCACCCCACCTAACCCAGATGTGCAATATTTATAATTAATTTTAAAATTTGTTTATCTTTTATCTGTTCTTATTATACTGAATCTCTTGATGAATTGGCAGTGCATTCAACTTTTATTTGTTTTATTAGCTCTATTTCAGTCTCAACTAACGTTTCGTTATTGTCAACATTTGTTGCAAACACAGGAAAGTGGCAATACTGACATTGAAGGAGTTGACTCAAGTAACGCATGTTATGGTGGAACAGCTGCCCTGTTGAATTGTGTGAATTGGGTTGAAAGTAATTCCTGGGATGGACGCTATGGTCTTGTTGTTTGCACAGATAGCGCGGTTTGTCACCCAAAATCACCTTTTAGTTTTGGAACTAAGCTGTTTCAGTTTCTCACCCTTTTGTCCCTGTGCAGCACTCATTCACTGGCCCATCTTATGCAATTATTATGTTCAGGTTTATGCAGAAGGACCAGCTCGGCCTACGGGGGGTGCTGCTGCTATTGCAATGCTTATTGGTCCAAATGCTCCTATTTCTTTTGAAAGTCAATATAGAGCTTCTCACATGGCTCACGTCTACGATTTCTACAAGCCTGATCTTGCAAGTGAATATCCGGTTAGGATTCTATCACTTGCATTCTCATATTTAGTGCTTATCTTTTGGCATGTTAATGGGCAATTTCTCAATCACATACCTTGCTTTTGGCTACCCATTTCAGAGTATCGTATCCTCACTACACTTTTGTTCCTGGATTACTGTAGGTTGTTGATGGAAAACTATCTCAAACATGCTATCTGATGGCTCTGGATTCGTGCTATAGACAGTATTGTACCAAGTGAGCTCACTACCTTTATTAAACCCCTGAATTGTAGTATCTTGGCATTCTCAAGCAATAACATCATGCATTGTGACCACGGGATTAGGTATGAAAAGCTAGTCGGAGAACAATTCTCAATTTCTGATGCAGATTATTGCGTGTTCCATTCTCCATATAATAAGGTATGATGACTGCACACTTCCATAAAGATGAATAACATTTTGCAGTTGATAGAACTTGGATTCGGTTAGGGCTTGTCGCTCGTGGCTTCATGTTTTCTTTATTTCTGTTCTTCTCTTCACCTGTTTTTCTTTTTCCTCTTTCTACTTCTTTTCCTTATTTTGGTCCTTTGGATCTTTTGTAATTCGGTATTTCTTTTAATATACACAGTCAGAACCTCTCCTACTGTACTTACTCAAAAAAAAAAAGCATTTTGCAGTTGATTAATTCTGCCTGTTCTGTTCTCTTAACTTCTGGAGAATGTTAACTCTTTCTTTTTTATTGTCACAGCTTGTACAGAAGAGTTTTGGTCGACTTTACTTCAATGATTTCATGCGCAACTGCAGGTCTGTAATGTTCTCTTGATGGTTCTGTTCCTTTTCCTTTGTAAAACGTAGCCTTTTTAATCTGTAGACCAAATAATGTTCTGATGTTCTTGACGACTTCCTCCCTTTTGGGGGTTATGAGCTACCATTTTTTATTTGACTTACTTGATCCCTAGATGGAGTGTCTTATTTGTTCTCCTTTTCTTCAACATTAGCTCGGTTGATAATGATGCTAAAGAGAAGCTTCAGCCTTTTGCAAATTTGACTAGTGAAGAAAGCTACCAAAGCCGTGACTTGGAGAAGGTTCTTTCTCATTTGGTGTACAATAGTTATTGAGGTGCTTAATTTCTTGACTGATGTCAGCATTATGTCAATTTTACTAAACTTTCAGGCCTCTCAACAAGTTGCAAAGCATTTGTATGACATCAAAGTTCAACCATCAACTTTGCTTCCAAAACAAATTGGTAACATGTATACGGCATCTCTTTATGCTGCATTGGCATCTGTAATGTACAACAAGCATGACAGTCTGGTGAGCCTTATGTCTTTATTGTATGCCTTTGTATCTCTTGTTCATTTCCTATAGCTAACTTTTGTTTCTTTTACAGAGCGGCCAACGAATTCTCATGTTCTCTTATGGCAGTGGCTTGACATCCACGATGTTTTCATTGAAACTAACTGAGGGCCAGGATCCCTTTAGCTTAACGAACATTGCTTCTGTGCTTGATGTGACGGCAAAACTTGAGTCAAGACATGTGGTATGGTCTTTCATCCTCACAACCCTCAGCCAGTTGGCTGTTGTAGATAGAAAATGAATTTTGTCATATATTGTATGATCATGCATCAAAGTGTATTAGAACCAGGGTTCCAAAAACCGTTCCCGGGCATTTTCCCGGCCAGGCGGCGGTACCGGTAACCGGCCGGTTACTGGTCAAATCGGTTTTTTTCCGGACAAAATTCGATCAAATTCGCTTAAAATTCGTCCAAAAATCAAAATTTGAATTTTGAATTGGCTAAACTGGACGTTGTAGTTCCGGTATTTGATTTCCCGGATGCCCTCCGCTAGCCAGTAACCGGCGGTTACCGGCCGGGTTTTTCTTCCATGATTAGAACCGTAAATTTGTCATACACATGAGGTATGATCTTGCGAGGCTTTGGAATTCATTTTCCAGAGTGGTTCCCGTTGGCATGTTAGTAGTAGCCTCCAGCTGATTGCTGCCGGGGACCGGTCAAACATTTAGGTGTTTGGGAGGTTAAAACCTTGATGATTTTTATATTAAATGGTTACAGGTGGTTGAGCCCCTGGAAATTGGAATTTTCGGAGTTGTAACTGGCCTGTTTGAGGTTTTATTTATAGGGTATTAAAGAAAAGGAAGCATAGCGTATTTATGTTGTTTACTCATATCTCATCAACAGTCTCTGAACATAGAAAATGAATAAATAAATAAATAAATTATATCTGTGCATTAACCTACCCCTGAACTGATATCTTCAAAAAAAGCCAAAGTCATTATGGCGATTATTCACTGTATCACCATTCACGTCTGTTATGGCTAATTCTGTCTCAACACAAATATGCAATCAAATTTTACCACCAAATTTGTCAACAAGGAAATCGGGGTCTAAGGGCTATGCCGAACTTATCCTCAAGAAAATGGTGATTTGTTTAGTTTTACCTATGACATCCATTTCAAAATAGCCTTGAGGTTAGCTACGTACGATTATTGTATTTATTATCACTGTACAAGTGCACATAGTGATTCAACTGTAGTTTGCATGAGATGATGTAATTGCTTGCTATTGTGAAGACCTTAATATCTAGGATCTGAATGTTCCAACATGCATTTTTGGAGAGCCCATTCCTCCCTGTAATTTCTCTACAGCAGGCTGATTTGTTCCTTTACATGTTACTAGACCTCGCCTGAGAAGTTCATCGAGACACTGAAGCTGATGGAACATCGCTATGGAGCAAAAGATTTTGACACAAGCAAAGACACGAGCTTGTTGCCACCAGGAACATTCTACCTTACAAAAGTTGATTCCATGTACAGGAGGTTCTACGACAAGAAAGCGGTGGACGGTATTGTTGGAGGCAAAAACAAGTGCAGCAACGGCATTGCAAATGGTCACTAATGGCGTGCAAAAAAAAACAGCTTCAGTTTGGTGTATTTATGCTTAGAATGCCCAGTCTAGCTATATTTTTCAAATAATTTCCCAGTCTAGCTATATATTTCAAATAATTGCCCAGTCTAGCTATATTTTTCAAATAATCCATCATTCTCTGAAGATGTTTGCCCCATATCCCTCAGCTTATTTTTGTATTGAGCTGAACAGCAACCTTTGTTATTTCGTTGCCTTGTTGTTAGTGACAACTACCAAGCGAGTGCTGTATTAATTGTTCAGTGATATTGTCAGTGAATTGTTTTGCAGGATGCACTGAGCACGTCTATTCTATATTTCTTTGCCCCGGCTTGCCATTTTTGTATACCAAATGGAGTAAAAGAACACATCTTGGGGACCCAACGAGGATTTAGTATAGGAAACATACACAGGATCAGCACGAAAAAATCCTATAGGATTTGTCCACAACTCTATCAATATAGATTAACTCCCCCGTGTGATACGTGTCTTTTTACGAATCTCAAAGCGTGATATGTTAGCATTCAATATTTAATTCGTGAAAATTCACATCAGTGATTTATAGAGCTGTGCGTTTTGATATTCGTGAAAAGACACGTGTTACGCGGTGGAGTTGATCTACATTAATGAAGTTGTGGACCAAATCTTATAGGATTTTTTAAAGAAGCGGAGTCCACATTTTACGATGAAACACATTTTAATGTGGTGTAACACAGGAAAATAAATTTTCTGAAAACAGAGCCTCACGGAGGTCTCTTGCGGATGCCGTCCACTAATAAACAGTGATAAAGGGGTGGGGAGGAGAGGCCTCACGGATGCCGTCCATCGATAGACAGAAGCAGGAGCTAGAGTCTCTCTCACAAAGAATGGAAGGAGCAGCTCTCAGGCGACACAGCGGAGCTGATCTCAAAAGAATGGTGAACAGTGACGCAGTGAACTGAACTACACTAATTCACTATACCAATTTCCAATGTATTGTGTGGCAGCTGAAGCAGACGACATGGCGGCCTACACCTCCACGGTCTTCTGGTTGAGCGCGGTGTACCTCCACCTCTCCTTCTCCACGAAGTCGGCGTCCAAGAACTTGGCCACGAACGCCCACAGCCTGTACGCGTCCTCGAAGTTGCTCAAGAACCCGAGCGACGCGTTCACCACGTAGATCCCCACCTCGCCGGCGCCGCCGGCGGAGTCCTTTTTCTTGCCGCTGCCGCTGCTGCTTACGGAGCCGGCATCGCCTGCGGTGGCGGCGCTTCTGTGCTCCAGGACGGCGTTCCTGTCGGCCTCGTACTTGTCGGCGAACCAGATGTTGCGCAGGAAGCCGCAGGTGAGGGAGATGTTGTGGCGGTCGGCGAGCTTCTGCACGAGCGGCGGCGCCACCTTCTCGCCCTTCCAGTCGTACACGTTGAACGCCAGCGAGGGCCCCCGCTCGAACTTGACGCGCGGCCCGTATACGCGCACCAGCGGCTGGCCGTGCTCCGAGTGCGGGTGCCGCAGCTTCTGCATCGCCACCACCAGCCAGTTGCTGATGCACCGCAGCCGGTTGCCGATGGCGATCAGGCCCAGCGCGTCCGCGTGGTCCAGCCCCCTGCACTCCACCGCCACGCTCTCGGCGACACCCTGCTCCTCCTTGCCGCGCTCCTCTGCTTCATCATTTTCTTCCACGGCTGCTGCTGCTGGCGGCGGCGGAGTCTCTTCCTCGTTTGCGGGTGGCGTGTCGACCTCGCAAATCTCCGGCGTATCACCGTTCTCGGCCACGTCGGTCTGCGGCGGGGTCCTGCTAGCGATGGCGGTGGCGCTGAGTGGGCCGGAGAAGGAGCTGGTGGTGTCGACGTCGTCCGCCGACGGCGGCTCGGCGTGCTTGGGGAAGCTGAGCGAGTGGTCGAGCTCGGTGGAGTAGCCGTCGTGGAGCGACCACCGCCGTGCCGGGACGATGCTGACGATGCCGATGCTGCGCGCTATGACGGAGCGCTCGAGCGCGTCGAGGCTGGTCTTCTTGACGAAGAGCCCCGCGAACCCCGAGGGGTTCTCGCCGAACACCTTGAAGAAGTTGCAGACGATGAAGTCGGGGCGGAGGAGGGAGAGGCCGAGAGTGTCGAGGTCCTTGGCGCCGAGCGCGCACGCGTCCAGCGCCACGTGCCACCCCTGCTCGTGCGCCGCGCTCATCCACAGGTAGGGGTACCTCGCGCCCGTCATGCGCGACACCAAGGGGAACACGAAGAGCCCCCGCCGCTGCTGCGCCCCGCGCCGCCGCCCCCGGAGCAGCTTCTTGCGGAGGTCGGCGGCGTGGACCCGCATGCTCGGCCACGCGAAGTTTGCGTGCATGACGTCCGCGCCCCGGCGGCGCGCGCTCTCGGCCATGGCGCCCACCGCCTCGCTCTCGTAGTCGTACACGGCGAGCAGCTTCCTGCCGGGCTGGAAGGAGTAGGACTCCGCCAGGAGCCGGAAGGCGGTCGTCCTGTTCGCCGTGCACACCATGCTGTACTCGTCCTCGGGGATCTTGAGCGACGCCATGATGCGCCTAGTCACGGCGACGCCGATGCCCCCCGCCGCGGAGGCGCCGTCCGGGCATTGTACCTGCGTCCGGAGGCTCGTGGACTTGTACACGATGTCGAAGAAGGGCGGCTGCCACGCCGGCGCCGGTGCCGTGGACGTGGACGGCAGGGACGAGTTCATCTGCGCGTGGGAGAAGAGGTTCATGCCGGTGTAGTCCAGGCACACGTGCCGGTCGAGGTGCTGGTACTCCTCGTCCCTGATCGCGTCCGCCTGGGCGAGCCCGCCGTACTGCGGGAACGCGGCGACGAACTCCGAGTACGCGTCCGGCAGCGCGGGGAGGGACTCGTGGTTGGTGAACTGCGCCCCGGGGAAAAGCCCCGACGCCGCGGACTTGACGAAGTTGTGCCGCGACGTCCTTGCTGTCGTCGTCGTCGTGGTAACCGTCGCCGTCGCCGGTGCGGCCCGCTTGGCGCGCACCGGCACGCAGCCGGGCATGCACATGTGCTCGCGCTGCGTAGTCCCGTTCGACGCCGGCGGCATCTCGCGCTGCTGCTGCCTCTCCTTGTCGTCACCGGCTGCCGGGTTCTTGCCCCTGGACAGGTATTTGTTGATGAGCAAGAGCATGGTTGTCTCATGGACAGGTCTTCTTCTTGTTCCTCTTGTGCTCGGCGCGGTGCAGTTGATGCCGCTGTCCCGGAGCTGTCACGAGTCGGACAGCGACCGGATGGCCGCCCAGTGGCCACATGCGGCGCGCCTCCCGGGTGGCAGGCCGGCCAGCCGCCTCTTTCAGGGCTTCTTCTCCTCCTTGTTTGCTTGCTAATTTGCCTCGATTGGTGGTCGACGACGGTGTGCGCGCCAGTGGCTCTCCTACTGCAGGGGAAAGCTTTCTTTTTTGTTTTTGCTTCGATCAGCTAGTAGTGAGTTGCCCACAGGCTCACAGTGACAGCAACGTACCAAGCAAGCACGAAGGATTGAAGGAAGCATCCATCTCATCTGGTTCTGGTATCGGGTCAATGACATCTTGCTGACCGACGAGATGATTATATACTGTATAGGATAGGGTTTTCTTTCTTAAAAAATACTTTTTTGATCAGGTGTGAATGCCTCCAACCTGCAGATATATTCTCTTCCTTCGATAATGGATTAGAAACCAAACGAAATAATCCAAACGAAGTTGCTCGCTTCCCCAGCATTCACGGCTCGTTAAACACCAGTTGCGGTGCCGGCGCTGACCGGCCCCGTTTGTTCAACTTGCAATTATACTCTTACAACTTTTATCTCGCCGCCGCGTATGTAAAACCCATATGGATTTACGGCTCCAATCGTTGCTTCGTATTTACTCCCTCCGATTCTGAATAGAAGTCGTTCTCGACATTGACGCGCGGCTCTGTTTGTTGTTTCATATGTAAAATTTCCATTTCACTAGTAGCTGTTATGCGACTGTAACCGGTCCGTTGCCGCCCCATTGCTTGCTCCAAAACAAACGGATCCAGACACCAAAAAAGAAGATAGAATTCTAAATCGGCGACAGCAACTAGCTAGGGAGGCGGGGACCTCTGCTTCGATGGCGGCTCCAACGAGAGAGCGCCGTGTGCCGGCCGGGAAGAGAGTGGCTTTGACCAGCCTGCTTCTGCTCAGGAGCTCATTGACCCTGCCTTTCTGATCCTACGGCCAGGGTTGCAACTTGCGCCACGCTGTATCCATGACAGTGGGGGCCGCAGAAAGCCGTGGGTCCACATCGCTAAAATCGTGTGGTTTTAACTAATAACACCTTTCTGAAGCCTCGATGCTGCACCAACAAAATCAGGTGATTTGGCAGCGAGCAAAACACGACTAGTGACGATGAATTCTGAAATAGAACCAGAATCTGTGTTAGGTCAGGAGGTCGACTGGTCCATTGGTACTCTAGTACGTTGTAACTTTAGGAAATATCAGGATATTAACCGGTGGGAGTTGCAGTGCTCGCTGAGGCGAAAAGGCAGCATGATTGGGGGGAATAGTAGCAATTGGGTCGTGTCGCTCACTCCCAAGTGGACAGCACACGACCGGTTCAACGATTTCGACGCAGGCACAGGCCGCGCCGCTCGGGCTCGCCGACGGAAGAAATATCTCGCTCGATCCCAAGCGACAAAACCACGCGGTTTCTCGGCCGGAGCCCGGTTGAATCCTCGATTCGTGCGGTGCGCGCGGGCGGCGGCATCATCGCCGAGTCCGCGACCACAGACGTACGGCGTACGTGGGCAAGTTTCACTGCTTGGTGCTGGTGACCGTTCGTGCCATGCTACTGAACGCTCTGTCAATTGTGTCGTGAACTCGTGATGTTTACCGCGGCGACTGCCAAGGGGACGGCGATGTAAAAATGTGAAAAAGTTGACCGGCAATTGCGGCTGGATTTGTACCCGGAGGTGAATGCTAGCCACATCGGATGTCGGCGTTGTTGTTTCGTTTTTAACCATGTTGGTCTTGGACTTGGTCACCCTCAGTTTTTTTGTCACTACGGCGCCAACGGATAACAGGCGAAGTGATACTGCGTACGTAGCTTGGGAGGTGTCGAATTGTGCTTATGTTGTGCTCGAGGGGTGGGGCCATCGCGTCAGTAGGTCTCCGCCTCCGTTAGTGGCCGGTAAGAAACGAACGGTACCTCCCTCACTATTCGATTCGTCGATCCACTAACACACTAGCTACAGTGGAGCAGTACGGTGCCATTAACGCGATGCTCAAGGACATCGTTTGGGTGAGACAATAAATTGTTGTTTTGTTCGTATATACCATCATGCAAAAATCCACGGCAAGTCGGCAAAGTTAGCAACATTGACCAGGATTTGCTCAGTTGCTTCTTCAAAAAGAAGGATCTTCTCATTTGCGGAGTTTAGGCCCAAAGCCCGAGGGGCTAACACCAGAGAATATACTAATCATGCTATTTAGATATGTCTATTTTGAAGCCTCGCCAGTAATCTACATACATGCATATATACATATGGGATACTTTTCCATTTTTCCTATGGAACCACGCAATTATTGGAGGTACGAGCGACATATACACAGCGTGCATTTTGGGTACAAGCAAGCGGCCGAAGAGCGTATTTACCAAATCTACCTTGAAGGCGATTCAGTTAAGTACCATTAGTTCATTGTCTACATCATGTCATCATCAACCACATCCTTTTGTGGACATCGACCCAATCTTAAGTGGTGCCTGAGTATGTATTACTTTTAACAAATGATCCAATTAACGATGGCCCTAGTTTTTGGTCTAAATGACACTGTTGTGAACGTTTTTGATGCAAATAGCGCATCGCATCTCGCGACGTATTAACAAAAATGATAGTTCGACTGCATGTCTTGTCCGCACGGCCACTGCTCGGACGCCCCCTTGTCCACTCCCGGATGCAGTTCCTATCCCACAAAGACAGCACAGCTGGATTGTTCATAAACAAAAAAAAAAAAGCAACTTTGATCAAACTAAATGATTAATTAACCATTATGTGCATGCTCAAAGCCACACACCTTAATTGGCAAAGTACCAATACTCGCCAAATTGGTTTCCATATTTTAATCAGAGGGTTTAAGTAGTTGTTTGGTGCAGAGTTAGATGAGTTCAAGTCCTGGGTTCCTGGCTGTCAGACCTAGCTTCTTTTCTTCCTCCCTTTTTGCATGGTGTGTATGCATGCTTAACTCATCTGCCCTTAATCCCCTTGATTGACTGGATGATGACAACCTATTCGGCATGCATCTGGACGTACTAGGGCCATTTAAGTTGGTAGGTAAGGGAAAGCATTAGGTCCCCTGAAATCGTTAGACCATGCATACTAAGTTAATTATGCTCTAAATTATAGTAAACGCTTCTTTAGAATGGGCATAGCTGGTTAAGTTAACACAACTTCTTCAGGCTCAGCAACCGACGGTTGCCATATCAGTTGGCTAAATTGTACTGAACTTGACAGTATTTCTACCCTGAATAACCCATGATTCCTGCCTTTTAATTTAACACTAGAATGGATAAACCGGCTATGGTCTAACTCAGATTTATACGACATAGCAAAGAAGACCAATTCACTGCACAGTACTGCATGTCAGTTCCAAATAGAACCTAAGCCCGACAAGCAAACAAAAAACTCTATTTGTTACATTCTGACTCGACCATTTCAATCTCCAACCCTCTGTTATATTAATTACTAACACAAATTAGGAGTAGTTAAATGTTGATGCCAATGATTGATGTGGTGGGACTGTATCACTAAAGCTATGTTGGGAACAAATTGAACGCCTTCTCTGTTGGATTAAAAGTTGGTAGGCCAATCCTTTGCTGTTATTACTCTTAAAAAATATGCGGAACCTCGTGCGGACGGTACGGGCGAGGGGTATTCGGGCGGTGGCTGTACGGACGAAGCTACATGTCCGGGCTATGAGCTTGTGGCCGAACTGTCATTTTTGTCAATACGTTGTGAAAGACTACTTGCATTAAAAACACCCGCAACAATGCCATTTTAGCCTAAAACTGCCTCAGCAATGATGGTATGCTAATGACGTCCCGGTCCGGCCACGCAAAAGTAGACTGCCTGTCGCTGCTCTGATGCAAGTATGCAACTGAAAAGTGAAAACTAATTAACAACGTTGTCTCTGCACTAAGCAAAAACAGAACTCATGTTTGATTTATCTAGTTTAGTTTTGATGGACCTTATATAACTCCTTTAAACTTATGTTATCCGGTCAGCTGCATTAATCTTGATTCAATTATATACACCTGTGTCCTCTATTCATTCAATCCGCTGTATGACATCTGTTCGTGGTTGATTAATGTTCAGGCTTTGTCTAGTTGGTTATTTGCTCACGGTTTAGCATTGACTTTTATTAAAATAAAAAAAGAATTAAGAGCCATAGTGTAACATCCCAAATTTTGGTCCTTTTCAAAAATCCATTTCAAATTAATTAATTCAAAGTGTTGGATTTCTTTTGGAGTTTTTGCATTTTTTTTAAAAAAAATCAAATCCGAAATTCAAATTCAAATCCAAATTCCATCGTTTCAATTCAAATCTCAAATCAAATTCCAAAATCAAATCAATTCTCGGTCAAATTTTGAATTCAAATTCTCAATTTGAATTCACCTCTCCTCATTTTCAAACCTCAGCCGAAATTCAAATTTGAATTTGAATTTTCTCTTAAATGCAAATCTCATAATTTCATTTCATTGCTTTTTTGTGTCGAAAATATTTTTCTTTTTCTTTTTTCCTCTTTCTCTCTCTTATTTTCTTTTTTTCCTTTGCCTTGCTCTCCTTCGGTTGGCTGTTTTCTCTCGCCGCTCTTATTTTCTTTTTTCCTTTGCCTTGCTCTCCTTCGGTCGGTTGTTTTCTCTCGCCGCTAGCGCCAAGCCGTGTCGCACCTTGGCCCGGGCGCCTCTTGACCTTGCCAGCATCGTGGTAGGCTGCGCCTTGGCCACGCCCGTGCCTGGCCACACCCGGCTACACCCTTGTTGAGCCCGCACCTGAGCCGCGCGCGCTGCTTGTGCCTCTACCACGCCAAGCCATGTCGAGTCGCACCACCGGCGTCGTGCGCTCCCACATTCCCCGCGTCGTCCATGAACGTTTCAGCCACGTCATCCGCATCATCACACCACTATCATCATCGCACATGCCCAATTCCTTCGTTACCGCAATCCTTTAATGTGTTGTCAATTCCGAACGTTTCCAAAGCCGGGCAGTAATGTCGCCGACGATCGTGCTCGCGGCCGCATCCACTCGATTCCCCGACCATGCCTATAAATAGAGCACTGACACCTCCACCTTCCCCTTTACACCTCCTCCAACTCTCGTACTCACCCGAGCTCTGTCGCCGCCGATTTTTCCGTCTTCCAAAGCGCCGACCGCCACCCTCATTCTGTGCTTCCGTTGATCTAGTGAGATTTTTGAACTCCTAACCGCGTCACGTCATGTTACCGAGATCCATGAGCAATTCCCCTGAATCAATTTCGTTTTTAGATGCAGTTCATCGCCGAATTTCAACATTTTCGTCTTCTAGGCCGAAATCACCTCTGCCGCTCGATCTCTTTTTCCAGTGAGCTTTTCGCCAATTGGACCGCGTCACGTCGCGTTCCCGGTCATCTTCTACCTATTCATCACCTCAATTCGGCCGAACCATGTGTGGGGAGCACCGCCGCCGTCCACTGTCGCCCAGCCTCCACGGACCCTCTCCGGCCTCCCCGAGTGTCCCTGCCGCTTCCCCGTGCCCACGCACTGCTCATGCATGCACCATCTTCGCCGCCACGCTGCCGCATCGCCGCCGCCACCGCACGGCCATCCGCCGCTGCCACTGCCGCCACCTGTAGGCAGGGGACCCCACTGGGGTTCCATTTTTTTGGTCGTTGCCCACTGCCACGCCACCAACCGCCGTTGCTCCTGTGCCGCCCAACACTCCTCTGTTTTGCTCTGTTTTGGTGCTCTCTGTGATTTCCTCTTTGAGTCAATGACAATCATGGCCCACTTGTCTTTCACTATCTACCTCGCTCTCTATAGCATGTGGGCTCCAATTGTCAACTATGTTGTTTTATTCATAAAAAATAGTATATTCCTAGAATATTCCCTTATTTCCAATTTTCTGGATTTTCTTTTCGGCAAATCTTTCGGATGCTCGTTCTCCTTCATATGACCTCCGATTTCGTCGATTCTTGTTCCTAAATACATCTAAATTCAATATCTCTCTATTGATACTAAATTTACAATTTTCAAGATTTTATTTATTTTTTGTTATTTATTTTGTCTCGTTTCACGCGTATAGAATCCGACGTTGTCGAAGCAAGTTTGGTCCAACTGGAGCGTGTGACCTCAACCTTCGACGAGGGAAGTCTCATTTGACCATATTGTACCTATGTTTTTCAAAATCTATTTTAAGTTTCAAAATTAATATGCATTACTATTTACATAAAATGATAAGTTCAAATCCTAGGTTATTAGTTAATCATAACTTGATATTATCGTCATTTGAAGTTGTTATCCATGATCCATTGTCACCCTAGTATAGCAAATCCACGTTATTGATTACAATATTGCTGGAACAGTTCAAACGATAGAATTCCTTAGACATGTGTTGTCGATCATGATCACCCATTGGGAGAAAACTATTATTACCTTTTATGCAAATGCTTTTGAGAAATGTATGGCAATAGGTATTGCCAGTAGTTTGAAAAATAAAATAAAATGGTGGAAAACTTGTTTAGACTAGGGCGAATGGGTTGAGTTTTGACTATCTCGCCTTGGTCAATTAAGGACCGACACTTGTGTCTATCGAAACAGAGCATTACCGTACAACCACATGTCCAGAACGGGGAGAACTTGTCCAACTAATTTATCGAGTTCAAGCATTAAGCTCGTAGGCTATGGTGATAGGTGTTCTCTTGATTATCGTAAATGCACTTCCATATCTTGAGATGTGCAGGTTATGGTAGATGTATTTCCATATCTTGGGTCGTGCAGCATGGAAAGTGAACTTCCATGTCTGTCGGAGCTTGCGCCGTATTTTGGTAAATGAACTCCATGTTCGGGCAGGCTATCCCCCACAATGGTGTGCTCCGGGTCGATGGTAGTTGATGTCCATGACTTTGGGTTAAGCTCACCAGGCGAGCTAATGTAAGGATGATGTATTATAAAAGCCTTGTGATAATCATTTAGTCACACACCTTCGAAAGTGTGTCAGACGGATATTATAAGCTGATTATCTCATATGGGTCAAGTTGTACAACATATTCAGAGTGTAAAACTATTCGAATAGCCGTGCCCACGGTTAAGGGTGGGCAAGGTGCGTTTTCACATGGTAGATTTTAGTTTTATTTTCAAAGAATTATTTTGGGAATCCGGGAGCAGTATGAACTCTTGGATTGTTGTGCTGGCAGCTAGAGTCATACTCTTTAAACCTTGGCGGCTAGAGCTTCGATACTAGTGACCAGTAGCTAGAATCTTCACTAGTGAAACAATTAATTTACTTATTAAAACTACGTTTGTCAAATGTGCTTTATGTAAAATGTTTAAACATGAAATATTGCTTTGTGCAAAAGAACCATATAAGCCCCATTTGTTAAAGCTATGCATATGCATCTTTCCCAAGATTTGTGGAGTACTTTATGTATTCACGTCTTACACTCAAATTAAATATCAGAAGCCTTCAACAACATGGAGGAGGATTACGACTACTTCGCATGTGGCTTTGATGAAGGACACCCGGAGTACTAGGCTACACTCCCCAGTCGAATGCCGGTGGGCAATTTGATAGGCCATCACTCAGAGTTAAATATTTGTTGTTTCTGCTGCTGTAAGACTTGAGGTCATGTGACCTTTATTGTAATAGGTGGTCTTAAGGTCGATATTTTGTTATTACTTTTATGTTGAATCGTGATTCGAACTTATTGTCAATGCTGTATCCGCCATGTGTACTAGCTACTGATCAGAGACTGGTACAGAAATACAGAGAGGGTTCGGATTCAGAAATCTGATCCCAACAAATGGTTTGAATTGAAGATCTTTATAAGGTCATACCTGTGTACACAGTTTTGCCTTTTGTTTATAGTGCAGAACTTCATATGCTAATCTGAAATCGAATTCAGTCTATCTGCTCCCTAGCTACAAGTGTCCTGGGATACGAATCCTCTGCCATTCCATGGCAATGTCACGGTGAACAGTGCCATGACATTGTTTTGTAGCTGTCGGATAAAAAAGCGATGGATGAGATCGAGATTCGGCACGGTAGCGCAAACACTGTAGCAAAATACTGTAGCAATAGTACTATTATCTCCCTAGCCGACTCATTCAGCTAGCCTCTGCACTCAGGGGTGGATCCTTGGGCCATAGGGGGAGCCGAGAGCTGGAGAGAGATATGAATTTGTTATTGTCCTAACACGACATAGACGCTTTAAGCTATTTACAAAAAAAAAATAGAAGTTTTTTTAGGAGAAAATTTTTTATATAAAAGATGAAAGAGAACACAAATCATGATCTTGATAACTATAAGTTGAGTTTGGTGGAGTTCAACGCAGATGCACACTTCACTGAGTCATGGACGATACGACAGAAGCTAGAGACAAGGAAGAAGCGTTTGACTAAGGTCTAAACATGCAGAGAGATGAAATATGATGCACTTGTACAGTCCAAATTAGACTCAATACTATCTTGAAAATTTGGAAAGAAAATATAATCTAGATGCTACATAAGATGGGCTCATGTGGCGCAAATTAACTTCTAGGTTTTTTAGTTTCATCTTAACTGTTACTTAATTACATAATTGGATAAGTAGGGGCTTACTCATAGCAAAGTTTTAATGGTCTTATGAATTAATGAAAGGCAATCATAATTCATGAGGGGACCAGCCCCTGCCAACCCCTGTCTACACTGCACATCCATGGTGAGGGGAACAACAGCAAGACTATTGTAATTTGTCTTTCCTTTGCAGCCCTCGTTTCATGTTTCAGGGCCTATTTGCAATGTTGTATTTTTTAGGGGTCTCTCTATAAAATTCCTAGTGGTTGTATCGAACTCATGTTATTAATCCAGAGTTAAGCCCTATGGCCTTATCTATTATCTTATTAAAGCAAGTCAAAAGAAGTCACCATGTTCGCTCTCAAGGGCTAGAAATTCTCACATTAACCGGTGGAAAACGAGAAAGATCCACACCGTCGATCGTGGTGGGTCCAGATTATGATAGTCTAGATTAAAATAAAGAGTCCATCTCAAGTAAAAGAAGACTAAAATTCAGAATAAAAAATAAATAAAATCATCAATTTGATTTTCATACAAATTGCTAAGTAAAAGAGTCCATATTAGGTACAATAAAACTGGAATTCAGAATAAAATAAAATAAAATTAGCAATTTGATTTTCATACGAATTTCTAAGTAAACTCCCTAAATAACTATAATTCGGAATAAAAAATAAAAAATGGAAATTTGATTTATATAGGAAATCTTACAAAAAATATCTGAAATTAGGAATACAAATAAAATAAAATTAGGAATTTAATTTTGATATAAATTCTAATAATTATAATTCAGAATAAAAATTAAACATTAATTGGCAATTACAATTGTATACGAAACAGAGTCAAAAGAAGTCATTATGTTCACCGATGATCTAGTATCGATCTTACGAATGAATATTCGGGTGTCTCCTAGAATCAGAACTACACAGAGAATAACACAGGGATTTAGATAGGTTCAGGTCTTCTCTGAAGAGAATAACAACCCTACTCATGTTTTGCTGTATTGACAGTGATGATTACAATCAAAAGGAAAGCTAATGTCTAATGCCTTCTCCCCTTGTTCTGCCTGATCCTCACTAACTTGAGCCTTTATATAGCGCATGAAGGGGTGTCAGTTTCTCTAGTCCAAGAGGTGCCTCAACATTTCATATAATGAGAATGTTGTGGGGAGTTATTGCTAGAGAAATGAATCATCCACGTCGCTTGGCAGCTATCGTAAGAGACAGAGGCGTATTATGTGCGGTTATTGTAGAGAATAATGGCGTATACTAACTGCTCTGTGTATGGAACACAGTTCGTAAGAGTCTCTACTCGTTTGGGCCCACATAACTGCATGCCTTATCGATTATAGGTTGGTCGTTGCTAACCTGGTCGTGGGAAGTCTTACGACTATACGGTGGTCGTAGAAGGGCTTACGACCATAGGGGTGGTCGTAGAAGGGCTTGTGACCACTCAGTTAAACTTCTCCCTTATGAACACTAAGGGGTGTACTTAAGAACCATGTGATGATTTTATTATCTATAATAAGAATTACAGATAATTAATTAATTGAGGATGATCATATCCTCGTCATCTAGCCCTCCAACTTCAAGTGAAAGTAACTTACTTAGAAATGAGGTCATAAAACAATAGTCGGAAGCACAGTCTTTCTGACTGGTTTTCTCATTTGACCGGAATTAGACTTAGTCAAGAAGATAATTTTACTTGAGTTGAAAAGACAAAATCGCTTTTCCCGAACAGACAAATTAAAGAATCACAATCGACTCTCACAGAGCTGTCCATAGGAGCAGTTCCTGAAGAGGTGGTAACTATTGAGTTCCCATGATCTCCAACCCAGATGCGCGACTATAAAAGTCTATCGCGGTGAGACTTAGGGTTTTTATTTTTCCCATCTGCTTCAACTATTCTCTCGAATTCTCGCTCTCTCCGCCGCCAACCGAATCGCAATCTGTCCCAAAACTTTTCCAAATCCAAATTATCCTCACTTTAGAAGAGATGACAGGAACCACTTCTAAATGGGAGAAGTCTGAGATGGATGCAGGGAAGATGAAGGCTCTGGTCGCAGCCGAGAAGATCCCAAAGAGTGCCTATGTGAAGTGGACTAAAGCTGCTGGACAGCATTGGCCCTCAGGTGAAGAAGGCACCATTCCAGTATTCCAATCGGACTGCGAATGTGGCTTTCGACTGCCTGTTCATCCTTTCTTCACTCTCGTACTCGAACACTTTGGGGTGGAATTAGTGAACCTTGTTCTCAATTCCATTACAATGCTGAGTGTGTTTGTCTACTTGTGCGGAGCCTACCTGGGAATCCTCCCAAATTTGCTGCTCTTCCAGTACTACTACGGGATGAGTAAGCATGGAGGAATAGCGGGTAGCTGTGGTCTGAAGCTCCATGACGGGAAGTCGAGGGAGTACATTCAGATGTTCACCTGGTCGTCATGGCCGGGATGGAAGAAGATGTGGTTTTACTAGAAAATTTCCAAGGAAGACAGCCTCTTTTTCTTAGGGAAGCCTGCGGAGAAGAGTACCTCCTAGGACTCGACTCCAAGCAACCTCGAATGGATTAACCCCTACATTCGAGTCATCAAAGACTTGAAGGAAGAGAGGCTTACCGGATGGCACGTGGTGAAAGACTTCATCACGCGCCACATCAGTCCTCTGAAGAACCGAGCACACCCCATGTGGAGGTATTCAGGGACAACTGATTCAACTAGAGATTTCGAAGAAGGTAAAGAAATATTCAACTTAGCTCTTTTGGTTAATTTCGAGCTTGAATGTCGATTGTTTTCTTTTCCATTGCAGACCTTCCACAAAAAGAAATTGACATTCAAGTCAAACTTGTTTGTGAAAAGGCTCCAGCACCCACTAAAGAGGTTCCTCGAATCTTGACGGTTGTGTTCGCAGAGGAAAGGGAGTAACGCCTAAAAGTAATCGAGAATTAATTTCATCTTTAGGGCCCCATAGTCGTAGAATCCGACCAGTAAGAAATGTTCCTTTTCTGACTTTAGCGGAAAGTAGGCATGGGAGACCGTCGAGATGACCAAGAGGTCGAATTGATGACTGTCGAAGTGGGGACGAAAGAAGTTAATATCTATCCTGCCAAAAGGTGTTGCCTTGTGTAACATCCCAAGGTTATGTTACCAAAATAAAATAAAATAAGGTTACCATTTTATTGGATTTTCTGAAATTTGATAGAGTTTCATTGCTTTATTTGAACTTTGTTGAAATTTTAAAAGTAAAAAGTGAAATTTATTTGAAGTTCTTGAAGTTTTATTTGATTTAATCTGAAAAATAAAAATTTACTTAATTTCTAGGATTTTCTGGAAATTTTAAAAGCTTTTTCCTAAATAATTTAAAGCCAAAATAATTTATTTGCAAAATTTAAAGCCAACTTTAAGATGGAAGTAATTTTATTAAGTCCAAAATAAGCATGGGAATTTCTGTGAATTTTTCCAGAATTTTTGGATTTTATTTACTATTTTCTAAAGCTTAAATGAATTAACTGAATTAATTTAATAGCTAAAACAATTTAAAACCCTAAACTCGCCTTTGGGCCGAAACCGATCGTGCGGCCCAGCCCATTTCTCCTTTCCAGCCCAAGCCGCGTCCGCCCCCCCCTCCTCTCTCCACCGTACCACTCACCGCCGGCGATCCACCGCCGTTCGCCGTTGTCGGACGAATCGGAGTGCCACCGGCTCTGTGCTTGCGTGGCACGCTGACGTGCCTGCCATGTGGGCGCCACGACGGCCAAAATGGCATTGTCACCACACAGGTGTCACGCACACGTGGCACCTCCTCGTCACGGCCACACAGGCGCCACCTCCGCGCTAAAAGTCCGTGTGGCAGCCCCGTGTCAGCACAGTCATCGCTGATGTGGCAGCCACGCACGCACATGCACACCAGCTCCCTCGCGAACACTGTTGCGGTGCACCGGGTTCACCGTGGTCCGTTGACCGCCGTGGACTGGGTCCATTGACCCAGTGGGGCCCACCTGTCATAAACTCTGGGATTTTTCGATTAAAAATAAATCGGCTGGAAAATCAAAATCCCGGGCGCTGACGTCACCTTGCGCAATAAATGGATTTTCCTTTAGAAAAATAAATCAGGAAAATCTAATAAATTCAGAATTTAGGTTTTAAATAGATTTAAACTTCTAAAATTCATATCTTTGCATCCAACTCCAAATTGGGTGATTCAAGTTGCAAAATTTGTATAAAATTATAATCTAGCTAACTAAACCAAAATATTTCAATTAGGAGTTTATTTGAACTGTCTTTTTGAATTTATTTGATTTTGAATTGATTTTATCGTATTTTCGCGTATAGATTTCGGCGACTTCGGAGAGTCAGATTCCGACGCCGTTTGAAGAGCACATAAGAGGATTGATTTTGACTGTATGACCATCGTGATTGTACACATAGACTACCTGGAGAAAGTACTTGTGAGTACTAGGTGACCTGTTAAGAAAAACAACATCACCTCAGTATCAGTTGATCTGTTCACCTCAAGCGAGGCAAGTTACATTCTTGATCATATTTGCACTCATTATTTAAAATTATTTAAATTCTGTTTAAAATTATTACTGCATGCTTATTTATATTCAATTATTTAAAATTATGTTTTTAAATTTATAGTTATGCCTAAAATCCTTTGTATGGCCAATTTTGGTAATTGAAGCAAGCATATTGTCACCCTAGATAAAACCTAGTTGATACAATAGTATGGACTAGGATCATTTAGAAAATATTGTGCTTAGCCATGCTTATAGACCAAATATGTTTGATTTGGGAGATTTCAGCCAAAGATCAATTGATGTTTAATTTGTACCCTTGGCATTGATGTATCATGGAGTTTTATAAATGACTTTGGAAAATAGATAAAATGATGGTTTGGACATGGGCGAAATGGTTGTCTGGTGGGTGCAGCTTTATGCACGGGCTCAACTGGGTAGGTTGAGGCACATGGTTCTGTTGGTTGTCGTCTAGGTCAGTTAAGGACCGGTCTTCGAGCCGTATCTTGCTAAGCCACATCGTACTACCACATGTCCTCAGTATAGGGAGTAGGACCTGGCTGACTAATTTGCAAAGTTCCATCGTGGTCGATCCAACTGTTTCGGTGAGTTGTCTTTCATGACTATGTTGTCCCACCTAGCTCAAGAGGGGGCCCCTAAGCCCGACGGATTTCCATCCAAAGGGGGAGGCGAAACCTTAGAGATGGTGGACTATGGTGGAATGACGCATTGTAAAGGCCTTGTCACATGCTCTAGACTGCTTACCTAAGGTAGTGAGCTGTGGTATCGACGGATGCCAAACAAACTAGAGAAGTCGTGTCTTGTGGGTAAAGTTGTACAACCTCTGCAGAGTGTAAAACTATTCGAATAGCCATGTCCACGGTCATGGACATGCTGGCAAAGCCACTCAAAGTTAGACTTCGATTTCAAAATGTTTTTGTAAAACAGTTTGACATGGATGGGTGTCCATGAGAAAAGTTATGGGTTGAAGCCCCGGTTTGGTGCCCGTGTTTATGTTGGTGTTAGGTTGGTGCCTGCACTATCTTTATCAATAAAGAGACAATTTTAGATTTTATAAAACTTGAGCTTTTGAACTTATTATGGTATTTAATGTCAAATGTTGTTTTTGCACAAATAACCCTATAAGCCTTTCTATTGTTACATGCATTTATGCATGCCATTCTGTTATTTGACGGGTGTAACTTGCGAGCACGGAAGTTGTGCTCATACTTGCTTAATGCAAACAAATTTCAGAGGAGAAGAACTTCGCTTCAGGTGTGGATCATGACGACTAGGCCGCTACCCCAGTCGATTGCCTGTGGTACATTGCTGGACCCTACTACTTCTTCAGCGTCTTCCGCTGTGTTTGTTTAATGTTGTCCTGTAAGGCTATCTCGTAATCAACTCTATTGTTATTTAATAACTTTTAGCGCTTATGGTTGTGTTATCACATTTGTTTACTGTGTGAGCTAGCCACTGATCATGGGACTAGTTCAGTTATGCACAGAAGATCTGGGATGTTAATCCCGGGGTCTTACAAAGTGATATCAGAGCCATATCGACTGTAGGTCGTGACCTAGTTAGAATGGCCGTTAGTTGAAAACTTCAAAATTTATTTTATACAACCAAAAAAAAATTTTGTTCTCTCCTCATCTGGGTCATCTATCTACCTTTAGCCTTCTTACCTTATTATTCCCTCACAATTTTATAATGTTAAATTGATGCTCTTTCCCTGATAAAATTTCTATAGATGGTCAACACGTTCTTAACCCTTACATTCAAGACCACAAGGCATAAAGCTGTCAAGGAAGCATCGCCATCCAAGACTACGAACAGAAGATATGATGTCAGCCCAGCCATATAATCTAGGTTGCCAAGACTCATTCTGTGCATTGAGCCGTTCCACCAAATTAAGAGTTCAATCGATAGAACGTTGTGTAAAGTTGTTCAGAATTTTTTTTTCAGTTGGTTCTTTCGTTTGGGAGTATTGTTTTGCTCTATCCCTCTTAGTTCTTCTTATTTGTCTCTCTCCTATCATTTGTCTCCTTCCCTAACTCCCTGGAGTAACAAGCAGATGGTGAACACTCATCACTCTAGAAGTGGAATCAACGCCAACAATGTTAGAAGTGCTCCAACCAATGGATCAGAATGGCAACAGATGAACAACAACAAGCCACAAAAAGTATCTCATAATGATGTCGTAAGCCACACTCTTCCTGAAAGTCACCATCGGTGGAAGTATGTCATCTGATATAGATGTGGTGGACAAGAACACTTCGCCTATAGATGCCCTCAAAAAGGAAGGCCAAAACAAGATGTTCATTGTGTTAACTGCAATAGCATTGGACATAGTTTTATCAAGTGTTCCAAGAGGAAGGTGATCCAATATCAAGCCTGCAACTGTTGTGGCAAGAAAGGACACTTTGTCAAACAATGCCCCTTACAAGCATTCTTGGCACCACAAGCAACCTCAGCACTGGAGGATAGAACAGAAGAACCTCGGACAACACACCAATCAGTAGAGATATCTCAGTCCGACATAAGGAGCCAAGTGAGCCAATTCAGTACAGAAGAAGCTCAAGAATCAGGTGGACAAAATTCCGACCAAATCAAGCACAAGACGTTCGATCAGCAGGACAGTTGTCACAAAAGGAAGATGGTATATCAAGTGCTAGACATTGCAAGAAACCCCAAGATGTTACGCGACAACAATGGTGGCCAATCTCAGCAGAACAAAACATCAAGGGCAGGAGTACAATGCCTCAATTGTCTGGATATGGGGCATTATGCCAATCGATGCCCAAAAAGACGCTTAGCACTCACCTCCAACAACATTCCAAAAGCTACTCTGATCGCAACAATAACACTAGAAGCAGGTGGCAAAAACAACAGAAGATACATGTCACAGCTGCATAAATACAGAAGTTTAGGGTTTCCAATGCCTCAAGAAACAACCATGAACCAGCCGGCCGGATGGTTGTTCCCCCAACACCTCTGTTGGAGGCCAGTCACAAAAGAACTCATCCTATGTTGCAGGCATCACGTGCTTCAATTGCCATGAGGTTGGGCATTTCGCCAGTAAATGTCCAAATAAGCAGCATGTAGCAAATCCAGCCAACTCTGAAGTCAACATCATGCAAGCAAACAGGAAGCTGCAAAATTCTGAACGAGGACGTCTGTTCAATGTCACAACTCAAATTCTGTCGGATGATGAGCAGGATGTGGACGACAACAACTCCAGTTGAAAACCTTGTATTCCCAGCTTTCTTTCTAGCCTCTCCGAATCTCGGGGACGAGATTCCTTTTAAGGGGGGAAGTTTGTAACATCCCAAGGTTATGTTACCAAAATAAAATAAAATAAGGTTACCATTTTATTGGATTTTCTGAAATTTGATAGAGTTTCATTGCTTTATTTGAAATTTGTTGAAATTTTAAAAGTCAAAAGTGAAATTTATTTGAAGTTCTTGAAGTTTTATTTGATTTAATCTGAAAAATAAAAATTTACTTAATTTCTAGGATTTTTTCGAAATTTTAAAAGCTTTTTCCTAAATAATTTAAAGCCAAAATAATTTATTTGCAAAATTTAAAGCCAACTTTAAGTTGGAAGTAATTTTATTAAGTCCAAAATAAGCATGGGAATTTCTGTGAATTTTTCTAGAATTTTTGGATTTTATTTACTATTTTCTAAAGCTTAAATGAATTAACTGAATTAATTTAATAGCTAAAACAATTTAAAACCCTAAACTCGCCTTTGGGCCGAAACCGATCGTGCGGCCCAGCCCATTTCTCCTTTCCAACCCAAGTTGCGTCCGTCCCCCCCTCCTCTCTCCACCGTTGGATCAAATCCAACCGCCGCCCGCATCCCTCTCCCTCTCTCTTCACCGCGCACAAATCCTAGCCGTTGGATCTAGATCCAACGGCTAGCGTTCGTGAAACCTCCGGGAGGCCCGAATGTCACAAACAATGTGAGCCGCCCGATTTCAATCACTCGGTCATCCATCTCCCACGCCACCCGCCTCAACCCCACTCGCCCCTTTCCGCCATGACCGTCGGATTAGAATCCGACGGCCATCACAACCCCAGCCACGTCACCCCTTCTTCTCCGTTCCTTTCTTCTTTCCCACGACGCCACGCCTGGCCACCATGGATGCCCACGTTGAGCTCATCCGCCGCCGCCATTTTCGCCCCCATTTTCCATGCGAAGGTGCGCGGTCAAACCGCCCCCCAATTCCGCTCCCACCTCGGCCGTTACCCCCTCTAATCACGCCCACGATCGTCGGAACCTCGCCATTATCGCCGTCGACCTCGCGCACACGATCTCCTCCTTCTGCCGCCCCCGTGCCCTATAAAAGGCCACCCCGGGTGCGCCTCTACTCCCACTTATCATCCCCTCAACCCTCATAGCCTCGCGCCGCTTCTAGCCTCTGGAACTCGAGTTTTTGTGCGTCGGTTGCCGAAGCTCCCGCCGCCGATAACACCACCGTCAACAACGCCCTGCCTCGGTAGACTGTACCGTCGTCATCGCCGTCATCTTAGCTTCCTCCAGAGCCCTTCTCCGCCGCCAATACTTCACCGGAACTCCTTCCCGACAACAACCGAGGTGCTCCGCCGCCAAAAGCTCGCCGCCGATCACCTCAGCTAGCCCCGACCACCAGTGAGTACTTCCTTGGATGCGCAATAGTCTTCTCATCACACCCGTACCACTCACCGCCGGCGATCCACCGCCGTTCGCCGTTGTCGGACGAATCGGAGCACCACCGGCTCTGTGCTTGCGTGGCACACTGACGTGCCTGCCATGTGGGCGCCACGACGGCCAAAATGGCATTGTCACCGCACGGGTGTCACGCACACGTGGCACCTCCTCGTCACGGCCACACAGGCGCCACCTCCGCGCTAAAAGTCCGTGTGGCAGCCCCGTGTCAGCACAGTCATCGCTGATGTGGCAGCCACGCACGCACATGCACAGCAGCTCCCTCGCGTACACTGTTGCGGTGCACCGGGTTCACCGTGGTCCGTTGACCGTCGTGGACTCGGTCCATTGACCCAGTGGGGCCCACCTGTCATAGACTCTGGGATTTTCCGATTAAAAATAAATCAGCTGGAAAATCAAAATCCTGGGCGCTGATGTCACCTTGCGCAATAAATGGATTTTTCTTTAGAAAAATAAATCAGGAAAATCTAATAAATTCAGAATTTAGGTTTTAAATAGATTTAAACTTCTAAAAATTCATATCTTTTGCATCTGAACTCCAAATTGGGTGATTCAAGTTGCAAAATTTGTATAAAATTATAATCTAGCTAACTAAACCAAAATATTTCAATTTGGAGTTTATTTGAACTGTCTTTTTGAATTTATTTGATTTTGAATTGATTTTATCGTATTTTCGCGTATAGATTTCGGCGACTTTAGAGAGTCAGATTCCGACGCCGTTTGAAGAGCACATAAGAGGATTGATTTTGACTGTATGGTCATCGTGATTGTACACATAGACTACCTGGAGAAAGTACTTGTGAGTACTAGGTGACCTGTTAAGAAAAAACAACATCACCTCAGTATCAGTTGATCTGTTCACCTCAAGCAAGGCAAGTTACACTCTTGATCATATTTGCACCCATTATTTAAAATTATTTAAATTCTATTTCAAACTATTACTGCATACTTATTTATATTCAATTATTTAAAATCATGTTTTTAACTTTATAGTTATGCCTAAAATCCTTTGTATGGCCAATTTTGGTAATTGAAGCAAGCATATTGTCACCCTAGATAAAACCTAGTTGATACAATAGTATGAACTAGGATCATTTGGAAAATATTATGCTTAGCCATGCTTATAGACCAAATATGTTTGATTTGGGAGATTTCAGCCAAAGATCAATTGATGTTTAATTTGTACCCTTGGCATTGGTGTGTCATGGGAGTTTTATAAATGACTTTGGAAAATAAATAAAATGATGGTTTGGACATGGGCGAAATGGTTGTCTGGTGGGTGCAGCTTTATGCACGGCTCAACTGGTAGGTTGAGGCCCGTGGTTCTGGTTGTCGCCTGTGTCGATTAAGGACCGGTCTTCGACCCGCATCTTGCTAAACCACATCGTACTACTACATGTCCTCAGTATGGGGAGTAGGACCTAGCTGACTAATTTGCAAAGTTCCATCGTGGTCGATCCAACTGTTTCGGTGAGTTGTCTTTCATGACTATGTTGTTCCACCTGGCTCAAGAAGGGGCCCCTAAGCCCGACGGATTTCCATCCAAAGGGGGAGGCGAAACCTTAGAGATGGTGGACTATGGTGGAATGGCGCATTGTAAAGTACTTATCACGTGCTCTAGACTTCTTACCTAAGGTAGTGAGCGGTGGTATCGACGGATGCCAAACAAACTAGAGAAGTCGTGTCTTGTGGGTAAAGTTGTACAACCTCTGCAGAGTGTAAAACTATTCGAATAACCGTGTCCACGGTCATGGACATGCTGGCAAAGCCACTCAAAGTTAGACTTAGATTTCAAAATATTTTTGTAAAACAGTTTGACATGGATGGGTGTCCATGAGAAAAGTTATGGGTTGAAGCCCCGGGTTGGTGCCCGTGTTTATGTTGGAGTTAGGTTGGTGCCTGCACTATCTTTATCAATACAAAGACAATTTTAGATTTTATAAAACTTGAGCTTTTGAACTTATTATGGTATTTAATGTCAAATGTTGTTTTTGCACAAATAACCCTATAAGCCTTTCTATTGTTACATGCATTTATGCATGCCATTCTGTTATTTGACGGGTGTAACTTGCGAGCACAGAAGTTGTGCTCATACTTGCTTAATGCAAACAAATTTCAGAGGAGAAGAACTTCGCTTCAGGTGTGGATCATGACGACTAGGCCGCTACCCCAGTCGATTGCCTGTGGCAGATTGCTGGACCCTACTACTTTTTCAGCGTCTTCCGCTGTGTTTGTTTAATGTTGTCCTGTAAGGCTATCTCGTAATCAACTCTATTGTTATTTAATAACTTTTAGCGCTTATGGTTGTGTTATCACATTTGTTTACTGTGTGAGCTTGCCACTAATCATAAGACTAGTTCAGTTATGCACAGAAGATCTGGGATGTTAATCCCGGGGTCTTACACCTTGTAAAGGCTTTCAACAAGCAAGGCGAAGGCTTAAGCTCCGCTCCTCCTTCGACTAGCCCCTTCAGTAAATTCTTTGCAGACATAATCGCTGCAGAGAAGAGAGGGGCGGTCGAAACACTTTAGCACAAAGCCCCCAAGAGTCCCAAGGTACCATTCTACTATTACAACAAAACTTTTTCGGTTTCTTCTTCTCAGGGATTTGTCAAGCAATTAGAAAATGAGAACTGAAAAAACTTTGTGTCTTTTGTGAAGGATACTGCTACGACAATAGAGTCTGTGGTTGAGGCAAGTGCTGTCCCTCAGGTGGTCGAAATAAGTTTCAATCACCAAGAGGTACAGGAGGTTTTGGGAGTTGTTGTTCTCGGTCACGATCCACGACCAAACGTGGTCGTGGAGTCCCCAATATACCACCAAGACCTTCGACCAGACATGGTCGAGGAAGCCTTGACCTCTCAATCTCGTTACATTGAAAGCCTTCCAAAGGCTGAAGGTGTCATAAGAATTGAGACGGTCAAAGATAAGAAGAGAAAGAAATCTTCTTTGGGGAAGGTTTCATCTGGATTCAAGATCGTGTTCAGAAAGCCGAGGTATATAAAATCAAAAGCATAAAAGTAGCATTTACCTTTTGTTTCTACAATTTGACATGTTTTCTTCTCTTTGCAACTTTAGCCCTGCTCCTCTAGCCCCCAGGGATGCTTCTGTAAAGGGGCCCGCAGTTGTTTCTCTTGCTGTCATAGAGACAACAAATGTTTCACCTGCAGTCGAAGAGGTAACAGCAGAGGTGGTTGAAGAATCGACCCCTATCCCTGTGGTGGCAGCAGAGGAAGTCAGTGCTGCGGGAACAACTACGACCACTAAGGTGGTCATGGAAAAAGAGGCGAAGACGGCGGACGACTCGGTTACTATGGAGATCAAGCCAGTTATTGAGGATATCGATAACCGAACAAGGGACTTGGTCCTTCGATCACCAGAAGCATCCGGTCAAGATGGAAGAGAGCCTCCGACCGCCGTGCTGGGAAGGAAGTCGCAGAGGACGTTCCTCCCGATCCTTAAGGAGGTGTTATCACTATTGCCAACAACGAAGAAGAAGAAGACGAAGACTTCGTCGACATCTTCCCTGAGTTCTTCGGCCCACCAACTATCGAATCTTCTTCATTTAGATCTCGTGATCGAGTCCCGCACCCTCAGGATATTCTTAATAGGGGATGCATTTTTTATGACGAGCGTCTTTAAAAGGTGTGGCGGGACCAAGTCGACGGACTTGATGAATTTCAAGATTCCGAGAGGGTGTATGCCAATTTCGCTCGGTCAACCATTTTGGTAAGTACTCGATACCAAACTTCTTCGTATTTGGATTTTCGTGTTTCTTACTGCCTTTCTTTGTTCAGAGAGTTTTTGAACAAGTTATCACTGTTGGTGAGTACCACATGCAACATGTTTTGCTGAAGAAGCAGCAAGCCGAGCTCTGCCAACTGGCAGTGAGATCGTAAGTATTTGATATGAGTAGTCTTATTATGTTTCGACCACTCAATCAATACTCATATCTTCTTTATCCTTCTGGAGGTCTAGAGATGACGAGACGAGAAGACATTAATCTCTGCACTCAACTATGTAAAAGCTGAGATAGAATATAAGGGATGAAAAAGAAGACCCACTGAAGAAACTTCAGGAGGCAAATTCTATAGCTTGCGAGTTGCAGAATGAACTAAACAGTAAGTTTTAAACTTAAGGTGTCCATTTTTATGAATTTATTTTCTTTCTCTAACTCTCCTTCTCTTTTTTTTTTAAAAAAAAGGTCAAAATAAGTAAACTCAAAACCAAGGTCAGTGCAAAGGCCTTGGTTGTCAACAAGCTTACTCTCATCGGCAAAGAAAAAGACAAGAGCATAAAGTCGTGGGAAGAGCAGTGATAAAGAATGCTGTCTCCCACGACAACAAAGTCAAGAAGCTTGATTCTCGACTAGTAGGTAAGAAATTATTTACCTATGACCAATTTGGTTTACTAGTCTTTTAAGAGGTATTTTTCTGACTGGTCATACTCTATTTTCAAAGCAAGCAGTCGAAATGAAGTGACTCCAAGAAGTTTCGACTCATAGTCAGGAGGAGATGAAGTCGATGAAGATCAACCTTCAAGAAAATATTTCCCTCCTGAACAATGTACTCAGAGGACTTGGTGCTAAGGAGGTCACTCCTCTTGAAGACACCACCATTGCCCATGCGAGTACTATTAGAGAACAAGTCAGAACTTTATAGGAGTTGATAACAACTCTGAAGACCAATCAAGCTAATTCTATAAGAGAGACGGTTGAAGGTGCAGTGAGTTATGCTCTAGCAAAACTTAAAGCACATGACTGTAATCTTAGTCTGCAACCAATCGAAGCCGATTCCGACTGCCCTGAAGCAGAGGCGGTACGGCTTATTGAAGAAGTGCAACCAGTCAACAAGAAGATCGCAGAAGAGATGCAAATAGGATCTCCTTCGTTGAGTAGTTTGTAATAGGAAATTTGTAAAGATAATATCTTGTTTATGAATATAAAGCTTCTTTTTCCTGCAAATTGCCTCATCAAGTAGTTAGTAACTCATAAGACAATGAATAGAAAAAGAAATTGAATTTAAAACTAAGAATTGAAGTCATATTTATAACTTTATCCTAGCCCCTGACTATTTGCTTAGTTTATTTATATAAACTAGGCTTAAAAAAGAGTTTGTCTGACTTTTGTTGTTAATCTCGATTATCATGTAGTGGTTGCAAGAGTTAGTAATAGATCGACACTAGGAAGTTCCTTCTAGTGGGCATGACCACATGTAGAAAGGAAAAACTTCAACAAGGTGAGTTGCTTTCTCTGACGAGGTTAATCAAATCAAGGGCGTCAACATTAGTTGGACAAACGATAAGAGTGCTTAAAATTCGTTCGAGCTTTTTTAGTGAACTCAATTGTGTTATACTGATAGCAAGAGTTAGAAACAGTACGACGCTAGGAAGTTCCTTCTGGTGGGCAAGACCACGTGCAGAAAGGAAAGACTTCGACTAGGTGGTGTGTTTTCCTCCGACCAGGTTAAACAAATCGAGTTTACCAAGTAGCTGGACAAATTATAGATGCTTACTCTACTTAGATTTTTTTGAAAAGAATGAAAAAAATAAACTAAGTCAAAAAAGAGCTTGCTATAAATTATTTCGACCACATTCTGTTGAACCTATTTTTTGTGTTGGCAGCAAAAGTTTAGGAACGAGTCGACGCTAGCTAGTTCCTTCTAGTGGGAAGAACCACGTGCAGAGAGGAAACACTTCGACTAGGTGACGTTATCTTCTTTCGACCAGTGTAAAGAAAACCAAGTGTTGAAAAAAAGAATGATCGGAAACAATCATCGAAGTATTACTAAATGTAAGACAATAAAGATTAAAGTAAACATAAACTTTACTGAGAAAGTAAGTGGTTACACATAAAATTTTTGTAATTAGTCGATATTCCAAGTGTTAGAAAGGATCCAGCCATCTTCCATTGCAAGTCATACTGAGCCTAGTTGTGTAACTTCGACCACGATGTAAGGACCTTCCCACTTGGGGGAAAGTTTATTCTGATTAGACTGTGATTGAATCTTTTTCAATACCAAGTCACCTACAGCAAGGCTGCGAGGCTAGACCTTACGATCATAGTATTTGCGTAGGGCTTGTTGGTAGACTACCGAACAGATTAAGGCTTGTTAGTAGACTCGTAGATGGGATTCATCCAGGTATCTTCGTATTCTAAAGAGACTGTCTCAATAGGAGATGTCTCCGGTGTTTCGACCAGAGACGGCTTCTGGAGCTATTCAAAGAAGACTCCTTTTGGTACTAGTGATCGAGAAGAAGCCATTCTAGCTAACTGGTCAGCGAAAAAGTTATCCTTTCGAGGGATATACTATACATCGAAACCGAAAAAATGCTTTTCAAGCTTCCTGACTTTCGATAAGTACCGAGACATGGTCAGATTAGAGCACTGGTACTCATTTCTGACCAATTCACCACTAATTGAGAGTCTCCTCTCATGAGTAGTCATCGAATCCTGAGAGCTTTCGCTGCTTGTATGCCATGCAATAAACCTTCATATTCTATCACGTTGTTAGTGGCAGGAAAGTTTAATTGAATAACATAATTTAAGGTCTCTATTATAGGAGATTCCAAGACCATCCTAACCCCCGAGCCACTTAGCGTAAGTGACCCATCAAAGTACATTGTCCACTGTTCATGGGATTCGTACTGGGGATCCTGAACAGGTTAAGGATTTATCCATTCAGCGACAAAGTCTGCCAAAATCTGGGATTTAATGGCCATTCGGGACACGAAATGGAGGTCAAACTCTCCAAGTTCAACCGACTATGTTGCTATGCATCCCACTGCTTCCATGTTCTGGAGGGTCTCTGTCGACGATCAAGACGTCGATCTTACGAAAAGAAAAGGAGAGAGTGACGTAGGAAATCTAGGGTAATAATGGGACTGCTCTTTATTAGTATGAACTGGGTTTTATAGGGGATGCCTCCTGACTAGGTGATGAACTATTCCTGTATACACTGAGAACACTGCTTGTTTCTTTACAATGTCAGACTTAAAACACGGATCTAAGGCTTGTGCTTCAGTCCGATGGCCCTCTCCCCACTCCGTCCATGCTCTATCTTTAAATAGCTCTTGAAGAGGTGACAGTTACTTCTGGAGAAGACGTCTGATGTGAAGCGTCACGACTGGTCGGAGTCGAATGACGGTTGATGGAAAGCCAACCGTTCGACGGTTGTATGTCTATGAGACATATAACCGCATGGTGGTTATTCATCAGTGCTTCTGGATAAGAGACGTCGTATGGTATGGAACATGCACATGTTCCATTCATCACACGGTAGAGAATATACCGAATCGGTTCAAGTATCGCTTCATACTCTTTGGCGTAGCTCTCACAGTGGGAGCTTGGCTTAGGCCTTCGTCCGACCAGGGTACCCATTATGTAACCTTTGGAATCTCTATAACCTTTGAGGTCGTGCACCTCAGGGGTTACGACCATGAAGACGTATGGTCTGCTATGTATTAAAAATAATACATAGAGGATTTAATCCTTGTTAGCTAGCCCCCGAACTTTAAATGAATAGGTTGTGTGAACACCTTTCTTCCGATGAAGTTGTATCAGGCTGACGCTCATTAAATGCAAATGCATTTGAAGCAGTTTGTATTTACTTTAAAGTTGAGAACTTGCTTTGGGAATCGAAGAGTTTTTATGTCCGTTGGACGAAAAGATTTCTTTCTGTTGGACTTTTTTGGGTAACTCCTTATTGCAGTTAGAATTTATAAAGCTTATAAAAACCCCTTTGTAGACTTAGGATTCTTTCACTTCCTGCTTTCCCTCTTCATCTCCCGAGTAAAAACTACCTCCGACCTCTTTTTCTTTCCTCATCCAAAAGAAATCTGACCATGTCGGACCAAATCACCAACTGGTCGGTTTCCGACTTGGGTGAGAAAAAGCTAGAGAGCTTGGAGAAGACCGGGATGCTTCCCAACAAGGATCTGATTTTTTAGAGATCCATGGCTGGAGAACATTCCCCGAGTAATGAAGATGGAGAAATCCCAGATTTTCTTGCATATGTTGAATGCGGATTTAGGCTACTAATTCACTCCTTCCTTCATAAAGTCTTGGAGTATTACGGAGTTGAATTGGTGAATCTTGCTCCCAATGCTATCGCCAATCTCAGTATCTTTATTTATCTCTGCGAAGCATACTTGGGGATTCCCGCAGATCTGGATCTGTTCAAGTACTACTACAGGATGACAAAGTCTGGGAAGACGATTGGGACGCCTAGAGAGTGCACCTTGCGCCTCCATGACGGAAAAGCCGATGAGTACATATTTATGTACTCAAAATCTTTGTGGTCATCATGGAAGAAGAGCTGGTTCTATATGAATATCACGAAGAAAGACAGCCTTTATTATTCTGGTAAGAAGGCGGTTGAGAATTCGAATTGGCGCTCCTCCACAGAGAAAGAGGGGAAGATAAAGAGATGGGCCGAAGCTATCAAGCTTCTTAGTGTCAAGGGTTTAACATCCTGGCACGTAGTGAAGGATTTTTCCACGCGCCAGATTAGTCCTTTGAAGGCCCGAGCACACCGGATGCTCTAGTATATTGGTCGTGACGATACGACCAAAGATTCTAAAGAGGGTAAGCCATGAATAATTCCGACCAGTTTGCCTATGTTAGTTGATTATTTCTTTATCCTTAAGTCTTGTAATTTTCCTTTACAACTTTATCTTCTGACTAGATTAGAAGCCGGATAAAAATGATCTGCGCCGGAGAGCCTGGCGACAAAGCTAGTTTCCCCTAGATTTTAGCGGTTGTTTCCGCTAAAGAGAGGATCGAGAGACTTAAGGTAAGATTATCAACTATGCTTTTGTCCTTTGTCATATATATTATTTCTGATCGGTATACCTTAAATCCTCTTTGATATGTAGTCGGTCGGGTTGAGGATCAATAAGGCCACTGAAAGATGTGAGCCAATCGATAATTCGACTACCCCTTCGACCATACAGGATGTCAGCCTTCCAGAGGTAGATTACCGGACATAAATAATATTTTGGACAAATGATGTTCATCGCCTAACTATCTTTGATGATGTATTTAGGCAGTTGTCGTACCTTCTAGCAAGGTCTCTAAGGACCCATCAGTGCCTACTGAGGCTACTGTTTTGGAGGTCGACGAATCCACACCTACTGATCCTGCGATCAGGAATCGTATCCTCGACCAACTGGTCGTGGATATTGCTTCTGATTTTCAATCAGTAAATGTGCAAGACCTAGTCAACCCTACCGGTTTAGAACCGGTGAAATTGGTTGAGAAGAAAAGGAAAGCTAGCGCAGCGGATTTCACTCCGATGCGTTACAAGGTCAAACTCAAAAAAATCGACCAAGTATATGTAAATGAAAGAATTATATAAGTATATACCTTGGATATTTCGATATGTTGGGACCTCGATCTTCTTTACTTTCTTCTTTTGTAGATCTTCTAGTGTTCCAGTCGTGTCCGACCAGAACACCCCTCAGGAAAAGATTCCTGGGGAAGAGGTGGTCGTGGAGGTTCCTGATCAGGATACTCTTCAGGCTAAGACTGCAGAGGATGAAGTGATTAAAGAAGCCCCCGAGCAGGTTTTAGTTCCAACATCTGCTCAAGATCCTCTAATAATCCTTACTCCTTCTCCGGAGGTAGTCATCTCCAGAGATCCTCAACAGGTTCCACCTCCTCCTGAAAATACTTCTCAGGTTAACAAGTTTCCTTTTTCCCCCCGATTTATCGAGGATAAGGAACTTGACGAAGCCTGGGGAAAGATATCGGACCGTCAAGCTAAGATAGGTCCAGATATGATTTTTGCCGAATATAAGTGTTCTACGACCATCCTTATAACTCTTTCATTTGAAGTCTCTTTGAAAACTTATCAAAAGAAAGGAATTTTATTTTTGTAGCATATGGTTGAGAAATATGCTGTGGTCGGAGGATTGTCCCAACGAATAAAAACTTTGGAGCAGAAGCATTCCGATTTGAGAAGTAAAAACTTTTCTCTTTTGGCTTGACTTCCTAAATTTTATCATCTTGTTTCTCTCTTATAACTTAACCCTCTCTTTCTATCATATTTGATAGATTTAGAGAAAATTAAAGAAGAGGTCGTGGCTAAGGAAGCCATAATAATAAAACTTAGGGAAGAAAATCAAAGTAAAGACCGGTCGATCGAGCATGCGATGACCAGGCAAAAGGAGGTTTTCGACTCTTGTGAGAAGAAAATCAAAGGTAACTGGTCGTAGACTTAACCAGTATCCCACGACTCCAATTTTTAAAGTGTGTGTTAACTTTATTCACTTGTGCAGAAAAAACTGAAGCACTTGAACGAGCGAAAAAAACCCTCGAGTTTGAGCGTGGCCAAGGGGCTGAACTCGATCGGAGTCTTGAAAACAAAGTCAAGGCTCTGAACAAGATGCTCTTCGACCTAGGGTCGGGAACACAACTGCCCATTCTAAGAGACCCTGTGGAGAGAATCAATTTTCTCGGCCATCAACTCGAAGATCTCAAACAAGTGATAACACTCTTTCGAGAGAACCATGCTAAGACGATAAAGGAAGCTATTGCGAATGGAGTTAGTGTTGCCTTGGCAAAACTGAAGGCTTCCGACCCCTCTGTTAGTCTTAGAGCTGTTGAGGAAGACTTCGACTGCTCCGAAGATGAAGCAACAAAACTTCTTGAGGAAGTAAGACCTCTCGGAGAGAAATTTGCTGAGGAAATGGAAGTCGGATCTCCATCACGCAGCGACCAATCTGGTGGTTCTAACAAGTAGATGAATGTAAAATTTAGAATTTTGTAAATAAAACTTACCTTTTATCATCAATGAAGATCTTGCTTTGTCTTACCAATGTTATTAAATACTCATATACCTCCTAGCCCCCGACTGCTTATATTAGTAGATGAACTTTACTAAAAAAGCAGTAGACCAAGAAATTGAGTAACAACAATGACCATGGTAGAAGTGCTTATAATGTTTATGACAGTGATCCAATGAACACTAAGAAATCATGTGGTCGGAACCGGCTGATGATTTCGACTAGGCTAGATCTTGTCCATTATCGAATCACTATGAGATACCACACGTAGTCTGAAGATATAACAAAGCTGTCTTTGATGATAAGAAGATATGCATTAAGAATGTATGTAAACAAGGAAATGAAAAAGTACCATTATTTTTACAAATTATTCGAATATGGTCGTAACGAATCTCAAGAATCAAAGATTTGTAAAATATTTCGTAAAACGTGCTCATGCTCAAGTAAGACTGGCAGCGAGGATCGTAAGAAAAGGATCGTCACTAGGAAACTCCTTTCAGTGGGCAGGACCACGTGCAGAGATGAGAGACTACGACTAGGAGGCTTTCTGTGTCCTGACCAGTAGCCAAACTTAAGTAGAACAGATTGTGAAATAAAGTATTTAATCTTTGAATTCTTGAAATAATAGAACCATACATATTGCCTGAGTTGTACTCCATATACTCGGATGTTTCTTTAAGAAAAGAATATGTGGTCGTGTGTGTGTGTATCATTGAAGGAATGATCACGACGAAGAACAGTATGGTATTTGACTTTGAAGTCAGCAATTACAAGTAATGGAGATTCCCTCGAAAGGAATATCGAAGAGAATGAGTGTCTTCTCCGACCAACCATCGACAATGAAGGCATATGACCAAGGGCAACGAATAATAAGTATAAACAACCATACCCTATGACAGAAAAAAGGAAATGCATCTTTATGGAAATACGAAATGAAATAAATACAGGAAATTACACAAAGAACTTACGCAATTGATCAATATTCCAAGAATTAGACAAAACTTGCCCATCTGACATAGCTAATCGTACCGATCTTGGTCGGGTGACTTTGACCACAGTGTATGGACCTTCCCATTTAGGTGAAAGTTTGTTGCGACCCACTTGGTTCTGAATTTTTTCTAAGAACCAGATCACCTACAGCTAGGCTCCGAGCTTGCACCTTACGGCTGTGGTACCGACGCATGGCTTGCTGGTAGATTGCTGATCGTATTAAAGCTTGATTTCGTCGTTCTTCAAGGAAATTGATGTCATCAAGTCTTCGTTCACACTGATCACTTTCGGAAAAGCAATCAGTTCAAGCGGAACCAATCTTTAGTTCTGGAGGAAGCATGGCTTCAGCCCCGTAAACCAAAAAGAAAGGTGTTTCACCGGTCGCACGACTAGTTGTAGTACGAACAGCCCATAATACAGAAGGAAGTTCTTGAACCCAAGCTCCTGACCGCGTAATTAACTGGTTGAAAACTCGTCGTTTGATTCCTTGCATTATGATACCATTGGCTCGCTCAACTGCTTCATTGCTCTGCGGATGAGCAACAGAAGCAAAATGTATCTTGATACCTAGGTCTTCACAGAATTCCAGAAAATTTCTGCTCGAGAACTGAGTACCTGTAACATCCCAACTTTGGGCTTGTGTTTCAAATGTAAGAAACTCAGTAGAAATTAAAACTTTTTCTTACATCATGTATTTCCTGTAAGCTTTGAACATCTGTTGTAAGAAGTTATGGAAATACATTGTCACAAGCCCATTTGATCCAAACTTTTATATTCCAAAAACAATCTTGTCAAATATTGTGATCATCTTGGGAAAATATTTTTCCTAAGTTTCTGTGATGGTATGTGACCCCTCTGAAAAATTTCACAATTTTTTTTTAGAAATTGTTTGAATATTTTTAGAGGCAGTCAAACCTGTTTGACTTGCAGTCAAACCTTAAAACAGAGCCTTGCAGAATTTTTGGAGATTTATTCACAGCATAAAAACCTCTGAAAATTTTACACAAGGTTAATATCTGAGTTAGCAAGCTCCTGTAAAAATTTCATAATTTTTGGAGTTAATTTGCTACCTCAAATAAATCCTTCAAAGTATCTGTTCTAATTTTGAAGTCAAACCTAGTCTCACTGTGCCTTGGGTTCGAGTCAGACTCGGGCTCGAGCCAATTGACTCGGTCCAGTCAACTAACTGCACCGAACCTCTCTTTAAAAACGCGCGTCCATTCTCAGCCTTTGGATCTAAATCGCACGGCCCACGCGCGTGTAAACATTCGGACCTTCCGGTTGCTTAAATGAATGTCGACCGTTAGATCTCCATCCAACCGCCCGATCTTGCGAAACCTTCGGACCCTCCGGTTGTTGGTTTGAATCAGAGCCGTTGGATTAAGATCCAACGCTCGCTTGTCCCTCTGTTGTAAACCACGTTCGCGACGTGGGGCAATCTGAGCCGTTCATTTCTAATCCTAGGGCTCGTAATCTTTTCGTTGTGTTTTAAAGCTCGGAGGCGTGGCGCTATCTTAGCCGTCCGATTTAAATAGTAGGGCTCTGGAACGCCCGAGCCTTTTTCGCTGGTCATCTTCAACCTCCAGCCGTGCGAGCACAGTAGGGGTGATGGCAGTGTCTTGTCATGCTTCCTACAGCCACCCTAGTCAATAGTGAGGGTCGTGGGAGACACCTTCGGCCATGCCATGCCCTATTGCACGTCTACCATCTTTTATCCTTGTCGGCCGCACCTTGTGCTCTGTGCTTTGCCGCCCGAAAGGCTTGTGGTGCAAACCCTAATGCCTCCAAGGCCTTATAAGCACCAAAATCACTTCCTGGTATTTCTTTAGACCACCATCAAGCTCCATTTACGATGTGGAGCTTAACACCTCAAGAATGGCAAGCTTCCATTGTTGACCCGAAGAGCTCCATTGGTGTTCTTGGTGTTCCAGTAGTTCTCCTTCATGTTTCTTTGCCCTATCCTTATCTCTTTACTATCTTGAACATTTCCCCTCACTTAATTTTGGATTTGATTCTCGTGAATTGTCCAATTTGGGGTTTGTTCAAATTCGGCCGAAATTGGTCATCTTCTTCCTCAGCTCAGGTGAGTGCTATATTTTCTAATTACTTGCTCATGTAGCTTCTGTGGACCTTAATGAAGCTATATTGATGCTTTGGTATCGCTCATTTGGCTCAGGGTGTCATTTTCAATCTTTCTTCTCCGAGTCCGGCGGGCTTCCTCCGTGATCAAGCATCTCTGGCCATCTTTGAAGCTTCCCTTCATCAAGGTAGCTTCTTATTAGTCCTTAGAGGCTCTGGCACCCGCTTCCTTGGACTGCAGCGGAGTTTTTCGCTATTTTCGCACTTAGCAGTAAAAGCTCCCATTTTCATTTTCCGGCTAGCCGGCGTTCTAGTCCCTCACCGCCGGTGAGAATGCCACCACTAGGTTCGTAGTGCTATTGCGATTCCATTTTGGTTCTTGTTCGGCGCCGCCGCGGCCAGTGTCGCCGGCGACGAGCCGTTGTAGCCGCTCGGGTTTTTCCCGGCACAGAACTCCCATTTTTGTCTTTTGATTAGGACACATTAATTACACAGTGATTGCCAATCATTAGTTCGTTAATGGTGTCTTAATCCTTGTCGTTGAGCCACTGTCGTGTGGGCCCAACATCCTTAAATCACCCTCTGGCTCGACTCCGCACTGTTCCGACATCATTAACGCTTAATCATTGATTAATTATTGTGTCGGCATTAATCGTTGTCGGAAAATTACCTCTGGGTCGCTGACTTGTGGGCCGAGGGTCATAATCCAAATCCGAGAGTCATTAGTGTCTATTTAATGATAATCATTAGAAGCATTAATTCTGTCCTAAACCGCCACTCTTAGTCGTTGACATGTGGGCCCAGTGCACTGTGCACGTGGGTTAAACGTTCGCGGTTGTGACTCAAGGTCACTGACATGCGTGCCCCACGTGTCAGCATCTCCCTTTTGAACTTCAATCTTTAGCCACCGTCGATCCCTTGGTCGCGGCCACGATCGTGAGTGCATTCGGACCCTCCGGATGCCTTGATCATTCTCGGCCGCCGATCTTGCGATCAACGGTGGGATCTTGTATGCAATCGGACCTTCCGACCGTTGGTGCGCTCGGACCGTCTATCCGCGATCTGCGGTGAGATTGGCCCAAGCAACCGCACCGTCGGTTGCATACACTCGTGCGCCGTTGGATCGTGATCCAACGGTGGGCTCCGATTAGGTTTCGCGCAGGCGCTGTTTTCGCGCACGTGAGCCGTGGGATTTAGATCAAGGGTGGATAAGTGTCCACGTCTTATTCTATTAGTTGAGTTTGTCTCGTATTTGGTAAGTAGTTAGTTAACAATGAAAATGATATAAAACTTTAGAAACTCGTAGCTAATTCATTTTAAGCGCTTTTAGATAATTCCAATCTGTAATAAATTGTGTTATCACTTAAGTTTATTATAAAAATGGATTTAAGCATGTTCCAGTAGCAGAAAATTTTATAACTAGAAATAACTTGATTTCTGTCATTTTGAATATTCCAGAAATAGATTTAATCTTGAAAAATGCATATCTTTTTCGGTATAAATCCATTTTGTGCAAAATCAATTTTGTTAAATTCATCTATTGGTATACTTTCATATGGAATAAGATTTGAGCATGTTCATAATTCTGTAAAATGACTTGCATTAGATTTACAACTTAGAAAAATCATAAGTAAATGTGTATGACTCCAAATTTAGTAAATCCAACTTTGCTGTTATTAGGATGTTATAATCTACCCACTATAAAAATTTCAGACCTTAGATCATTGTAGAAAATTTCGCCATGAACAGTGCTAATTATTAATTGGGTTGTTGTAAGGCTGAGAAAGAGCATTTTGTCCATATCTTTTGCATGTTTAGTCCAAATTGCACGATTCTTGTTCCTATCACTATCTGAAATCATTCCCTAGCTGTTGTGTAAATTTTATTAGATTTGGATGTGTTTTGCTGTTGAAGTTATTTGGTGTTCTTCGTTCTTATTTGCTTATCGCATTTTCGCGTTAGGTTCCGAAGATAATTTTATTACTGATATTGAGCCACAGCAGCCATCAGATCCTGCACTTCAGCCAGGCAAGCAGATGTAGCATTCATTTGATCATATTGTTCCTACTATTTTCAAATTCTAATATGTTGTTTGCAAATTCTATGTATGCATTGCTATGTTGTTTTAAACTATTGTCGATAGCTGGCCTACTAGATGCATTATCAGTAGGAAATGTTTATTCCTCTACTACTCAAGCCCCTAGGATTACTTGTCGTGATTTTGGGTTATTGGATGAACCCTTGTCACTTAGTAGTTTACGTGTCATTATGCTTAGCCATGCTTAATTATCGGTAGAAATGGCGGTTATCGACTTGTCGATAACCTTGATCACACAAACTATTATAACTCAGTATATTTCAGCCTTGTGCTTTGTCTAAATTGCAAAACTAAACTGAAAATGAAAACAATTTAGACTTGGGCACAATGGTAAGATGGTGTGATCTTTTGGGTGTGAATGAAATGGTGTCCGGTCAATTAAGGACCGAGCTACTTGTTACACCAAACCAAGCATTTGTGCGTGCTAACCACACTAGAGGATATGGGACCTCTCTTAGTGAGTACTTTGGGTGTGTTAATTAATGAGTCGCGTGGTGGGTTGCATATTTGATTATATGCAACATGGACACGTGTGTAGGAGAGGAACACCCACCGAGGCGGTGTATCTTGCTCCACGTATGGGTCCTTGTGATCCATATTTCGTCGGCAGATCACTAAGGATTAACCCCATACGTGTGTCTCTTGATTAGCATATTCCATTGGAAAGGGTTCAGTAGGACTTAGCCGTGCCGCATACCAAAGGAAGTGTGCTTAATAGCTTGGCAAAAAGGCGATCCAAGTGTGGGTACATTGGTACACCCCTGCAGGGATTAAAACTATTCGAATAGCCTTGTCCTAGGTTATGGACACGCTTGGGGAAGTCTTTCAAGAGTTAGACTACAACCTTTTTAAAATTTAAAACTTGATGGTGGTATGAATCAGGGATTCATGCTATGTTGTGGTGGCTTTGGGGAAAGTCACTTCTAGGTGGATACTTGCTACTTATGTTTACTCGTTGTTATTTAAATGATGTTCAATCTATTACAATATTGCAAATGAAACTTGCTTTGTGCGTCCAAAGAACCATATAACCATATTCCTTTGATACAGCTTTCATGTAGCTATGTATAGGCTTGTTACTCGTAAGTCTTGCGAGTACATTTTTGTACTCACCTGCATTGCTTGTGTTGTGCAGAGGATGATAGTGAGTCCGATGGACCTCACTTTTGTGAGTTGTCTTTGTGGCGCTTTAAGGGATTAGCTTGGCGGCCCGGTCGGTTGCCCTGTGGTGTTATGTGGCTAACCGGTCGTCTTTTGGGTTAAGCCATCTTATGGCAACTTTTGCTTCATTGTTACTTAATTGCTATTTATGTCATTTGGCGGTCCTACTGCTCAGTAATAACTTATTTTATGTATGTCTTTTGGTAGACTTGTTATATTCATTTGTATGGAATTGATGCATGCTTTGATATGATGTATGTGTCTTTGCTTGTTCTGGGAGGCACATATTCATCGAGACGCTGGATTATTCTATTTGTGATGCTAGAACCAGAGGAAGGTTAAGTATTACAAGTTTAATAAACCGGGTCTCCACGAGTTTGGTATCGAGCCATCTTGACCGTAGAAACCCCTAGCTTGGTCGTCCCTAGGATATTTTGAAAGACTTACTTTCCAAATAACAAGTGCTTTTCGAAAATCTTAAGTAAGTTCTCATATTTTACTCCTTATCTATCTTAGCTTGCTTATCTCACCTTGTTCGAATGAATTTGAAAGTGAGTTTTCCTCTCACCTTCCTTCAAAAGATAGTTGTTAATCGAGTAGATTGGTTTTGGGTAAATCATGAGAGTTATAACACGAAAGTGTTGGCTGTCTTGTGAAGATTAGGAGCTACTGGAAGCTACAAATTTCGGCCAGAGGCTTGAAAAGAAAATCTGGACAGCAAGCAAGAAAATTTCTGGACAGCTAGCATTTAATTAGTAGAAGGTGCTGAAATGAGAGGTTAAGTCAACTAAAATTTGTGGGAATGAAAGGGGTAAGAAGTGATAGGAGTTAGCTAAGTATCTAACCTTTCTTTAACTAATTCTTCACCCTGTTTCCTAGCTGTTTTCGAACAGAAGTTAATATTCTGAAATTTGTCTTCCTGAAAATTGATTACTCGTTCTTTAATACGAGTTAGTCATAAGAGGAAGATGGTTGTTATCTTTGTGATTTTGCTGCAGTTTTATGTTGTTACTTGAGCTTTTAAAAGATTGTTTTGTCTAGTGGTTAGTTGTTTTCTTTGTCTCCTGTTCCGGAGTTGTGTTTAACCTATTTTTGTGGAACAGGATGGCAAGAACCACCCGCAACAGTCAGCCGGCTGGTTCCGATGAGGAGCTTCCCCCTCCTCCGACCATGAATTTCGGTTAGCAATTTAATGCCATCCGAGTGAGATATGCATCTCATCAACACTCTGTGAGGTCCTCGTTTGTACAAGGTACGTTCAATTAGAGTGTATGATTTGACTTTTCGTGCTATACGATCGGCCTCTACATCATCTTCTGGAATTAGGTCATGCTGAAGATAATTGTAGATCGATGTCATCCAATCTCTACCTTGATCGTGATGGCACCAACCATCATCGACCTGTGGAGCATCCATGTTTGCAGAATCAAGGTGTGCAACCTCCTTGCTAGTGCTGGCCAAATGGGCCGGGCCCGACGGGCCGACCCGGCACGCATTCGTAGGCACGGCGACGAACACGCCCGCCCGAACTGTTCATGGGCGTGCCGCCCGCAAGACGAGACCCGGGCGTGCACGCCGCCACCTCGGCGCGGTGGGCGGCGCCGCAGACGCGCACGAATAGCGTCGGGCCGTGCCGTGCACGACGCCGGCAAGCACGCGGCCGGCAACGCGGCACGCGCGGTGGTGGAGGGTCGAGCCGAGGCGGCGACGGGAGCGCGCGCGCGCGCGCGGGCGGCGCGCGAGAGCGGGGAGGCGGCGACGCCGAGGAGGTGGGGGAGGCGAGGACGAGGAGGGCGGCGCGGGGACCCGACGAGTGACGACCGGACGAGGAGAGGAGGCGGCAGCGGGGCCGCGGACGCGGGGAGGCGAGTCGGCGACGACCATCTAGGGCGGCGGGGAGGTGGGGGAGGTGAGGACTGAGGAGTAGAGGACCGAGGAGGCGCGGGGAGCTGACGACCGGACACGGAGAGGAGGCGGCGGCCGGGGGAGGCGACGACGCCGAGGAGGCGGCGGCCGGTGGAGGCGAGGACGCCGAGAGGAGGCGGGGGCCGGGAGAGGCGAGGACGCCGAGAGGAGGCGGGGGCCGGGGGAGGCGAGGACGCCGAGGTCCGAGGAGGACCGAGGAGGAGGCGGCGGGCCGGCGGCCTCTCGGACGAGGCGACGGCGACGCGGGCGCGGGGCGGGAGAAGAGGCGGGAGGAATGGAAGAAGAAACGAGGTCGGGGTTACAGGCGAGCGGGGCGGCGCGGGCGGCGTGCGGCGGCGGCGCGGCGCGGGTGGTGGGCGTGCCTAGGCACGGCACGGCCCGGCCCGAAAATTCCAGCCGTTTTGAAAATAGCCGGTTTTTTTTACCGTTTTTGACCGTTGTGGTCTTAAAAAATAGCAAAAAAATTCAAAAAATCCCGAAATTTCTTCTATAAATAGCCACCACACCCCCCCTCATTCAGCACACCTCATTCTCCATTCTCTCTTTGCAATTGTGTTGTACAAATTCAAATCCGTGTTGAGCTCATTTGGCAAAATTCAAAAAAATTGTCTCAAAATTTTGAATTTTGAATTTTCAGCCGCAAGTCAGCGAAAGAGGTACAAATACAATACTATTTTTGTAATGCTTTTATTGTTCGTTTTTGTTATGCTAAGATGAGAGTAGTAAAAGTGTTAGTTTCGATTTTGCAGTTTTCATTATGGACAGTCCTTACGACAACTTTGATCTTGGTGAGTACGGACTTTCATCGGAAGAAATTGCGTCCATAGAGGCGGCTGCGGCTACCTCAAACGAACCGGAGGTTTCACCAGAGGAGCATGGTGGAGTTCCGTCATCAGGCTCCACGTCAGCATCAGGCTCAACGGCAACCGGAGCAAAGAGATCAAGGCCGTCTACATCAGGAGTGTGGGAGAATTTCGACAGGACAACCAAGCAAGACGCAGCGGGAAATGAGGTACCATATGCTATTTGTAAAATTTGTCACCATGAATTGTCTGCGAAGTCTGCAGGTGGAACGGGACACTTGCTTAGACATGCTACAAGATGTCGAACCAAGCAAGGATTGGCGATGAGGCAGACGCAGCTGCAATACAACCCCGACGGTACGGTATCTAGCTGGAACTACGATCCTCGTAGCCCGCCAATCTCTCTCGCGTTTAATTTCTTACGAGGATTTACCGCTAGGCTTTGTGAGTCTGCTTCTTTCCAAAATTACATTAAGACTGCGCATAATCCTAGATTTGTCTCCGTTTCTAGACAGACAACAACTAGGGATCTAGTGAAATACTATAATGAACGTTGTAATAAAATAAAAGAACTATTTAGTACGTGCACATTTTCGGTGGCCCTGACGTCGGACATATGGAGTGGTCGGGCTAGGGAGGATTACCTTAGTGTAGTTGCGCATTATGTTAATGACAACTGGGCAATGGAGAAAAGGATTATAGGTTTGAAATTAATTGATGTAGCACACACGGGGGAGAATATTGCGGACTGTACTATGAAAGTCGTGGAGGATTTTGGTCTTACAGACAAAAAATTCGCAATTACTTTAGACAACGCCGCGGCAAACTCGAGGGCTATGGACATTCTTACTCCAGTATTGAGTACATATGTCGATTCCTTCTTGGTACATCAACGATGCGCTTGTCATATTATCAACCTTATAGTCAAATGTGGTTTGAAGAGGTTGAGTCCGTATATTAAAGCTTTTCGCGATGCGATTTTTTTCTTGAATAATTCTAACGTAAGAATAGCACAATATAAGAACTTCTGCAGGGCGATGGGTGTACGTCCAAGAAAGTTCGGTTTGGACATGGAGGTAAGGTGGAACTCCACTTACCTTATGCTTAAGCATCTTTTGCCATACAAGAACACTTTCTTTGTTTTTATTCAAACGCACTATCCTAGCACTGACGGTACTTTGCTATTAACTGAGCAACATTGGTTCACATTCTTGAGAAGATCTTGTCATTTTAGAAATTTTTATGAGGCAATCATTACTTTGTCCATTGTCTACTATCCAACATCTCCTATCATCGTGCATAGTATTTTACTAATTGCTACCCAATTAAAATTGCATGAAAATGACTTAGTTTTACGTGAAATTTGTTGTTGCCGAGAAATCTAAATACCTTAAATATTGGAGACAAATCCCTTACCTATATGCATTTGCATTTCTTTTAGATCCTAGAGCTAAAATTGGTGCATTTGGTCTTGTGATTTGATCTTCTTCTCGATGCTACGGGCTAGACTATACTAACTATTTTACGTGTTCATTCTCGGTTATCGAGGTTTACCAAAGGTATGAAAATAAGTTCCGGAGTCCGCTCAACGACCTCCAGTAGCCCCCACCTCGAGTGGGAAGACAAATATGTGGGTGCGATCTTGGTGCCTCTTCCTCCAGTCCAGTCTTCTTCTTCTACTACACGGCGCACCGCTCGGTCAAGACCCACAAGGAGCGGAGAACTATCCACCTATCCGGACAGCGATACGGTGGATTTCAACTCGAAGACTTCGACATCTTGCGGTGGTGGCAAGCTCATAAGTTAACATATCCGTGTTATCCATACTTGCACGTGATGTGCTAAGCTGCTCTGTCTCTACGGTTTCCTCCGAATCTGCTTTCAGTCTTTCAGGAAGAATATTGGAGGAGAGAAGAACAAGTCTCACAAGTGAGATAGTGGAGATCCTTTTAACTGTGAAGGACTGGGAACAAGCCGATTCACGAACACAACACTCTGTGGAAAATCCAGAGTTGTCGGAGGTGTTCGAAAATTTATACTTAGAAAATGACACCGACACATAGAACAAAGATGTATCATGTATGTACAATTGTAGAGCTACAGGCTGTACTCTTTTTCCTTTGTCAAGGTTTTCTCATTTTGAGTTTTTACTTGACGAAGGTTTTAACGAGGCAGCCAACTGGACATTAATAAATCTCTTTATTACATTTTTAATATAATTATCCTAAATTTTCAATGTTCATGTCCACTTTTGAGTTGCACATATTTTTCTAATTTTTCTGAATTTTTCTGATTTTTTTCATTCTGACGGGCCAAACGGGCTAAACGGGCCACGTTTGGCCCGATGGGCTAACGCGGGCTCGGCGGCCCGCGACGCACGAAATGCACGATGGGCGTGCAGGCCGCCACCGCGCCGTGGGCGCGCAGACGCGGCCGCATTTAAGTAGTACACGCCTAAGCGGGCGTGCCTCGTCGGGCTCGGGCCGTGCCGTGCCGGGCGGCCCGTTTGGCCACCTCTAATCGAGTTTCTCGAGAAAAACTCTGAGCGGGACGAATGTCCTTGTGGAAGCCATCCGGGCCAACTGATCTGCCAGAAAGTTTTTCTTTCTAGGAATGTGTTGATCCAAAACCAAGAAATGCTTTTCAAGTTTCCGCATTTCGCGGATATGATGACATCTTGGTACTAGAGCATTGATACTCTTTTCCTACTTGATTCGCTACTAGTTGACAATCGCTTTACTAGCAATCTGCGAATCCCGAGCTTAACGAGCTCCAAGTCCCGCCAAAAACCTTCGTGATTCGCCACATTGTTAGTAGCAGGAAAGTTTAACTAAATGGCGTACTTGATTTATTCGCCAGTAGGGGAAATCAAGACGACCCCAACCCCTGAGCCATGTAGCATCAAGGAACCGTCGAAGTACATTGTCAACGCATCGTGGTGTTCGTACTCAGGCCCTTGGGTGGGTTCAGGGTTTGTCCATTCGGCAATGAACTCTGCTATTACCTGGGACTTGATTGTTGTTCGTGGGATGAAATGGAGGTCAAACGCCCCAAGATCAACCGCCCATTTTGCTATTCGTCCGGACGACTCTCTGTTTCCTAGGACTTGACCGAGAGGATATCCAGTTGGTACGACCACTTTGTGGGGCCTGAAAATAATGCCTTAGTTTCCTTGAAGCCATAAGGAGACCATAGAGCAGCTTTTGTACCTACGGATATCTTTCTTTTGGTCCATGTAAGACTTCGCTTACGTAATATATCGGTCGTTGAACATGGTCTCGTTCTACGACCAGTACACCACTAACCGTTTGTGGCGTTGCAGCCACGTAAATTAGCAATGTCTCTCCCAATCTTGGAGAAACTAAGATTGGGGGACTCGTAAGGTACTGTTTTAGTTCTTTGAAGGTGATGCTTGCCTCTTAGTCCATTCGAAACTTCCATGTTTCCGGAGAAGCTTAAAGAAAGGTAGTCTTTTTTCGCCTAACCGTGCTATGAAACGACTTAGTGCTACCATACAGCTGGTTAGCTTCTGAACTTCCTTCTTTGTGGTCGGAGCGCGCATCTGATCGATGGCGGCGATTTTCGTTGGGTTTGCTTCGATGCCCCTAGCCGAAACTAGGAATCTGAGAAGCTTTCCCGACGAAACTCCGAACACACATTTCTCTGGATTTAACTTAAGGTTATGACGTCTTAAGTTATTGAAAGTCTCCTGTAGATCTAGAATGTGATCGCCGGTGTTAATGCTCTTTACGACCAGATCATCGACGTAGGCTTCAAGATTCCGACCTACCTGTGGACTAAAGATCTTTTGCTTCAACCTTTGGAACGTTGCACCAGTATTTTTGAGACCAAATGGCATCTTTACATAGCAGAAAGTACCATATGGAGTGATGAAGGAAGTTTTCTCTTCATCTTCTTTACTCATATTAATCTGGTGGTACCCTGAGTAAGCATCTAAAAAACTTAACAACTCACACCCGGAAGTAGAGTCTACAAGTTGATCAATGCGAGGAAGGGGAAAGTCATCCTTCAGACAAGCTTTATTAAGATCTGTAAAGTCAATACACATTCGCCATTTCCCATTGGCTTTTCTAACCATTACAGGATTGGCGAGCCACTCTGGGTGATCGACTTCACGAATGAACCTAGCTTTGAGAAGCTTGTCGATCTCCGACTGGATTGCTTCTTTCCGATCATGTGTGAAACGCCTTAGCTTCTGCTTGACCGGTTTTTTGTTAGGCTGCAAAGCTAGCCTATGCTCGATCACCTCCCTGGGACTCCAGACATATCGGACGCCTGCCAGGCGAATACGTCTTAGTTTGCTCGGAGGAAGGAGACGAGCGACTCTTCCTATTTAGGGTTGAGTCCTGCTCCGACCAGTATCTTGGCACCCTCTGGAGAAGCGCTTTCGTCGAGTTGTGCCTCCTTTATCTGGTCGGAAGGTTTTGGTGTCATCTTTGGTCTCGAGTATTTGACCTGCATGTTAATGGTGTTTGTTCCCCTGGTCGGAAGTTCATCGACCAGTTCTAAACATTTTCGATCGCATGCGTAGGCTATTTTCTGATCGCCTCGAACTGTGATGACACCCTTTGGTCCCGGCATTTTCAAACTCTGATAACCGTAATGCGTGGCTATCAGGAATTTTGCTTAAGCTGAATGACCAAGGATTGCGTTATATGCGGTTTCGAAATTTACCACATCAAATGAAATTTTTTCTGTCCGGAAGTTGTCAGGCTTTCCGAATGTAACCAGTAGGGACAAGTGCCCTATTGGCTTGGCGGTAGATCCAGGAACTATGCCATGGAAGGCATATTTCACAGGCTTTACCCTGGATTTGGGAATCTGCATGTCTTCCAAAGCACTTGCAAATAAAATATTTAGAGAACTACCCCCATCTATCAAGACCCGATTAACCTTGCAGTTATTCATAGTAGGCTCAACGACAATTGGAAACCTACCTGGTCGAGTCGAAGGAACAGGGCAATCTTCTTTGCTGAAGGAGATTATTGTCTCCGACCACCTTGAAGGTTTAACGGCGATCGAAGGTTCGGTAAGGTTGATTTCTCACTCCATGGCTTTCTGGTGACGTCTGGACTCGTACGAAGATGATCCACCGAAGATCATATCGATAGTGTGCTGAGGTTCTTGGTACTCTATTTCTTCGTCACCATCTTTGTCCCTCTTGGAGCTTGTTTCCCCGAGCTCTTGTATCGACGGGAGTGGACCTTTACCTGCATAATAATTTTCCAACTTCTTTTGCCAAACACGACAATTGCGCAAGTCATGTCATGTTTGCTGGTGGAGGGGACACCACTTCTTATTTTTCTTGTAATCATTGGCTGGGGCCTTGGTGTAATAGCCCCAAAATTAGGGTTTGTATTTTAAATGTATAAAAGTATTAAAAATTTAAAGACTTTTGTTGTATCTCTTGGTCATGCTCTTGGTTTTCTAAAATTTGTGCACAATTTTAAACTTTTGATGTTTTGTATTGAAGTTGCGCTGGAAATTTCAAACCTTTTAAACTTAAATTCCATTTCTATTTGAATTCCAGAAAAATGTGTGAATAAAAGTTTCCAAAAATAATTTAATCAAATACTAGATTATTTATCTTGAATTATCACTATTTTTACCAAATTTTTTTTGAAGTAATTTTTACTCCACCAAAATTCAAATCAAACCTCAAATTCAGAATTGAAAACAATTTAATTCTAACAAATTTTAATGTACAAAGTGTTTGAAATTATTTTTCCTAAGTCCCTTGTGAACCTCAGAGTGCCCACAAAAATTTCCAGAATTTTTGGAATTTTATTTCTATTTCAAACTGCCTGGTCAAACTCAGTTGCTTTCGGTCAAAACTTAAATTCAAAACCTAACCCGAGCCCTAGCACTGTTCCTCCGACCGGACCCGAGTCAAACCCCGACCGGACGTTTCGCTTCTGGCTTGACCGAACCCGCTCGCGCCGAGTCGCCCTCCCTCTCACTTACCGGTGGGCCCCGCTCGTCAGGTGCCTCTCTCCACGCGGCACGCACGCACACGCTACCGCGCGCTCTCGCCTCGGCCTTGCGCTACGCCACCGCCTCGCCGCTTGCATGCCCCGCCCTCGCCGGCCACCTTGCTTCCTTCGCCCCTTTACCTACAAGTAGGGAGTCCCGAGCTCGGTCTACCGCTGCTGCCACCTCCCTTCCATTTTCATATCTCCTGGAGCTCCAAAACAAATGAAGCCCCGAATGCCATTTTGCCGGCCGCGCCACCTCCTACCCCTCCGGCCACACCAATGAGCTCCAACCTCGGCCAACCGCGTCATGCCGCGTCCCACATCACCAGGAGCCGAACCCCTCAATCAATTTCGGTTTTAGTCCACTAAGGAGCTGCGCATGGACCTTCTTCTCCAACCACGACCGAATCGCCTCCGCCGCCGCCATTGATTCGAGAGCTCGGCTCAATTCCCTTCTCCGTGAGCATCCCGACCTCACCCTACTCGCCCCATCACTCAATCGTGCCTCTTTCTCTCGGGGATCCCTCCACGGTGATCACCGCGCCACCGTCGGCTCGTCGTCGCCAAAGATGTTTCGGTCACTCATCGTCATCGCGACCACCCGGTGAGTTCCTTGAGTCTCATCGGTGCTCGTGCTCGCGCTAACTCCCTCCCCTTACTCTCGGCGCCATCGCCTCGTCACCTCCACGGCGGCCGCGAGCCGCGCCGCGCCGCCATTGCCGCTCAAGCCGCTGCACCGCCACCTCTAGCTTCCATTCACTCCGAGCAACCCATTTTGGTCATCGCCACCACCCCGCACCACTCCCTCGCCGGCGACCACCTCACCCCAATTCCCGGCGAGCCCTCCCCGTCTGTCTCTCTGCTCTCTCTCACTCTCTCTATGACAAGGGGGCCCACTCCTTCAGATTAATCTTCAACGCTAATCAACCTTATGATTGTCCATTAGTTCCCTCTAATGAACTAACAAATGTGAAGTTGAGTTGAAAGAAGTTTAGAATTGTGTTCTCTCAAACTGCTTCATCATTATTGTCGATAGAAGATGAAAATCCTTTGTGGGGTAGTGGGTGCACTTGCATTTAGATTATGTTAGTGCTTTGTAAATCCCTTATGAAGCGATGTTTAGCAAGAGATTATTTTCATTAGTGACTCTAGATTGCAAAGCTCTTGTTGGCATAGATGGTCAAAGAAGCTTTAGATGATCAATGTGTTTTGTTAGTAAACTCTTGATTTGCTATTACTGATGTAGTAAGGCTTGGGGTAGTAGCATGCTAAAATTTGTTAACCTTATAATATTATGGTGTGGTGCTTAGAAGTGTAATAGCTGAATCTTTTCAAGCCCAAACCTATTTGGAAAATTGCTTAGTATCTATTAGTTGGATAATTAGTTAGTCGGTGTTTCCATAGCAATTTGTAGGTCCATATGAACTTATAGCATAATGGTTGCATAGAATAGCTAGTTAATTAAAATGGGGTAAATTGTCGCTTGGTTCATAGATGTGTACACAATCACCGTCAAAGTCCATCGAAAGAATAAAATATATAGAAGATTGATTTTTGACTATATGTTTATCATGGAAATAAGTGAGTTTGGAAAGATCACCATAAGAAATCCTATATAATTTAAATAATCTCCGACTCTGCTAAGTTATTGTTCCTAAATTCATAATCTATCTTACGTGTTATTGATTGTTGATTGTTGTTGGCGTTACGTGTTTATTCGTTGTTTTTCGCTTTGGCGCTTTTACCGTTAGATGACGTTGATATCGAGTGATCCTCTGTAGCAAGTCGAGTATCTCAAATAAAGCAAAGGCAAGCGCTTTGATCATATCCATTCATTCCCATTATTTTCAAGTCTAATATTTTGTTTAACTTGTATGTATGCATGCTTTTGTGTCAAAGTAATTTTGTCGATTAGAGGTAGTTAATCCCATTGCATTGTTGCCCCTGAAAATTGTTCACCCCTGCCACTAACTTAGGAATATTATTCTCACTGGTGAATTAGAGCCCGGTGAATGATTTAGGGCCTTTTATTTGTATTTACGATATAATGCTTAGCCATGCTTAGATACCGGTAGAATTGGGCGGTTATCGACTTAGTCGATAACTTTGATCACACAAAAATTATTATATAACTTTATGATTCAGCACTTTTGCTATGTTTAATTGTGAAAACTAAAAACCAAAAACAAAATGATTTCGACGCGGGCACAATGGTAAGATGGTGTGATTCTTGGGTGTGGCTGGAATGGTGCCCGGGTCAATTAAGGACCGAACATCTTGTGAGTGAATTTTTATCCAGCATTTCGCGTATAACCACACTAGAGTATATGGGACCTCTCTTGACCTAGTACTTTGGCGTGTATTGGCTCCGGTCGCAGGAGGTCGCAGGAGGGATGGAGGTGGGAGCATGGTAGTTGTCCAAAAGCTTTATCTGAGTGGGTAGTTGTCTTTTCGGCTTTACCATGTAAGCGTATGGATTTCTATCCATACGAGCGGCTCGTAGTTAATACACAATATTGGAAAAAGTCTCGTAGGACTTAGTCAGTGCAAAGATACCTTCTAAGTGTGCTTTGGCTTAAAGCGATGCGAAGTGTGGAGTGCAGTGGTACACCATTGCAGGTTAAAACTATTCGAATAGCCTCGTCTAGGTGATGGACACGCTTGGGTAAGCTTTTCAAGAGTTAGACTACAACATTTTAATTAAAACTTGATGGGTTGGTATGAGCAGGCGTTCATACTATTGTTGTGATGGCCATTGGGTTGGTCATCTCGGGATGTCTTTTGTTACTACTTCTTCATATCATTGTTATTTCGCAAATAAAATTTGAATTGATAAACCGCCTTCAAACTATTACATTATTGCAAAAGAAAACTTGCTTTCTGCTAAAAGTAAGTCCAGAGCCCCCTCCACTTAAATAAAGCTTGCATGTAGTTAAATTATAGTTCTGTTACCCTTACACGTCAGTCTTGCGGGTACAAAGACAATTTTTGTACTCAGTTGCTTTGCTTAATGTTTTTGTTGCAGAGGAAGAAGGTGAGCCCCAAGGGCTTCCCTTTTGTGAGATGTGCTGCGGGTTTGACGACTAGCTTGGTGGCCCGGTTGGTTGCCTTGTGGGTAAAGGCACACTAATTGGCTATTTTATTTATCGCCATCTTATGGCTTTTGCTTCCGCTGTGTAGTTTGTTATTTATCTTGTAAGTTCTTTTTGTTGTATAATTGTAGTTTTATTATTGTATCCTCTCGTGTATGGAATTGATGCATAATTTTGTAACGGGGTGTGTATACTGCATTTCTGGGAAGTATACATATCCTGAGGCTTGGTTTATTTGAATTGTGATGCTAGGGTCAATGGAAGGCTAAGCATTACAAGTCGAATAAACCGGGGTCCTCACAAAGTTGGTATCAGAGCTGTGCTGACCGTAGAAACCCCTAGCTTGGTCGTCATTAGGATATTTTGAAAAACTTATTTTCAAAATGTCAAATGGTTTGTGAAAATTTAAGTAAGTTCTCAGATTTTTCTCCTTACCTATCTTAGCCTGCTCACCTTGCCTTATTCTTGTTGAGTTTTCGAAAAGGTTGTTCCCCTCTCTTCTCCTTTCAAAGTTAGTTGGGTATCGGTTAAATTCGGTTTGGGGAATAATGCGATTTGAAAATATGAAGTGTTAGTTGTTATTTAGTGAAGATTTGAAGCATTCGGAGTTGAAGCACTCATCTCGGAGCTCGGATACAAAATCTGGACAGCAAGCACAAGTTTCGGACTACGAGCATTTAGTTCGTCGTTAGGATTAAAAGTGAGATGGTAAATCAACTAAAATTCATGGGATTAAAAGGGTAAGATGTGATATTAGATGGCTAGCGCCCAATCCACCCTTATATGGTTTTTGCCATGCCTTTTAGATGCGTTAGAACTTGAGTTGCGTTCTAAAATTTTATCATCCTAAACGATTGCTCGTTCATTCAATACGAGTTAGTTGTACCGGGAAGCAAATCTTTTGTTTTGTGGTTTTGCGCTGGTCTTATGCTTTCATACAAACATTTGAAGTTCATTTCTTGTTATGTGTTTGTAATCGGGTTAGGGTAATGTCAATTTCTCCTAGACGATGCCTTATAGTGATATTAGGAGTAAATTAGGGTTTACTCTTAGAATATGTACATCGTAATGATATTACTTAGCATATAGACGCTAGATTTTGCAACCACTTGCTCTCTTTGTTCCAAATAGTTGCACATCGCCTACGGACGGCATGTATAGCAACTATGTCGGAACCTTTTGGAATAGTTAGTACATGCTAGAATTAAATTGCATACCCATTGCCATTCCCTCACCTTATGCCCATTCCTTCCTCAACTTATCTTATATGCACCGAAATGTTTAAGGGGGTAGAAGATACCTCGAAATACTCGTTAGGCATCTTGATTCTTATCCTTTGATCATGCATATAGTTTCCCAATTAACTCAAGCATGTCATGTTACTCAAGCTGCATCAAACAAGAAGCATGGTTAGCAGTTCTTCTTAGTGATCAAAAGCATGAAAATGACTAATATGTAAAGGTACAAATTAAAATTATCCTTGATTAGGCTTTGTCTTAAAATTGTTAACCAACTTAGAAGTTTGACAACTTGCTGTGCTCACCTTAACAGAAATGAAATTATTATGTCACATTGATAGGAGCATGTAAGCATGCATGTAAGCATTTGCATTTCGTTAGAAGCATATAAGCATGCATATGAGCATTTACACTCTCATTAACCGAAATTTAAAACTTGCCTTAGGACTAATTTGCAGACATGCATCCCCTCGTGCATTCATCCTGTGCATTTCCTATCCCAGCCAAGCAAATAGAACTAGAGAGGTGAGGTTAAGTGAGACCACCTTAAAACCTTGCTTGACTTCTCTTTTACAGACCGAACCTTGGTATTGATACGATTATCACCTAACCAGCTCTTTCCGTCCTATCGATCGATGCCCTTTTCGGTCAATCGAGTGGAGCGAGTCCTTCGTACTACCGTAAGACGACGTGAAACATGATGTCAAATTATCTCCGAATCAAGAAAGGAAAGGTTAAACAAAGCAATGGAAAGGAAAATATGTCAGCAACGCCAGGATACTGCGTCATGATCTTCTAGCACTATCTCTGAAGGAAATCAAGACAACAGATGGTGCATTTCGTTTAGAGTTGAAAAAGAACCACTTAGGAAACACTTATTAAAGGGGCATTAGAAATCCTTTAACAAAGCTTCCCACTTAGGACCTAAAACTTCAAGAACCTCTCGGATTCGAAGTTGAGTTCGACTCACGTCGAAATCCGAGAAGTGACACCGTGACCAAACCCACCTAGGTTGCCCCACCTTTCGTTCCGACTTAGAACTCACCTAATCTCGGGGCGAGATTGTTAAGGGGGTAGATTTGTAATAGCCCCAAAATTAGGGTTTGTATTTTAAATGTATAAAAGTATTAAAATTTTAAAGACTTTTGTTGTATCTCTTGGTCATGCTCTTGGTTTTCTAAAATTTGTGCACAATTTTAAACTTTTGATGTTTTGTATTGAAGTTATACTGAAATTTCAAACCTTTTAAACTTAAATTCCATTTCTATTTGAATTCAGAAAAATGTGTGAATAAAAGTTTCCAAAATAATTTAATCAAATACTAGATTATTTATCTTGAATTATCACTATTTTTACCAAATTTTTTTGAAGTAATTTTACTCCACCAAAATTCAAATCAAACCTCAAATTCAGAATTGAAAACAATTTAATTCTAACAAATTTTAATGTACAAAGTGTTTGAAATTATTTTTCCTAAGTCCCTTGTGAACCTCAGAGTGCCCACAAAAATTTCAAATTTTGGAATTTTATTTCTATTTCAAACTGCTGGTCAAACTCGCTTGCTTTGGTCAAAACTTAAATTCAAAACCTAACCCGAGCCCTAGCATCGTTCCTCCGACGGACCGAGTCAAACCCCGACCGGACGTTTAGCCGCTTGACAGAACCGCTCGCGCCGAAGTCGCCTCCTCTCACTTACGGTGGGCCCGCTCGTCAGTGCCTCTCTCCACGCGCGACACGCATCGCGCCCTACTCGCCGCAAGGCTCCGCTGAAGCGCCACCGCCACCGCCTCGCACATGCCCCCGCCCTCGCCGCCACCTTGCTTCCTTCGCCTTTACCTACAAGTAGGGAGTCCCGAGCTCGGTCTCACCTGCTGCCACCTCCCTTCCATTTTCATATCTCCGGAGCTCCAAAACAAATGAAGCCCGAATGCCATTTTGCCGGCGCGCCACCTCCTACCCCTCCGGCCACACCAATGAGCTCCAACCTCGGCCAACCGCGTGCATGCGCGTCCCACATCACCGGGCCGAACCCTCAATCAATTTCGGTTTTAGTCCACTAAGGAGCTGCGCATGGACCTTCTTCTCCAACCACGACCGAATCCGCCTCCACCGTCGCGCCATTGATTCGAGAGCTCCACTCAATTCCCTTCTCCGTGAGCATCCCCGACCTCACCCTACTCGCCCCATCACTCAATCGTGCCTCTTTCTCTCCAGGGATCCCTCCACGGTGATCACCCGCGCCACCGTCGGCTCGTCGTCGCCAGCATGTTTCGGTCACTCATCGTCATCGGCGACCACCCCGGTGAGTTCCTTGAGTCTCACTGGTGCTCGTGCTCGCGCTAACTCCCTCCCCTACTCTCGCGCCATCGCCTCGTCACCTCCACGGCCGGCCGCCGCGAGCTGTCGCCGCGTCGCCACATTGCCGCTCAAGCCGCACCACTGCCACCTCTAGCTTCCATTCACTCCGGGCAACCCATTTTGGTCATCGCCACCACCCCCGCACCACTCCCCTCGCCGGCGACCACCTCAGCCCCAATTCGGCCAGAGCCCTCCCCTGTCTGTCTCTCTGCTCTCTCTTTCACTCTCTATGTCTTCAACTGCTAATCAACCTTATGATTGTCCATTAGTTCCCTCTAATGAACTAACAAATGTGAAGTTGAGTTGAAAGAAGTTTAGAATTGTGTTCTCTGAAACTGTTCACTGTTATTGTCAGTAAGATGAAAATCCTTTGTGGGGTAGTGGGGTGCACTTGCATTTAGATTATGTTAGTGCTTTGTAAATCCCTTAAGAAGCGATGTTTAGCAAGAGATTATTTTCATTAGTGACTCTAGATTGCAAAGCTCTTGTTGGCATAGATGGTCAAAGAAGCTTTAGATGATCAATGTGTTTTGTTAGTAAACTCTTGATTTGCTATTACAGTGTAGTAAGGCTTGGGGTAGTAGCATGCTAAAATTTGTTAACCTTATAATATTATGGTGTGGTGCTTAGAAGTGTAATAGCTGAATCTTTTTCAAGCCCAAACCTATTTGGAAAATTGCTTAGTATCTATTAGTTGGATAATTAGTTAGTCAGTGTTTCCATAGCAATTTGTAGGTCCATATGAACTTATAGCATAATGGTTGCATAGAATAGCTAGTTAATTAAAATGGGGTAAATTGCTGCTTGGTTCATAGATGTGTACACAATCACCGTCAAAGTCTGTCGAAAGAATAAAATATATAGAAGATTGATTTTTGACTATATGTTTATCATGGAAATAAGTGAGTTTGGAAAGATCACCATAAGAAATCCTATATAATTTAAATAATCTCGAATCTGCTAAGTTATTGTTCCTAAATTCATAATCTATCTTACGTGTTATTGATTGTTGATTGTTGTTGGCGTTACGTGTTTATTCGTTGTTTTTCGCTTTGGCGCTTTTTACCGTTAGATGACGTTGATATCGAGAGTGATCCTCTGCGAGCAAGTCGAGTATCTCAAATAAAGCAAAGGCAAGCGGTTTGATCATATCCAGCTCATTCCCATTATTTTCAAGTCTAATATTTTGTTTAACTTGTATGTATGCATGCTTTTGTGTCAAAGTAATTTTGTCGATTAGAGGTAGTTAATCCCATTGCATTGTTGCCTGAAAATTGTTCACCCTGCCACTAACTTAGGAATATTATTCTCATTTGGTGAATTAGAGCCCGTGAATGATTTAGGCCTTTTATTTGTATTTACGATATGATGCTTAGCCATACTTAGATACCGGTAGAATTGGCGGTTATCGACTTAGTCGATAACTTTGATCACACAAAATTATTATATAACTTTATGATTCAAAGACTTTTGCTATGTTTAATTGTGAAAACTAAAACCAAAAACAAAATGATTTCGACGCGGCACAATGGTAAGATGGTGTGATTCTTGGGTGTGACAGGAATGGTGCCCGGGTCAATTAAGGACCGAACATCTTGTGAGTGAATTTTTATCCAGGCATTTCGGCGTGCTCACCACACTAGAGTATATGGGACCTCTCTTGACCTAGTACTTTGGCGTGTATTGGCTCCGGGTCGCAGGAGGTCGCAGGAGGGATGGAGGTGGGAGCATGGTAGTTGTCCGAAAAGCTTTATCCTGAGTGGGTAGTTGTCTTTTCGGCTTTACCATGTAAGCGTATGGATTTCTATCCATACGAGCGGCTCGTAGTTAATACACAATATTGGAAAAAGTCTCGTAGGACTTAGCTGTGCCAGCATACCTTCGGAAGTGTGCTTTGGCTTAAAGGCGGTCTGAAGTGTGGGTACAGTGGTACACCATTGCAGGGTTAAAAACTATTCGAATAGCCTCGTCCTAGGTGATGGACACGCTTGGGTAAGCTTTTCAAGAGTTAGACTACAACATTTTAATTAAAACTTGATGGGTTGGTATGAACGGGCGTTCATACTATTGTTGTGATGGCCATTGGGTTGGTCATCTCCAGGATGTCTTTTTGTTACTACTTCTCATATTTATTATTTCGCAAATAAAATTTGAATTGATAAACCGCCTTCAAACTATTACATTATTGCAAAAGAAAACTTGCTTTCTGCTAAAAGTAAGTCGAGCCCCTCCACTTAAATAAAGCTTGCATGTAGTTAAATTATAGTTCTCATTACCCTTACACGTCGGTCTTGCGGGTACAAAGACAATTTTGTACTCATTGCTTTGCTTAATGTTTTGTTGCAGAGGAAGAAGGTGAGCCCCAAGGGCTTCCCTTTGTGAGATGTGTCATGGGTTTGACGACTAGCTTGGCGGCCCGGTTGGTTGCCTTGTGGGTAAAGGCACACTAATTGGCTATTTTATTTATCGCCATCTTATGGCTTTTGCTTCCGCTGTGTAGTTTGTTATTTATCTTGTAAGTTCTTTTTGTTGTATAATTGTAGTTTTATTATTGTATCCTCTCGTGTATGGAATTGATGCATAATTTTGTAACGGGGTGTGTATACTGCATTTCTGGGAAGTATACATATCCTGAGGCTTGGTTTATTTGAATTGTGATGCTAGGGTCAATGGAAGGCTAAGCATTACAAGTCGAATAAACCGGGGTCCTCACACTTGGCTTTGCCATGACCAGAATAATCCTTTCTTCCCTTGGTAAATTTTTCAGGAACAGCAAGAACCTCCTTATCGTTGGTTCTGCAATGCTTCTTTTTCTTGAGAGTCTTTTTTTGCTTTTTTTCTGTCCTATCTAAGCCAAGTTGGGGAATTTTATCTTTTCGATCAATGGCCTTGTTCCACTCAACCGCTTCACTGGCCGTTGTGTACTTGTCAACCATGTCGAAGAGCTCGATGGTTGTTCGTGGGGGATGTATAGCTAAATCCTCCGTAAACCTTCGATTTCTCAATCCCGCTTTGAAGGCTTGGATAACAGAAGATTCTGCAACCTCGGGTATTGAGTTACGAACCTGGCTAAATCTTTTGATGTACTGTCGGAGAGTCTCGTTAGATTTTTGTCGTATTCTATGGAGATCGTCTTCCTTTCCAGGACGATCATACTTAACCTGAAAATTTGCAATCAAAAGGTCGCGGAGTTGCTCCCAAGTATACATGGACCCGACCGGTAGGTTAAGCAACCACGATCGGGCTGATCCTTCTAATACCGTAGGAAGATAGTTTACTATTATATTTTCATCACCACCAGCGGCTCTAATAGCGGTGGTATATATCTGGAGAAATTCCAAAGGATTTTGTGTCCCATTGAATTTATCCAGATTGGCCGGTCAGAACCTATTTGGCCAACGCACAGCCTGGAGCCCTGCTGAGAAGGCTCGACAACCTGTGATAGTTTTGTGGCGCCTTCTTTGAAAAGGTGCCGGATTATAATCGGTTGGAGACCGGTTTCTAAGATTAGATTGTCGGTGCTCTGGTGTTCCGATTCGGTCGTGGACGTTATTAGAACGCCTCCGACCACTTGCCTGGTTTAGGCGATGTCGAAGATCACCAGGTCCAAGCGATTGCTCCTCTCGACGAAGTGAAGGTGAGGATTCTTGGAATAGTCTTCTGCCCTCGTGACTTGTTGGTCGGAATCGTCGAGGTGGTCGTGGTATCAGCTGATCCTCAACATGACCATGCTGGCCCCTGCTTCGGGAAGAATGCTGAGACGAAGTCATGGTCTAACTTTGTAGATGCCTTCGTTCCCGATACGCTTCTGTGCGTTGCATCGTCTGTTGGATGATCTCTGATACTTGACCTACAAGTTGGACAAAACCTGGAGTCTCTGCCAAAGCAGGGTCAGAAGTATTTAACATATCCCTAACTCGCTGCAAGTTTTGTATTGTTACCGAAAGTCTTGGAGGGTTTCTGCCAGAAGAAAGTGTCTGATGGCTTGAACCCCCCAATCTCCTGGTCGGTCTTGCCTGGTTCCTTACATTGGTTTGGGCAGGATCAGGCGAATTAACTGATGGACGTCCACCAGTTTTGTTACCTCCGGTATTTGGTGCTTGACCGCCCGTACCATCTCCATTATTATGTGGTGGCGAGGCAACATATGGAGGACCGTACACAGCATTTTGATCTGTATCTCCGATCGCATTGACCTCGTGTTTCCAGCAGTGATCCTCCGATGAGCTTCCGTCGTAATCGATGGAGAGCATTTCAGAGCTTCTGTGAGAAGCTTCCACGATGGAGATTTGTCGGTGATCAGCACCTCCTGAGGTTTCCGTAAAGGTCTCAACCTCATCCGGCGAATTGTCGATCGAATGCTGAGTCTTATCATCCCCACTTGGTTTATGACCAGTGGAGGTTTCATTGACATCGTCACCAGGTGTCGGTTGGCTCCTGGAATTGCTAGAAGTCGTTGGTGAGTACCTTTCTTGCCGGTCGAAAAGGCCGGGCTTGTTGAGGCTTTTGGGTGTTCTGAATTGGTCGGAAGCACTTCCTCTGAAACCGCCACTGATCGTAGCGGTGTATCCTCATCCATCCGGTCGACCTCGCTGATTTCTGCGATGGGCGAACCGGCGGAGGAGAAGGATGATGAAGAGATTCCGTTTTCCTCCATGGCGCGCATGCATGCGTCCATATCGAGGTTGGCGTAGTTCGCCAAGTCGAACCAGTTTTCTTCATCCCAACTTCCCGCCATAACCGCATGAACGATCATAAACGGGGAATGGACAAAGATTTGATGAGCAGAGTGAATTCTTCCAAGATTCCTCGCCGCGTTCCCCACGGACGGCGCCAGCTATCGACGATCAAGACGTCGATCTTACGAAAAGAAAAGGAGAGAGTGACGTAGGAAATCTAGGGTAATAATGGGACTGCTCTTTATTAGTATGAACTGGGTTTTACAGGGGATGCCTCCTGACTAGGTGATGAACTACTCCTGTATACACTGAGAACACTACTTGTTTCTTTACAATGTTAGACTTAAAACACGGATCTAAGGCTTGTGCTTCAGTCCGATGGCCCTCTCCCCGCTCTGTCCATGCTCTATCTTTAAATAGCTCTTGAAGATGTGGCAGTTACTTCTGGAGAAGACGTCTGATGTGAAGCGTCACGACTGGTCGGAGTCGGATGACGGTTGATGGAAAGCCAACCGTTCGACGGTTGTATGTCTATGAGACATATAACCGCATGGTGGTTATTCATCAGTGCTTCTGGATAAGAGACGTCATATGGTATGGAAGATGCACGTGTTCCATTCATCACATGGTAGAGAATATACCTAGGATCAGTTCCAAGTATCAGTTCATACTTTTTACGAGCAGTTCTTCTGGTCGGGAGCTTGGCTTAGGCCTTTGTCCGATCAGGGTACCCATTATGTAACCTCTGGAATCTCTACGACTAGTGAAGTCGTGCACCTCAGGGGTTATGTATTAAAAATAATACATAGAGGTTTTAATCCTCGTCAGTCTCTTCTAAGGGAAACTTAGGCGGCACAATTATCTTGTGTGCCTAAAAATAATGCTCTAGTTTTCACAAAGACATGAGGAGGACATATAGAAGGTTTGGGACCTGAGGGTAGCGCTCCTTAGGCCCGTGCAAAACTTGATTTACGTAGTAAACTGGTCATTGGACGTTTTCACGTTCAGCAGCCAGTACTACGCTCGCTGCCTGTTGCATGGTAGCTAGATATATTAAGAGCATGGCAGCTAGATATATTAAGAGTGTCTCTTCTGGTTTCGAAGAAACCATAACATAAGCACTCGTAAGATACCTCTTGACATCCTCGAAGGCATTGTTTGCCTCTTTTGACCATTTGAAGCCCTCATGTTTCTATAGAAGTTTAAAGAAATGTAGTCCTTTTTTTCCAGTTGTGCGATGAAATGACTTAAAGCCACCATATGTCCTGTGAGTTTCTGGACTTTTTTCCCCGTGGTCGGAGGGCACATTTGTTCAATGGCCTTTATCTTTTTAGGATTTGCTACAATTCCTCATGCAGAGACAAGGAATCCAAGCAATTTTCCTTAAGAGACTCCAAACATACACTCTGGGTTTATTTCACAACCAGCAGTAGAATCAACTAATTGATCAATACGAGGAAGAGGAAAATTACATTTTAGACAAGCTTTATTGAGATCAGTAAAGTATACACACATACGCCACTTACCATTAGACTTTCTAACCATTACAGGGTTAGCCAACCACTCTGGTTGACCTCTCTTATAAAGCATGCTTTAAGCAAATTGTTCAATTCTGATATGATAGCATCTTGTCGATCAGGTACAAATCTCTGTAAATTTTGTTTTACGAGTTTTTTATCAGGCCATAGGGCTGGCCTATGCTCAATCACCTCTGTAGGGACTCCGGCCATATCGGATACTTGCCACGTGAAGACATCTGTGTTAGCTCGGAGAAAGGTGACAAAGGCATCTTTCTATTTAGGGTCAGACGTAACCCCAATATGAACAGTCTTTGAAGACTCCTTTGGATTCAGTAGGACATTTTTTACTTCGTCGTTTGGCTTTGGTGCAGCTTTAGGCTTTGATAGCTTGGTCAAAGGCTGACCCTTGCTTGCTTCTTAAGTTGGTATCTGACCAACCATCTTGAGGGATTTTTGATCGCACGTAAGCGCCATCTTTTTATCACAGCGAACTGTGACCACTCCTTTGGGACCTGGTATCTTAAGACATTGATAACCATAATGAGCAGCCATTGGAAATCACGCCAAAGTCGGTCGCCCGAGTATGGTAATGTATGCCATGTCGAAATCGACCACATCAAAAGAGATTTTTTCTGTCCGGAAATTGCTCGAAGAACCAAACGTGATAGGAAATGAAACTTGGCTAATGGGTTTGGCCGAAGACCCCAGTACGATCTCATGAAATGAGTATCATACAGGCTTTACCTTGGTCCTGGGTACTTGCATCTCGTCCAGGGCACTCGTAAACAATATATTTAATGAACTGCCACCATCAACTAACACTCGATTTACTCGATAGTTGTTGATGGTGGGCTCAACCATGATCAAAAATCAACCTGGTCGAGTTGAAGGGATCGAACAATTGTCCTTCTCAAAAGAGATGGTGACTTCTGATTACTTCGGTAATTTATTGACAAGAGGAGGGTCAATGGAGTTTATCTCACATTCGACAGCCTTGAGCTATCGTTTTGGCTCATACACCGGAGATCCTCCATAAATATGGTCTATGGTGTGATTTGGATCCTAGAATGGCATCTCCTCATCATCGTCTAACTACTTTCGACCGCTTGATTGCCCTACCTACTCAAGCGTAGGAAGAGGTCCTTTGCAGAAATTGTGGTCATCAAGCTTTCGTTGGAAAACTCGACAATTGCAAAGATCGTATCCTTCCTTTTTATGGAAATGACACAACCTAGGCTTGTCATTCTTCCATTCGGGGTGTTTACCCATACTCTGGTCAGAGTACGGCTTGGAGCCTTGAGGCTCTTTATCACTTACAGCCAAGACTTCCTTGGAGCTATTGACTTGAGGCTTTTGACCTTTAGTCTTGCTCTTGGACTTCTTGGCCTTCTTCTTACTACTTTCGCCTGCTTCTTGAGGATCTTTATCATCCCGATCGATGGTTCTGTTCCACTCGATAGCTTTCGCAACAGTTGTATATCGGCCGGCCATCTCAAAAAGCTCAACAACAGTGGCCAGTGGATTTAACGTGATGTCCTCTATGATTCTCCTACTGCTGACTCCCTGCTTAAATGCTCTGATAACAAAAGAGTCAGAAACCTTGGGTATGGAATTTTGAACCTGACTGAAACGTCTGATGAACTGACTCAAAGTTTCAAGGGCATTTTATCTCATTCTGTGCTGGTCATCCTCCTTTCTAGGGCGATGGTAGGTATCCTGGAAATCAGCTAGTAGCAGATTGCAAAGGTGTTGCCACGAATAGATCGACTCCTATGGTTGATTCAATAACCACGACCGAGCAGATCCTTCGAGCATGGTAGGAAGGTAATTTACCATGATGTGCTCTCCTCCTCCTACTGCCTGAACAGCGATCATATAAATCTAAAGAAATTCAATGGGATTCTGCCACTCATCAAACTTCTCCATGTTCACTGGTCGAAACCACAGCGACCAGCAAACTGCTCGAAGGTCAGGCGAAAATGCCCAACATCCGATAATAATACCATGACGCCTTCTTTGTGGAAAAGAAGGCTTGATATCACTAGGCGATGTACGCGATAATAACCAGGCTTGATACCTAACCTATGACAGGTCTCAGTTCTACGAGGGTAATGTGAGGACCCGGAATATTTAACTAGTAACACTTAACCTCCAAATGGTTCTAGCATCACTAATTAAACATTCTAAGCCTCGATGGACATATGCTTCCTGAGTGCAGATATGCACATCATCACAAAATTACACATCATTTCCATACACATACAACACTAAGTTCAACAACGACATACATAAAGTAAAGTTATTACAAAAGAACCGACCGGCCAAATAGAACAATATACAAGAATGACAGCGGAAGCAAAAGGTGCCATAAGATGGCTAGGACAAAAGTCGACCGGTTAGCCACATAACCCACAAGGCAACCGACCGGGCCGCCAAGCTAGTCGCCCCGCAAGCTACCATAACACAGCTCACAAAAGTGAGGCCCTTCAAGCTCGCCTTCTTCCTCTGCAACAATTATATTTAAGCAAGATAACTGAGTACACAAAGGTACTCGCAAGACTGACGTGTGGAATAGCAGACCTGTTCATAAACTACATGCAAGCTTATTTAGGTGGAGGTTGTATGTCTCATTTTGCATAAAGCCAACTTTATTTGCAATAATGTAATACATTTGAAAGCAAGTTTACAAATAAATTTTAATGTTGAAGGTAACAGCGAAAAAAATGATAAATACAAGTAACCACCTAGAAGTGACTATTCCAATAGCCACCACAACATAGCACGAATCCCAGATTCGTACCACCCATCAAGTTTTAATTAAAAGGTTGTAGTCTAACTCTTGAAAGACCTTGCCAAGCGTGTCCATAACCTAGGACGAGGCTATTCGAATAGTTTTAACCCTTCAGGGGTGTACCAATGTACCCACACTCCAGACCGCCTTTAAGCCACAAGTACACTTCCGAAGGTATGCCGGCACAGCTAAGTCCTACGAGACTTTTTCCAATATTGTGTATCAACCACGAGCCGCTCGTATGGATAGAAACCCATACGCTTACATTGCAAGCCGAAAGACGACAAATCCCATCACGGGTGAAGTCTTTCGGACACTACAATGCCCCCAACACCATCCCTCCTGCGACCCCCTGCGACCCGGAGCCAATACACGCCAAAGTACTTAGTCAAGAGAGGTCTCATACCCTCTAATGTGGTTAGTACGCTAAAATGCTTGGTTTAGTGTAACAAGATGTTCGGTCCTTGTTGACCCAGACACCATTCCAGTCACACCCAAAATCACACCAATCATACCATTGTGCCCAAGTTGAAATCATTTTTGTTTTCAGTTTTGGTTTTCATAATTAGACATGGCACAAGGCTGAAATCAAAGATCATAATAAGTTTTATGTGATCAAGGTTATCGACAAGTCGATAACCGCCCATTTCTACCGGAAGTTAAGCATGGCTAAGCAATTAATTCGCAAACTACTAAGTGACAAGAGCTCATCCACGAACTCTAAATCACAGCAATGCCTAGGCTCATGGTAGTAGAGGGTAATCATTTGCTAAGGAAATGCATCTACTAAGCCAACTAACGACAATAGTTTAACACAAAGTAGCAATGCATGCATAGAAGTTGTAATCAACATAAATACATAAAATACTGGGATTAACATGATCAAACTGCTTACCTTGCTGGTCTTGCTCTTGCTGCAGAGGGGGATTCTCAGATTCAATATATTCTTCGGAACCTAACGCGAAAATGCGATAAAACCAAATAAGAACGAAGAACACCAAACAAAACTCAACAGCAAAAGGCATCCAAATCCCATGAAATTTATACAGCAGCTAGAGGTTGATTTTAGACAATTTTAGAAACAAGAATTTCTGCAATTGGACTTAGCATGAAAAAGTTATGATCAAAATTCATTCTCTCAGCCTATAAATTCTCTAAATTAATTATTGGTACTGTTCATGACGAAAATTTCTGGAATGATCTAAGCTCTGAAATTTTTATAGCAAGTAGATGATGACATCCTAATTACAGCAAAGTTAAGTTTACTAAATTTGGAGTTATAATGATTTTCTTATGATTTTTCTAAGTTACAAAACTAGCACAATGCGTTTTCCAGAAATAAAAACATATTCAAAACCTATTTCATATTAAAGTACACTAACAGAGGAATTTAACAAAATTAATTTTGCACATTTTGGAGCTGTACAGAGAAAGATATGCATTTAACAAGTTTAATTCTATTTTTGGGATATTCAAAATTGGCAGAAAACAAGTTATTTGAGTTACACAATTTTTTTGTGACAGGAACATGCTCAATTACATTTTTATATTAAACTACAGAGGCATAAAAATTTATTATAGTTGGAAACATCTAAAAAGGAGTTAAAATGATTTAATTATGAATTTCTAAAGTTCTGACACAATTTTTAGTTGATAAATAAATACTTACAGAAACGAAATCCAACTTAAACGGAAATAAGCGACGTGGACGCTCGCGAGCCCTCGATCTAACATCCTACGGCCCACGCACGCCGAGAACAGCTCACGCGCGTGACCCCTAAAAGGAACTCACCGTTGGATCAAGATCCAACGGCCCACGAGGAAGGATGCAACCGGACGATGCGGTTGCCTCGACGAACCACGACCGCAGATCTAAAGATGAACGGCTCTGAGCACACCTCTGTCGGAAGGTCCGATGCACACGATCTCGGCGCAGATCAAGCGATGGGCGGCCTAGAATGATTTAGGCAACCGGATGGTCCGACCGCATACGAGATCCCGGCGCAGATCGCAAAATGGGCGCGGTCCAAGATCGGTGCAATCGGGAGCGCCGACACGTGGGGCGCATGTCGATGATCGCGAGTCACACACAAGCTTTAACACACGTGCACAGTGCACGGGGTCCACATGGCAGCGAGACACAAGATTTATTTTAGGACAGACAATTGATTACTAATGACCAATGATTAGTGATGATTAGCAATTAATGAGTCCTAAAGATTTTGTGCAGAGGCGATTTAAGGACTGAGGGCCCACACGTCAGTGACCCAAAAAGGTAATTTCGGACACATTTATTGCTAACAATGATTAACAATAAATAAACCCAAAATCAGCCCTAATGACTTCTGGTTTTCTGATTTAGGCTTACGGGCCCACATGTCAGTGAGACATTAGACCAGATTAAGACACCATTAATACTAAACAATGATTGGGTATTAACTCTGTCCTAAATATTTGACGACAACGGGAGCTACGGCCGGCAAAAACCCGAGCGCAACCCACGGCTTATCGCCGGCGACTCCGGTCGCGGCGGCGCCCACAAAACACCAAAATGGACTCGCAATAGCGATGCGAACCTAATGGCGATGACCTCGCCGGCGGTGGGGGTCTAAAACGCCGGCGAGCTGAAAAACATAGAAGGAGGCCCTTTCGGCAAAACATGAAAATAGCAAAAAGCTCCGCTGCGGTCCAGGAAAGCGAGTGCCACACTCCTAAGGACTAATAAGAAGCTACCTCAGCCAAGATGAGCTTCAAAAGATGGCCGGAGAAGCTTGAGCACGATGGAAACCACCGGAGCCGAGGAAGATGAAGAAGAAAATGGCAACCTGAGCAAAATGAACACCAATGGGTGATCAAAATAGCTACAATAAGGTTCCCATAAGCTCCACAAGTAAGTAATTGCAAAAAGAACCACTTACCGGAGCTGGAGAAGAAAGGGGGTGAAATCTGCCGAAACTCTCCAAACTTAAAATTGATCCATTCCTGAGAATGCAACCCAAAATTAAGTTAGGGGAAATATAAAGGAAGTTGAGGAGCTCAAAAGGGTACAAGAAAGATTGAAGGTGAACCACTGGACACCAAGATCGCCATTGGAGCTCTCGGGTCAACAATGGTGGATTGAAGGTTTGAGATGGTTTTGAGCTCAAACACGAGAGAGAGCTAGGTGTGGTGTAAAGGAACACCGGGAGGACCTAGAGGGGGCAATATATAGGGAAGGGATTAGGGTTTCGAGCAAGAACCCGAGTCCATGGTGAGCTCGGTTCATGCTACACGGCCATGGACCAAGAAATGATGGGAGCAGCTGAGACTCGGGACAATGGAGGAGAAAGCGTGCGCATTTAATGCCCCGAGAGACATTGACAAAGCAAGCTTGAAGTGACACATCGAAACCGCCTCGCCTTCTCTCTCTTTCGCCATTGCGCGCATTTACGAGAAGCGAGAGGAGGAAGAAGAATGAAGAGAACGGTGACCGTCGGATGGAAAATGGACGGTCACGATTAAATGAGTCCGCCGGACAGTCCGATTTCCCTTAGGAATCTGAACGGTTGGATCCAACGGTCCTAATTGAAAAGTGCAACCGCGACGGTCCGAATGCACACGCAAACGCGTGGGCGGCGATTCAAATCCAACGGTGATATCAATCGCGCGCTAGGAAGGGGACCAGGTGCGATTAGTTGGTTCGGTCAAGTCCACCGCTCGAGCCGAGTCCGACCCACACCCAAGGAACAGTGAATCCGTGCTTTAAGGTTTTAATTTAAAGTGAGACTTTTGGGATTTAAAGAGGTGGCAAAACTACTCCAAAAATTCTGAAATTTTTACAGGAGCTTGCTGACTTAGATATTACCCTTGTGCAAAATTTTCAGAGGTTTTATTCATTACATTTTCTCCAAAAATTCTACAAGGTACTGGTTCAAGGTTTGACTGAGAGTCAAACAGTTTGATCGCCCTCTAAAATATTCAAACAATTTCTAAAAATTGTGAAATTTTTCAGAGGGATCACATACCATCCCAAGAACTTAGGAAAAATATTTCCAGGAGATGATCAAAAGGGTTGACAAGATTGTTTTTGAAGGATCAAGATTTTGAGTCAAAAGACTTGTGACTTTGTATTTCCATAACTTCTTGTACAATACTTGTTCAGTACAAACAGGAAACACATGATGTAAGAAAAAGTTTTAATTTCTACTCATTTTCTTACATTTGAAACACAAGCCCAAAATTGGGATGTTACAGGTAATACTCCTCGTATTCTATTTTCTGTTGCGGATTCCTAGGTCGCAATGGTGAAATTATCTAGGCCCCCAATATTGGTTTTGGTAATTAATGTCAACAATATGTTAAGGGACTAACGTGTGCGCTAAGATATTTTTAAGGATTAATCCCAAAGGATGAATGATAACATGAAAATGGCAATGCAAAAGCGATAAAGATCAACATGGCTCAAGACAAAGGTATCATGTAACATAAGGATCCTTTTGTAGTTTTTGCCGGTCTCGGTGTTTGAAGAAAAGACTGGGTTTATAGGCTAGATGTCATACTATAAAGAGGGATCATGGTTAGTAGCTTGAGAATCTATTTATATGCCATATTGATCAATTAGAAGTCATGCATTGTATTTGTTTTTGTTTCTAAAAAACAGTTCTTAAAATCGGTATGACCGCAAGTGATGAGCGGTAGTACCGCAAGTCGGTAGTACTAAAATCTAGTTGGCGGTATGTATTTTCCTAAGAGTTTGTTTTTGGAAGTTTTTCTTAAAATCCCAAAATCTGTATGGCCTCAAGTGATGAGCGGTACTACCGCAAGTCGGTAGTACCAAAATCTAGTTGGCGATATATATTTTTCAGAGAAAATGTTTTTAGGAGTTTTCTTGAATTCCAAAATCGGTATGACCACATTTGATGAGCGGTATTACCGCAAGTCGATAATACCGAAATCTACATAGCGGTATGTATTTTACAGAGAGTATGTTTTTGGGAGTTTTTATCTCCCTTGAAAATCGGTATGACCACATTCCTTGAGCGGTACTATCGCAAGTCGGTAGTATCGATTTTTACATGGTAGTATGTTATTTCTAGAGAAGGTGTTTTTCTTGAGATTTTGATCCTCTGGAAATCGGTAGTATCGATCTAGCCGAGAGGTATTACCGCGGTGCGGTAATACCTATTTGTAGTTGGCGGTAGTACCACAATTTTTTTCGTAGCGGCTAGATCAGAGCATTAAATACTACTATTCCGACTCTTGATCATGTCGAGCGGTAGTACCGGGTTTCAACGGCGGTATTACTGTAAATCCTAATTTTTCAGGAGTTTGATTCAAACGGCTAGTTTTGTTGGTGAGGGCTATAAATACACCCCCACCAGCACCAAACCAATAACTTTTGAGCATATTCACTCTCATTGAATACCCCTTGAGCTCTTAGACACTCTCTGCTACTCATTTGTTTTGAATTCTCATTTTAAAGTGGTTGAGAGCATTCAAGTGCATTGCATCATTAGTTGATCTTATTGGCATTTGATTTTCCTCAAGTAAATACTTGGTTTATTACTCTTGGTGCTTGCCGGCACCTAGATGGTTTTGGAGGAAGTTTGTGCGGTGAGCTCTTCAAAGGAGATTGTGAAGAGTCCCAGCAATGGATTGTGAAGTGGTTGCGTGCCTACCATCTCCAGAGAGGAGAAAGAGAAACAATAGTGATCGAGAGTTAAGGCTTAATTCATGGAGCCGACTTGATTCATTCAAGTTTTCTCAACATGGACTAGTGAAGACCGGCAAGTTTTCAATACCATGGTAAAATATCTTTGTCTCCATTGTGGTTTTCTCTTGTCATTACTATTTTGCATTTACATTTCTAGCAAATTATTTGTGTAGAATTGCTTAGCTAGAATTATATCTAGTATTGACATAAGCTCATAATTGTCTTAAATAGTATAGTAGTTCCTTCATTATATTTGTGCTAGGAAGCTTTGTTAAGACAATCTTGTTTAAAATTGTTAATTAATTTAAAAGTTTTAAAAACCTCCTATTCACCCTCTCTAGTCGGTTATCCTTGATCCTACAAGTGGTGAATGATCACTTCTCTTAGGAGCTCGTTGGTCACCAGATGTTCGAAGGACTCTTCTCTGACTGGAGTTGTGGTTAGGGAAGCGGCCAATCCTGTTGCGGTGTCGTTCTCCATGAGGAGAGTTATTCGAACGACTGGTGTTTGACGGAGTTGTTTTAGTACGACTTCCTGAATTATGTCGGTAGCCTGGTGTTTGCCTATGCTCTTAAGTCGAGTTCTCAATCAGGTCGTTTATATGTTGAATTTCTTGAGCTTCATCTGACCGATATTGAATACGCCCAGGTAAAGTTCTTTGGGATGCAATTCTTCTCCTCCGGATGGTCTCAGAATCATCCACATCTGAGTCTACTAGAGCCTACCTTAGTAGAGAGCGATCATTTTTAGGATTTCTCCCACGCTCAAGAAGGTGTTGATCCTGTTCATCGCCGGAGGCATCGTCTCCATCACCACGAGAGATCGGAGTGAGTGAGCGACGAGGAGCATCCCCAGTCCTGTCTCTTGGAGAGAGATTAGGATCTGAGGGGGGGACAAAGACCTCCTGGATACGACTTCCACTTGTTCCTGAGTCCTCCTGGCTTGAGGAGTAGTCGAACGACAACGCCTCGTGACTTGGAGCAATCCCCTCTAGGAAGAAGAATTCTGGGTTATAACCGTCTCCAATCGAATGTGAGTCCAGTGAGGGTATGGTCGAATTCGCAGGAAAAGTAGGCTCAACCATGCACTTCGTCTGACCGAAGGGTGACGACCACCAGATGCTAGTTGAGACCCGGAATGATGGATTCTAGGATTTGTCGTGCCAGATCGAACTATCTCAGACAGACTCGAACATTTGGAGAGGGAACCCTCGCTATGCTTAGTACTTGTCTTGGTGCAGTCTTGATTATTGCTGGATGGACTCTTGCCCTCTGAGGAATCTGGTCCCTCATCTGGATGTAATGTTGTGGGGAAAAAGGATCCCTCATCAACCTTGTCTGTGGCATGATCTCCTGGGTCTGGTAAAATATCCCTAGAGGCTGCATTGCCATCGGACGAAATAATGCTCTGCTCGTAATCGTAGCAAGCATCCATGTCGAGTTCTACGTAGTCGGCCAAATCGAATCAAGTCTCTTCATTCCATTCTCTTGCCATGAAAGCATCAAAATTGAAAAAAAAAATCGAGAGAACTTGCCGAAAAGGAATCACTGAAAGATCCCCATGGCGACGCCAACTATCGATGATATAGTATCGATCTTTTGAATGAATATTCAGGGAGTCTCCTAGAATCAGAACTACGAGAGAATGACACAGGGATTTAGACAAGTTCAGGCCTTCTCCAAAGAGAATAAACCCTCCTCCTGGATTGTTGTATTGACAGTGATGATTACAATCAAAAGGAAAGCTAATGTCTAATGTCTTCTCCCCTTGTTTTGCCCTGATCCTCACTGACTTAAGCCTTTATATAGTGCATGAAGGGGTGGCAGTTTCTCTAGTCCAGAGGCATCTTAACGTTTCATATAATGAGCTTGTTGGGGAGTTATTGTCAGATAAATGATTCCTCCACATCACTTGGCAGTTTTCGTCAGAGACAGAGGCGTATTGTGTGCGGTTATTGTAGAGAATAATGGCTTATACTAATTGTTCTATGTATAGAACACAGTGCGTAAGAAAACCTACTCGTTTGGGCTCACATAACTGCATGCCTTATCGATTACAGGGTGGTCATAGCTAACTTGGTTGTAGAAAGTCTTACGACCATACGATGGTCGTAGAAGGGCTTACGACCATGGAAGTGGTCGTAGAAGGACTTACGATCACTCAGTTAAGCTGCTCCCTTATGAATACTAAGGGGTATACTTAAGACTATGTGATGGTTTTATTATCTATAATAAGAATTACATGTAATTAATTAATTGTGGATTATCATATCTTCGTCAGCTCTCATGGGCTAGAAATTTCTACTTTCATCGGTGAAAAAAAAGAAAGATCTGCATCATCGATTGTGGTGGGTCCACATTATAATAGTCTATATTAAAAGAAAGAGTCCACATCAAATAAAATAAAATTCAAATTAAGAATAAACAAAAAATAAAATCAGTAATATCATTTCCATATGAATTCCTAAGTAAAATAAAAATAGCAATTTGATTTCAATACTAATTCCAAAGTAAAAAACCCTAAATAACTGTAATCTGGAAAAAAAAATTAAAGTAAAATTAGCAGTTGGATTTAGATATGAATTCCTTGAAAAAATAACTGAAATTTGGAATAAAAATAAAGAAAATTTGTAATTTGATTTCCATACGTATTCCAAAATAAAATCCTTGAATAACTAAAATTCTAAATAAATGAAATAAATTTAGCAAATTTATTTGTATTCGATCTCCAATAAAAATAACTGAACCATTGAATAAAAATAAAAGTTATAACGAGGATGACATGGGTGGTGTCCGAGGAGTCACAAAAAAGCCACCGCGTTTGCTTTGAAGGTCACGTGTTTCTATTGTTGCTTCATATGGAATAAAAATAAAACATAACTAAAATTTTCATTAAAAATACAAGTTATAACGAGGATAGGACGAATTATGTCGGAGGAGACCATGAAAGAGTGCAATGACATCAATCTGTCCTGCAAGATGACATTAATCCATGAGGAAGCGAAGAGCCGAGACGACATCGACGAAGATGAGGATAATATCGTGTTGCTCGCCGGAGCCATCGGAGAGAAAGTCTATGTTGAAGGAGCCGATGGTCGCAATGACAAACAGTGAGTGTCGGCGTTGTTGAAGAAGTTAGTGGCTAAAGAAGATCGATGATGAGGAAGCCCTGACAGAGAGGAAATGAAGCTTTGCATTGAATACGAGCTATGGACAATATGGGACCACCGGGTAGCTAGGAGCGTGCCATCACTGGTAAGGGGCACGTTTTCGCTGGCGATGGTAGAAAGATTCTCCATATCGTTAGACAACGACTAAAGCAGACATACAAACATCAGTGAAGATAGGAGGTCGTTATGGTTAGTGAGGAAGCCACGATGTTGAATAAGAAGAGGAGCGCTTGACACGAGAGAAGAGGACGTCGGTCATGTATAACATCATGCATGCGTATGTACATGCATGCATCCATACGAATAGAAACGCGGATGTACAGAGGCAGAGGAGAAAAAAGCTTGGAGTAGAGATAGCGCAACAGTAGGGAATATGCTCGGGATCACCAGAGAGTGTGTGACACGTGTTCCCAGCTGGGATCGACGACGGTTACGTGTGTTTGCGTGTTGGTGTCACAATGGTTAGTATTAAACAATAATTAGAAAAAGTAGAAGATAACTATGTGGTAAAGTATTACATTGGAATGTGTAGCGGCTGAGAAGGGTCGATCAAGATTTGGGCTTACGGTTGGATGTTGAAGCAAAAAATTGTGACGGCTAGAAGAGATAGAAGTCATACGGTTTGGTGGGGTAGCCGACATGTGAGAGAAGATAAGTCCAAAGTAGGTCGCCCACAGTGCATCAGTGTATGCATGAGCAAGGTGCTCTAATACCTTATATTATGTAAACTAATAAGATAATTTGCTGCAGACATAATCAATGTATTGTTTGAAATTAAATAGAGGTATATATGTATGTGTACAATTTGAAAAAAAAAACTGATAGAGTAAGAATATGGGCATACAACTCATGATCTATGCATGATGAATAGTAGTTAATTTCTAAGAACTCCAACAACTTATTATGCTCAATGATTTTCTTCCATCAAAGCACATACTTAAATTACGTTCCTCGGGAGGTGAATCCCAACAACTTATTATGCTCAATAATGTTCTTCTATCAAAGCACATACTTAAATTACGTTCCTCAGGAGGTAATTTCTTACAAATTTCTGTTGTCATTTTTCAATGTTTTGGATATATTAAAAGTCTAAATAATCTACAAAATACGTAAATATATTATCAATTATTTATATAAACTTCGAAACGAATCTAGCCGCATAAATGCACAAGGCACCATGCGAGTTTCCTTGAAAAGAAAACTTATACAGCGGGGGAATAGATTACGGTGAGCATAATTAGCGTACACCGCTGGTGAGTACACGAAACGAGTAGATAGAAGAGATGAGAGCAAGAACGTACGCTAACGATCATCGAGTTGATGATGTGTGAGTTGGAGACGAGTACGTTTCGACCAAATTAAGCTGGGGGCAGTCATAGGGCAACTCTCCTTTGGCAAGCAGGCACTGCAGGGCGCGTCTCACCGACCGCTTGCCAAAGTAGAGAAGCCCTGCCACTGCCTCGCTTAGCTAGCTCTCTCGATTCTCTCACGCATCGATCGCAGTTGGCGCCCCCGTCGTTGCTTAATTCCGGCCAAACGACGGTGCTTCTTATAGGCGCACACAAGCATGCATGCCGCCTGGCTCTGGGCATGCATGGTGTGGTGGCAGGGGATCGGCGGAATGGGAGAGTTTATACCATGGATATCCTTTCTAGCTTGCAGAACATCTGCTCCTCTTTTTCTCGACGTCTCTCTCTTGAGAGTAAATTAATTCCTTTACCCAAAAGCTCGACGATCACACCTTTGGTCTTGTATGAGATTCGATCCCCGGCAGGCATGATCTTGACCTCTCCCTCTTCGTGCAGTGCCGCGTTTACATAATTGCAATTCCCTCGATCCCTGTGTTACATAATTGCAATTTCCTCGATCGTCAGAACTCGGAACCTCTCCAATTAATCTGAGCAGCAGCGCTAATCATAGCTGGCATGCATCGAAGGGGTTGTCAGAATATCGGATTGGAGGTTGTTCAACATGATTGTGAATTGTAGCATCGAATTTAAGATCCTATCTGATTCTACCAAAGAAACAATTTTTTTAAAAAAAATTTATCTTGTATTTTAACACTTCTATATTTTTAAAATTATACTTTTTGAACTTTTGTTTACCAAAATGTAGTGCAAAAGAAAGATTATTTGTTATTTGTGCATATTATAATGGACATGAAGAAATAAAGAGTAAAAATTTACAATGAAATAGACATATGCAAATAATTATTTATAATAAATCACTAGACTCGGTAGAATCAGGGAGGATCGTATGAAAATTCTGATCATGGTTATACAATTTTTTTGTTAGAATCGTAATAATATTAACATTCTACCAAACTAAAATTCTACCATATAATCGGATCGATCCAGTCGATCTGAATCGTAGAAATATAGAACCGTATGACTGGAACCGAGATAGTGGGAAACATTGGTATATATGCAACGGGGCGGGGCGGGCATATCCTCTTGCAATTTGCTTCGTCCGGTGCGGATCAAGCTCATCAGCATGCTCCCCTGCTCGCTGATCGAATCCAAACAGCAATCCATCAGTACCAACGCGCAGAAACAGTCCACTGGATCGAGCCGCCTTCCTCCCACTTGCGGCCCAACGTAACCCTCCAATGCGGCCCTGTTGCCATTTCAGCCCATCGAGCGTGGATCGCGGACAAAATCCGCGATCAAACTCCCGGGGTCATCGTGAACCGTTGGATCTGTCGTGGGTGGTTACATCAGGTCAGGGAATCGTGATCCGGGGACAAACTCCGCCGTCCGATTGATCGTCGATGGCCTCGGTCTAACAAGAAAGTAGTAGCCCTTTCCTCCCGAGGAGGCGGCGAAGCGCAGGCCAGCAGGGCACAACGCGCGCGGCGCGGTCTCGGCGGCTTGCGAAATTTTGATGCGCTACTCTTCGTTCAAGTATTTTAGCCGGTAGCTTCCTCTTAACAAAAAATGTCTTAGGTAGCAGGCACTGGCGGCGTGTGCAAGCAATGGTAAGCTCAGGCATGCATCTCGTCATCAGGCGGCCTCAGGCTGCTGGCCGCTGCTTTCCCCCGTCGCCGTCTTCTCGACGGAACATAAAAACTGTGGCCCAAACAAAAGGGGTACGTGGATTTGATACCCAACTCCCTACGTGACACAACCAGGATCACGAAATCGATATGACACGTCGTTATCTAATCCACTGTAAAGCGCATCACTCTGATGGTCACACACTTTGTTTGCATCCTGACGATAAATCCGCGGATTTTTATGCCTGATTGCAAGAATATGACGGGGTCGACACCGTTGTCCCTTAGGGCTATTTTGGTAATTTCTCAATTAGAGAAAATAAGAAAATGGACAAAGAAAAGAAAAGATGATGGGGCCCACCTGTCGGTGTTAGAGGAGGGAGAAGATAAGGCTGGAGACTCAGCTCCAGCCCTATTCTCACTCGTGCGGTGCGCTTGGGCTTGACCAGAGCATGGTGGCGGTTTTGGCGAGCGAGGCGGCGGCGTTGGAGGTGCAAATTGGCCCGGACGCTCCAAGCACTGGCCGTTCGCAGCAATCGTGTCGCCCACTCCTCTTCTCTTCAAATGGTGGTCGGTGGCTCCCTCTTTCTTGATCTGAAATCAGTGAGTTCTTCCTCCCTTTTGGTAGTTCTTCTTCCCCTCTGATTGATCTTCTGTTTTGGTTCCTTGGAGCTCCCGCGCCGTCGTGATCGATTCGGCGTCATTGGTGGTAAGCTCCGAACCTTTCTTTGTGCGCTTCCCGTCGGTCCCCTTCTTACGCCCTCTCCTGTGTGGGTGTTCTGTTTGGCGAACTGGGACTTGCACATTTGGGTCTCGGTTTGGTTGGCTCTGGCTTGACCTCAGTGAGGAAGAAGGCTTCTGTTTTCCTAGTGATTGGTGCTCCGTGATTGCATTTGGACGGTGCACTGTGATTGGGTCTTGTGCGGCATTCTCTGTACCTCGACTTCGCAAATTAGTGTGTCCCGGTTTGTGAATTGATATTGTATCTCCGACGACCTTGTCCGTTCAAATGCGGAACAACGGAACAATTGGTTTTATGAGCTAGTGCCTTCGGCGTGCCTTACCTGGTTTACTGCTTGATGGCTTTGAGTGCCGTCCGCATTGTGAGTATTGTTAGTTTTTTTTTTCGCATTATTGTACTAAAGTTTGTTGTGTTTGTTAATTTTACTTTCTATAATTTTGATTAGTATTGGGAGACTTGGTTTAGTAATGTTGTGGGCTCGAGTTAATGCTCGATGATGATAACCCCGTGAACTAAAAAATCGGCCATTTGACACCCCGAAGTTGTAAAACCGGATAACCAACCCCCTCCGGCTGTTTCGTGTGGTGGTTTTGCTGACGTGGCATCCGTTCGGTCTGGTTTCACCGTGTCAGCCGCTGACTCAGCTAGGTGAGGTGGCGGGGGGTTATGAGTGCTGCCTTTCTTCTTCCCCAATCTCCTGCTGCGTCGTGCTCACCGAATCGTGCCCAAGCTCGCCGTCGAGCGCAACCTCCCCGCCAAGCCCTTCCTGCTCGTGCTCGCCTCCAGCGCCAACATCGCGGGCCTCCGTCTCCTTCCACTCCCGCTCAATCTCCCATTGTACCTCCAAGCACTGCCTCTCCAGCCGCATGACCCCCTCGCCGAAGTCCCTTAGCATCGCCGAAAACTACGCCCTCTTCTGCGGAGGCACGGTGGATAGCATCACAACAGGTGGCGGCTGCTGCTGTTGCGGCTATGGCGGATTCTCAGAGGAGGCCGTTAATGCTCCTAGTGTTGTTCCGTGGGAGGAGCTCCTCGTCGTCCTCGTCCTACTCGTCGTCCTCTTCCTCCTCATCGTCAGAGGCGGCGGCGGGCGGGGAGGCGATGGGGTGATGGGGCGAGCAGTCTTGGTGCGGTAGCGCTTGCGGATCTTCTCAACCTTGTGCCGGCACTTGGTCCCCATCTTGCGTTGTCGCGGCGGCGCTGTGTTTGCGAGGACAACACGGGGTTTTAGTTGTGGCGGCGCGACGACGGCGGCCAAGCCGCATGCGATCGAGGAGGGAGAGGCGCAGGCGGCGCTGGGAGCAGCGGGCCGTCGGGGAATGCGCGAGCCAGGGAGGCAAGTAGCCGGAGGCACACGGGCCAGGAACCGACCGGCGCCGAGCCCCACGGGCGCAGGGCGGTCGTGGCGCAGACGAGCCACACCGGCAGCACTCGGGCGGCGCATGGCGGCCGAGCGCGCGTGGGTTGGAGGCGAGGCACATGGTGCGGGGCCGGGTCGGGAGCGGCGTAAGCAGCAGCAGGGAAAAGCTTCGGCTGAAGCAAGCTTTCACCAGGAAAATAGAAAAGAAGAAGTGGGGGAAAGTGAGGAAAGAAGAAGCAAGAGGAAGAAAGAGATGAGCCTAGAGCGCGCGGCGACGCCATGGGGGAGGCAGCGCCTGGGGTGGGAGAGAGGCCGAGCCGGGCTGAGGAGGCACAATATGGAGATTGGGGAGAATGGAGATTGGGGAAGAAGAATGTAGTCCTTGTAAAAAAAAACCTGCCAGCTAGGTGTGTTGAGTGAGCTGTCTACGTGGCGAAACCGGTTTGATCGGACGCCACATGCGCAAAACCACCGCACGAAACAGCCGGAGGGGGTAGGTTGTCCGATTTTACAACTTCGGGGTGTCAAAGGGCCGATTTTTTAGTTCAGGGGATTAGGTGTCCGCATGTCGATACTTGAGGGTTAGAATGGACTTCTTCCTTATGAAATTGAATTGATAACTAGATCAGACTTGAGCTAATTGTGATGCTTACTATTGTCAGTTTGTCTATAGCAGTTTTGGTTCTGATACTTCCTGTTGAGTGTGACTGAATTGAACTTGATCATTTTGTTATGTGATATCATGTTTATCGAAAGGCTTAAGTGCTAGAATCTGTAATCTCTTTACACTTGTGATATCTTGTTTGCTGAAAGGCTAATGTGCTGAAATTATGATTCCTTTTTACAATGTTGAACAAATGATCATTTGTTGACTGAAAGTATAATTGTGGTTTATGAGATAATTCTTGACATATTAGTAAAGTATTAGTTTGAGTTCAAAGTCTGATTTGAAGTTGTCATATTTAATTAGTGAAGAATATTGACAAACATGGCGAGGAGGCCAAGATTACATCTTGAGTAGCTCGACATCTAAGAGCAATAAACAATCAAATTAAATCTGAGCATTATGCTGATTTTTGTATGTTTTAATGTTTTATGTTTTAAGCATGTTATCCTGATCATTTGACATGGAATTTCTGCAAACTTTTATGCTATTTCTATCATATAAATGCTGCTAAAATATGCTTTAATTATCGTAATTTATACTGAAATTAATTTTAAATATTTACTAAAACTGTTAATTTTACAACAGACACTGTGGCAAGGCGTAATGGAGGCGCACCAGCTCAATAATACCACGAGGAGGATGAGGTGGTGGCTCGCGCCTCGGCGTTGTCGCGACAAGAACGGAAGCGAGCTGGTCAAAAAACCCCACGCCATCTTTTACTGTCCCTTTCCGGCATCTACAACTTGCAAGCATGGTAAAGTGATAGGCATCGCATGGCAGGATGGCTGGGCTCTCTGCTGCCTCTTCCAGTAAACAGCTGGCTGCATCGGCGTCACTCCCTATATAATCGTCACATCACTCGCCTGCTCTAAATATACTGTCAGTGAGCGTGTTAGTGAAAGAAAGTAAGAAACAGAGAAGGGGAAGAGAGGGGTCGATGGGGAAGGGAGGGAAAGGAAGCGAGGCGGCGGCGGCGGCCTGTGCCGATGAGGGGGAGAACATGGCGGCCTGGCTGGTGGCGAGGAACACCCTCAAGATCATGCCTTTCAAGCTTCCATCACTTGGTTTGTGTCTTCCTGACCTTCTTGTTGCTCTTTGCTAAACAAATTACTAACTTGCTCTGTTCTAGGATTTTGTTATCCAATCTTCGTTCGGAAATTTACCAGTTTTTGTGCTAAACAATTTGGATCAGTTTGCACATACTCCCTTCTTTAGTAATTAAAGCTTGTCCTCATCTTCCTGTAATTTTCATTTGTGGTATTGAAGAATGGCCTGAACGGGCATCCAAAAAGAAGAGACCGTTCTTTACTGTTACGGTAATCTTGGTCTTGTTTATAATTTGTTCCTCCCCTTTTACGTGGATAGCTACTCTCTGCCTGATTTTCGAAATTACATATCTTGAATTTGTGTTACACTTTTACTAGCTGCTAGTCGTCTAATTTTTTTTTAAACTTAGCTACCTACAATTGTACAGTACTAAACTTAAAATAGCATTACCAAGTGATGTGCAATTTTAGCATAGTTTTACTGTAACGTTTATTTCTATTTGTTTTTTTATTTGTAGGGTTCGCCTAGATTTACTTTTGCTTAGTTTAGAATTTTTTTGTTTTGTTTTTGTATTTGTATGGATCATCTAGATTTACTTTTGTCTAGTTTAGAATTTTTTTATTTTGTTTTTGTATTTGTAGGATTCACTTAAATTTACTTTTATCTAGTTTAAAATTTTTCAACATAAAAAACAGAAATTATTAGATGGTGATTCAACGTACCAAAGAAAGTGACTAGTTTTTTTAAAAAAAAAATCAGATGACTATAGCTTAGCTGCCCCCTTTGTGTTACAATATCATCTTTGTTCACAAGCATCAAGCCCTTCCTTACAGTGTTAGGCAATAGACATCTCGTGTGAGCTATTGTATGGATACAACGTTGGATGAAATGTTATTCGTTAAACATAAAAGAATTGGATGAAATGACCCTGACATTGATTGACATTTTCAGGCCCTTATGATGTCCGGGTCCGAATGAAGGCGGTGGGAATATGCGGAAGTGATGTGCATTACCTCAGGGTAATCTTATTGTTCATCATCACAAAAAATCCCACTGTGCAATGATTTAGTTCGTCTTATGCCTCGATCTTTAGGACACTCTTTTTTTGCGGCTAAAACGTGGCATAAATTTGATCACAGGAAATGCGCATTGCGCATTTTGTGGTGACGGAACCGATGGTGATCGGGCACGAGTGCGCCGGCATCATCGAGGAAGTGGGCAGCGGCGTAAAGCACCTCGCCGTGGGCGATCGCGTTGCTCTGGAGCCCGGCATCAGCTGCTGGCGCTGCAGGCACTGCAAGGGCGGGCGCTACAACCTCTGCGATGACATGAAGTTCTTCGCCACCCCACCTGTCCATGGATCACTCGCCAATCAGGTACACATTTTGTAAAACCCAAATGCAATTTGCCAAGTTGAGTTATATATGTGCAAGAAGATTTTGATCAATTGTTCTATAGAAAAAAGGGAGAAGATCTTGATCGATATAATGTAACAAGATGTGCTGCATCTTGGCTAGATCGTGCATCCGGGTGATCTGTGCTTTAAGCTTCCTGACAACGTGAGCCTGGAGGAGGGCGCCATGTGCGAGCCCCTCAGCGTCGGCGTCCACGCGTGCCGCCGCGCGGACGTCGGTCCGGAGAAGAACGTGCTGATCATGGGGGCCGGCCCGATCGGCCTGGTCACCATGCTCGCCGCGCGGGCCTTCGGCGCGCCGAGGATCGCCATCGTGGACGTCGACGACCACCGCCTGTCCGTCGCCCAGTCGCTCGGCGCGGACGCTGCCGTCAGAGTCTCCACCAAGATGGAGGTATGTATATCTGTGCCGCGCGCGCATTCCCTCTCTTCTTGCACGCCTAATTCACACATTGCAACAGCGCAATGCTGCTTAACACTGATGTTTCCTTGCGTGTGCAGGATCTGGGCGAAGAGATCGAGAGCATCCAGAAGGCGATGGGCGCGGACATCGACGTGAGCTTCGACTGCGCCGGGTTCAGCAAGACCATGTCGACCGCGCTGGACGCGACGCGTGCCGGCGGCAAGGTGTGCCTGGTTGGGATGGGGCACAACGAGATGACGGTGCCGCTCACGTCGGCGGCGATCCGGGAGGTGGACGTGGTGGGGATCTTCCGGTACAAGGACACGTGGCCACTGTGCCTCGAGTTCCTGAGGAGCGGCAAGATCGACGTGAAGCCGCTGATCACGCACAGGTTCGGCTTCTCCCAGAAGGACGTCGAGGAGGCGTTCGAGGTCAGCGCCCGCGGCCGCGACGCCATCAAGGTCATGTTCAACCTCTAGAGTCTACACTCTGTATGTGTGTGTGTTCTGGAATAAAAGGCTCCCTTGCTCCGGGAGCGGATGCAGACTGTGATTCCAAGTGGGTGAATGGCCGGTATGTCATGACATTGGAACAAGTGTGCCTTGCTTTTGCGTTCCTGTTTCCGATTTCTTTGCCTGTGCTGTTGTTCCTAACTCATCATGCATTCAAGAATCTAGATAGATCTCTGTTGCTTCGAGCATGGCTGTTGTCAGTAGTTCACGCAGGGTGGTCGTGTGGATAGTCACAGCTCTTGATTTCGCTCCATGGTTGATTGGGTTGGCTGGTCGTGACTCCAATTGGATTTGGGCCACTAGCACTACAAATACAAGCCATCGAATACAACGACAAAAATGAAACGGAAATCACATACAGATTACAAACTCCCGTTGCGTCAAGCGTACAGCTTCAACACATATGGGCCATGAGCCCATGATAATAACGACGGCCCAGCCTACAAAACAGTTGGCCCCTTTTATCGCGGCTTCGCCGAACGTGACGCTCCCCGCGCGAAGCATTTCGCGCAAGAAGTGGTAGGTACGCATGAGCATGACGGCATGACCCAGCGGAAAGAGTCCAACCGCCGCGTGATGGGCTTGAATTCCGCGCGATTCGCTCCCGCTCCCACGGGGCGCCTGCGTCGCTGCCGGCCTGCCGCCTCTGGCCTCACCTGTCACCTCCTACCATCCCACGCCGCCCGCAGCAGCATTTCAATCCTGTTAAGAAACTGACTCCAGGACTGGGAGTCCTGGTTTAAGATGGACTCTTCATTCTAAATTCTAGTAGGATCGTAGCCTATAAATAGAGGTGTTATTCATTGTAAAGGATTGATCGCTTGATGAAGGAATAAAGAGAAGCAAGAAATCCCCCTACATCTCTGTGTCCATCTCTTAATTCTGTTCTTGTGCTTTGCATTGTTCTTACGATTCTGAGTATTGTCTACGAGATAATCGCTTGGACTGGACTCGCCAGCGATGGTTCCTCAACACGTTATCAGCACGATCGACTCTCCTCGCATCGAAAAGGTAACCGTCGATGAACACACTCGTAGATTGAACCGTACTTTCTAAATCGCTTTAAATTCTACAAATTTGCTTTCTAGATTGGTTTCCTACGGTACAAATCCGCTCTAATCTACCGCGAGCCGACTTGAAGTCGCCGGCCAAGCTTGATCGGTGGGTTGCATGAAAGAGTAGATGATGATTGCACCGTAGGTTGTAGATGCAATAGCACGAAGGCACCATGTGCATGACACCGCCTGCAAGCGGCTGTCACCACCTCCACGACACGTTACCGGTCGGCTAGTTGCCATCACGTATCACCTCGGAGGCAACGACGAACCACGCCGCTAGCACGCGGCAAGTATGCACACGTCGGCCTGAAGTCGCGCCACAGATGCGCTCCGCATTACATTACATTGCATCACATCACATTTGTATCATATGACCTATATGCATCGCATCGCATGAAAAGTAATGAAAAATTTTGCGGCTCGAAGCCGAGCGTTGGCCTGGAGCCATGCCGTCACCGCCGCACCCACAGCATGGCTGGCCTCCGCCCTCCGGCCGCCCGTGCCCGAAGCCATGCTCGCCGCCGGTGGCCATCGCGCTCATGCCCGAAGCCGCGTGTAACATCCCAGCTTTAGACTTGCGTTTCAAATGTAAGAAAATGAGTAGAAATTAAAACTTTTTCTTACATCATGTATTTCCTGTATGCTTTGAACAATTGTTGTAAGAAGTTATGGAAATACAAAGTCACAAGTCTTTTGATCCAAATCTTATCTTCCAAAAATTTTCATCTCAAATCTTGTGATCATCATTGGGAAATAATTTTCCTAAGTCCCTGTGATGGTATGTGGCCTCTCTGAAAAATTTCATAATTTTTAGAAATTGTTTGACTATTTTTAGAGGGCAGTCAAACTGTTTGACTTTCAGTCAAACCTTAGATCAGAGTCCTGCATAATTTTTGGAGATAATTTCACAGCATAAAAACCTCTGAAAATTTTGCACAAGGTTAATATCTGAGTTAGCAAGCTCCAGTAAAAATTTTATAATTTTTTGAGTTAATTTGCTACCTCAAATATTTCCTCAAAAGTCTCTGTACAAATTTGAAATCCAAACCTGGTTAGTACTGTTACTCGGGTTCGAGTTAGACTCGGGCTCGAGTCAATCGATTTGATCGAACCACCTAACAACAGAGCGACTTTAAAAATCGCGTTCAATCTCGGTCTTTGGATCTAAATCGCCTTACGGTCCACGTTCGAAGCACATTCGGACCACCGCGAAGAGCCCACCCATTTGGATCGTCAGATCAAAATCTAACGGTGTTCATTGCATGTGACATTCGGGTCACCCGAAGGGCACATCTAATCTCAGGCGTCCATTTATGATCCAATGATCGCGAGCTCCTCTGTTGATTTTAAAACCCTTAGAGCGTGGCGCGATCTCAACCGTTAGTCTTCGATCCAAGGGCGCACGATCCTCTATGTTGTTTTTAAAAAGCACCAGAACCCTAAGATCCCAGCCGTTCACGTTCAATCCAACGATCCAGAATCGCCCAAGTGCATTGCGGTGCGTCTCCTACCTGCGGATCGTGCGTGAGCGAGTGCGAGGGCATGGGAATGTCAATTCTTGCTCCTCTGGTCGTCCTACTCGACATTTAGGAGTATGGGAGACATTTTCGGCCGTGCCATACCCTAGTGCACCACCTACCACCTTTTTGCTTTCGGCCATACCTTGTGCTTTGTGCAATGCCACCCGAGAGGCTCTTGGTCCAAACCCTAATGCTTCCAAGGCCTTATAAGCACCCTTTTCTCTTCTTGGTATTTCTTTAGACCACCATCAAGCTCCATTTACAGGTTTTGGAGCTTAACTCCTCAAAACCCCAAATCGCCATTGTTGACCGAAGAGCTCCATTGGTGTTCTTGGTGTTCAGTGGTTCTCCTTCACATTTCTTTACCCTATTCTTACCTCCTTGTTATCTTGAACATTTCCCCTCACTTAATGTTGGATTTGATTCGAGAATTATCCAATTTGGGGTTTGTTCAAATTCAATTAATTTGGTCATCTTCTTCCTCATTTCAAGTGAGTACTCCATTTTCAAATTACTTGCTCATGTAGCTTCAGGACCATAATGAAGCTATATTGATGCTTTGGTATCACTCACTTGGCTCGGTGCCATTTTTACCTTTCTTCTCTAAGTCCGTGAGCCTCCACGAGTGGACAAGCTTCTCGGCTGTCTTTGAAGCTTCTCTTCATTAAGGTAGCTTCTTATTAGTCCTTAGAGCTCGCACCGCTTCTTTGGACTGCAGCGAAGCTTGTTGCTGTTTTCGTGCTTAGCAGTAGAACTCCATTTTCGTTTTTCCGGCTAGCCGACGTTCTAGCCTCTCACCGCCGGCGAGGTTGCCACCATTAGGTTCGTAGTGCTATTGCGATTCCATTTTAGTTCTTAGTGGCGCGCATGTGCCGGTGTCGCCGGCGATAAGCCGTTGAACCCGCTCGGGATTTTGCCGGGAGGGAACTCCCGTTTTCGTCATTTGTTTAAGACACATTAATTGCCTTGTGATTACTAATCATTAGTTCATTAATTGTGTCTTAAACTATGTCGTTGAGCCACTGACAGTGGGCCCAACACCCTTAAATCATCCACTGGCATAACCCCGTGCGTGTCGGGCATCATTAATGCCTAATTATTGGTTAATTAATATGTCGGAGGTTAATCGCTGTTGGAAATTAACCTTTTTGGGTCGCTGACATGTGGGCCCATAGGTTTAGAGTTAAAATCCAGAATCATTAGTGTCTCGTTTAGGTTTATTTAATGCCAATCTTTAGCAGCATTATATATGTCTTAGCCGCCGCTTCCAGTCGCTGGCAAGTGGGCCCAGTGCACTATGCACGTGTGGCAAAAGTCCGCGTGTGTGACTCAAAGTCACTAACAAGCGGTCCCACCTGTCAGCTTTTCTTTTGAACTCTGATCAATAGCCGCCGTCCATTTCTTGACCTGTGGTCCAGATCAATTGGGCTGATCGGGTCACCCGATCTCACCATCAATGTGAATCGTCCATCTCTTGATCAGCGGCTGAGGTTTGTGTGGCGTTCGCGAGGTCCGAATAGCTCACCACCTTTGACCTCCGATCTTAGATCGACGGTGGAGATCATTTGGGCCGTTCGGGTTGCTTCCACCCCACTCGCGCGTGCGCCGTTAGATCTAGGATCGTCGGCTGTTATGCAGCCATGTCTTTTCCTTTTGGATTAGGTTTTTCTGGATTCCGGTAAGTAATTGTTTTGCAACTGAAAATGGTATAAAAACTTTAGAAATTCATAACAAATTCATTTTAAACCCTTTTTAAGTGATTCCAACTGTAATAAATTCTGTTATCGCTTAAGTTTAATATAAAAATGGAATTAGGTATATTTCAGTATCAGAAAATCGTGTAACTAAAATAACTTGATTTCTGCCAATTTTGAATATTCCAGAAATAGATTTAAAACTTGAAAAATGCATATCTTTTTCTGTATAATTCCTTTTTGTGCAAAATCAATTTTGTTAAATTCATCTGTTAGCATACTTTAATATGAAATAGGTTTTAAGCATGTTTAAAATTCTGTAAAATGACTTGCATTAGATTTACAACTTAGAAAAATTGTAAGTAAATGTGTATAACTCCAAACCTAGTAAATTCAACTTTGCGGTTATCAGGATGTCATAATCTACCTGCTATAAAAATTTGAGACCTTAGACCATTCTAGAAAATTTCGCCATGAACAGATGCAGTGATTTAAATCAGTGAATTGATAGGCTAAGAAAGAGTATTTTGGATATATCTTTTGCATGCTCAGTCCAAATTGCATGATTCTTGTTCCTATCATTGTTTAAGATCATTCCCTAGCTGTTGTGTAAATTTCTTTGGATTTGAGTGTATTTTCTTTGTTGGAGTTTATTTGGTGTTCTTCGTTCTTATTGGTTTATCGCCTTTTCGCTTAAGTTTGAAGACAATATTATTATTGATTACGAGCCACGGCCAGCAGATCTGCGACTCGGCAAGGCAAGCAGATGTAGCATCATTCGATCATATTGTTCCTACTATTTTCAAATTCTAATATGTTGTTTGCAAATTCTATGTATGCATTGCTATGTTGTTTTAAACTATTGTCGATAGTTGGCCTACTAGCTGCATTATCAGTAGGAAATGTTGACTCCTCTACTACCGAGCCTAGGATTACTTGCTGTGATTTTGGGTTCGCTGGATGAACCCTTGTCACTTAGTAGCTTACGTGTCATTATGCTTAGCCATGCTTAGCTATCGGTAGAAATGGACGGTTATCGACTTGTCGATAACCTTGATCACACAAACTGTTATAATCTATATATTTCAGCCTTATGCTATGTCTAAATTGCAAAACTAAAGCTGAAAATGAAAATAATTTAGACTTGGGCACAATAGTAAGATGGTGTGATCTTTTGGGTGTGATTGGAATGGTGCCCGGGTCAATTAAGGACCGAACTACTTGTGAGTATCTTGTCATCCGAGCATTACATGCGTGCTAACCACACTAGAGGATATGGGACCTCTCTTAGTGAGTACTTTGGGGTGTGTTAATTAATGAGTCGCGTGGTGGGTTGCATATTTGATTATATGCAACATGGACATGTTTGTGGGGAGAGGAGCACCCGCCGAGGCCGGTTTGTCCTGCTCCACGTATGGGTCCTTGTGATCTATATTTCGTCGGCAGATCACTAAGGATTAACCCCCATACGTGCGTTTCTTGATTAGCATATTCCATCGGAAAGGGTTCGTAGGACTTAGCCGTGCCGGCATATCAAAGGAAGTGTGCTTAATAGCTTGGCAAAAAGGCGGTCTGAAGTGTGGGTACATTGGTACACCCCTGCAGGGATTACAAACTATTCGAATAGCCTCGTCCTAGGATATGGACGCGCTTGGATAAGCTTTTCAAGAGTTAGACTACAACCTTTTTAAAGTTAAAACTTGATGGGTGGTATGAATCAGGGATTCATGCTATTTGTGGTGGCTATTAGGATAGTCACTTCTAGGTGATTACTTTTAAATATTGTTACTCACTGTTATTTCAATGTTTAAAACTCATTTGTTAAATTGGTTTCAATCTATTACATTATTGCAATTGAAACTTGCTTTATGCGTCTAAAGAACCATATAACCACATTCCTTTGATACAGCTTTCATGTAGCTATGTATAGGCTTGTTACTCGTAAGTCTTGCGAGTACATTATTGTACTCACTGCATTGCTTGTATTGTGCGAGAGGAAGAAGGTGAGCTGATGGGCCTCACTTTTGTGAGTTTTGCTGTGGCAGTGTTTGGGGCGATTAGCTTGGCGGCCCGGTCGGTTGCCCTGTGGTGTCATGTGGCTAGCCGGTCGTCTTTTGGTTTAAGCCATCTTATGGCAACTTTTGCTTCCGCTGTTATTTGATACTTATGTCATTTGGCCGGTCAGCTGTTCTGTAATAACTTCTATTATGTATGTCTTTTGGTAGACTTGTTATATTCTGTTGTATGGAATTGATGCATGCTTTGGTATGATGTATGTGTGCTGCATTTTCTGGGAAGCACATATTCATCGAGACACGGGTTATTCTATTTGTGATACTAGAACCAGTGGAAGGTTAAGTATTACAAGTTTAATAAACCGGGGTCTCACACCGCGCCCGAAGCCGTAAGCGCCATGGAGGCCACGCCGCGCCCGACCGCTTGAAGCCGTCGGGCACACATGGCTACGCCGCCCGCACTCGGGGCCCGCACGCATGAACGCGTCGTCCTCCCGCACGAGGCGCTGCTGCCAGCCCCACTCGATCCTCCCGCATGAGGCGAAGAGAGGAGAAGATGAAGCAAGAAGCATGGTAGAAACACACGCATGCGTACATGCATGCTACTCATGGTACTGGGCAACAAGATTAAAACCATGCATGCGTTGTCAAGAGCAACGAACATCACAATGAGAACTCGATGAACCCGCTGCCGCTGCGCCCCGGTCCGTCCCGCAGATGTGCCGCCGCGTGCACCCGTGCTGGCCGCCCGAAAACACGCCGCTGCCATCCCCGCATGACCGAGCCGTCGTCTGGAAGACGTGCCGCCGCGCCTCCTACGCCCGTGTTGTCGGCTTGAAGTGCGGCCTAAGACACTCGCCGCGACCATCTGCGGCGTTACTGCGCCGCCGCGACGGCTCGCCGCCGCACCGCCGGCCGAATCGCGCTCGTGAATGCCACCGAGCCGCCGCACACGGCCGCCTCGCGCTCGCGGCCGCCTAGCGATGCTCCGGCCGCTCGCCCATCGCTGCATGCCCGCCGCAGTGTGCGCTTGTAGCACTGCCGCCGCCCTGGAATAACACGAAGCTAGGAAACCTAGCATTAATGCATAAGGCATGGGCCAAACAAACAAAAAAAAAAGGGAAGAAAGGCTCAGCTAGAAGAAACGCACGGGCCAAAAGAAGAAAGAAACGGGCCCAAAGGGAAAAAGGGCCATACGGTGAAAAGAAAAAAGGGGGAAAGAAAAATAAAATTTGGATTTTGCAAATAAGTCCTTGGATTTCATGAAATTACGCGAAAATTTCTCAGAACTGAAATTTTGCAATTTAACCCCTGAAAACTGCAGAATTCATCAAAAATACTTTTTCTAGCATAAAAGGTTCTCACGAATTCATTTTTGAATCACTTTTTGCATTTGAAGCATGTTTAACTTTGTTTATTGTTATTTCTATGTAATTTATTTTCTGTATTTTCTGTTTTTGATTATCTGTGATTGTTTATATTGCTTTTAATTATTGAAAATAGCAGTAAATCATGAATAATGCATAGAAAAATACGGAATCACGAATCAAGAGATCGAAGATCATTATGAGAATTTTGCAACTATTTTATGTAGATTACTAGCAGTAATCTTATGATTTTTTGCATGAATATAAAGATAATTGGCATCACGAATTAGGAATTCGAAGAACTGACCTAGCATGGCTAAATTTTGTATAAAATTTGTATTAGTTTTCAATTCTGTGGTAATGTAATCATGGATGAGCAGAAAATTAAGAAGACTTTCTACCTTTCACCCGAACGCTGTGTAATCCGCACGCAACTATCGTCAAGTCGACTACATGAAGTATGTCGAATTAATTGACATCATGCAAGTTGCGAAAACTCGAGATAATGTTACGAGGAAGAACTACATCTCACAGCCACCTGATAGTAATGTTGGCCATGAAGCCAATGCTGGCAGCTACAAGGTGATGAAGCCTCTCATGAAGGAGAGTGGTAAGAAGGGTAAGGTCGTGGGTCGCATATTATTGATGCTTTCCGGTCTAAGAAGAAGGGCAAATGATAGCGTGAGGCACACCTCGCCATTGCAGACATAGAGGGTCCACAGCCGTTAGTCACACTCATGGATGTGGACAGCCCATAGCAGCCCCCATTATCCCTCATTTGGACATCGCAGCGGCCACATCCGTAGTTGCCCAAAGAGGAGAAGATCGCCATAGAGCAGATTGAGGCAGAAGTTCCCGAATACTTCGTCGATTCGATCTAGTGCACACATTGCATTCGGATCTTTTATAAAAACTTACAGTTTATAATTGAAGCAGAATTTTAAATTATTGAATAATGGTTGCAAACTCTAGAAGAGCAAAGCATTAAATTCTTATTATGAGTCATGCAAGGCTTATTTTTCCGTCTTTATAATAACAAGTTACGTTCTGATATCTGAAGTATTTTATCTATGTGTTGCTTGCTTTCTGCTACATATTAATAAAGTATATTATATTAGAACGCGTGTGGCGCCCTGTAACAGCCCTGACTTAGGGTTTGTATTTCAAATGTAAAATTTTGAGTAGAAATAAAAACTTTTGTTGTCTCATCAAATCATTTGGAAGTTTTCCAAATTTTCCCTAGCAATTTCCATTTTCTAGAATTAAATTCTTGTGAATGGAAATTGTTGTCAGCAAATTCTTAGCTTTCAAACTTGTGATCATCCTCTGAAATTATTTTTCCTATCATCTTGATCATCCTATCTACCTCCCTGAATTATTTCACAATTTTTAGATTTTAGTTGCTATTTCAAATGCCCAAGTCAAACCAGTTTAGAAATCTGGTCAAACCCTTAGGTAGCAGCTTGTGAATTTTCTGTAGAACAATGCAGTGCATAAAAGTTCTGGAAAAATTACACAAGGTTGTCCTCTGTCCTAGCAAGCTCCCATAAAAATTTCTGAAATTTTTGGAGCCCTGGAGCTATCTCTAAAATTTCCCAAACCTTCTCTGTCTTTTAAATCGAATTCGAAAACACTGCTCTTCGCCCGAACCCAACTCGTGCTCGAGTCCGACCACGCCACTTGACTCGGTCGCGCCGCCTAGCTGCACGCTGCGCGCCAATCACGCCAACCGTCCGATGGAGATCGAACGGTCCACGTTGCTTGTCTCGTCGACCGTCCGAATGCATACATCAATCTTGACCGCTCATCTTAGATCCAACGGCCGATACATTCTTGATCGAAGTCTAACCAATCGATCACGCCGCACCAAACCCCGCCTCGCACCGCTTTGTCACGCCTCCGACATGTGTGTCCCACTCGCCGATGACGCCTCGTCTTCTCCGCACTCACCGAGCTCGCGCCGTTCGCGCATGGGTGCCACGTACCTCGCCACGCCACCTATATGCCCTCGTGTCCGCTTTGGTGCATCGCCAGCCTTCTTTACCTCACCTCGACCGCTCATCCTCGTTTTCCTGCTCGTAGCTCTCTCGCCGCTTGATTTCTACGAGAAGAACCCTCGGCGCCTTGCGCGTGTTAGCGCCGCTCTTGATTCCGCAACCACGCCATCGTGATCTACTCTCTTCGCCGCCTCCATTTTGCCCATCCAGACCTCGGCGCCGTTGTATCGCCAGGGCACCTTCGCTGCCTCTCGCTCGGCCAGGCGGCCCCGCGAGCTTGCTAGTGCTCGGTGAGTTTCTAGCTTCGACACTTGGTCCTTTGGATCGCACTAATGCATCGAATCTAATGATGGCTTCATTTTCGTCTTTGGTGCATCGGTGAGGCGCGACGACCCTTCTTCCCGAGCTCGCTTTTCCGCCGTAGCAATTCCGCCGCCTGGCCCTCTTCATCGGTGTTATCTTGTGCTTGTTGATCCCGTGTCAAGGCGAGCTTGCGCACCTTCCGAGTCTTCTAGAAACTTGTCGCGCCCTCTCCGCGAAGCCGCGCCTTCTTCTCCGCCTCCGCTCGCCACCGCCGCCGGCATCCTTGAGGTCCCGGTCACCGTCGGCGAGTTCGCGAGATCGCTGCGAACCCGAAGGTACCACTCTCGCCTAAACCCACCGTTAGCTAGATCACCCGCGCGCCGCGCCGCCGTCCCGCGCGCGCGAGCCGCCGGTGGAGTTAGTTTAGCGTTAATCTTGTTTAGTCCGAGTCTCTCGACTTGGGCCCTATTGGCTAATCCCGCTAGAGAACCTTAATCCACCCGTTATTTGTTCTCTCGAGTCACGCCATGTGGGTCCATGCTGTCGCTAGTGGTGTGTAACCCTTGGCGATACGCTTTCCGCTTGGAAACGATTTATCCGTGGAGTATATGTTAGAAGTACACTTTGATATGTCAAAGACGATTCTCGAATCGCCGACGCCACCTTCTACGGCGCCCCGTCAAGACCTTTCGCCCGCCCGCCGTTGTCTCGGGGCTAGTTGGTCGTGGGTAGAAAAAGGATTAAATGCTTTAGTATTTCGTAATGTGTTTTCATTGTCATAATTCATTTAAACTTAGAAAATTCGTAACTAATTCAATTTTTCTCCAAATCACTTGAAACCAGTTCTGTTAATTTTAATTTTAAATGTAATATTTACCAAAATTAGATTCAACCATGTTTCTGTTAGCTAGAATCTGGTTATTGAATAATTGGTGTATTATGTACTTTCCAATTTAGAAAATTCATATCTCTATCAATAATTGTCCAAATCCAGTAAAACCAACTCTGTAAATTTTCATTTTTAGTGTGCTAATTATCAGGTTAGGTTTTAGATACTGTTTTTGCTCATGAAAATTTGTTAAGTAATTAACTAGTGTTTTGATGTGTTTTTAGCTTAGAAAATTCATGGCAAATTCTTAATAACCTAAAATGATTTGTTCTCTGTTTCTAAAATTTTGTTATATCATGCTTAGGTTGCTGTGTGAGTTTTAGTATGTTTGTTTGTTGTTGCATGTTTGAGTTTTGTCGGTGTTATTCGTTCTTATTCGCTGTTTTTGTTAATCGTTAGGCTTCGATATTTGCGGCAACCCTGAGAACGACCCTCCGCAACAAATTGAGCAACAGCATCCAGGCAAGCAGTTTGATCATGATAATCCCAGATTTTAAAGTCTAATATTTTGTTTCAAAGAGATGTATGCATTGCTTAATTTGTGTTAAATTGATTAGTTAAATCTGTGGTGCGCATATCCTCGTAGACAAAATATTGATCTCTACTACCGAGCCTAGGTTATTTGTCGTGATTAGAGGTCACCGGATGGTCTCTTGTCACTTAGTAGATCCGGTCAATTTGCTTAGACATGCTTAGTATCGGAGAAATGGGCGGTTATCGACTTAGTCGGTAACCTTGATCACACAAAATTTTCTATAACTTTTTATTTCAGCATTTCGCTATGTTTAATTGCAAAACTAAAAATGAAAACAAAAATGATTTAGACGCAGGCACAATGGTAAGATTGGTGTGATCTATTGGGTGTGATCGAAAGGTGCCCAGTCAATTAAGGACCGAACATCTTGTGAGTTTCTCGTTATCCGCATTTCGGCGTATAACCACACTAGAGTGTATGGGACCTCTCTGACCTAGTACTTTGGCGTGTATTGGCCCGGTCGCAGGAGGTCGCAGGAGGGATGGAGGTGGGAGCATGGTAGTTGTCCAAAAGCTTTATCCTGAGTGGGTAGTTGTCTTTTCGGCTTTACCATGTAAGCGTATGGATTTCTATCCATACGAGCGCTCGTAGTTAATACACAATATTGGAAAAAGTCTCGTAGGACTTAGTCAGCGACATACCTTCTAAGTGTGATTTGGCTTAAAGCGCTCAAGTGTGGTACAAAGGGTACACCTCTGCAGGGTTTAAAACTATTCGAATAGCCTCGCCCTAGGTGATGGACACGCTTGGGTGCTTTATCGAGAGTTAGACTACAACATTTAAATTAAAACTTGATGGGTGGTACGAATCGGGATTCGTGCTATTGTTGTGGTGACTATTGGGATAGTCACTTCTAGGTTGTTTATCTTTCGCTTTGTTATTAATATCCTTATCAGTATTTCAATCTTAAAAATGAATTGCAAACTTGCCTTTAAAATCAGATACCTTATTGCAAATGAAAATTGGCTTTATGCAAATGAAACATATGGCCTCCACCAAATAAGCCTCGCATGTAGCTTATGAACAGTCCGCTAGTTCACACGTCGCCTTGCGTGTACAAAGATAATCTTTGTACTGTGTGTTTTGCTTAATGTTTTTGTTGCAGAGGAAGAAGGTGAGCCCTTGGGCCTCACTCGTGAGTCAGGTTGCCGTTCGTGGACGACTAGACTTGGCGGTCCTGGCGGATGCCTTGTGGGTTGGAGGCACGATTGGCTTTGTTTATAGCCATCTTATGGCACTTTTGCTTCACCGCCGTTCTTGTTATTTGTGTACCTTGTGGCCCGCCGGCCTTTGTCCGTAATAACTCTACTATTTGTTTATCTTCCGCTTGGTAGTGTAGTGTTTGGACTCTATGTTTGGAATGGAGTTGATGTCTAATTTTGTACCGAGGTGTGTATACTGCTCGGGAAGTATACATATCTCGAGGATCGCTTTATTTGATTTGTGCCGCTAGGACCGTGTGGTTGGTTAAGCATTACAAGCCAAATAAACCGGGTCCTCACAAAGTTGGTATCGAGCCATTCGACCGTAGTAACCCAAGCATAGTCGTCCTTAGGATATTTTGAAAAACTTAATTTCAAAGTATAAAAGGGTTTATGAAAACCTAGGCAGATTCTCGATTTTACTCCTTACCTATCTTAGCCTTCTACTCTCATCTTACTCTAATTTGAGTTTAAAACTTGGTTTCTCTCTTCCTTTCAAAAGATAGTTACTACCGATAGAATCACTTTGGGAGAACCATAGAGAATTAGTCTAATTAAAATTTGTGGGAGCATAAGGGTAAGATATGTATGAGTTTGCTAAGTATCCGACTTTTGTCAATTGGTTTTGTAACTTAAAAGTCTTGTATTTGTTTTGTGTTTGTTAGTAAGTTATTTGCGGTGGGTTGTCGACTTCGTGTTTTCCGCCATTGTTAACTTGTCTTAGTGAAACAGAATGGCCGGTGAACGCGTGGCGCTCGCAGGCTGGTCATGATGAGGAGCTTCCTCCTCCGACCATGGTGAGGTTCTCGCCGATCGAGCGAAACCGCATGGACCGACGCGCATCTTGGAGGTTATTGCTAGGAATACCTCCACTCCTGCCGGTGGTGGCGCCACCGCACTCGCGGGGACTTGCAGAGTTCCTCCGCACGCAGCCCACCGACTTTCTCCCGCCTCGAGACCTCTCGATGCGGATGATTGGTCTACGCATGGTTGAGCGAAGCTCAACATAGCTCGTGTCGTGCACAGGATAAGGCGCTCTTCGGTCCCACCACCTTGAGGGCGCAAGCACTCTCATGGTGGGAGAACTATCTCGCGATGCACCATGCCATGTGGTCGCGTGGGAGGAGTTCGATCGCTTTTCGTCGGGCCCACATCCCCGACTACCGATGAAGTCAAGAAGAAGGAGTTCCTCGCGCAAGCAAGGGCGCAAATGCGTGACTGAGTACTTGTACGAGTTCAATCATCCGCTCGTTATGCTCCGGGAGAGGTAGCCTCGGATGAGGCTAAGCAGAGAAGTTTATGGATGGCTTGTCCGAGGAGCCGCAGGACAAGCTATCTATTGTGGACTTCTTCGACTTTTCGTGCCTTGGTAGATAAGGCCATTGTTGCCGAGCATAAGGCAAAGGCGCTGGCGAGTCCTAGCGCAAATGGGAGGCGACGCCTACTCACGCCAGCCACTCGCCCTCGGCCGGGCCGCACCAAAGGCCCGTTCTTTTGCTCCACCGCGCGAGGCCATCTCGCACCAGCCTCCCGCCCACCGCAGCCGTGTTTCACCACGTGCGCCGCGATCCAAACAGCAGAGCGCCTCGCAATCCGGCGGCCGAGGTTACTTGTTTTCGCCGCCACAACAAGGGCCACTACGCCAACGCTTGCCCTCGTGAGTGTTGCAAGAGCTCCTCGTCCTAATGGAGGACGCGGCAGGGAGTGGTCACCCACCGACTGTAAGATTATCCGAAGCCCTGTGGTGCGAGCAATGGCCGAGTCAACCACCTTTCACCGAGGAGGCTCAGAGGCGCCGGATGTCGTGATGGGTACACTTCTTGTTAATTCTCATCCTGCGCAAGATATTTGATTCGAGCATCGATTCTTTATTTCAAGATCATTTGCTGCTTGCTAGTGGTCTTCACCGTGTTCCTTTGGGAGTTCCTTTGCTCATCCGCTCTCCGGGGTCGGAAATGAGAGCTGATCTACAGTGTCGGGGTGTTCTTGTCATAGTTAAAGGAGTGGGGTTTTTGGCAAACCTTATTCTGCTCAGTTCAGCGAGTCTGGATGTGATTCTTGGCATGGATTGGTTGTCCCAACACTTGGGGCAAATCGATTGTGCTAGGAAGATTGTCTATCTCACCAGCCCTTCAGGCGAGCAGGTCGGATTTTCGCCGCAGCTTCAGAGGCCACATCTATGTGCATTAGAGGCGATGCCAGCCTTGCAATTTCAGGATGTACCCATAGTATCTGACTTTGTGGATGTCTTTCCTGAAGATTTACCTGGGATGCCTCCGGTTCGAGATCTGGAGTTTGTCATCGAGTTGCTGCCCGGTACTGCCCCTATCTCGAAGGCGCCGTATCGGATGCCTCCCAATGAATTGGAGGAATTGAAGAAGCAATTGGGTGAGCTTCAAGCAAAGGGTTTCATCCGTCCCAGCCATCTCCTTGGGGTTGTCCGTGATTTTTGTGAAGAAGAAGGACAAGACTTTGCGCATGTGTGTTGATTACCGCCCTCTCAATGAGGTGACGGTGAAGAACAAATATCCTTTGCCCCGCATCGATGATCTGCTTCGATCGCTTGACTGGAGCCCGTGTTCTCAAAGATTGATTTGAGAATGGGGTATCATCGAGTTAGGATCGATTCAAGATATTCAAGACGGCTTTCACTACTCGTTATGGTCAGATGAGTACACCGTCATGTCCTTTGGTTTAACCAATGCTCCACTTTGTTCATGAACCTTATGAATTCAAGATTCATGGAGTATTTGGATAAATTTGTGGTGGTCTTTATTGATGATATTCTTATCTATTCCAAGATCAAGCGAGCATGCCGAGCATCCAAGATTGTTTTGGGCAAATTATGGAGCACCACCAGATATGGTTTCAAGAAATGCGAGTTCGTTGAAGGAAGTGGCATTCTTGAGCCATGTTCTTTTCACCGAGGCGAGCTGTGGATCCCAAAGAAGGTCGGGCCGACGTTCTATCTTGGGGCCACCGTCGGGCCACGATGTGCGGAGTTTTCTTGGTTTAGCGGGCTACTACCGCCGCTTCATCGAGAACTTCTCCAAGATCGCAGCCGATGACCGAATTGCTCAAGAAGGACAAGAAGTTTGTGTGGTCCTCTCGCTTGTGATGAGAGCTTTGAGCTCAAACAACATTGACTTCACTCCGGCCTACTCTTCCCGATATCCACAAGAGCTTCGATATTTATTGCGATGCCTCTCGTCGTGGACTTGGATGTGTTCTTATGCAGAAGGCAAGGCAATGCCTATGCATCCAGCGATTGAGACCTCATGAGCTCAACTATCCCACCCATGATTTAGAGCTTGCTCGCTGTGGTTCATGCACTCAAGATTTGGCGGCATTATCCGATCGGAATCGCCGTGAGGTGTATTCCGATCACAAGGGTTTGAAATACTTGTTCACTCACCAGATCTGAACCTCGCAGCAGAGGAGATGGCTAGAATTGATCAAAGATTATGACATGGGTATTCGAGATCACCGCAAGGCCAATGTGGTTGCCGATGCACTTAGCCGAAAGGTGTATTGCAATACTTTGATGATCCAAGAGCAAAGAACTCCGCACTTCTTGCGAGTTTCAAGCGTCTCAACTTGGGTTTGGTTGAGCATGGTTCCCTTGTCGCCTTGGTTGTGCAACCAACCTTGGTGGATCAAGTCAAGGCAAAGACACAGAAATCGATGGCGGTGTGAACCGGATCGCGTAATATCAAGGATGGGATAGCCGGTGTTTCTCGGAAGATGAGCACGGTGTTGTATGGTTTGGGCAGCGCTTGTGGTCCCAAAGGTCCCCGAGTTGCGGATTTGATTCTTCAGAGGCCCATGATTCGCCTTTGTCCATCCATCCCGGCCACCAAAATGTACCAAGATCTCGCGTCGAAATTTCCGTGGACTCGCATGAAGCGCGAGATTGCCGTGTTCGCTGCCGATGTGACATATGTTGTCGTGTCAAGGCCGAGCATCGCCCGTCAGTGAGTCTTCTTCACCCTTGCCTATACCGTAATGGAAGTGGGATTCGTAGGCATGGATTTTATCACCGTCCGCCTGCATTCTGCGGGAAGGATGCATTATGGGTTATCATTGATCGATTGACGAAGGTGGCCCATTTCTTCCGAAGGCGATCAAGATTGATGTGAATCGGCTAGCGGATCTTTACATATCCCGCATTGTGAGTTCTGCATGGTGTGCCACGAACGATAGTGTCGATCGTGGTTCTCTTTTCACTTCCCGATTTTGGCACACCGCAGGAGGCCATGGGTACCGTCTTACTTTCAAAGACCGCCTACCATCCTCGTGATCGATGGTCGACAGAGCGAGTCAATCAGTGCTTGAAGATATGCTCCGTGCTTGTGTTCTTTCCTATGGAAAGAATTGGGAGAAGTGCCTACCGCTTGCCGAATTCTCCTACAACAACAAATTTTCCAGCTAGTCTCGGATGGCACCGCTTGAGGCTTTGTATGGAGGCGCCGCAACACCATTGAACTGGTCGAAAACGTGAAAGGCGCTTCTTTGGCCCGATTCGATCAATGAGGCGAAAGTCAAGTGCGCTTGATTCGTGAGCACTTGCGCGTAGCTCACCCAGCAGTAAGAGCTATGCATCGGCGGCCGCCGTGAGTGAGTTTCCACCAATGACTTTGTGTATCTCAAAGTCTCACCTCAAGGTCATCGCTGCTTCGACGCCAAGGGCAAATTGGCTCCTGGTATGTCTGACCCTACCGCATCATCGATAGAGTGGGAGTTGTTGCTTACAAGTTAGACTTGCCAGCTACACTTGAGGGGGTGCATGATGTTTTCCATGTGTCACAATTGAAGAAGTGCCTTCGTGTTCCTGTGGAGGAAACGCCATTGGAAAATATCGATGTGCAGGAAGATCTGTCTTATCGTGAGCGCCCCGTTCGTATCCTCGAAGAAGCTGAACGCAGAACAAGGAACCGTGTGATAAAGTTCCTTAAAGTTCAGTGGTCAAACCACTCCGAGGATGAAGCCACTTGGGAGCGGGAAGATCGCTCCGAGCAGATTACCCATCCTTCTTCCCCCAGGTGATCAGAATCTCGGGGCGAGATTCCTGTAAGGGGGGAAGATTTGTAACACCCCGACTTAGGGTTTGTATTTCAAATGTAAAATTTTGAGGAGAAATAAAAACTTTTGTTGTCTCATCAAATCATTTGGAAGTTTTCCAAATTTTCCCTAGCAATTTCCATTTTCTAGAATTAAATTCTTGTGAATGGAAATTGTTGTCAGCAAATTCTTAGCTTTCAAACTTGTGATCATCCTCTGAAATTATTTTTCCTATCATCTTGATCATCCTATCTACCTCCCTGAATTATTTCACAATTTTTAGATTTTAGTTGCTATTTCAAATGCCCAAGTCAAACCAGTTTAGAAATCTGGTCAAACCCTTAGGCAGCAGCTTGTGAATTTTCTGTAGAACAATGCAGTGCATAAAAAGTTCTGGAAAAATTACACAAGGTTGTCCTCTATCCTAGCAAGCTCCCATAAAAATTTCGAAATTTTTGGAGCCCTGGAGCTATCTCTAAAAATTTCCCAAACCTTCTCTGTCTTTTTAAATCGAATTCGAAAACACTGCTCCTCGCCCGAACCAACTCAGCTCGAGTCCGACCACGCCACTTGACTCGGTCGCACCGCCTAGCTGCACCGCGCGCCAATCGCTGCCAACCGTCCGATGGAGATCGAACGGTCCACGCTGCTTGTCTCGCCGACCGTCCGAATGCATACATCAATCTTGACCGCTCATCTTAGATCCAACGGCCGATACATTCTTGATCGAGTCTAACCAACCGATCGCGCCGCACCAAACCCCGTCTCGCACCGCTTTGTCATATCTCGACATGTGGGTCCCACTGCCGATGACGCCTTGTCTTCTCCGCACCACCGAGCTCGCGCGCTCGCGCATGGGTGCCACGCACTCGCCACGCCACCTATATGCCCTCGTGTCCGTCTTTGGTGCATCGCCAGCCTTCTTTACCTCACCGCGACCGCTCATCCTCGCTTTCCCTGCTCGTAGCTCTCTCCGCGGCTTGATTTCGCCGAGAAGAACCCTCGGGCGCCGCCGCCGTTAGCGCCGCCCTTGATTCCGCAACCACGCCATCGTGATCTACTCTCTTCGCGCTTCCATTTTGCCCATCCAGACTCTCGGCGTCCGATGTATCGCCAGGCACCTTCGCCGCCTCCGCCTCGGTTGCGGCGGCCCCGCGAGCTTGCTAGTGCTCGTGAGTTTCTAGCTTCGACACTTGGTCCCTTTGGATCGCATCGATGCATCAATCTAATGATGGCTTCATTTTCGTCTTTGGTGCATCGGTGAGGCGACCCTTCTTCCCTGCTCGGTTTCGCCGCCGTAGCAATTCCGCCGCCTCGGTCCCTCTTCATCGGTGTTATCTTGTGCTTGTTGATCCGGTGTCAAGGCGAGCTTGTGCGCACCTTCCGAGTCTTCTAGAAACTTGTCGCGTCCTCTCCGCGAAGCGCGCCTTCTTCTCCGCCTCGCTCGCCCACCGCCGCCGGCATCCTCGAGGTCCCGGTCACCGTCGGTGAGTTCGCGAGATCGCTGCGAACCCGAAGGTACCACTCTCGCCGAAACCCACCGGTTAGCTAGATCACCCGCGCGTCGCGCCTGCGTCCCAGCGCGCGCGCGACGAGCCGGGAGTTAGTTTAGCGTTAATCTTGTTTAGTCGAGTCTCGACTTGTGGGCCCTATTGGCTAATCCCGCGAGAGAACCTTTAATCCAGCCCGTTATTTGTTCTCCGAGTCACCGCCATGTGGGTCCATGCTGCCGCTAGTGGGTGTGTAACCTTGGCGTACGTTTTCTCGTTTGGAAACGATTTATCCGTGAGTATATGTTAGAAGTACACTTTGATATGTCAAAGACGTATTCTCGAATCGCGCCACGCCACCTTCGTGCGCGTGACGCCTGTCCCGGTCGGCACCTTTATTGGGCCCGTCACGTTGTCTGGGGCTAGTTGGCTGTGGGTAGAAAAAGGATTAAATGCTTTAGTATTTCTGTAATGTGTTTTCTGTTGTGCTGTTAATTCATTTAAACTTAGAAAATTAAGTAACTAATTCAATTTTTCTCCAAATCACTTGAAACCAGTTCTGTTAATTTTAATTTTAAATGTAATATTTACCAAAATTAGATTCAACCATGTTTCTGTTAGCTAGAATCTGGTTATTGAATAATTGGTGTATTATGTACTTTCCAATTTAGAAAATTCATATCTCTATCAATAATTGTCCAAATCCAAAGAAACCAACTCTGTAAATTTTCATTTTTAGTGTGCTAATTATCAGGTTAGGTTTTAGATACTGTTTTTGCTCATGAAAATTTGTTAAGTAATTAACTAGTGTTTTGATGTGTTTTTAGCTTAGAAAATTCATGGCAAATTCTTAATAACCTAAAATGATTTGTTCTCTGTTTCTAAAATTTTGTTATATCATGCTTAGGTTGTGTGTGAGTTTTAGTATGTTTGTTTGTTGTTGCATGTTTGAGTTTTGTCGGTGTTATTCGCTTTATTCTTTGTTTTGTTCAATCGTTAGGCTTCGATATTTGCGGCAACCCTGAGAACGACCCTCCGCAACAAATTGAGCAACAGCATCCAGGCAAGCAGTTTGATCATGATAATCCCAGTATTTTAAAGTCTAATATTTTGTTTCAATTGAGTATGTATGCATTGCTTAATTTGTGTTAAATTGATTAGTTAAATCAGTATTTGCATATCCTCGTAGACAAAATATTGATCTCTACTACCTGAGCCTAGGTTATTTGCTGTGATTAGAGGTCGCTGGATGGTCTCTTGTCACTTAGTAGATCCGGGTCAATTTGCTTAGACATGCTTAGTATCGGTAGAAATGGGCGGTTATCGACTTAGTCGGAACCTTGATCACACAAAATTTTCTATAACTTTTATTTCAGCATTTACGCTATGTTTAATTGCAAAACTAAAAATGAAAACAAAAATGATTTAGACGCAGGCACAATGGTAAGATTGGTGTGATCTATTGGGTGTGATGGAAAGGTGCCCGGTCAATTAAGGACCGAACATCTTGTGAGTTTCATTATCAGCATTTCGCGTGCTAACCACACTAGAGGGTATGGGACCTCTCTTGACCTAGTACTTTGGCGTGTATTGGCTCCGGTCGCAGGAGGTCGCAGGAGGGATGGAGGTGGGAGCATGGTAGTTGTCCAAAAGCTTTATCCTCGAGTGGGTAGTTGTCTTTTCGGCTTTACCATGTAAGCGTATGGATTTCTATCCATACGAGCGGCTCGTAGTTAATACACAATATTGGAAAAGTCTCGTAGGACTTAGTCATGCTTGCATACCTTCCTAAGTGTGATTTGGCTTAAGGCGGTGCAGTGTGGAGTGCAGTGGTACACCCCTGCAGGGTTTAAAACTATTCGAATAGCCTCGTCTAGGTGATGGACACGCTTGGGTAAGCTTATCGAGAGTTAGACTACAACATTTAAATTAAAACTTGATGGGTGGTACGAATGCGGGATTCGTGCTATTGTTGTGGTGACTATTGGGATAGTCACTTCTAGGTTGTTTATCTTTCGCTTTTGTTATTAATATCCTTCTCGTTATTTCAATCTTAAAATGAATTGCAAACTTGCCTTTAAACTGTATTACCTTATTGCAAATGAAAATTGGCTTTATGCAAATGAAACATATGGCCTCCACCAAATAAGCCTCGCATGTAGCTTATGAACATGTCGCTAGTTCACACGTCGGTCTTGCGGTACAAAGATAATCTTTGTACTCGGTGTTTTGCTTAATGTTTTGTTGCAGAGGAAGAAGGTGAGCCTTGGGCCTCACTTCGTGAGTCAGGTTGCCGTTTTCGTGGACGACTAGACTTGGCGGTCCTGGCCGGATGCCTTGTGGGTTGGAGGCACGCGATTGGCTTTGTTTATAGCCATCTTATGGCACTTTGCTTCATTGTCGTTCTTGTTATTTGTGTACCTTGTGGCCATCGGCCTTTGTCCGTAATAACTCTACTATTTGTTTATCTTCCGTTTGGTAGTGTAGTGTTTGGACTCTATGTTTGGAATGGAGTTGATGTCTAATTTTGTACCGAGGTGTGTATATCGCTCGGGAAGTATACATATCTCGAGGATCGATTTATTTGATTTGTGCCGCTAGGACCAGGTGGTTGGTTAAGCATTACAAGCCAAATAAACTGGGGTCCTCACACGCCCTATGGAGGAAGTGTGCTTAGTAGGTAGCGGCACAACGAATACCATCCTGAGAGAAACGAAATTTTTTCCAGTCGATCAGCAAGAATGCTGGTAGTCTTACGACAATCGCAGGCAGCGATACTTGTATAATAGGCTCTGGAAGGGCCATAATTATACTCTTAATGGGCACAACTTTGATCATTAAAGAAGACTTGTTGTACCCAGAATCGACTAGAACTCTCAAGGATATTCGCGCTAACGATTTCCACGTAGAGACTGAAGAAGAGTATGGTAAGCAATACCTGCTCATTGAAAAGCATGAAGAAATTGGAACAATAGTATTAGAATTTCTTTCTTCATATAAAACTGGGCTATACTACACTAATATTAAGGCACATGCAGCCTATATTACCCTGAAAACCGTATTTAGAACCTCTGAACTTTTCTATCTTTGGCATGATAGGTTATGCCGTCTAGGTCTTAGGATAATGAGAGATATAATTAACAATTCACAGGGACATAATATGAATGTAAATAATTTTTTGAATCAGGAAGATTTTGTGTGCCCCGCATGTACCATCGGGAAATTAATTACTAGACCTTTTGCTCTGAAAGCAAATGATGAAGTCCCTGCATTCCTGGACCGTATCTAGGGAGGGTTTTTTGCGTCCTATACTCGTCGAACCCGGATTAATATCCTGCATCCTTCAGTGCATTTCAACTAGTCACATGATCGTGAGCTAGTTCACACAGTAAACAAATATGGTAACAAAATCATATCACAATTTTATTAATAAACAACAGAGTTGATTACAAAGGAGGCTTACATGCCCACAATAAAATAAACACAGCAGAAGACGAAGATGTAGTAGGGTCCAGTTAATCTGCCATAGGCAATCGACTGGGGTAGTGGCCTAGTCGTCGAGATCCACATCGGTAGCAAAGTCCTTCTCCTCTGAAATTTTATTTGCATAAAGCAAGTATGAGCACAACTTCCGTGCTCGCAAGTTACACCCGTCAAGTAACAGAATGACATGCATAAATGGATGTAACAAAGGAGGGCTTGTAGGGTTATTTGCATAAAGCAGTATTTTCTTTAAATACTTGTACTAAGTTCCAAAGCAGTTTTTTATAACTAAAATTTATAAAATTCTCAATTTTATAGTCAGATAACATTCACACATGAATGGTAAAGAATACCCTCCTATCACATGGCTCCCTGCCCAATTCCCATCTGGATAAACCAGTTTTGAAGAAGTCTTTTTCAAACAAAAATCAGAGTCTAACTTTGAGTAGTTCTGCTAGCATGTCCATAACCGTGGACACGGCTATTCGAATAGTTTTACACTCTTCAGAGGTTGTACAGCTTTACCCACATGACAAGACTTCTCTAGTTTGTCCGGCATATATTTATGCCACCGCTCACTACCTTTGGTAAGCGGTCTAGAGCACGTGTCGAGGCCTTTACAATGTTATGTCTTAATGTATTTGTGTCCGCTAAGGCTTTCACGCCATTGGATCGCCATCCTCCTAAGCCCCCTCCTGCGCCAGATGGGTCTACTGTCTGACCAACACCCATACCAACAACATAGCACCAATGACACTAAGACATCACAAATTATTTAGCCAAGTCCCGCCCACACAGGACACGTGGTAGTACGGTAAGACGTAGCATCATGCGCTCGAAGACCGGTCCTTAACTGACTTGGGCGACTTTCCAACAAAACCCATGGGCCTTAACCCTAACCAGATTAAGCCCGTGCATAAACCTGCACCCACCAATCATCCATTTCGCCCGAGTCCAAACCCATTTTTATTTTATTTTTCAAGTCATTTGTAAAACTCCCATGACACTCCAATGCCAAGGGTACAATTTAAACAATAATTGATTGTTGGTAAATTCCCAAATCGCACAAGTTTGGTCTATAAGCATGGCTAAGCAATACGTTTAAATGATCCTAGTTCATACTATCGTATCAACCGTGTTTTATCTAGGTGTCAATGTGTTTGATTCAATATCAACATTGGTCATACAAAGGATTTAGGTATAACTATGAATTTAAAAATAAGAATTTATATTACTGAATATAAATAAGCATGCAGTAATAATTTAAAAATAGAATATAAATAATTTAAAATAATGGGATCAATATGATCAAGGGTATAACTTGCCTTGCTTGATGAGGTGACGTTGTTTTTCTTAACAGATCACCTTGAGAGAACGTCTGGTGTTGAGGTGATGTTGTTTTTCTTAACAGGTCACCTAGTACTCACAAGTACTATCTTCATTTAGTCCAAGTGTACAATCACAATGATCATACAGTCAAAATCATTCCTCTTATGTTGTTCTTCAATCGGCGTCGAAATCTGATTCTCCGAAGTCGTCGAAATCTAATCGTGAAAATACGATAAATTCAACTCAAATTCAAATAAATTCAAAAAGGCAGATCAAATTAACTCCAAATAGAAATAATTTATTTTAGCTAGCTAGATAATAATTTTATACAAATTTTGCAACTTGAATCACCCAAATCGGAGTTTGGATGCAAAAGATATGAATTTTAGAAGTTTGAAATTAAATGGAATAATAAATTAGGGTTTAAAGGAATTATTGATCAAATGAACCCAAAATTAAATCATTTTGGTTTAGATGGCTAGATCTTGATTTTATATGAATTTAGGAATTCGAATCGACGAAATCGGAGTTCGTGTGAGGGAGAACGAACCCCGGGAAGTTCTAAATCTAAATAAACCTTAAAATCAGATTTTATTGATTTTCTTGAATTATTTTTCTAAAGGAAAAGGCTTTATTGCACAATGATGACGTCAGCGAAGGATTTTCTTTTCCCGGCCGATTTATTTTCCTAACGGAAAATGGGATGTGCGACTGACGTGTGGGCCCGATGGTCAAAAGACTAGGTTCACGGCCGGTCAGAGGAGATCGGGCGCGCGGAGATCTCGGCGGTGATGGAGGGGTTCCGGCGATTGCGGCCGCGAGGACGGGGAAAGCGGCCGCGAGGAGGGGCGGCAAGATACGGGGGTTTTAATGCGCGGGATTGCGCGAAGAAAGGGAAAGAATCGGCGGCGATTACGGAGCTCTGGTGGCGTGCTAATGGCGCGGAGTGATGCGCCGAGCGGGAAGGAAGAGGAGGGAGAAGGGTGACGGGCTGGGAGTTGTTGGCCGTTCGATTAGAATCGAACGGTGGGGAGAGATGGAGGGAGAGGAGCGGCTGGAGCGTTGGATTTGGATCCAACGACCCGGGGGAGGTGAGGGCGGCGCGGGCTGGCTAGGAGGTTGGGCCGGAGGCCGAAAAACAGAAATGGGCCGAAGAAATTCGGCCCGATGGCTTTTTCCGGATTTTTGAGTGATTTCCCAATTTCAGAAATAGAGTTAAATCAAATAAGCTTCTAGAAAATAGCAAATTAAATTCAAAAAAAATATGAGAAAATTCACAGAAATTCCCTTATTTATTTTGGACTTAAATAAAATAGTTCCAACTTATAGTTGGCTATTAATTTTGCAAAATAATTTATTTTGGCTTGAACATAATTAGGAAAAAGCTTTTAAAATATTAGAAAATTCTAGAAATTAATTAAATTTTATTTTTCAGATAAAACCAACTGAAACTTCAATAACTTCAAATAAATTTAAATTTTTGACTTTTAAAACTTCAGAAATTCAAATAAGGCAATCAAACTCTTCCAAATTTCAGAAAATCCAATAACTTTATTTATTTTATTTTGGTAACAGCACTTTGGGATGTTACATATACAGCCCCTGTAAGGGCCATTTAGGTATTTTATGGTGCTCATCGATGCTTCCTCAGAATGGTCATACATATGTTTATTGTCTACAAGAAACCACGCTTTTGCAAAACTAAATCTCGCAGATAATTAATAGTAGAGAATAATTTCGTGATCATCACGTGAAGTCCACTTGAATGGACAACGCTGGAGAATGTACTCAAAGGCATTTGATGATTATTGCATGAAAATAAAAATTAAAGTTGAGCATTCTGTACCGCATGTCTGCACCCAGAATGGACTAGCAGAACTTTGAAAAATTGTAATTTATCAACTACATGTTGGGGACTCGTAGTCCTGCTCGCAGCATCTTTCATCAATTTTAGATCATCAGCCTGTAACATCCATCCACCTGTGCAACTAGCGCAAAGGTCAGCACCGAAAACTCCTCATGTTCGCAGGTTTGGTTGCAAGGGTTATATACCTATACCACCACCGCAACAAACTACAATGGATCTTCTCCGAAAGTTTAGGATATACGTTGGTTATGAGACATCATCTATAATCAAGTATTTAGACCCTATGACTGGAGATTTGCATAATACCCGATTCGCTGATAGTATATTAAATGAGGTAATTTTCCCGTCATTAGGGGAGGAAATCAACCCTTAATGAAAATGTCGGAAAATAACGTGGCAAGCCACAGTAAGTCTAGAAGACAATTGAAGTCTAGAAGACAAGAGAAGTCCCGAAGACAATTGGAGTCCAGAAGATAATTGAAATCTATGCATATGACCCGCGCACTAGTAAAACAAATAAAGAAGTCTAGAAGACAAAAGAAGTCCAGAAGATAATTGAAGTCCAGAAGACAATTGAAGTCTAGAAGATAATCGATTTGCAAGCATTAGCGAATCAACTGCCTAACCACTTTAGTGATTTGAAGAGCGTGACTAAGTAGCATGTGCCTGCATGCAATGCACCGGAGAGGGTTGAAATACCGATGAAGGTATCCCTAATCCCGTTCTAAGGCATCTGAAAGGACGAGAACTCCGACCCCTCGAATCCGAAGTAACCGGGGACGCCTGGTAAAAAAGGATAAGAAGGACTTGACACGATTTATCACCAAGTTCCCGTAACTGTATGGGGGCCGGTTGAGACTGCATCGGTATGAAACCTTCAGAAAAAGCATACCAGAATTGAATATCCCCATGAAGGGAGACATCAGCATGGATGTGTGCGCACACATCGGAGTTAAAAACTAAAGGGACTTGCCCCGCAATTAGAAGCAGCGATGAGTCAGTAGAAGCATTAGAAGAATCGCCCCTTAAAGAAATAACTATAAACTTTATGACATCGGGAGAATCTTTGAATAAGACAACAGCCAATGTCGACATTTACTTTGCAAAGAAAATTGTCGCAATCATCGATCTTGATCCAGAGCTGCATCGCTCGCTGAATGAAAGAAAAGATCAGATTGGGAAGATTGGAAGAAGGCAATAGAAACTGAATTATTCTCTTTGAATAAAAGAGAGGTGTTTAGGCCTGTAAGCCACACGTCTCCCCTTGTGCACCCCGTAGGACATAAATGGGTATTTGTTCGAAAGAGAAATAAAAAGAAGCAAGACTTGTTGCACAAGGTTTCACTGCACGTCCAAGAGATGATTATGAAGAAACCTATTCACCGGTCATGGACGGAACTCCCTTTAGATATTTATCTCAATGGCAGTGAACTTGAAGTTAGAAGTGAAATTGATGGATGAGGTACCAACATACCTTTATGAAATATTGGATTCGAACATTTATATGAAGATACCTGAATGTATCCCTATCCTAAACCAAGACAGAGCAAATAAAAATCTATACATCGTGAAACTCAGAAAGTCACTGTACGAAATTAAGCAATCAAACAGAATGCGGTATAATCACTTGAAGCGACTTTCTATGTAAGAAAGGCTACACGAACAATGAGAATAAACCCTATGTATTTATACGACGATCCCATTATGGATTTTATATGATCTCATATTATGAAGATGATCTGATTATCATCGGAACCCTGAAGGATATTAAGAAAACAAGCTCTTACCTGGAGTCGGAGTTCAAAATGAAAGATTTGGGTAAAACCAAATATTGCCTAGGCTTGCAGCTTGAGCATATCCCTGAAGGAATATTAGTACATCAGTCAACCTACACTTAGAAGGTGTTAGAAAGGTTTGACTTTTAAAAGGCATACCCTTTGAAAGTGCCAATGGTCAGGAGATATTTGCAACAATACAAAGACCCATACAGACCTAAAGAAGAGGAGGAAGAAGATCTGGGATCGAAATTCCCACACTTAAGTGCAATAGAAACACTAATGTATTTAGCAAACTGTACTAGAACGAACATTGTATTTGTCGTGAACCTACTAGCAAGGTATAGTACAGAATCTACCAAAAGCATTGGCAGGGAATGAAGGACATCTTTCGATACCTCCAAGGAAGCAAAGGATTTAGTTTGTTCTACAGAAAGAATCAAGATCTAACTATGAATGGCAATACAGATGACGGGTACTTGTAGGACCCGCATACAACCAAATCGCAAACAGGCTATGAACTCCTATGTTGTGGAACTGCAATTCCACGAAAATCGTCTAAGAAATGTCTTGTATCGACTTCGACGAACCACTTGGAAATCATAGTACTGTACAAGGCCTTATAAGAATGTGTTTGGCTTCAGCGGAAGATTTATCACATCTAGCAGTCGTGTGGATTGAATACCGTGCAAACCCCCACTATTTTCTATGAAGATAATACAGCTTGTGTTGCATAAGTACAGATGGTTTATGTGAAGAATCCTCTCACAAAGCATATCAACCCCAAGTTCTTCTATGCTCATGAATTGCAAAAGATGAACGTAATCAAAGTACTGCATACTAAATCATGTGAGAATCTTGTAGATTTATTCACTAAGTCATTTCTAGCGTCTAGTTTTGAAAGATGCATACGTGAATTGGAATGATGAGACTTAGAGAAGTGCAGAATTCAGGGGGAGAACCTTCACGAACTCATTATTAAAACTTGATCATGAAGATCGAGTACCCAAAGAATAAATCCAGGAGATTAAATGAAATTGGGTGGATTGTGCTCTTTTTCCCTTGACGAGTTTTTCTGAAGTTTCTCGGCTAAGGTTTTTAATGAGGCAATTCGTGCATCACAGCAGAACGTGTATCATGTATTCTTTCTCCAAATTTTTTCCACTGGGTTTTTATGGAGTTTTGACGAGACATGAACATGAAGGATGAGTACCCAAGAAGGAGTGTTAAGAAACCGGGCTCAGGACCTGAAGTCCTGGCCCAAGGTGGGCTCCTCATCCTAAACCCTAGTATAGTCGTAGCCTATAAATAAGGGGTGTTATTCATTGTAAATGATTGATCATTTGATGAAGAAATAAAGAGAAGCAAGAAATCCCCCTACATCTCTGTGTTCATCTCTTAATTCTGTTCTTGTGCTTTGCATTGTTCTTACGATTCTGAGTATTATCTACGAGGTAATCGCTCAAACTAAACTCGCTAGCGACGGTTCCCAACAAATCCAATTTCTCCATGGGTTGTTCGCCAATTGGTCACGGGGCCATGGACTCATGGTTGGCCTGGCTGCCATGCCGACCGCGGGGAGGCACGGCCCATGCGGCACCGTATTGCTGTGTTGTTGGACACAACACGGCGTCGCTATACATTATCCAAGCGACTTGGGTGGAATAAACTGCAAGATTCTCACATGACCTAGTATGGAGTACTTTGATTACGCTCATCTTTGCACCATGAGCATAGAAGAACTTGGGGTTGATATGCTTTGTAAGAGGATTCTTCACAATAACCCATCCGCACTTGTGCAACACAAGCTACATTATCTTCATAGATAATAGTGGGAGTTGCTTGTTATTTTATCGTATGCGGTCCTACAAGTACCCAAGTATCCGCATTGCCATTCATAGTTAAGTCTTTGTCCTTTCAGAGAATGCACTCAAGTTCTTTGCTTCCTTAGAGGTATCGGAGATGTCCTTCATTCCCCACAATGCTCTTTGTAGGTTCCAGACTATACCTTACTAATAGGTTCACTGCAAATGCAATGCCCGGTCTAGTACGCTTTATTCAATACATGAGTGTTTCTATCACACTTAAATATGGGAATTCCTGGTCCCAGACTTCTCCCCTCTTCTTTAGGTCTGATGAGTCTTTGTCTTGCTGCAAAGATCTTTCGACCATTGGCACTTTCAAAGGGTATGCCTTGCCAAGTCGAACCTTTCTAACACCTTCCGAGTGTAGGTCGATCGATGCAATAATGTTCCTTCAGGGCGTGCTCAAACCGCAAGCCTAAGCAATATTTGGTTTTACCTAAACCTTTCATTTCGTACTTCAACCTGTGTAAGAGTTTGCTTTCTTAATATCCTTCGTGGTTCGATAATATTCAGATCATCTTCATACACCGAGATTATACAAAATCCATTCTGGGATCGCCGATAAATACACAGAGATTTATTCTCATTGTTCGTAACCTTTCTGCATAGAAAGTCGCCTCAAGCGATTATACCACATTCGCTCGATTGCTTAAGTTCGCATAATGACTTTGTGAGTTTCACACTGCATATATTTCCATTTGCTCTATTTTGGTTCGGACGTTGATACATCTGTATCTTCATATAAATATCCGAATCCAATATTTCATAAAGGTATGTCGGTACCCTATCCATCAATTTCACTTCTAACTTCAAGTTCATCGCCATTGAGATAAATATTTAAAGGAGTTCCGCCCATGATCGGGAATAGGTTTCTTCATAATCATCTCCTGATGTTCAATGAAACCTATGCAACGAGCCTTGCTTCTTTTATTTCTTTGAACAAATATCCACTTATGACTTACTGGTGCACAAGGAGGCGACGCCATGTGCCCAAACGCCTTCTTTTTATTCGTGAGAGAATAATTCAGCCATCGCTTCTTTCAATCTGATCTTTCTTTCATTCAACGAGCGATACAGCTCGAATCAAGATTGATGATTGTGGCAAGTTTTTTGCAAAGTATATGTCGACATTGGTCGTTGTAATATTCAAAGGTTCTCCCGAGGTCATAAAGTTTTATAACTTATTTCTTCAAGGGGCGATTATTCTAATGCTTTTACTTGCTCACCATCGCTCCAATTGCGGGCAAGTCCTTTAGTTTTTCACCCGATGTGCGCACACATCCATGCCGATGTCTCCTTCATGGGGATGTTCAATTCGTATGCCTTTTCTCAAGGTTCCATACCGATGCCAGTCTCAACCGCCCTTTCTCGTTCGGGCACTTCAAAGGATCACCGTGTCAAGTCCTTCTTATCCTTTTTCACCAGCGCCCCTACTTTTGATTCAAGGGGCCGGAGTTCTCGCCTTTTCGAGGCCTCGGACGGGATTAGGATACCTTCATTGGTATTTCAACCCTCTCCGGCATTGCGCATGTGCAAATGCTACTTGGTCACGCTTTCAATCACTAAAGTGGTTCGACAGCTTGATTTGCTAATATTTGCAAATCTATTATCTTCGACTTCAATTGTCTTCTAGACTTCAATTCAATTATCTTCTGACTGCAATTATCTTCTCGACTTCTATTTGCTTCACTAGTGCGCTGGTCATATGCATAGATTTCAATTATCTTCTGACTTCAATTGTTTCCGACATTATTATCAAAGGTTGATTTCTCCCTAATGACGGAAACTAACCTCATCTAATGTACTATCAACGACCGGGCATTATACAAATCTCCAATATAGGGACCAAATACTTGATTATGGATGTCGCCTCATAACCAACGATATCCCGCACTTTCTGAGAAGACCCATTGCAGTCACGCGAAGATGAGAAGTTTTCGCACACTCTTGCGCTTAGTTGCATAGTTGGATGGATGTTATAGGCCGACGGTCTAAAAATGATGAGAGTCATGAAGCAGATCGTGTCCCCAACATGTAGTTGGTAAATTACAATTCTTCAAGGTTCTCGCTAGTCCATTCTGGGTACGGATGTGCGTATAGAATGCTCAATTTTAATTCCCATTTTCATACAAAATCATCGATGCCTTCGAGTACATTCTCCTGCGTTGTCCATTCGTGATGGACTTCACGTGATGATCGTGGAAATTATTTTTTCAATTGTTAATTATCTCATGAGATTTAGCTTTGCAAAAGCATGGTTTCTCATAGACAATAAACAAACGTGCTACCATTCCGAGGAAGCATCGATGAGCACTATAAAATACCTAAATGACCTTACAGGTTGTATAGGACCGCAAATGTCTCCCCGATACGGTCTAGGAATGCAGACTTCATCCTTCGCTTCAGAGCGTAAAGGTCTAGTAATTAATTTCCTGCGGCACTTGCAGAGCACACAAAATCTTCCCGATTCGGGAAATTCTTTATATTCATATTATGTCCCTATGAATTGTTAATTATATCTCTCATTATCCTAATACCGGCGCATAATCTATCATGCCAGAGATAGAAAAGATCGAGCTTCTAAATTGATTTTTAGGCGATAGGCCGCAGTGCCTTAATATTAGTGTAGTATAGCCCATGTTCATATGAAGGAAGATATTCTAAAGCTATTTTTCACTTTCTTCACGCTTTGTAATGAGCGTATTCGCACTGCATTCTTCTTCGCCTCTACATGGAAACCGTAGCGCAAATATCCTTGAGAGTTCTAGTTGATTCTAGGTACAACAAGTCTTCTTCAATGACCAAAGTTGTGCCCATTGGGAGTATAATTATGGCCCTTCCCGAGCCTATTATACAAGTATCGCTACCGCGATTGTCGAAGATCGCAAGATTCTTGCCGATCGATCGAAAAGTTTCCATTTCTCTCAGATGGTATTCGCAGCCGCTACATGCTTAGCACACTTCCTCCATAGGGCACCACACGCTGTTCTAATATAATGTACTTTATTAATATGTAGTAGAAGTAAGCAACACATAAATAAAATACTTCAAATATCGTAACATAACTTGCTATTGTAAAGACGGAAAATAAGTCTTGCAGACTCATAATAAGAATTTAATGCTTTGCTCTCCTAGAGCTTGCAACCATTATTCAATAATTCAAGGTTCGCTTTAATTACAAACCGCAAGTTTTTATAAAGATCCAAGTGCATCGCGCACTAGATCGAATGGGCGAAGTATTCAGAACTTCGCCTCAATCGCTTCCATGACGATCTTCTCCTCTTGGCCAACTACTACCGCGCCGCCGCGATGTCCAAAGGAGGGGTGATGGGGGTCGCATCGATCGCCCACATCCATAAGTGCAAACAATGGATGTGGACCTTCTATGCCTACAATGGCGAGGTGTGCCACATGCCGTTATATGCCCTTCTTCTTAGATCGAAATCATCAATAACGCATGCGATGCACTACCTACCCTTCTTGCTCCTCTCATTCGTGAGAGGCTTCATCACCTTGTAGCCGCTAGCAGTGGGCTTCATGGCCAACATTGCTATTAGGTGGTCGCGAGATGTAGTTCTTTCTAGAACATCATCTTGAGTTTTCGCAACTTGCATGATATCAATTAATTCGACATACTGCATGTAGCCGTCTTGACAGTAGTTGTGTGCGGATTGCCCCGCATTTGGGTGAAAGGTAGAGCGAGCCAATCTTCTGCTCATCCGTGGTTACATTACCACGCACTGAAGACTAGTACAAATTTTATATAAATTCCGCCATGCTGGTCAAGATTTGAACCCCGGTCCATGATGCCACCATATTCATATTCATACAAAAATTCATAAGATTACTACTAGTAATTTGTGTAAGATGGTTGCAAAATTCTCATAATGCTATTCGAACTTCCTGCTCATGATCTCAGATTTTCTATGCATTTTTCATGATTTATCGCTATTTTCAAGGATTAAAAGCAATATAAACAATCACAGATAATCAAAACAAGAATACAATAAATAAATTGCATAGAAATAATAATAGCAAAGTTAAACATGCTTCAAATGCAAAAATCGATTCAAAAATGGATTCCGAGGCTCTTTTCTATCAAAAGGTATTTTCGTGAATTCGCAATTCCAAGGGTTAAAACACTAAATCTCGCCTAAAAAAGTTTATGTAATTTTCATATTTTCGAGGTCTTTTCGCAACATTTCCTTATTTCCACAAGGATCCCGTGATTTTCAAAATCACGAAGGGCCTTATTGCAAAACTTCCACCGCCGCCCGCCCCTTTTTTTTTCTTGGCCGGTCCCTTTTCCCATTTCTTTTCTTTTTCACCACCTGCCCAATTAAAAGAAATCCGCCCAAGTGGCCGCCCATTCTACTGCTACGAAGGGTCATGGGTAGGGTTTCTACCGCTTATCCGGCAGTGGCGCGCCACAAGTCGCACGGCGCGAGGCAAATCGGCGCGGGCGCGCGCCGGCCGGGCGCAACGCTGCCACCGGGGCGCGGAGGCCCGGCGGTCAAGGCATGGAGCGGCGGCGCGTTTTCTTGCGGCGAGCCGCCTCGGCGGCGAGGAGTGGCGCGCTAGCCCGGGCCGACGGCGCGAGCCGATCCGCGCGAGCGGTGGCGGCGCAGCGGGCGCCAGTCCGCGGGGTTTCGACGAGGTGGCGCGGCGCACCGCCACAAGCGTTGCTCATCGGCGCGCAGCGGGCATTTAGCGAGCCATGCCGCGGGGCGCGGCCGGGAGCGCGCCTCCCCTTTCCTCCTTTTTTTCTTTTTTTGTGTTGACCGCCGACGGCGGGGCGCTTCGTGGGCGCGGCGGAGGTGCCGGCGGCGGCGTACGAGCGCGAGCAAGTGGCCGCGGCCAGCTCCAAGGCGCGCTCGGCGCGATTCGGCGCAGCGCGGCGCGGCGGCGCGGGCGCTGCTTCGTGGCGCCGCAAGGTGGCGGTTCTGGCAGCTGGCGGCGCCGCAAGGCGGCGGCGCGGCGGCAATGCCCGCCGGCGGTGCTCACACTCGATAGGTCCATGCGGGGTCCAAGATACGGCACGCGCATGGCCTCCATGGCACCGCGGCACCGCGGCGCGTGGCTCCATGGCCTCGATATATTCAATTATTGTTCATACATGTAAATTATTTGTTGTTCATGCAATGTAATGTAATGCGTACAAGATTGTAATGGAGGCGCGCTTCATGCCGTCAGTGGCGTGCTTGCCGCATGCTAGCGCGCAGCATCGCTGCTGCCTCCGTGGTGGTACGTGATGGCGACTATGCCGACCGTAACGTGTCGCGAGGTAGTGACGCTGCTGCGGTGCCATGCACATGGTGCCTTTCATGCGATTGCATATACTACCTACGGTACAATCATCATCTACTTTTCATGCAATCCACCGATCGGGCTTGGCCGCGACTTCAAGTCGGCTCGCGTAGATTAGAGCGGATTTGCAACCGAGAAAACCAATCTAGAAAGCCAAATTTATGCGGACGCGTGTGACGGATAGTACCCGTGCTACTGTGCTGTTGCGCAAGGCGTGATCTGGACGGCCGCCGCACATCAAGTTGACGAGGTTAGAGGTAGCCCGTGGGGTGGGCGGCGGGATACGACGACAATCGTCTTTTCCGCGATGAATTAATCCCGGTTCGGTCAACCGATCAACTCCTTCCCTCGTCGGCTGGGCGGATGACTTAGGGCTTAAGAGATGACATTTTGGGAATGAAATGAGCCTTGTGTGTGATACAGTCGCAACGAATACCAAGAAGCACACGACAACGAACCACTGCTACCCCTGTTCTCTTTTAGCAGGATGTGTAATGATTCGAGAACAACCGGTGTTGAAGTGATCATGCGCCGACTATGCACCGCAACTAGGACAAGGACAAAACCGGCCTTTTTGGCCAGCCGCTCCGGTCGCTGTCGCGTTTAACTAAGCAAGCCGCAAGCGTCGGCCCGTACGTTTGCGTTGCCTGCGTCGTCGGAGCCGTCGCCGACGCGCCGTCGTAAGTCAGCTTTTACCTGATCTGATGGACCCGCGGTGCGTCCACGTCTCCGTTCTCCTGCCGACTTCCGTCCTCCAAAGGTAACGTAGCAGTACCAATCTCGATCACGGAACTGTATTTCGTTTTTGAAAAAAAATCGTTGAGGACTGAAATCACTGAAATTTTGGGATTTCAGCTCGAAATTTTGGTGGGTTTTTAAACTAGACAAAATTTGATTGAATTTTGTCTAAAATCAAATTTAGGATGTAATTTGTCTAAATTCAAATATTTTCGAATTTTTGAATGAATTATAAAAATTTCGGAGGGGGGCAAAACCACCAAAATTTCGGTGAAATTTTGCCGCACGAACGCAGGGTTCTCTCCTTAATTGAGTTAATTCTATGATATCTGCTGTTAGGTATACTACGTTGAATGCAACATCTCATGCTAGTGGCGATTCTCACTTTCTCTTGCAGCCACGCGTATACAAGTGTTTAACTTTTGATCAGGTAGCAATCCAAACTTCTGGTGGATAAAATCTTCAACTCGCACAGTTAGTTGGTGGCTATAGTAAGTAGTACTTCTCCAAGTAGTTCCAAGTAGTGGTATCAAGTCAAATTACAGTAGTTAAGAGGGGAATATTAATTTCCCCTCCTCTAATTTGTCCTGTGAAACAGGAGAACCAGTAGTATTTTCAACTGCATAGAGATATGATAGAAACATCACAGTAAGGGATATTAATAGCTGAACGTTAAAATTCAGTGGTTGGTTTATTCGGGGTAAAAGTAGTGGCTGGTTGCAATGAAACCTGCTCAAAAGGTGAAAACTTGGTCAACTGACCTTTGGGTTTTAGCAGAAAGAGTTGACATAACATATATCCAGCAAAATCACTAGATTCATTGATGTATTCCAGCAAATATGAAATACCAGTAACCATTCCCAAAGGAATGGTAACTGCGAAGCATGTAGCATAACTCACCATGCAAAAGTAGTGCATAAAAATATCAGAATTTCTCTTATTCCTGCCCAATTGTTCGCAGGCACAACTATCCTTTGTTCTGCTTCTATTGATCAATTTCATTTTAATCTACAACATTTTCTTATAAAAAAAAACCTCGCATTGTTTACTGTACATTAGCTAGCTCCACAGCTCCATTTCAGCGCCGCCGCATTCTTCATCCTCCAAGCACTCCACGGTGGTCGGCGGCGGTTCCATGAGCAACCCCTGCGCCAAGCTTGCGTAGTACAAATCGGCGTCCATACCGCCGAACATATCACCCTGGAGCATGTCACTGTCCAACGCTGCCCCTGTCGGCGGCGTTTCAGCGATCAGAGCCGCCGCAGGAGCCACCGCTTCTGTCGCCGCCGAGGGAGACGGAGTGGCATTGCGCGTCAACACTGGAGCGATCGACGCGCCGCCGGAGGCGGCAGTGCGGCTCGCGGCCCCCCGGCGCTGTAAGTCCGCCACGGCCTCGTTGGCCGCGCGCTGGGCGTCGGACAGGGCGGAGACCGGCGCGCGCGGGACGTCGAGCAGCCATGCGGAGTCGGCGAAGTTGAGGGTAGCCGAGGGCCCGCACAGCGCGAGCATGGCGGCGTCGTGCGCGCGCGCGGCGGCCTCGGCGGTGTCGAACGTGCCGACCCAGAGGCGGTCGCCGCGGCTGCCAGGCACGCGCACCTCGCACACCCACCGCCCGGCGCGGCCGCGGCGGCGCACCCCGCGGAACACCGGGTGGCGCGTCTCCTGGAACTTGGTTCTCCCCGCGGGGCGCTTCGGCGGGGAGGGCCAGCCCGCCCTGGTCCCCGACGAGGACGGCGACGTCGAGGGGGAGCTCGACTGCTCAATACTCTTGTCCATGGCCGTGTGGCTACTGCCTAGCACTTCGTCTGTCTTGGTGATTGCTAGTGTTTTCTGGGGAGTAAGCGTATATATAGGTATGCCTCCGGCTCCGGGTGATGTTTACGAGTTAGGCCGCGGGGAACATGTGGATTTGGAGGTTACTCAGTCCTAAATGGTGAGATATTTAGGCGGTGCCTGAGCCCTTGAGGGGGGGTAATAAGTGTAGGCGGTGCGCTTGCGTAAGGATGACGAGTTTGGGAGACTCCGTTTCTTCTTCCTTTTCCTGTAGTCTGTTTGACCTGGACAGATAGATGCCTTGATGCGAAAGAATACGACAGATACACGCTATGCTAGTTCGTATGACGATTTGCTGATGGGCTGCTAAAAGAAGACAAGAAAGAGCTGCTATTTCAACTCTGTCGAGCAGCGAAGGAACTGTAAACACTTGAAACGCTGAAAGCAGAAGGTAAAAACATGCAGTCAAAACATGTAGAAAGGTTTTTACAGTCAAAACATGTAGAAAGGAGTGTTATCTGATGCTACAGTATACACTGCATATACGGTCCTTCTGCATGCGTCAGAGGCTGGAGCAGCAATTGTACAGTGCACCGTAAACCTGGTGCTTTCAGTTGCTGGGGTAACCGGAAGCGAACCTCAGATTCAGATTCAGAGCGACACCGTGACTGCAGGCTCGCGTTTGCTTAGCTCGTTAACCGTATCCAATGAGCGGCCAATTCCGTGATCCATTGCCATCTCTCCCCCAGTGAAATTGCTACTGAAGGATTTTTTTACCGGGGGACAGGTAAGGTCGGTAACAGCTGAAAATCGGAAGTTTCGGTCAATTTCGGCGGGAATTTTCATTTTTTTTAGAAATTTTCGGATTTTAAATTTTAGGTGAAAAAAAAATCAAATTCAAACAAAATTTAAGCAAATTTATTTTTTTTAACAAATTTCATCAAAACCAATTTTTCAGAGCCAACTTTAATTTCTACCTACTACCACCAGTAACACCGGTTACCAGCGATAACCGGCCAAATTTTGCGGAGATTATTTTTCCTGCTCTCCCCGGTTTCGAGGGCCAGGCATAGCATTAGTTTTTAGTTCATCTGGTCTGCTAGTCAAATGGATTGCAGCGATCGTCTGACCTGATCCGTGATGACGAAACCGTCGCCACGTGCGTGACGCACGGCTACAGAAGAACACCCGCGCCTGGCCTGATTAGCTATTTCTAGTATCCACCCCGTGGGCGGTTGCCACTGCTGTTTTCTCCTTTCGGACGTGGTACGGCCACAAGAGGAAGAACACAAAGGCAAGTAGCCGTAGGAGTCATAGTACATATGGGGTATATTGACTATCGGTGCCAAACAGCAAATATCCTTCAAAACTCCAGAGAACGGCAGCAGCCGGCGTCGTCAAGTATTCGTATGTGATTAGGTAAACCTGCCGATCGAACAAACTTGTCATGGTAGATTTGGTATCTCCTTTAATTTACGTATATTATTATATTCATAATCAAATCACGTAGCATTCCAAACATTTGGATTCCTTCCTGAGAAGAATCAATCCTTATATCTTTCCATCTATCTATCACCTACGTCGGGAAAAAGGTCATCTATTCCGTCTTCCCGGCACGGACACGCGCTGGTTCATGTTGCTCACGGCCGTGCTTGGCGCTGCTCTATGCGCTCACGATCACCATCCCCAGCATCCGGACGCTCTTTCATTACTCCGGCCGGGTCGACGTTCGCGGTCTCTCTCTTTCTTTTACTTGCTTCGTGTGGAGCTTTTTCGGTGTTATATGATTCATGGTATGTACATAAAGCTCACGTCGTCTATGAATTTCATGTTACCATTTAGGAATCCTCCATATATATGTACATGCCATCCAATCTGAATAACACGTCTAAAACTACCTGATCAATCAATCATCACCGTTATAATATGGATCCATAGAAAATAGTGGTGTAGATTTTTCCCTTTTTACTCTGATTAACACAGTAATTTTAGTTTTAAAATTACAAAGTAACATATATCTCTAAGTAGACATCCAATGGCAGTGGTAGTTCAACTTTAATTAGAGCCCGCAAGATTGGGTTAGATGTTTTTTTTTTTGTGTGAATTTCTAGCATATTCCTAATTTTTTAATAACATCCGGTTGTCGCTATGGTTTAACTTTAATTATGGCCTACCTAATTGAGGTCCAGATGTTTTTTATTTTTTCTGAGAAATTCTATAATGCTTATCTTTTTTTCTTAGCGATTGTAAAACGATCGCCATGAGCTTTTATTATATAACTGATAATAGAATATCGCATATTCACATTTCCATAAGTAGTAAAGCGTACAACACAAGAATTAGATGTCTGTACAAGCGTCTTGTTCAGTTCCAGTAGCTCCAAAGGGACACGTCAGCTACGTTACAGTAGCCGTCGCCGGAGCAGGACGCATCGGAAGCCGGCGGCTCCATGAGTAGCCCCTCCGCCAAGCTCGCGTAGTACAAGGCCCAGCCCATGTCACTCAGCACGTCCAGCACGAACGGCGAAGTATCTTCGTTGCAACACCCGACAGCCTGATCGGACGACGCGTCCGTGACCGAGTCGTCGTCGGTGGCGTACGGCTCCGACGTGGCTGACATGGCGTCCTCGGCGATCAGCGGCAGGGCCTCGCGCTGCAGCTCGAAGCCCTCCACGGCCTGCGCGACGGCGCGCTGGACGTCGCTCGCACTACGGAAGGCGGCCGACGGCGCCACGGAGAGCAGCCAGGCGGAGTCGGCGAAGTTGAGGCAGGCGGCGCGCCCACGGAGCGCGAGCATGGCGGCGTCGTGCGCGCGCGCGGCCGTCTCGGCGGCGTCGAACGTGCCGAGCCAGAGCCTGCACGCGCGCCGCCCCGGCACGCGGACCTCGCACACCCACCGCCCGGCCCTGCCGCGGCGCCGCACGCCGCGGAACACCGGGTGGCGGGTCTCCCGGAACTTGGTGCGCCCAGCGGGGCGCTTCGGCGGAGAGGAGCAGACGGCCGGGGCGTCGCGCGGGTGGTCCGACGTCGCGGACGACGTGGAAACCGGTGAGCTCGTCGACTCGCCGCTCATCTTCTCTTCTTTTCCCGAACACATCGAACAATACTCGAATAGCTAGCTCTCAGTGGCGAGTGGCGATCGAGTAGTGTATCAACTAGCAAGGAGTGGTATATTTCTGGCGCGTTTCGCGGTGGGAATGGCGGTTTTGAGGGCGCGTATTTATAAGTGTCTGCCTCGTGAGGAAAAGGGCCAATGAGGAAGTAAAAAACAAATTGTTTGGTCCAGTGGGCGAGCAAAACAAACAAACAACAAACAGGTGCAGCCGTCGAGAGAGGGGGAATGGATTTCGTTCTTTTTAGGGAGGGACGGAGAGAGGTTTCTTTCTGCTTTCTAGTGGCAGTATCCATTTTTGTTCTTGGTCCATCGTGGGTTGCTCTGGCTTGGATCGGTGACTGCAAGCATGGCTTGCGCAGATAAACCTGAAATGAATTTGCCCACGGTAAAACTGAAAAGTTTCTGTGGGGCGGCTGGTTTAGTCCTCTGAAGTTGCGGTTGCTGGATTGGCATGCGACTCCGGAAACACTAATATAACACTAATATAACAGGGTCAAAATATGTAAGATAATGCTACAACACATACGTACGGATAGATGACTAAAACCGAACACGCTCACGGGCCACATGTTCTTATTCTTTCACCATTCAATAGTCTTATCCAAATTGGCTAACACAACAACCACTCATTTTTCCTCCTATGCCTGAGTCCCTACGCTCATCCTCTCTCGCTCTCCCTCCTTTTGCTCTCTCTATCTCTCTCTCTCTCACACACAACACTTTTCACGGTGAACCCGAACGTGAAGTCGAACGTCGTGTCGCCGTCGGCCGGCGGGGCGTCCACGTCGTAGCTCACCCTGGACGGTTTTGTCGAGGTGCTGGAGAAGAAGTAGTTGTAGCTGGGGAGGTGGTCGCCGTTGATGGCCGCCGTTCTTGGGTTGCACGGTGCACTTGGCGCCATGACACGCACCACCATCTCCATTTCTCTACCACTTCACCTCTTTATGGCCGCCGTTCTCGAGCTGCACAGTGCACTTGGCGCCATGACAGGCACCACCACCTCCATTTCTCTACCACTTCACCTCTTTCTCTCTGGATTTGTCGCTGGGTTGGGGGAAGTCTGTGCGTTTTCCTTTCTTCTTGATTCTTGGTTCTTGGGTTTGTTGCGTTCCTTTGTAGGTGGTTTTATGTGGGATTTGAGCGCATCGACGAGCATAATGTGAAAATGCTGCATCCTGTTTTTTTATATATTGCGGCCGTTGAAAAAAAATGTATATTGTTCTTTGAGATGTTATGACTCGTTGAAAAAAAATATTACATACTATTTTTTGATATGTTAAGACCCGTTGAAAAAAATGTTGCGACTCGTTAAAAAAATGTTGCATACTTTTCACGGTGATATTACAAGATTTTTTAACGCGTCCTTTTTTCAAATGTTTGGTTTGATTCTGAGATGTAATTGAGCCAAGGTAGCCTTCTGAACTGCTAAAACCCATTTTTTTTTGGTACAAGCACTTTTTTGAAATATTACATATGAATTTTTATTATGCTGCAACAAGTGTGAGAACATGTTGCCACAAGAGCATAAGGCGCTAGTGTTCGGACCGTATGTCTGGGCGCTAGCACTTAGACCGTACATCCGAGCGCTAGTCGCGTCCAAATATATATGATCTTAGTTATTCCTATATGACACCAAATGGCCACGTGGTGGTCAGGGTTAAAAACCAGTTTTGCATTTTTTTTTTGGTAGCACCGAAAACCGGAAAATTCCGACGATTTCAAGTCAATTTTTGAATTTTTCGAAGTTAAAACAGAAAAAACTAAAAAATACTGCTGTTTTGACCGTTTGGACCCAAGACATCCTTCTTCTAGGCTAATAACCTTACATGCACACATATGGTTAGACATAGTTTCAAATTTCTTTTATATCGGGCAAAATGCATCCAAAACCGATTTTTTTGGCCGGCTTGTATTTTTAGTTAGGGATGGCCAGTAAGACCGGTAGGCCGATTTTCGTCCGGCCGATTTATGAACCGTGGAGGTGGTGCACTTCAACATATTGTCCAACAAAGCCTAATCATCCGAGAGATCTGTTAAATCCACTCATCCAAATTGGAGTCTCCCTTCTAACTTACAATACAAGGTGTGAGGAGAATATGTTTTATCCGGTCACATGTAGTTTTCCCTTTTAAGTTCGGATAATAAAAATGCCATCAAACGGTCGAGGACAAAGTCATTTGAGATAGGTAATGCACGCGTTCAATCTGCAGAAGAGGCTGCGCATTAATTTCTTCATGATGTTGCTGCTTTTTTTTTTTTTTGAATAATTTAAAATTTGCATGATTTTTTTGGATTTCAAAAACTTTTGTTTCATTTTTAGAAATTCCAAACGCTTGACTTGCAATTAAAAGGACAAATCAATTTCCCTTGCACCCAAATTGAAATTATTAAAAATCTACGAATTAAATATGTGCTAAATCTCTTCGGGCTTTGAATTTCAAATCGAAATCAATCCTGAAATCTCAAACAAAAAAATAAAATCCCTTTTTCCTTTCCCTCTCCCCCACGGGCTGAATCCCAGCCATGGCCCGCTTCCTTTCGGCTTCTGCCTTCTTCCCATAAGGCCCAGCATCAGCCCACCTCTTTCTTCCCTCATGGCCTAGTAGAGCACGGACCCCACGCGTCAGCCTGACTACTGTTCTTCTTCCTCTCCCGACCTCCTCCCGATCACTCTCTCTCTCTCTCTCCCTCTCCCTTGTTCCCTCACATGCACTCGAGTGCCCCTGCCACCCCCTGCGCCTCGAGCCGCTCTCCCTCTCTCTGGACGCCATGAGATGGTCTGGTCAATGTGCCAGCGCCGCTACACGCCGTGGCCCACTCCTAACCGCGCCGCACTGCTCGCCATGGCAAGTTGCGCCTTCCCTTCTCATTCTCCTTGCCCCTCTATAAGACACCCTCAAACCGAGCGTGTATGGACTGCCTCTTCCTCCTCTTTCCTGCCCTCCTTTTCCCCTGGTTGAAGAGGAATTTGGCTCGACATGGTCATCGTTCCCAAATCCGGCCGCCGGAATCGCCATCTGATTTCTCTCTTTGGGGTGAGCTTCCTCCTCGGTTTCTTGGGGATCGTAGGTTACCTCGAGGCCCTCTTTTTAGTGATCACCTCCCTCGGTTCATCTTGCTGCAGCAGAATCGGAATGCCTAGACGTTAGTGCCGCAGATCCGGAGCACGCCCACAACCGTCGCTGCCCGTTCCTACCCGATCCGGTGAGCTTCGACCTCGGAGCCTTGGTACTCCGTGTTCGCCTCGGTCCCCTCTATCTAACCCCTCCTTCCTTCTTTACTAACGTGGCCTAGATCCACCGGAACATGCCGCTGCCCCGTCGCCACGGTCACTCACCGCCGCAGCCGATCTCCCCTCTATCCGTTCCCCGGTAAGCCATCGCATTCCCTCGCGCCCCTTGTTAATACCAAACTTGGTAGGCTACTCAATCGAACGCCTAGACGACCGTAGCCCCTCAGCACCGTAGTACCTCGCCGTGCCGCTGTAGGCCGCACGCGTCGTCGGAGCCGTCGCCGACGCGCCGTTGCAAGTTGTGCTGTGCGGCTGTACGAGCGCGCTTGAAGTCAGCTTTTACCTGATCTAATGGAACCGCGTGCGTCCACGTCTCCGTTCTCATGCCGACTTCCGTCCTCCAAAGGCAACGTACCAATACCAATCTCAATCTGATGCAGAGCACGAAAGCAGAGTTCTCTCCTTAATTCTATGAATCTATGATATCTGCTGTTAAGTATACTACGTTGAATGCAACATCTGATGCTAGTGGCGATTGTCACTTTCTCTTGCAGCCACGCGTATCCAAGTGTCTAACTTTTGATCAGGTAGCAATCCAAACTTCTGGTGGATAAAATCTTCAACTCGCACAGTTAGTTGGTGGTTATGGTAAGTAGTACTTCTCCAAGTAGTGGTATCAACTCAAATTACCGTAGTTAGAGGGGAATATTTCCCCTTCTCTAATTTGTCCTGTGAAACACTAGAACCAGTAGTATTTTCAACTGCATAGAGATATGATAGAAACATCACAGTAAGGGATATTAATAGCTGAACGTTAAAATTCAGAGGTTGGTTTATTCGGGGTAAAAGTAGTGGCTGGTTGCAATGAAACCTGCTCAAAAGGTGAAAACTTGGCCAACACCTTTGGGTTTTAGCAGAAAGAGTTGATAGAACATATATCCAGCAAAATCACTAGATTCAATTATGTATTCCAGCAAATATGAAATACCAGTAACCGTTCCCAAAAGGAACGGTAACTGCGAAGCATGTAGCATAACTCACCATGCAAAAAGTAGTGCATAAAAATATCAGAATTGTTGTAAATACTTTTTTGTAACATTTTTATTGTTTATATATCATTATATATATATTATATACAGTAGATCCTTTCCTACTGTTTTCATTCAAAAAAATTGTATCAGAATTTCTCTTATTCCTGCCCAATTGTTCGTAGGCACAACGATCCTTTGTTCTGCTTCTATTGATCAATTTTATGTTTTATTTAAAAAAAACCTCGCATTGTTTAGTTTAGTGTGCATTAGCTAGCTCCACAGCTCCATTTCAGCGCCGCCACATTCTTCATCCTCCAAGCACTCCACGGTGGTCGGCGGCGGTTCCATGAGCAACCCCTGCGCCAAGCTCGCATAGAACAAATCGGCGTCCATACCGCCGAACATATCACCCTGGAGCATGTCATTGTCCAACGCTGCCCCTGTCGGCGGTGTTTCAGCCGTCAGAGCCGCCGCAAGAGCCACCGCTTCTGTCGCTGCCGAGGGAGACGGAGTGGCATTGCGCGTCAACATTGGAGTGGTCGACGCGCCGCCGGAGGCGGTACTGCGTCTCGCGGCCCCCCGGCGATGTAAGTTCGCCACGGCCTCGTTGGCCGCGCGCTGGACGTCGGACAGGGCGGAGACCGGCGCGCGCGGGGCGTCGAACAGCCATGCGGAGTCGGCGAAGTTGAGGGTAGCCGAGGGCCCGCACAGCGCGAGCATGGCAGCGTCGTACGCGCGCGCGGCGGCCTCGGCGGTGTCGAACGTGCCGACCCAGAGGCGGTCGCCGCGGCTGCCAGGCACGCGCACCTCGCACACCCACCGCCCGGCGCGGCCGCGGCGGCGCACCCCGCGGAACACCGGGTGGCGCGTCTCCTGGAACTTGGTTCTCCCCGCGGGGCGCTTCGGCGGGGAGGTCCAGCCCGCACTGGTCCCCGACGAGGACGGCGACTTCGAGGGGGAGCTCGACTGCTTAATGCTCTTGTCCATGGCCGTGTGGCTACTGCTTAGCACTTCGTCTGTCTTGGTGATGGCTAGTGTTTTGTGGGGACTAAGCGTATATATAGGTATGCCTCCGGCTCCGTGTGATGTTTACGAGTTAGGCCGCGGGGCCTGAGCCCTCGAGGGGGTAGTAAGTGTAGGCGCCTGTTTGGGAAAATAATTTATAGTAGGCGCCTAGGCGGTGCGTTTGCCTAAGGATGACGAGTTTGGCATCAATTGAGTTGTGGACCAGTCTTATTGCCTAAGGATGACGAGTTTGGCGATTGGAGCACAGCCCAAGTCAGTCAGGGAGACTTCCTTTCTTCTTCCTTCTCCTGTAGTCTGTTTGACCTGCACAGGTAGATATCTTCATGCGAAATAATACGACAGATACACGCTCTTGAAATAGCTAAATTGTACATCAAGTAGACGTATAGCTATACATAGAAACAAATCAGGCCTAGCTATACATAGGAACAAATCACCAGAATCACCGATCATTAGTGCTATGTAATCTAGCTATTGATGTCTCCTGTAATTACGATTGTATACAGATATAATAGAAGCTAACACTACCACACATAGAGTCATCACAGACGGTTCTAAACCATCATCACAAACGGTTTCTAAACCGTCTGATTTATTGCGTCTATGATAAGAGACGATTATTACAGACGATTTTTGAGCCGTTTGTGACAAATTACAACACAAACGGTTCATATAAATAACCGTTTGTGAACGCCAACTATCACAGATCCTTAGACTTACCACTCATGATTTCTTGCATATGGCGTAAACATAGAATCCACATACGTTGCCCTGTAGCTGCTGGTGTCACTACAAAAATAGAATTACATACATAGGTTTGTTCAGCTTGAGAGACATCATTACGAAGTGTGATATAGAATTATTGTGTACTAGCGAGTACCGAAAATTGCGTCACATGTCGCAGTGTGGTGTTCCCTTCCATGCATCTCCCTCTTTTGGAAATGTACGCGGCGAACAACCTACGTGATTCGAAAAAGCTAGTCTCAGCCATTGCAAACGAAGGGTACATAGAGTTATTTATGGATAAAATGAGTTTACATGTCGATTATTTGTTGCACAAGTGTGAAGTCATGCTGGCTCTTGATTAAGGAATTAAGGTATATTACCTTGTTTCACTTTGGTACAATGACAATTAGAATCCAGTGCCACCAACACATATATGCCACCGTAGTCCTTAATACTAGGTTCATGTTGTATATGAAGCACAAATCAATGAGTATAACAATGAGTGAAGCACTTACCCCTAGTTGCAGGGTACAAGTATGTACTCCTTGTTATTGTGAGCATGCAGTCCCGTTGTTTCGTAATTCTCGACGTAGGATGCATTGTCGTTTATGCTTTGCTTGAAGTCCAAGTGTGAGTTGAGAAAACCGACCGGTTCTTTTCTTCGTTTGGCTTCTAGGATCATGTGTCTATACATAAGCAATGAGTTATAGTATTTATCAGTATTACATGAATGTAGACCGTAATTGTACACACTTACAGTGTCTAGCATTGTCGATGATCTATTATCGATCTTACGAATGAATATTCGGGGGTCTCCTAGAATCAGAGCTATGCAAGAAAACGATACAGGGATTTAGATAGGTTGAGGCCTTCTCCGAAGAGAATAACAACCCTACTTATGTGTTGTTGTATTAACAGTGATGATTACAATTAGAGAGAAAACTAAAGCCTAATCTCCCCTCCCTCTGATCTCTCATCTGCCCCATCTTCACAGACTTGAGCCTTTATATATCACGCGAAGGGATGGCAGTTTCTCCAGGCCAAGAGGCGCCTCAACATTTCGTATAATGGGCACGTTGATGGGAGTTACTAGTAGGGAGTTATCATCTCCATGTCGTCTGGTGGTTATTTTCTGAGACAAAGGTGTATTATACACAGTTATTCCGGAGAATAACAGAGTGCCTCTCGCATCCCATGTGCCTCGCGCACCTAAGTGCCTCTCGCACCAAAAAATATGCCTCCCTCATTCCTCCTTTGCCACCGATCACTCACCCGAACACAAATCATTTTCGTTCAACCCGGTCAAATGACAACCTTTGCCATGACACAACAAATTTTAATAACAGCGGCATCGCACCATAATTGACACAACTGTAACCTCTCACCACAGTTGTACAACAGTGGTATCGCATCACAATTCTATACATCATTAAGTCAAGTTTATCATCAATGAAATAGGTGATCGAGAGACCATCATATAACTAAATCATAGCTAAGCATAATACACACCCATGTTGATATTTCAATAATGTCCAACTAAGATTACCCAACCTATGGTGTCCAAGGGTACATGTCAATATATCAATCACAATTATTCAAGGAGTCATATTGTCAAGTAGGTATTTAACTATTCCCAAAATCATTTTTATACAACTAGCCATGCACGTGATATAAGTAATATAGTTTTATAAACTAGGTACGACATGATCAAAGGTTTACGATTTGCCTTCGTTGAAGAGTTGAAATGCTTCGGTCGACGGTTCCAGGAATTCTTCAGAGAAGCCAAAATCTACACGTACAAAAGGACCCAAATAAATAAAACAACTCCAAATAAAATCCAAAAAAAATCCAAACTAGAACCAAAAGAAAGGTACTGAATTAAGATGGATTTAGATATTTGAATCACTCGAATCGAGCTCGAATGAAGGAGAATGAGCCCTCGGAAGGAGGTTTGACTACAGGTGGTCGAAAGGAGGTTCGACTACCTGATCGGAAGGAGATTTGACTACAGGTGGTCGAAAAGAGGTTCAACTAACTAATCGAAAGGAGATTTGACTACAGGTGGTCGAAAGGAGGTTCGATTACTCTCGTAAGGAGATTCGACTACATGTGGTCGAAAGGAGGTTCGACTACCTGGTCAGAAGGAGATTCGATGTGAGGACCCGGAATATTTAACTAGTAACACTTAACCTCCAATTGGTTCTAGCATTACTAATTAAACATTCTAAGCCTCGATGGGCATATGTTTCCTGCACTGCAACATATGCACATCATCACAAAATTACACATCATTTCCATACAACATACATCACTAAGTCCAACAACGACATACATAAAGTAAAGTTATTACAAAGAGAGTCGACCGCCAAATAGAACAATATACAAGAATGACAATGAAGCAAAAGGTGCCATAAGATGGCTAGAACAAAAGTCGACCGGTTAGCCATACACCCACAAGGCAACCGACCAGGCCGCCAAGCTAGTCGCCCATAGCTACCATAACACGCTCGCAAAAGTGAGGCCCTCGAGCTCACCTCCTTCCTCTGCAACAAAACAATTAAGCGTAGCAACCGAGTACAAAGATTGTCTTTGTACCGCAAGACCGACGTGTGGAATAGCGCACCTATTCGTAAACTACATGCAAGCTTATTTAGGTGGAGGTTGTATGTCTCATTTGCACAAGGCCAACTTTATTTGCAATAATGTAATACATTTAAAAGCAAGTTTGCAAATCTGTTTTCAATGTTGAAATAATGATAATAAAGATACATACAAGTAACCACTGAAGTGACTATCACAATAGTCACCACAACATAGCACGAATCCTCGATTCGTACCACCCATCAAGTTTTAGTTTAAAAGGTTGTAGTCTAACTCTTGAAAGACCTTGCCAAGCGTGTCCATAACCTAGGACGAGGCTATTCGAATAGTTTTAACCTGCAGGGTGTACCAATGTACCCACACTTCGCATCGCCTTCAAGCCACAAGCACACTCACAGAAGGTATGCCGGCCCGCTAAGTCCTACGAGACATTTCCCATCTTGTGTATTAACTACGAGCCGCCATATGGATAGAAACCCATATGCTTACATTGCAAGTCGAAAGACAACAAATCCCATCACGGTGAAGTCTTTCGACACTACAATGCTCCCAACACCATCCCTCCCGCGACCTCCTGCGACCAAGCCAATACACGCCAAAGTACTTAGTCAAGAGAGGTCCCATACCTCTAATGTGGTTAGCACGCTAAAATGCTTGGTTTAGTGTAACAAGATGTTCGGTCCTTGTTGACCCGGGCACCATTCCAGTCACACCCAAAAATCACACCATCATACCATTGTGCCCAAGTCTAAATCATTTTGTTTTCAGTTTTAGTTTTCATAAGTAGACATAGCACAAGGTGGAAATCATAATCATAATAAGTTTGATGTGATCAAGGTTATCGACAAGTCGATAACCGCCCATTTCTACCGAAGCTAAGCATGGCTAAGCAATTAATTCGCAACTACTAAGTGACAAGAGCCCATCCATGAACTCTAAATCACAGCAAGTAACCTAGGCTCATGGTAGTAGAGAATAAACATTTGCTAAGGAAATGCATCTACTAGGCCAACTATTAACACAAAATAGCAATGCATACATAGAATTTGTAATCAACATAAATACTTAAAATACCGGGATTAACATGATCAAACTGCTTGCCTTCTTGCTGTTGCTCAAACTGTTGTGGAGGGTCGTTTCTCGGATTACCGCAAATGTCGAACCCTAGCGAAAGGCAAAAGAACCAAGAACAACCAATAAGACTAGCAACACTTAACAAAAGAGCAAGCAAAAATTATCCAAATGCGATTTAAACTTATACACAAGGTGAAATACGAATATACCAAGACATAGAAACTGGAAAACCTAATTTGGATTTGTGGTGCAAAAGATATTACCTAAAACCCATTTTCTACCATAATTAGCACTGTAGCAAAAATATTTTCTAGAAAGATTTGAAGCTGAAATTTTATGGTAGCTACCTCACTGGTATAGAGGTAACCCATATAAAATTTCAGGTCATTTGGAGTTGAAATGATTTAGTTATGATTTTTCTAAGATGCAAAACTAACATAATGCATTTTCCAGAAATATAAACTTGTGCAAAAACCCATTCCATATTATAGTAGGATAACTGAGGGACTTCCTAACATCAAATTTATATTTTTAGAATTTACAGGGAATTATTGGTGCCTATTACAACAGTAAATGAATTTTTAATTGCTATTAATAAGGTTAAATCCACTAACATATTTTTCTGGTGCTGATTTAGACCTATCACCATTTTTAGATTAAAGTTTAGTTAATAACAAATTTATCAAAGTTAAAATCATTCAATTTACAGATATCCAGAAAAAGATATGCATTTTCCAAGTTTTAATACAATTCTGGAATATAAAAAAAATAGCAGAAAACAAGCTATTAAAGATTACAGAATTTTCTACTACAGAGCATAGCTAAAAGCATTTTTATATTAAACTTTAGTGGAATACAAATTTATTACAGTTGGTTTTATGTAAAAAGGACTTATCTAGAATTAGTTATGAATTTCTAAAGTTTTGATACCATTTTCAGTTGACAAATAATTACTTACGTAAATAAAACCAACCCAACCGATAATAAACGACGGTACGCTCGTGGGCCGTCGATCACGAAATCCAACGAGCGCACGCACGGAAAATAGCGCACGCGCGCGATTCATAACAGAAACCCACCGTTGGATCAAGATCCAACGGCTCACGAGGAAGCATGCAACCGGAGGATGCGATTACCTCGACGAACCACGACCGCAGATCTAAAGATGAACGGCTCAAAACCCAAATCTAACCGGAAGGTCCGATTGCACACATGATCTCAGCCGCAGATCACGAGATGGACGGTCCAGATGATGAGGGAACCGGATGGTCCGAATGCATACAAGATCCGGGCGCAGATCGCAAAATGGACGGCGCTATAGATCGAAGTTCAAAAAGAGGTACGATGGTGGGACGCATGTCGCTGACTACGAGTCACGCATCGCAACGATTTAACCCACGTGCACAAAGGCATCGCCCACTTGTCGCCGATCGAGAGTGGCGGTTAGGGCAGATTAATGCTTCTAATGATTACCATTAACTAGGCACTAATGGATACCGAATTTGATTTTAACCCCTGCCCACAAGTCGGCGTACCTGCAGGAGATTTCGACAGATTAAATGCCGACATTTTAATTAATCAATGATTAAGCATTAATGATGTCAACAATCATGGATTGAACCGAGAGTGATTTAAGGATATTGGGCCCACTAGTCGCTGGCTCAACAACAACGATTAAGACATAATTAATAACTAATGATTAGCAATTAATGTGTCCTAATCGATGACGAAACGGAGTCTGCTGTGCGGCAAAACCCGAGTGAGTTCAACGGCAAATCGCCGGCGACATCGGCCGTGGCGGCGCTAACAAGTCCCAAAATGGATTCGCAATACACGATGCGAACCTAATGGTAGCATTCTCGCCGCGGCGAGGACTAGAACGCCGGCTAGCCGGAAACGGCGGAACCCTACGGCTAAACACGAAAATAGCGAAAAGCTCACCGACCTAGGATGCGGTGCCATAGCTTCTAAGGACTAATAAGAAGCTACCTTAGCGAGAAGAGGCTTCACAGACGGTACGGAGAAGCTTGACCACGGTGGAAGCTCGCGACTTGGAGAAGAAAACCCAAAATGACACCTGAGTCGAGGAAGACGATACTCACTTTTCGCCGAATTTGAACAAACCCCAAATTGGACAATTCACGAGAATCAAATCCAAGATTAAGTGAGGGAAATATTCAAGATAATAAAGGATAAGGTTAGGGCAAAGAAACATGAAGGAGGACCACTGAACACCAAGAACAACGATGGAGCTTCACGGGTCAACAATGGCGATTTGCCATTTTTGAGGTATTAAGCTCCAATGTCATGAGTGAGGCTTGGTGGTGATCTAAAGAGATACTAGGAAGCAATGGGGTGCTTATAAAGCCTTGAGGGCATTAGGGTTTGCACCACAAGCTCTCGGCGGCAAAACACGAAGCACAATGAGCGTCGACAAGGAAAAAGGTTGGGGATGGTGCATTAGGTATGGCTCGCCCAGGGGTCTCCCATGCCCCTAAACGTCGCCTAGAGTGACAGAGGAGGCATGAAATGACACTGCCATGCCCTACACTATTCATGCACGGCTAGAGGTTGAAGAAGGCTAGGAAAGACACTCGGGCGATTCTCAACCGTAGGATTCAAAACGAACGGCAGAGATTACGCCACGCCTCCGAGGGTTAAAACACACGGGGAGATTACGAGCCCTACGATTAGAAACGAACGGCTCAGATTGCCCCACGTCGCAAACTCTTATCTACAACGAAGGGGTACGCGAGCGTTGGATCTTAATCCAACGGCTCAGATTCAAAAATGCAACCGGATGGTCCAAGGGTTCGGAGATCTCAATGGTTGATGGGAATCTAACGGCGACAATCAAACTTGCAACCGGAGGGTCCGAATGGTCTCACGCGCGCGCCGCGCGATTGAAATCCAACGGACGAGATTCAACGCGCTTTAAAGAGTGGCTCGGCGCTTAGTTGATCGACCAAGTCGATTGGCTCGAGCCCGAGTCCGACTTGAACCCAAGCAACGAAGAAACCACGTTTGACTTTGAAATAAAAACAGAGACTCGAAAGATTTATTTGAGGTAGCAAATTAACTCCAAAAATTATGAAAATTTTACAGGAGCTTGCTAACTCAGATATTAACCTTGTGTAAAATTTTCAAAGGTTTTATACTGTTTAAAAATCTCCAAAATTCTGCAAGGCTCTGTTTTAATGTTTGATGAGAGTCAAACAGTTTGATCACCTCTAAAAATATTCAAACAATTTCTAAAAATTGTGAAATTTTTCGAGGGGTTACACACCATCACAGAGACTTAGGAAAAATATTTCCGGGGATGATCATAAGATTTGACAAGATTGTTTTTGGAATGCCAAGATTTGGATCAACTAGACTTGTGATATTGTATTTCCATAATTCCTTGTACAAGAATTGATTGGCCCAAAAGGAAATACATGCTGTAAGAAAAAGTTTTAATTTCTACTGATTTTCTTACATTTGAAACACAAGCCCAAAATTGGGATGTTACATTCGACTACAGGTGGTCGGAAGGAGGTTCGACTACTTGTCAGAAGGAGAAAGAAGGATTCAACTGCTCGACGCGGTCGAAAGAAGAAGGAAGGATTCGACTGCTCAACGTGGTCGAACGAACACGAGAGAGAATAGGGCACGGGAAACTCACCAGGACAGAGAGAGAGAGGCTTGACGAGGAGGCTGGAGGAGGTTCAAGACGGCGGGCTCCATTGAACTCTTCGGCGGCGAGGAGGCACGTCGCTACAGTGATGGCGCGAACTCCTGCCGACGGTAACGAAACTCGAAGCACGGCAAAACGGGCGAGAAAGAAGGAGAGAAGAATAGTTGAGGGGAAAACAAGAGAAGGCAAAGGGTTCCCTGGTGCTCCATTTATAGAGGAAGGAGGGGGACCGGGCGACAAGATGGAGCGGCAGGATTCGCGATGGCACGACAGAGACAACGATATTTAATGCGTTTGTCGTTGAGGAAAAAGAAGGAGGAAAGAGAAGGTGAGCAGGGAGCTGACAGGTGGGGCTGGTCAAAACTGAGAGGGTGGTCTACACCGAGAGGCTGGTCGAGACCAAGAGGGTGGTCAAAACCAAGAGGCGGTTGAAACCAAGAGGTGGTTGAAACCAGGAGGCTGGTCGAAACCGGGAGGCTAGTTGAAACCAAGAGGTGGTCGAAACCAGGAGGCTAGTCAAAACCAAGAGGTGGTCGAAATCATGAGGCTGGTCGAAACCAAGAGGTGGTCGAAACTGAGAGGCGGTCAAAACCAGGAGGCTGGTTGAAATCGAAGGGCTGGTTGAACCAAAAGGGTGGTCGAGACCGAAGGGCTAGTCAAAGCCAAAAGGGCACCGAGAGGGTAGTCGACACCGAGAGACGGGGGGGGGGGGGGTCGCGCGAGGAAAAGGAACGGGCCGACGGGAATTCGGAACAAAAAGAGAAAAGAGATTTTAAATACCAGAGAACTCCAATAAACTCAAAATAAACCAAATTTTGAATTAGTTGAAGTTTGATTTAGTCATTTAAATTGTTTTTAATTTCCAAAATTTCAAGTTAGGCTTTAGAAATTCAATAAAACTAAATGGTTATTTTTATTTTAAAATTTTTCAAAAAGTCCTAAAAATTGGGATGTTACAAACCTACCCCACTTAAACGGAATCTCGACCCCGAGATTCGGGCTGACTAGAGAATAGGTTTGGGACTCGGACATTGCTCACTGAATCGAACTTATTTTCTCTTCTGAGTGAGACAAAGCCGAAACGAAAACCAAACTGACCGATCTTACTTGGAACGATGTTCTAAGCTGATTGGGTTGGCTCTACAGTGGCTTGATTCACTCGACCTCTTGCGGAAGGAAGTGGAGTCTAGGTGGCTTGACTTGGAATCTGAGCTGTCCCTTGGCCTACTCCTGGTGTATTGACTCTAGCTGGTGTAACTCCCAAGTTGAATGGAACTAGCGTTGGGCTCGCTTTATTGGGCAATTGTGAGCATAATGATCGGTCTCGTGGCATCTGTAACAGTTGACTCCTGGAGCTGGATTGTTGCTTCCCTGTGGTTGGTTGTTGCTAACTCCTGAAATAGCTGGGCGAGGTGCCGGTGCAATGGTTCTAAAGGCAACGGAGGAGCAAAATGGGCAGGATGTTGCGCACTCATTCAGCCTCTCTTCAGATGACTTTGATGGGCACCAAACTGCATCATCCTCCTCTTGTGGGATTCCTCGAGCTCACGCCGAGAATCTTCTATGAGCAAAGCCTTATCCACCATATGCTGAAAATCTACGTAGTCGTTGCCAATAACTTGTACCTTCAAGCTAAGGTTGAGTTCACGCTTGAAATGCTTCTGGTGTGCATCATCCGTAGCTATGTCCTTTAAAGCATAACGAGAGAGTTGGGTGAACTTGTTGAGGTACTCACTCACTGACAGGGTCCCTTGCTGCAGCTCACGGAACTCATTCTTCTTTATTTCTACTATACCATCTGGGACATGAGAGTGGCGGAAAGCTGTTGTAAACTTGGCCCAGGTGATATCTTGGGGATTCTCATGGGCTGCATAATAATTCTCCCACCATTCTGCAGCAGTGCCTTCAAGTTGATGCGCGGCATACAGAACCTTATCGCAATCGTCACATCGAGCAAGGGCGAACTTCTTTGCTATGGAGCGCAGCCAATCATCTGCGTCCAAGGGTTCATGTGAGTTGGAGAAGGTATGCGGATGTGAACTCATGAACTATGCAAACTTGGATTGCTGAAAAGCTGGCGGCGGTCTGATTGTTCTGATTCAGCATTGCGGCTAGAGCGACAACAGTCTGATTCTGTTGATTCATCATCTGATTCATATTCTGCATCATTGCGTGCATCAGCTGCGTCTAAGTTGACATGAACTGACCCAAACCCTGATCTATGGTGGCGGCTGGAGGAGGTGGTGCATTGGGCTCCATGGATTCACCTTGACTTGCGATGTTGCGAGTCTAAACTATCTGCAACAAATCTTCATGGGCTTAATAGATGAGAGGAAGAAAGCACGATAGATGAAAGAGAAAAGCACGAAAGACGAGAGGAAACAATGGAGAAAGAGAGAGGAATCTAACTGGGGAAAGGTCGGTTAAACCCAAAGAATAATAGCCCGAAAGCTATTAAGAAGTGATAAAACTCAAGTCGAAGGTCCTATTACTCGGACTACACGATACTAAAGCTAAGAAGGGCAACTCTGCTAAAACACTTCTAATCTAACTTATATGGATGGTCAACTTGAAACACTCGGCAGAACTTGAAACTTCCAAGCCATCCATCGCTTTGATCACGAAACTCGATCCTATAGAAATTACTGAGGTAAGGAGGTTAATTTAAGTTCGAAAACAAAGTTTCAGAAGAGATAAGATGCAAGAACCTGAGAATGATATGAGAAAAGAATAGAATGAGATAAGGAAAGAATAGAATAAGACGAGAGAGGAATAACTAATCATGTTAATTTGCGGGTTTTATTTAGAAAATAAAATTATAAACTTTTGATTAAATGACCATGCTAACTACGGTTACGTCCTACAGTCGATATGGCTCTGATACCACCTCTGTCGGCGCCCTGGGTATGCAACTCTGGCACCCTCTGTGCATTCTGAACTAGTCCCATGATCAGTAGCTAGTCCACACAGTTGCAACATAGATGAAATCATATCCATACAACGAACAGCTAAAGAAGCAGCCGAAACAATAATACTTAACATCAAAAGGACCTTATGGTTAAGGTTTTATATAGCTTGCCACGCTAGGCTAAAGTCACGACCGGGTCCATGACCAGATCTACGACCAGGTCTACGACCAGAGTAAACTTGCAGTGGAATAAAACAAAATCGTAGAGGCCATCCGACATGCTCACAGGCAATCGAGTGGAGGACGCCTTCTAGTTCGCATGATCTTTGAAGTATTCCTCCTGCCGCGCCGCCATGAGCCCGCGTTGTGCCACCGACGTTTCCCTCGCACCCAACCCTCGCCGTGGTAAGCAACGTGCTCCCAATCCTCTCCTCTACCCGATGGTGTCCTCGCCGACCACCGGAACGATGCCGTTCGCTAGAGCCATGGGCTCCCGATCCACCGCCGTCTTTGTGATGATGTGGTATCACCACGTGGTGCCATGTCATCGCGACATCACCCAGTCATCTATGTGGTCGCCACATATTGTCACATCATCGCCCATGCGACTTTTCTATTTTCTGTTGAAAAATAATTCTACCAAAAATTAAAAAGCTTCACTGACATCATCATGACACCATAATTGTTTTTTCCTTTAGAAAAACAATTCCATAAATTCTGAAGTTCTAAATTCTATCATTTCATGTGATTTTCAATCTTTCGAGAGCTCATTCTCCTTCGTTCAAGCTTTGATTCAAGTGATTCAAATTTCTAAATTCATCTTAATTCAATATCTACCTCCCAGTACCAAAATTATTTCATTTGTAGTTTATTTTAATTTTATTTGAATTTGGCTCGTTTTCGCGTATAGATTTCGACGACTTCGGAGAGTTAGATTTCGACGCTGTTTCAGAACAAGAATTAATTGAGCAAGGCAAGTTACATCCTTTGATCATATTTTGAATTCTAGTATTTTAAATTATTTAAATTATGTTTTAAATTATTATTGCATGCTTATTTATATCCGAGTTAATTTAAATGCTTGTTTTAAATTTATAGTTATTCCCAATTCCTTTTGTATGGCTAAATCTTAGATAAAATCTAGTTGATGCAATAGTATGAACTAAAACATTTTAAAAAATTAAGCTTAGCAATGCTTAGACCCAAAAATATTTAATTTGGGAAATTTCAGCCAAATATTCAACTACAATTTTAAAATATGTTTATGACATTGGTGTGCCAAGGAAATTTGAAAAGCAAAATAAAATAAAAAACTGGTTTAGACTTGGGTGAAATGGAAAGTTGGTGAGTGCAGGTTTATACATGTGCTCAATACAGTGAATGGTTGAGTTCTAGGGATTGTTTTGAAAGTCCCCCACTCAATTAAGGACCGGCTTGCGAGCTATGGATTGTAAAGCCCTTCCGTACTACCACAAGTCTGGTATGGGATAGACCGAGATAATTAATTTGTAAAGTTCCACTGTTAGTTGTGTCATGTTGATGTGTGGGTGTCGTGAAGACTTATTTTTAATACCCACATGGAGCAAGAAGGGGTTATCATTTGGTGTGAAGCCTAGGACAATGAAACCTTATCCGTCATAACTACTTTAGGATGATGCATTGTAAAAGCCTTGTGATAATCACTTAGTCGCACACCTTCGGAAGTGTGTCAGACGGATATTAAAAGTTGATTATCTCTTGTGGGTAATGTTGTATAACCTCTGCAGAGTGTCAAACTATTCAAATAACCATGTCCACGGTCATGGACATACTGAGCAAAACTTTTTGCAGATTAGACTATGGTTTTATTTTAAAAATATCCTGACAAAAATGATTTCATAGATGTTTATTCCATGCGGGAAATTTGGGCATTCGTGAAAAATTTGGGCAGAATGCCTGATGTAAGGTGGTTAGTCCTTCACCATTTGTGTATGGAAGTTTATCTTATAGTTGAGAATTGATGTATCAAATTAAAAGTTTGACTTTTAGTTATAAGATAAAAACAACCTTGGAACTTAGTAAATGTATTTAAACTCAAAGATATAGCTTTGTGCAAAACAACCATATGATCCTTCCTTTGACATTATCCTGCATGCATTATATTTGTTATTGGGTGTAACTTGTGGAGTACATTTTTGTGCTCACCATGGCTTAATAAAATGTTGTTCAGAGGAAAATGACTTCGCTACCGGTATGGATCTCGACGACTAGGCCACTGCTCTAGTCGATGTGGCAGATTAGCTGGGTTCTACTACTTCTTTTCTGTCTTCCACTGTGTTCTTTATTGTTGGCTCGTAAGTCTTTCTTTGATATTTATTAATAAAGTTGTGCGATTTATGGATGTTATCGATCATGGGACTAGTTTAGAATACACAGAGGATTTGGGGTGTTACTCCCAGGTCTGACACGCCACCGCGAGCTCGACAGCGCAGCTGCCTCCTTCCTCACCGCGGCAAAAATGTTACCTTGTTACGTAATTATGTCCTCCACATCGGGTAAGTAATTATATAGGATGAAGATGACGCTATAGCGCTACGTGGAGTGTTGGGGACCGGAGAACCGGCCCAACCAATATTACAGGAACTCGGTGGACGGCTGGGGGAGAGTTTTCAGGACACCGATGGAACGTAATGGGTGGAGACTTAATCACGTAACTTAGAAAACGTTATGTATTCTGATATCTAACCCGCAACAAAGGAAATGCAGGGGAACCCAGTTCAAAGAGAGGTCGAAGTAGCTATGGGTAAAGTGGTACAAAGCCTGTGCAGTGCTACATAAAATCATAAATTCATGCCAGTCTCCTGGATTGAAGTCTACGGGAACCTCTAGGAGCCTATATTCTAGTGTCCTATATTCTCTCGAGTGACAAGTAGTCTTTTCTGAATTAAAACTTGCCACCTAAATCTTGATGAGTTAGTTATTTTCAGAAAAGGAGGTGAGCTAGAAAAAGTAATAACCAACAGAGATGAGTCATCCAGTTCATCTTTTGCTATTAATGCTTGCTGAGTACACTAGTACTCAAACTTGCTATTATTCTCTTTTGTTATATCCTAATCCGGCCAGGAACTATCCAGAGTGGGACGAAGGACACGCAGGTACCAATGCGATCGCAGGAGGCGAGGGCGCTCACCACGAGGAGTAGGGTAAGGTGGGCACCATATTCGGCCCGTGGGGCGAATAGAAGACCGATGGAGCATGGCAGGCAAACGAGGGCACTTAGTCCTATTTATCAATTGTAAATTACTACTTGTAATGCAGATCCTAGCCTTGTGTGGCTAAAGACCGGAATAAAATACAATTTCTATTTTATTGTTTTGCTACGTAAACTTTGGTAAGACTTACTATTCGTTGAAGCGGTGTCCTACCAGACAGATAAATAGTAATTTGTATAGCTAAGTGTGATTACCCTCTAAGGTAATGACGCGGGGCGCCACAGTTATCAATGCTTGGGACTGTTGGTCCTCCAGTTCAACATATGGACGCTCGTCTTGAGTCAGTTCCAGAGATGGGCTATGATGCTTTGTCAAGCATTCCCCGTGGGGAGATATGCGTAAAGGGAAGTGTTCTGTTCTCTGGATACTATAAAGGAGAGGACCTTGCACAGGAAGTCATGATTGATGGATGGTTTCACACGGGTTAGTTGTTTCCATAACTTCAACGGGTCATGTTAGTTAACATTCTTACATACTTGGAGATCGTGAGTTATTATCTTTTAGATGATGAGTGTAAGTAAAATAACTATGCAGGGGATGTTGGTGAGTGCCAACCAAATGGATCCTTCAAAATCATTGACAGAAAGAAAAATATATTCATGCTTTCACAGGGAGAATACGTTGCAGTGGAAAATGTAGAAAATGTCTATGGTGTTCTTCAAGAGATTGATTCGGTAAATACCATGCTCATTTAGTCACTTAGCAAAGAACTGTCCCAAGTTTTTGCTTTACTCTGTTAGGTCCTTTTTTTTTTGTCGATATGCATATGATGCTTGGTGAAAGAATTATCTGGGCACCTGATCCTAAAAGTTGTAGGAAATTAAAGTGTTGGGTTGGAAGAAAACTTAGTACACCGTGATGACTGCCGATTGCTGATGCAACAATATGTTTGTAAGATCATCAGCATGCTTGGAAACAATTGTCTGATTCATAATACTAGCCAGGCAAACGCGCTTGTCGATCAGGTGCGATCGGACGGGCCAGGCGCGCTAGCCGAGCACGGCAAAGAAATCTTGGAGATATGCGTGCGCACATGAATGGGAGAAATTCGACGGGAATTGCGGAGAGCGCGCCGATTCCTAGCGTTATAAGGAGAACTGTAGGGCGCAAGGCGACGTGGAGAGACTGGTTGAGCGGCGATTTACTCTGCTATTTTTTATCACAAAGAATTTATACTGAAATGCAATAGCACAACAGTAGTTTGTTATGGGCATATAACTCAAACTCGTGTAATGTTTTAAATGAAAATAATGGATTCCCCTCAAAATTGGTTGTGTTTGGTTTTCCGCTCATACGCCTTTTAGTTTTTTTTCGCACATCGCTTACTGGGTCATGATTTGTGTGTTTCGTGTTTCACATTCTTCGGTCCACATTTTTTTTGGCTGCATTACTTCATTCGTTCTTGCGTTCCTCTGCCTGCGTTCACTCACTTTTGTTTCTCTTGTTTCTTACACAACTATAGTCCCAGTTCATCGGCTACGTTTTCTTCTTCTTCATGGTTTGCTCATATATTTTTCAGTTTTTACCCTTTGTTTGATCACATTGCCTCGCACGCCGACACGCATAGGGCTACTAGTTAAGAATGAAAGGAAAACGATACCCAGGTCATACCCGGGAGGCCCAGCAGATCACATAGTTGCTCATGGCCCACAGACTGGTATCCGGCCCAAATCTTCAGAAAGAAACGGGGAGAAAAATCTAACCGTGAGCGACGACGAGCTCATCACGCCATCCATCGCACACTCGCACTGTCCCAACGCACTGCAGCCGCCCAATTCTGGCGTCGCGCACGGACGCGGAGCCGTCAGACCGTCATATCCTCTCGCGCCGCGCGGCCGCGAGGGCACCACCAACCAGAAGGCACGGCCCCAACCGACCGACCAAATGACAGTGGGGCCCACCCCATCCACCGCCGCGTCGTTCCGGCCGCCAATCCCGCCGCCGCCGCCGTGCTTCGACTACAAGGCGGCGGTGCTCGCCGACACGCGCGCCGCCATGGACCCGGCGCTGGCCGGTCTGGTCGAGTCGGGCGCGCTGGTGCGCGTCGCGAGGCGGCGGTTCGGGCCCGTGCCGGCGTGGCGGCCGCCGGACTTCGTGGAGCCCGAGGACGTGTGGATCCTCGGGACCTCGCACCTGTCCGCGGAATCCGTCGCCGACGTCGAGCGGGTACTCCGCGCCGTCCGCCCGGATAACGTCGTCGTCGAGCTCTGCCGGAGCAGGCAAGATCATGGTCTCCCTGAAGCTGGTAGACTTTACCTTGCTCGATCAAATATGGCCATTTCTTGCAGGGCTAAGTGACGTCCTTGCAGAGCCCTCACTGCAGAGCTGGAATTATGTACGTGTCAAGTGATGCTTCCGACGAGCCGCTCTTGAAGTCCAACATGTTCTCTCTCGGCGGCGCGAAGTTTTTCGGAGCCGTCAACCGAAGCATCAACTTGGGTAACTTCCTCCACAAGGAGTCAATGACTTGTGTTCTTAACTTGTTAGTATTACCAATCGAACTTGACGGAGAGTTGTTAATTTTCAATTAAGTACTTTCTTTGGACTTGGAACGATGCAGGTGGGCAGAGTGCTCTTGCTCTGCGTTTGCTCCTGGCTGTTTTCTCCTCAAAGATTTCTTCAGGTGCGAACCGGCCCTTTGGTGAGGAGGTACTCGTTCGTGTCATTGTGACTTGCAAGATTTTTTTTCTTTCAGATGTTGTTCAACAATTCAGCAGCTTCATTTCCAGTTGTATCATTTTGGTAGTTCCGAGCTGCTAGGAAGGTTTCTGAAGATATTGGCGCTCAACTTGTTCTTGGGGATCGCCCAATTGAAATAACTGTATGTGGCTCTGTAACTTGTGTTGATTTATTAGCTATGTGTCCAATGTGTAGTTGATGGAATTTTCGAAGCTCATGTCAGGTTGTTGTTGCAGCTTGAACGAGCTTGGAAGTCCCTCAGCTGGGATGAAAAAACTAGATTAGTAATCTCATTGTTCCGTGGAATTACTTCTACAACTGACACGCCGGTAAGTACTACTTGTACTGTTCCTGCTGTCCGTCTTCTCGTTTGTACAAGAAGGCAGTAATTATATCCGACATAATGTACCGTAAATCAATTGTCAAGAAATCAGTGTTTGCAGTTGCTGACATCTTGTTTGACTGCTAATGCAGCAGGATGAGAAAGCTGCGGGTAGCCCATATGAGTTATATGAGAAACTGAGTGTTTCATATCCTTCACTGCTGCAACCTCTCATACATGAGCGAGACATGGTATGATTCTCAGTAACTTTATCTGAATCTTCCAATCTTGCAGAAAGATATAACATGCAACCGTATGAACTAGCTGTATTGCACAATTATCTACATGCTAACACTTCACTGGTGCATGACGACAACTCACTCTGAAGATTTGATGTTTGTTGTCAGTTCCTTGCATGGTCTCTGAAGAGGAGCAAAGCTGTGAACAAGAGCAAAACCGTTGTTGGGGTCATAGGAAAGGGGCACATGAATGGTGTCGTGTACGCGTTGATCTCTGATCAAGGGGACCTGAGATTCCGCGACCTTGTTGGTAGAGCATCATCTGACTCCTGGGTCAGCTCTGTCATTAAGGGCCTGGTCAGGGACACGATAATAGGATTTGCACTATGGGCATTGTATGAACAGCTGCAGGCTGTGCTATAGGTAGCTCGCACTTCACAGTCACCTTGAAACATTGTAATCAAACATCTTTACTGGCAAAAATCTGAAAGTTCTAACAATGCAGATTCTTTACACTGTTGAGTTTGCTTCAGATTCAAATGTCAAATGCAGTATTCTATTCTAATTGATCGTTATGCCATGTTGCCTCTGCTTTGTATTCATTCTTCCTCTTTGCCTTATCGAGTCTCGGCAAAACAAGAAGAATATAAACTAGAGATCGAGATGGAGAGGAACCCTTATGAAGAAATCTGTAACTGCTAAAACAGCCATCTGATCAAATTCATTCCTATCTTTTAGCGGCCCTCTCTGATTAATTAGGATTCTTACCCCTCTGGGGGATTAATATTAGGAGTCGTCAATTGATCGTGTACCTTAAGAACTCTTATTCACTAACGATCCTTGTACCGCGCCGTGGCGATTAACAAACCGTAGTATTTACTTGCATGTCCAACGGGATCTCGACCTGTAATCTTGAGTCGCAAAGATGGCCGAGAATACCAGCCGTGCCCGCGGCGCATGGATCCGACCCCGACGCAGGGTCTTAAAAACCAGTTAGTGTTTTTTTGGATTTTAAATTAAAAAGATCAAATTCAAGCAATTTCGAAAATTTCGGGCCAGTTTGAAGTCTTACCGGAGGGTCTGGTAAGACCGGTATTACCGATTGTCGGCTGAAAAAAAACCCTGCCCCGACAACGAAGACGACTACTTCTACGAGGGCGTGACGGCTCTGTGCAGACATGTAGGAGATGCAATGGGTGAAGAAGGAGAGGCTGGCCAGAGACCGGGCGCTGTTCGTGAGCCGCGGCCATTGTTCCCAGTGAGGGTGTCGAAGAAGGGGTGCGTAAGCAACTGTGTCTACTTTGTGTGCGACGAGGGTGTGGGCAACACCTAGGGTGCCTTCTCCTTGGGGGAGAGGAGGATGCTGTTCGAGCACCCCATTGGCCCGAGAAGCTACAAGAAGAGGCTATGGTTAGGTATGGAAAAAACTCAAAACTTATGAGCCAGCTCGACTCGTTAAGGACTCGGCTTGAACTTGTACCATAAACGAGCCGAGCCGAATTGACATTTCTGGTCGTTAAGTTAACGAGCTGAGTTCGAGTCAGCTCGCGAGCAGCTCGTTTAAATTAGAACACAACCCAACAAGCCAACAAGTGCTTCAAGCCAGCTCCAGGCCCAGCCCAACCCAACTAGAACCCATCTGATTTGTCCAAGAGTATGTGCAGGTGGCCAAGCTCAGACGCAACGCAACTAGCCAACCACCCCATTCGCAAGCGCAACTCTATCCATGGAGGCACAAACCAAAGCGCCGCGCTGGCGCCACCCGCTTGTTCGCCTGGCTGGCCTAGGCCTCCCGCTTCGTCCTCAGCCTCCCACCTCGGCTTCCCTCGTCGGCCTCTCGCCCCCACCCTCGGCTCCAGCTCCCCACCTCCGGCCTCCTAGTGTGATGGATCGACAACTGAGCTTGGAGTCTAAGAACTGCAGAGGGAGGAGGTCATCTGCCTCTACCTCCGCTTCATCCTCTACCTCAACACCGGTGTTAAACCGTGCAAGTGCAACCCCTCACTACCTCATCTTGTCTGCTAGAAAGCCGCCACACCCTGGCCAACCGGCACCGACCCTTATGCGGCTGTCTCCTCCTCAGTGAGCATCATGAACTCATGGATCATGTTTTCCTCCGTTTGGTGGTGACAGGTGAAAATGACATGATATTGATTTATGGTTGTGTTAGTTATTACTACTAGTAACTAATTGTTGCTTAGTTGCCTTCCATTTATTATTTGTAGTAACTAATAGGTGCTTAGTTGGCTTCCATATATTATTTATCATATCAGTCAGCTTAATACCGAATGATTTTGTAGGTCATAAATAGAAATGATATGTGTCTGTGAAAGACTCAGAATATGGCAATTTCGACCTGTGAGACGGTTGGCATTCTTTTTTTTTTTTTGTCTATTTAGGAAAAGGGGTTTTACTTTTACAACTGAAGTAAAATTACCTATTTGATCAAGTCAATTTTTGGTCAAACAAGATACCAGTCGGAAAGACATTCCTTTCGACCACTATCCTATCACCTCTTTTCCAAGTAAGTTACTTTCACTTGAAGTTGGAGGGCTAGATGATGAGGATCTAATAATCCTCAATTAATTAAGTTATTTATCTATAACATTTATAGATAATAATGTTTTTTTTATATAACCTTCAAAGATACCCCTCAATATTAACAACGAGGGAGATCATACAGACCTAATGGTCGTAAGTTATTTTACGACCACCCTATATAGTCCTAAGTTCTTCTACGATCACCTATTGATTGTAAGTCTTACTACAATCACCTTATATGGTAGTAAGTTTTTCTACGACCACCTATTGATTGTAAGTTCTACTACAATCATCCTATATGGTCATAAGTTCTTTTATGATCACCTATTAATCGTAAGTCCTGCTACGATTATCTCATGGCCGTAAGTCTTACTACGGCCAGGTCATCTACGACCACCCTATGGTCGATAAAGCCTACAGACATACGGGCCCAATCGATTAGGAACATTTGTGCGCTGTGTTTAATACACATAGTGGTTAATATATATCGTTATTCTTGAGATAACTGCATGTATTAAACCTCTATCTCTGACATAACCGCAAGACGAGGTGGGGAGATGTGTCTCTGACAATGACTACCCTTAAATGTGCGCATTGCATCAAATAACAAAGTGCCTCTTGACGTAGACAACTGCCACAACTTCATACGCTATATAAGGAGCTAAGTCGGTGGACAGAGGAGAGAGGGACAGACGAGAAGCGGGAGACAAGAAGATTAAGCCCTAGATTTAGTGACTCGTTGTAACCACAATAAATACAGCAAACACATGAGTAGGGTTATTATTCTCTCAGGAGAATGGCTGAACCTGTATAAAATTTATGTGTCCTTTTCTATGTGGTTTCGTTCCAGGAAAGCCCCCAGCATTCATTCATAAGATTGATACTAAACCATCGACAGTTGACGCCGTCCGTGGGGCTCTTCCGATTTCTCCTTTCCTTTTCAACAAATTGTCTTCATTTTCAACTCTGATGCTTTCATGGCAGGATAGTGGAATGAGGAGAATTAGTTCGATTTGGTAGACTATGCAGAACTTAACATGGATGCCTGCTACGAGTACGAGTAGAGTATCATTTCGTCTGATAGCAATGTCGTTTCCAGGGATCTTTCACCAGACCCAGGATATCATGCCATGGACAAGGTTGATGAGGGAGCTCTCTCCCCCACGACATTACGCTTAGATGAGGAACCAGACTCCTCAAATAGCAAGAGTCCATCCGACCAGGGTTAGGATCGCGCCATGGCGAGTGCAGAGCACAGCGAGGGTGTTAGGAACCCAAATACACAAATCTGGACCCTCTATGTATACCACACTAGTTCAAAAATCACGCTAGTGCACACAGTGGCAACATCGATGAAATATTATTCCATATACAAAGATGACTAATAAATAGGTAAATAACAATAATTATCAGAGTTACGACCTTAAAGTCAAAGCTTACCATTAATGCCTTAGAAGGTGAGTAACTCAAATAAGATGACTTATATTTTTTTATACTAGCTCGTTCCTTTGATTGCACTAAGTTCCATCATCTTTGCGTGTGAGTTGCTTCGTTCTTCGCTTATATCATAAGATCAGCACCTAGGCATTGAATTCTAGTTTGGATTGTTACCTAGCTTTACGATATCTAGAAATTTCAGATTGCATAGGTAAATAACTTTCTCTCCAAGCTCCACAAATAGGCTATTGTTTAACAATGCTCGTGCAATTGAATTCGCTTAACCCATCACCTTGTGTTGTCTACCATCACCAAAGTGCGTGCAGCTCTTCAATTCCATCAAGGACGCATAAGAACTTCGGTTGGTAAGAGAAAGTGAGGTTGAGTGATTTTCACAAATAAAAGCTTCCACATCCACATATATAGTTTTTCTTTGTTGTTTGCTACTAACCATAGCAGATCGTGAGTATACATATCTTCCTTTCTATGGTAGTAATAATCCAGAGGAGTATCTTGAGTGTGTACAAGACATGGAGTTCGAGCTTGCATCCCAGAAGTTCGAATCAGAAGCCAAGGAAGTGAGAGTGGTCACTTTCTTTTTTGAGGACTATGCCTCTAGTTGGTGGTGACAACTAAGTGGGAAACAACTCATTACATCTTGGGTCAAATTAAAAGGGGCCATGAGAAGAGAATTCGTTCCATCCTATTATGAGCGAGAGCTACTACGCCATGTGGAGAGCATTACACAGGGATGCAGAGTTGTCCAAGATTACTATGATGAGCTGAATCATGCAATGCACCATGCCAATATCACTAGTGCACATCAAGAAAAGAAATACTTCAAAGCAGGCTTGAATTTTCAAATCGTTGCTGCACTTCAAGATGAATATTTTCATAGTCTGCAAGATCTTGTGAAATATGCTATGAAGGTGGAAAAGAGACTTAAAGACTGGCACGCACATCAGTTGAATCTGCGCCAACTCTTTAGTTCTCATTCATCCACTGGTGTGTCACTTGAGAAGATGGTCAAGCGTGGAAATTCTTGTTCGGCCAAGGAGACGAGTAGTGTTGCCCCGTCACAACCCGCAGTGCATGAGGAGATCGTGGTTGATGGCAATTGCGCCATTGCTGGCCCACGATTAATGGAAGATAAGATGCTTCAAAACCCATGTGAGGATGAGAGCCACATAGCCAAATTGAGTGAGAGTATTGAAAATTGTGAGCTATGTGATTCCACCATATGTGAGGTTGAGAGCATCCCATTTGAGAGTATGATGGATACACCAAAAGAAATTAGTGAAGTAGAAGATAGTAAAAGTGAGGTTATTACTGAAATTAACGATTTACTCTCTACTTCTAGTGTTGTTTCTCACATTGTGCAGGTTGACATTAAAGAAGACGAGTTGAATATTCAACAATCGACACCATTGGAAGCAAAAGATGAGGGAATCACCAAGAGTGGAGGAGTGCTTGCTGCCCCATGGTCAGATTATGATGAATTGATACCTATAGCACCTACATCATCCGAGGAGGACGTTAAAGGTAACAACATTGGTGCTGGTTTGTTAGTTCATCAAGACAAGGTTAGTAATTGTGAGAACTCTAGTGTTCCTTTGAATATTCCACATGCTGAATTTAATGTGTTTAATTTACGTAATGTAGAATTGATTATCCATGATGAAATTCTTACTAGAATATATCGTGATGATTCTTTATACTATATCATGTTCGATGATCCTAGAGAGCTATCTAGTGTGGTTGAGAATGTTGCTGAAATTTCATGTTTAAAATCACTAGTTAGGACTTATGCCTACACATATACATTCAATTTGATTGGAGATTATGGTGTAGATGGCAAGTTCTATGTTTATCGAATATGTATTACATGTGGTAAGCTTGATGAATTGAAATTGCATGTTTTGGATAAAGAATCTTTTGTGCCATGTCATGTTCACAATGAGATAAGTTTGAATAATAGTGCTTGTTATTTAGAAAGATTTCTTAAGCCTACTTGTTCATCTTTTGATGTACAATCATGTATAAGTAATCACTGTAGCACAGTTAAAGCATGGAAGGCTCTAAAAAAATTTATCCCCATATTTGAACAACTTGATCTAGTTTGTCCCTTTAATATCTTGTCCATGTACTTAGAAAAGTCGAGGATGACTTTTTCTTATGGGAGGGAGAATGATGTGAATGCATCCTATAGCTGCTGTTGTGCAAATTGGTTTGTGCAAAATAATGAGAATGACAAAAAAAAATTGATGCATACATATATCACGTATATACGTTATTCTCTTTGTTTAGAATACTTTCAGGAAATCGTAATCATAATGTGCTAAATGAAAGGAGTGTGGATGACAAATATATATACCATGTATATACGTTGTATTCTTTGTTTAGTACAATTTCAGGCTATCAAAAGCCGAGGACGGCTTTTCTTGAAGAAGGGGAGGATGATGAGAACATCCCGATTGGACCGATTACACGAGCAAGGGCTAAATTAATTAATCAACAGGTGAACTCACTCCTAGTTAGATTTGGTTTAAATTTACATGAGAACTGGTTGCTACCTAATGTTAGTATTTTAATTGTTCTCAGGTTTGTGTGTGAGAAGACTTTGGGACCACAAGGAGGCATGAATGCATCGAAGAATATTGGCGAGATAAAGAAAGACACAAGGATGCATGCATGTGTGCTGTGTGACCAAGCAGTATACATGTTGTGCATGCATGGAAAACATGAAAGAGAATCGGCACACATACATGGACCACTAGCTATGCATGCGAAGTATGAAAGAAAATCAGCACACATGCACGTGAAGGCACACAAGCACGTGAAGACAAAAGGGCTACAAGCCTTTGCCAATTTCCGGCCGAGAGAGCACTTCACCAATATCCTACCGTCGGCCATTATTAATTCCAAGTCCAAGTTGCAACAGAAGGCCTATCCTCATGGAAGTCCAAGGCAACACCTGACCCTTGCGTGGAAGCCCAAGATGATTGTGCTACCGTGAGCCATCCAAGACTTGCGTCAAGTCTGGCCGAGCCGCTGAACCCGGTCATGTAGTCTCGTTTAAGGTCTTGAGTCCAAACCATACTTAGGTGATTGAATCGGCTGGTTGACCGAATAGTAGTTTGCTTCGGCTGGTTGACCAAACCAAACACAGCCGCCCCTAGCTCTTAAATAGCCGCACCCTCCACCTTGTACGGGGACATCATATTTTTTCAGATATCAATATACTCTTGATTCTAGGGTTTGAGCAATATTGCCCCCACTAGAATAGGGAGTTCTAATCTGGTGTGCCATTCCGTTATTCTTGTGATTCCTTGCGTTTTGCAGGAGCATCGACACGTCTATTTTGTGTGATCAGGTAGACGGGATCACAAACGTGTGGTTGGGCGAATTCTTTTGTCGCAGGTTGCTGTTTTGACAGTGGTTGGAGCCATCGGTTCGTCTGGTTACACGGATCCAAATTTATCATCGATCCTACGTCGTGAAGATCGGGCATCCCCCGTATCATCTTCATCCTTGATTCTTCCCATTTAAACTTAGGTTCGACTATTTCTTCTGAAGAAATCTATTCAGACTTGAGGAGTTTAGGGATAGAATTTTAGGAAGAAGTAGAAGTGAAAACATAGATAGATTGCGAGTGGGTTTTTCTTAGTTCTGGACTTCAAATAGCCATTAATTTGCGATAGAATTTAATGGATAAGAATGGAAGTCCAACGATTAAAATTCTATTGGAAACTGTTTTCAATGAATTGTTGGAAGTCAAAGCATCACTATCTCTTCAGAAATTGTTCTTTGTAATGAGATTATGTGAGGCAGTTGGCATTCTTTTTTCTGTCTATTCAGAAAAACAAGTTTTATTTTTACAACTCAAGTAAAATTACCTATTTGATCAAGTCAATTTCTGGTCAAACAAGATACCAATCAAAAAGACATTGCTTTTGACCACTATCCTACGACCTCTTTTCTAAGTAAGTTACTTTCACTTGAAGTTGGGGGGCTAGATGTTAAGGATCTAATAATCTTCAATTAATTAAGTTATTTATCTATAATGTTTATAGATAATAATATATTTTATATAACCTTCAAAGGTACTCCTCAATATTAACAATGAGGGATATCATACACACCTAGTGGTCATAAACTATTTTATGACCACCCTATATGGCCGTAAGTTCTTCCACGACCACCTGTTGATTGTAAGTCCTCCTACAATCACCCTATATGGCAGTAAGTTTTTCTACGACCACCTATTGATTGTAAGTCCTACTATATTCACCTTATATGGTCATAAGTTCCTCTATGACCAGCTATTAATCGTAAGTCCTACTACAATTACCTCATGGTCGTAAGTCTTATCTAGGTCATCTACGACCACCCTATGGTCGATAAAGCCTACAGACATACAGGACCAATTGACTAGGGACATTTGTGCGATGTGTTTAATACACGCAGTACTTAATATGTGTCGTTATTCCTAAGATAACTACGTGTATTAAACCTCTGTCTCTGACATAACCGCAAGACGACGTGGGGGGATGCGTCTTTGACAATGACTACCCTTAAACGTACGCATTGCATCAAACGACAAGGTGCCTCTTAACGTAGACAACTGTCACCCCTTCATGCGCTATATAAGAAGTAAAGTCAATGAACAGAGGAGAGAGGACAAGACGAGAAGCGAGAGACAAGAAGATTAAACCATAACTTTAGTGACTTCTTCTTGTTGTAAACACAATCAATACAGCAAACACATAAGTAGGGTTATTATTCTCTCAGGAGAAGGTCTGAACCTGTATAAAATTTTTGTGTCCTTTTTTGTGTGGTTTCACTCCAGGAGAGCCCCCAACATTCATTCATAAGATCGATGCTAAACCATCGACAGTGTTGATGAGTTATATGAATGCATCATATCAATTTATTGGTAGGAAGACTATAAGAAGTGAATGCATAAAGGTTTATGAATTAGAAAAAATATTGCTTAGGAAGAGTCTCAGAGGTGTCAACAATATAAGTTTAATTTGTGATTTGCGGACTTAGAATAAAAATATTTGCTACATGAGTTTGGTCGTGCATTGCATAGATGCTAATTGGGCTATGCAACATCGTGTCTTGAACTTTGTTGAGTTGGATCCGCCACACACAGGGAATGTGATAGTTCAGGCAATGTTTGAATGCATTAGTGAATGGAAAATAGAATAAAACATTATGACAATCACTCTTGATAATGCTGCCTCAAATGATGTTGCCGCTAGGAATTTGATGGCCAAGTTCATTGCTAGGGGATTAGCACAGTTCATTCCTGAACATTTTCATGTTCGCTGTTGTTCTCATATAGTGAATTTGCTAGTGAATGATGGCATAGAACCATTGGAATTTTTTATAAGCAGGCCTAGGGAATCTGTTAAGTACATGAAGAAGTATCCATCCCTCATGTACAAAATCTTAGAAGTTTGTAAATCTATTGCTTTGGAAATTAAAAAAGGGTTGAGTCTTGATGTGTCAACAAGGTGGAGTTCAACATATAAAATGTTGTATGTGAGCATTGCTTACATGCTCACAAGGATGCATTATTGTATTATGCTAATTCGGGTGCTAATTACAAGTAGTTTCCTTTACAGGAAGAAGACGATGAGGATGATGTTGAATCTGTACCATTTCCTAATGGTGTGATGGCTAGCAACTAGTTAAGTAGTAAGTTTGAAAAAGGTACTAAGAAGTAAGAATTATCCAGGCTGCATTACCTATTGGTCTGTGTCTCAAATAAAATCTTTCAGTACTTTCGCTAGCACAATTCTATAGTAATTGTTAATTAAGCATGAAAACATGGAAAGAATTTTAGGTTCAGTAGCATGAAGTTGATCTGTTTCTATAGAATTAGACATGTTTAGATAACTAATGGAAATAAATCCTTTTGGTAACAACTAACAATTTTAAATACTATAGAAAGATAGATTTGTATTCTCCAGTGATCCAATCACATCAAGCATTTGTCTTGCAACAATTAATTAATATTCTGGAAGCCTAGTGGATTGGTATGGATAAGTCATTTGATTGGTATCAATAAGTTTGTTAATATTATATCTAACTTAATTAACATTGTCCTTTACAGGAAGAAGACAACGAGGATGATGTGTAGCTGCATTCAAGAAGACTCAAGACATTTTGTTTCATGTTTTTACTAGCTCTTAATGAACTATCATGCTAATTGGTGGATTAGATGTTAACAACTTTCGACTGGTTGCATGTTTTGTACATAAAATGGACTGTCCAGTGTCCATCGTGAATTATTTTAAGTGATATTATGGGCTTTTGGTTGACTGGTTGTGGACTTGTGGTTGTGGTGAACTTGTGAAGTTTTGATCTTGTGGACCAGTGGCGGAGCCACGTTCAAGTTGTGGGGTCAATTGACCCCACAGCTGTTTTGGAAACCATTTAATACAAGTGATTTTTTTTTGCAAAATTCTAGAAAACAATGAAAATTTTACAAGAATTGATCACATATAGCTAGATAATCATGTATTTGATCCCCACAGGGTTACAATCCTGGCTACGCCACTGTTGTGGACTATTGAATCTTGAACTCTTGTGGTTGCGGTGAAATAAAGATGCATGTTGCTACCAAAATTCAAGCATAATTTACTAGTTACTGTTATTGTTTAGATGCAATTGAGTTTAGATACAAATTATGAGTTCCTTTTCATATTGTACACTAGTACATATTAATACTAGTACAATTGTTAATAACGAGTCAAACGTGCCAGCTCTGGCCATTTGACCGAGCCGAGCTGACTATTCTGCTCGTTTGATTAACGAGCTAAGCCGAGCCATATTTCTTAACGAGCTTGATTGAACCGAGCCAGCTCGTTATCCATCAATAGTTGTGGTTCTACCCAGACCCGGTCCCTAAAGCAGGCCTCCTGCCTTCATTCACTGATCTGAAGAAGAAACTGGAGGAGATAGGGCATATATGATTTTGTTTATTAATTAGGGTTTGATCGTCGATATGATCTCATGAGTTTAGGTTCAAATTAAAATGCTTGCTTTTTTATGAGATAAAATGCTTGCTTTGCTTACGCACTTGCTCCTTGCATGAGGTTAATGAAGTTCTGATGTTCTAATTGTTACCTGCTGCATCTTTTTTATGGATTACACCTCCTGCATTTTTTTTCATGGATTTGCTGCAATTTTGATATGTAAAGGAACTCAGTAATGAAAGTCCGTAAGCTGTAATGAAACTCAATGGGGTTTTATAGGTTTGGGGAGGAGGTTCATAAGCAAATGGACACTATTAGATCCAGATTTTTCTGGAGGGGGTCGAACAATTGCTTTAAATATCATATGGTGAAATGGGAGGCTGTGTGCAGACCTAAAGACTTTGGAGGGTTAGGGGTAATCAATACAAGAGTTATGAATGATTGTTTGCTTGCTAAATGGATCTGGCGTATGAACTATCTGATCGAGCTGGTTTAGGATTCTCAAAGCTAAATATTTCCCTAGAAGCAGTTTCAGAAATAGTTTTAATACTCACAGAGGTTCTCAGTTCTGGAAGCAGTTGTCTAAAGCAAAAATTTGGTTTGATAGAGGTGTTAAATACAAGCTTGGGAGTGGAGCTAACATTTCTTTTTGGGGTGATGTCTGGAATGGTGATTGTCCTTTCAAGATTACTTTTAATAACCTTTATAATATTAGTTGCTCCCCTGATATGAGTGTGGCAGAAGGTCTGATCAATAATCAATGGATTATTCCCTTCAAAAGATGTCTGGGAGCTGAGGACATTACTCAATGGGAAAGTTTGAAGGTTGTCTTGGATGATTTAGATCTTTCTGATGTTTCAGACAAAGCTGTCTGGTGTTTGGAGAAATCTGGGATGTTTTCTGTTAAATCCTTATATAGACAAATCCTTTTTGGGGGTGTTGTTTCTAGGAAACTGCAAAAACTTTGGAAATGCAAAATTCCTTTGAAGGTTAAATTTTTTGTGTGGAAGTGTTATCTTAATAAAGTTCAGACTTTGGATCAAATTGGCAAACGGGGGTGGAAAGGGGATCTGCGCTGCAAGCTGTGTGGTGTTGTTGAGAGTATTGATCATATCTTGTTCAATTGTGTCATTGCTAAATTTTTTTGGATTGGTATCAAAGAAGCTCTTAATTGGAAGTGTATTCCAGTTTCTGTTGATAATTTTCAATTACATTGGTTAGATAGGAGGGGGGCTAATGATTACAATGTAATTTTGTTTAGTTTTGTAGCTTCCGCTTGGACTCTCTGGAATGTTAGAAACAATGTGGCTTTTGAGGGGGTTTACCTTCGACAACCTTTGGATGTGATATACAAATTTCTATCTTGTTTGCAGCGATGGCGAATCCTTCTTACCGGGGTTGATCGTTCTAAGCTGGACAGCTTCATAAGGAACATTGAGGAGTGGGCTAAAGTTTTTGGTAATTCAGGCAGTAGCGCATCTAGGAACTTGTAATTGACTTTGTTCTAGTCAGTATCCGATGATTGCTCTGTTTGCTAATTCTCCGGCTGTGTGTCGGGTCTTTTGGAAGTAGGCTGTGGTAGGTTTCTTTGTAAGGGTTCAGTTTGATTTGCTGCGAAAATCTGGTATACCTAGATGTTGCTTTCTTTTTGTAAACTGGTATATGCTTTATAAAAGCTGGGATTTAATCTCCCTTTTCAAAAAAAAAAAGTAATGAAAGTCCGTAATGCGTGCAATTCCCGATTGCATCTTCCTGGATTCAATCTTAACCAGAGCCCATGTCGATACCAATCAAAGTCCAGTAATGATAGAGAAGGCAGAAGGAAATTACATAATACAAGGGCATGACCGACCCGGCCTGCACACTTCTAGTCATACACATTTCAATCTTAATTTTGAGTTGGGGCCATCCAAATACTACATCACTACCAAATTTGATAAAACCACATGCCTATACATCTTGCAGTTAATTAACGGAACTAGCCATATCATCCAGTACAGTACAGGGATGGATCCAGTATAGAAGCATTGACTCAATTGACCCCCAATAATTACTTCTTACTAATCCTATTAACATTATAGTAGACATAGCATATCACACTTTGTAAATAAGTCAAGACCCTGATGTCCTAGTAAAAATGACCCGACTATATTTATTTCTGAATCCATCTGGAAAATCGATCAAACGGTATAGAAGCAGAAAGCTTAATTTCTTAGCCGCAATATATCTTAGCTTCTTAAGCTACACTACTACACACAGCCTCATCACAGACGGTTCCGAACAGTCATCACAGACGGTTCCGAACCGTCTGTGTTTTTATACGTCTGTGATAAGCTGCGGTTATCACGCGCGGTTCGCTATCCGTCGTGATAAGTCACAACACGAGACGGTTCTAATTATAAAACCGTCTGTGATATCTAATTATCACAGATGGCTCTATTCAAGAACCGTCAGTTATAGACGCATATCACAGACGGCTCTATTTACGAACCGTCTATGATATACACATATCGACGGTTATCATTATAAAACCGTCGTGATATACACATATCCCGCATTTATTAGTAAATAGAACCGTGCGTGATAAAGGATATCTCGAGCGGTTATATTTACTAACAAATCGGGATACGTGTATATCACGACGGTTATATAATAGAGCCGTCAGGATTATACATATCACGAGCGGTTTGATTGATAAACCGTCTGTGATAGTTATTTCAGCATAACTATTTTTAAAAAATTTCGCTAGCCTCGGATTGCTAGCCATGCCCTCTGAAAATAAGCGGTGAAAAATAGATACATCACAGATATCAATCGTTGACAACCCAAAGTGATCATTGTCATACAAACGAACATATATCAAATCTGGTCAAACATTGTAATATCAACTCGTTCGAAAAATATTGTCATACAACCCAAAGTGACAACCCAAAGTTTACCATTGAATCACAACTATTCAAAGTGAATTTCAACTATATCAAATATATTAATTGTTTCAAGGTCGTTCAAGAGTGAAACTCTCCGCTGGTAGCGCAATGATATCCGTCGTGATGAAGGTGCGAGCCTCCTCGAACATCCGAGATCTCTTTCGAACGAGTGAATCTAAATCTATATTCAAAACCTACAAACAAGAGTAAAGTGTTACACATATATATTTAAATTTATAATTAGCAATTATTGCGAGATTGACCAACCTCGGGATCAAACAACCTAGCACTCATGAGAATCGCATATGATGGCAAGCGTAGAATGCACATTCTTACGCTTTTCTTGGCACCGAAAAAATAGAATTACATATATAGGTATAGTCGGTTGAGACGCATTATTACGAAGTATGATATAGGATTATTGTGTTGTAGCACGCATCGAAATCGCGTCCTGTGATTAAGTGTGGCGTTCGTTCCTTGTATAGCCCTCCTCGGCAATATAGGAGATGAGCGACCTACATGTTTCCAAAAGTTAACCTCGGCCATTTCAAACGAAGGAAGACTACAATAGAGTTATGTATGGAGAAATGAGCACACTGTCGACTACTTCTTGCACAAGGGTGAAGTCGTGGCCTTTTTCATTAGGGAATCAAGGTATAGTACTGATTCCTCTTTGATATAATGACTAGAAGGATCCATGATGCCTACTCATGTATGTCGCTATAGTCATTAAACCTAAGTTCATACTGCGTATAAAGTATAAATGAAATTTGTATAGCAAGTAGTGAAGCACTTACTTCTGGTTGTAGGGCACCATTATGTAGTCCACGTAGTTTTGAGCAAGCAATCCTGCCGTTATGTATTTCTCGACGTAGGATGCGTCTGCCAAGATGGTTTGCTCAGAGACCACGTGTGGGTCGAGGAAACCCACCGGTTCTTTCAATCGCCGGGCAGTTTTAATCATGTATCTATACATAAGCAATGAGTTGTTATATTACGTGAATGTACGTGAATGTAGAACTTGATTGTACACACTTACAGTGTCCAGCATCGTAGAAGTGAGGCATCGAGGGCTTTGAGGTTGAATAGGTCGAACAAGTCGTCGAAGCCCACGATGAAGGGGGCCGGCTCGTGGAGGAAATAGTCCTCCGTGTATCTGACGGTGATTCCATCAGTGCACCCTTTCTCTTTGGTCTTCTTCAAGTACCAGCTATGCAAACTCTGACAACCTAATCCAGCGTAGGCTATCTCGTGCTCGTCGCCAACGGACTTCAAAGAGTATTTCTTAGGGTTAGAGGCGGAGCGCCTTAATGTTCTTCGATTTCGATTTGTCCCGAACGACTTGCGCGCTCACGCGTCTTCCTCTGTCGACGACTCGGGACTGCGTCACGGCGGCACGCTTTTTTGTTCGTTCGGTGTCTTCTCCACGGAACCGATGAGGCGGGCTTCGGCGAAGGTTGAGGTGCGATCATGGAGGGTCCTGTTGGAGAGACATGGTCGCGGTCGAGGTGGTTGGGGTAGAGTCATCAAAGGTTGAGGCGACGCTGCAGGTCCGTGACGATGTCCTTCAAAAGTTGAATTGGAGGGCATGGTCGTGTGGAGATGGTTGGGGTGAGTCATCGAAGGTTGAGGCGCGCTGCGCAGGTCCGAGGCGATGTCCTTCTTTGGCCACCGAATAAAACTGCACAGGCATCCCCTAGTGTTATGATTTCGTTGTTGGGCGAATCTCCAGTGGGACGGCCTAAAATTATCATGTACCATGTCCACCGGACCTGGCGTAACCTGCGCCACACGGGCACCGTCTGCACTATCCCTTCATTGCATGGATACACCACCCCGCCACACCTCAATAGACATCCCAACCATCCTCACTTGGAGTGTGCGGTCGTCGGCTCTACAAAACGATACGCAATTAGCTAAGGCGTCCTATAGGTCTATCTTTGGAGCATTCGAGATGTACATTACCTTGATGTCGTCGATAGGTAATTGGACATCATCGTGTTCACAATTTTGCGTGGACGCGACTACTCCGATGTTGAGGAGGATCGCCTACCAAAACAACGAGGCGACTGCGGCGGCGGTTGTTGAGGAGTAGTAGTTGATTCACTTGGTCCCGCAATCTTGCTATCTTTTCTTCAAATTTTGCGAAGCACCGTTCTCTTCCTTCAAATTTTGAAGTAAGCACATGTTCCAACAACGTGTCGTACTCGGCCTTGGATCTCTTCCCCGCTCCTATACGTGCGATGGTTGTGCAGGGAATCCATCCCTCCAAGATACGTTAACCCTTTGCCTCGCGTGCGACCCGGTGCTCCTTGTTTCCTGGGTCGTGAGTTAGTATATCCTTCTCCCTGTCGCTGGAAGGAGCCTTCTAACATGCGGAACTCAATTCTTGCGCAAGAGGTCATCATGCTATTATATACATTATGAAGTTATAGACTTATTAACAACTAGGTAGTTCAAGACATTTACCACACGGTTGGCCACATCCGTGTCTCAGGGTTTGTGAAAGAGATTTCGCGAAGGCGAATCGATGCCTCGCTCTTAACCGGGAGAGCGCGGTGCGTGATCTCGACAAATGGCCTTGTTTCGTTCGCGTCCTCCGCCGCCCATTGCGCGGTTTTACCGCGTACCAGCGGTGCCGAGTTTGTGGGGTGAGTGTTAAGTGTTTGGAGAGCCTTGTCGCCGCACTTTCCTCAAGAAATTCGGCGTCGTCTTCATTTGCACAAAGGCGCCCCATATATCCCGCGACAAGAATTTATACGCCGTGAAGGGCGTTCGACCCGTGTTCACGTACCTTGTGACAAGCACGCTCTTGAAGGTCCTCCACGCCTTTCCGATCGAGAGCAACGCCTGTCGTTCCACGCGCGCCAGGTCTGCGGCTGGGAAAGTGAACGATTTTAAAACTTCGTCCCACAACTGGCTTCTCCGAACATCCGACACAGTGTCCCAGCTCAGTGTGGTGATGGGGACCCGTTCCCTTCCAAGTATCCCGCACAAGGTTCGGAATCTCGCCGCTTCTTTGGGGGGACTCACAGGGATCCCATTGGCATTGACCTCCGTGACGGTCATTATGCCTGGAGGAATTCTCGATGTTCCTCTGCCATCTCGCGTACGTACCACTTTCCTCGGAGATCCAGACGGCGGCGAAGATGGTGCGGACGCCATGTCGCTTACTTGCTATCTATATATGCGAAGCAATATCGTAAGCTCTAATCACTGATTCAAGCGGTTTACTCAACTTAACCAAAATGATGCACAAACGTATAATATATAAAGAAGGATTGATGGTAGTTTGTGCTCTCAGAAGGAGAGTTGCAAAAGAACAAGTCTTTGCCATCTCAATCCTATTGTCTATACTCTTCATTAAATGAATATGATAGTATAAATTCAAACTATGAGCTCTAAACAATACTTTGCTTAATCACAAATGATCTCAATCACACTGAAAATGATCTCTTAACTATCACATTCAATCTCGAGATAAGAGAAAAGTTCATCACAGAGCGAACGAAACAAAGCCCATCGATCAATTTCAGTTCACATTATCAAATACTATCAAAGTCACATCACGGAGGGTTCGTCAATACAATAGAGCTCATGAATGAACTAACGAGATATCAAATTGACGGATGCATTCAACCGTCTGTGATAACTAGCATTCAACCGAAAGTAACAAATTAACAGTATATGAAATTGACAGTAGCAAGTAATTTGTACAATAGAGCTCAAGAATCAACTAACTATCACATTCAATCTCAGTATAAGACAGAGTTCATCACAGAGCATGTCAACAAATCCCATCGATCAATTTGCGGATCTTTAGGAATACTCACGGAGGATGCCGCACAACAACTCACGGTGCAAGGAGGAGGCGGTGCGGGGAGGAGGCCGACGCGGGAGGAGGGAGCGCGGGAGGAGGCCGACACGGGGAGGAGGACGGCGCGGGGAGGAGGCCGGTGCAGAGGGAGGAGGCCGACACGGGGAGGAGGCCGGTGCAGAGGGAGGAGGCCGACACGGGGAGGAGGCCGCGCGTCGAGGCGGAGGCAGCGTCGTCGATGAAGGGGCGGCGGCGTCGGGTCTTACGGCCGGGGAGGTGAACGGGCGAACCCTAGAGGAGCCGAGAGAGCGCGCGAGAGCCTAAGGGGCGCGGGAGACGAAGTGACGAGTAAAGAGCAAAACCCTAGGGTGCGCCTTTTGATAAAAAGAATATCACAGACGGCTCTATTAATGAATCGCGTCGAGATATCATCAATATCAGACGGCTCTATTAAGCACCGTCGTGATAATATCCTGACGGTTTGCTTAAAGCGCTCGAGATATCCTCAATATCACGCAGCGGTTCTTTGGCACCGTGCGCGATATTGAATATCTCGACGATTATTTAAGCAAACCGTCGTGATATTATCGCGCACGGTGCTTAAATAGAGCCGTCTGTGATATTGATGATATCTCGAGCGTTCATTAATAGAGCCGTCTCAGGATAATATATCACGACGGATCCATTATAGAGCCGTCGCGTGCTATGAATCTCATTCCCTTCATCTCCCGCGCGAGTGTCTCTTCGTCTCTGCTCCACTTTTATATAAATAGACAACCCTTATCAAATGGATTTCTCACGAAGCTCCTTGATCATCCCTCTCTCTCCACAAATTCCAAATGGCTTCCTCTCGTCCCACTGCTTGGCCTACATTTTGGTTGTGTACTCGCACCTCTCGACGCAACTTTGGCCCAAGCTGCGAACAAGGCGTCCGTTCGCAATGCAATCCGTTGTAGACCCTCCCATCTACCGGAGACCATAACGGCGCTCATCGGTCGATTGGAGCTCCTCCTCCAATGAGACGGTCAAAGGCGAGGTTCTCCAAAGATCCGGCGAGTAAACCTGCGTCGTGGAGATTGTCCTATGGAACTCTTTGGTCCGCACGAGGATGCAGCCAGTCGTCGAGGACGACATCGACATTGCAGGAGAGCGGTCCGCCTAGCCGAGACTGTGGAGACCAGGTTGATGGCCTCGGGCTATATGGGACTTGATTACGAGTCGAACATCTACAAGAGAAATTGAGCGTGCAAGGTCACAGTGGAGGCGTTTGGTGAGACAATCGGTGATCCGCTCCCACCGAAGCCGGCGAGAATGCGTCTGGATTTGAAGACTAAGATAGGATCGCTCATCCTTTTTTTATCGTGCGTGATGTAAAACGATAAGGCGATCTATTATGCATGCGTGTGATGTAAATATGGTCTTTTTGTCGCGTGATGATATGGTCTTTTTAAATGCCCGTGATGATATGGTCTTTTTATCATCTAATTATTACCGGCAAATCAAATGCGCTATCACGCAGACGCTTGAATAAAGAACCGTCTCGTGATAATATACTCATCACGAGCGGTTCCTCTCACTAGCTAACCGTGTTGACCATCACGACGGCTCCATGTGGAACCGTCGCGATATCTCCATATCACGAGCGGTTGCGTATAACCGCTCGCGATATTGAGTATATCACGAGCAGTTCCACATGGAGCCGCCTATGAAAGTTCAACACAGACGGTTTGTGTAGAACCGCTGTGATATACTCGTATCCGCTGCGGTTGGAAATAAGAACCGTCTGTGATATTTCACCCTATAAATATAAAGACCAGCCAGAGGCCCCCGCCTAGCGCCTCGATCTCTTCTTTGGAATAGAGGGCTTGAGAAGCTTTTGCTCTGTGTTGGTGTAGGAGGCTTGTTTATTTGGCTTGCCTTGTTCTTGGTTGTGGGTTGCCCTAGCAACTTATGGTCATTTGGCTTGCATGCATGCTTGCTTTGTGAGGCTTTGGTGGTAGCTCTCGGTTTGGGTGTTGTGAATGAGTGTTTTTGTGAGTGGGATAAGTTGGTGTATTTCGATTTGTGGCTCTCTTGCCTGCTCATTGGCACGAAGGAGAAGGACAAAGAGGAATCTCATGGATATTAGGAATTTTAAATCGTGAGCTCCGAGGGTAGCGATCTTTAACTCTTTATATTTGCTTAATAGGAGGAGTAACGTATTTGCGATTAGGAGGAGTAACGTATTTGCGCTTTATTAATATAATTTAACACTACTAATTGTTACATGTGTAGCGTAGATGGACCGAAGCGGATGTACGGTGCGAACGTGTGAGTGAAGAGTACATTAATGGCGTGATTGCTTTTAAAAGAGCGCGGAGCGGATATCTTGAATAAGGGATAGAATTTATATCTTGTCCATGCATTGATTGCGATAATCAAGATTTTTAACAACCGCGCGGATCGTAGGGCACTTGATTGAAGGGTTTCAAAAAGGGTATACATGTTGGACCAATCACGGTGAAGAGCAGATTATACAGAAGTTAATAATGATGACATCGGCGAGAAGTCAACGATATGCGGATGTGGACTGTGTTTTTGATGACGATAGGTCGATGCGATGACAATCTGGATCGATGCTACGCGATGCGTAAGAAACTACGAGAGAGAGAGTTTTGTAAATTCGAGCGCTTAATGGAGGACTCGGAAACCTTTGTTCCTGGCAGCAAGCCGAATACACAAGATTGTCAACCGTACTTGAGCTGCTGAAATTGAAGGCGAGCAATGGTTGGTCCGACAAGAGTTTCACGGCGTTGTTGAGGTCTCTAGCGGACATTCTTAGGAGAAACGTGTTGCCCAAAGACCACCTACCAAGCCAAGAAGGTTCTTTGTCCATTGGGAATGGAAGTAGAAAGAATACATGCATGTCCGAACGATTGTATCTGTATCGTAAAGAGTATGCGAACTTGCATGTATGTCCGTGCAAAGCATCCGATACAAGCGTAAGAATACTACTAAGGTGAAGCAAGGACCTCCTGCTAAGGTGTTGTGGTATCTGCTGTGATCCCACGTTTGAGCGTTTATTTGCGAACGAAGGAGGCAAGATTGCTGCGTTGGCACTCGGAGCGTAAGAAAGATGGAAAACTAAGACACCTGTGATTCTGCTGGTGGAGAAACTTCGATCGGACCTTCAAAGAGTTCGGTGCGGGCAGAGGAACATAAGGTTAGGGTTGAGTCTGAGATGGAATGAATCCTTCGGTAACATGAGCAATAGACATAGCACATGGCCCGTGAACCTATGTATGTACAACCTTCCTCCTTGGTCGTGTATGAAGCGGAAGTACATTTTGATGTCACTACTTATCCAAGGGCGAAGCAACACAGGAGCGATATTGATGTGTACCTAGCACCATTCTTTGGATGATCTTGTGACACTTTGTGGAGCGAAGGGTACAAGTATGGGATGCGTACAAGCGAGAGAACTTCTCTTTCACGCGTCATGTTGTTACTGCACTATCAATGATTTTCCCGCCTTGGTAACTTTGTCGGGCTTGATGCGAAAGGAGCCAAAGCTGTCTCCTTTGCGCTTAGATGCTACGGAGAGTGTATGGTCGAACAACTCGCGCAAAGCGTGTATATGCGTCCGTAGGTTCCTTCCTTCCAGTCACCCATACCGCAAGATGAAAAAAACAATTCGACGGAAATAAGGAGGACAATTCGGCTCAAGGGCTTTTAGAGGAAAGAGGTCTATGATATGGTTAAGGATATCCATGTTGTGCTTGGAAGGGATGTAAATTAAAACACATCGGAAGAACATCCGGAAGAAGCGGTCAATTTTTGGGACTTGCCTTATTGGGAGCACTTAGAAGTTCGTCATCGTGATCGGCGTCATGCGTGGAGAAGAATGTATGTGAAAGCTTGATTGGTCTCTTCACGAACATTAGTGGCAAAACAAAGGATGGTGTTAACATGCACGACGACTTGGTTGATATGAACATAAGGACCGAGTTAGCACGAAAGAGACCGATAAAGGACGAACATATCTTCCACCCGACTTGCTACACTATGTCCAAGGCCGAGAGAAATGAATTGTGCCAAAGCTTGCATGGTGTCAAAGTCTCGTCTGGTTACTCGCTAACATTAAGAAACTTGTTTCTATGCAAGATTTGAAATTAATTGGTATGAAGTCTCATGATTGTCATGCTTGATGACACAAATGCTTCTGTTGCAATTAGGGGTATCTTGCCAACAAGGTCAGAGTGGCAATCTTGAGGTGTGTTATTTCTTCAACTTAATTGCTCGAAGGTCATCGATCCCGGGACTAGATGCTCTGGTAGAGGTGGTGACGACTCTATGTCAACTTGAGATGTATTTCCCTCGTCATTTTTCGATATTATGGTCCATCTCATTGTTCATCTTGTGAAAGAGATAAAGATATGCGATCCTGTGTTCCTCGTCATATGTACCCGCTCGAGAGGTATATGGGAATTCTCAAGTCCTACGTGGAATCGATCTCGGCAGGAGGACATCATCGAAGGTTATGCAACCGAAGAGGTCATTGAGTTCTGCGTCGACTACATGGCTCGGGTGGAACCGATAGGTGTGCCTCTATCTCGTCATGAGGGAAGGCCGGATGGTATCGGGACCATCGGAAGAAATCAATCACCCCGATCTCGATACGTGCGCTCAAGCCCATTTCACGGTCTTGCAACATGACCCAACTGTCCCGTGACATCGACGAGCACAAAGACATGGTACGCCAATGTAATCGGCACCGGTCGGAGGTTTGGATCACGAGAGCACAACCGCTTGTTCAACGAATGGGTAAAGTGCGAATCATGATGAGAGGTCATCAAGTGATGATACTGCCGCTATGGTTGGCAAAGGGCCACAATTTACAATTGTCACATGGCAAGGATACGACATAAATGGGTACACATTTTATACGGCACTCAGGATAGGAAGAGCACAAATCGTAATCTGCGGTGTCCGCATAGATGCATTCGATCTGCGATGGGTGAGGAGCTGCGTACTATGGGCAAATAGAGGAGATATGGGAGCTCGACTCGTGCTTTTCAAGATCCCCTATTTCGTGTCGTTGGGTCCATCTCCCACATGTGAAGGTCGATAAGTGCGGCGTCACTACCGTGGACCTCGATCGTGTCGGATACAAAGACGAACCATTAAATGCTCAAGCTAACCAAGTTGTTCAAGTCTTCTATGTAACCGACCGCAAATAAGAAGCGCCACGTAGTTCTTCATGGAAAAGAAGGATTGTCGGAGTTGAGAATGTAGTGGGCGAGGGAAGAATACAATCAATTTGACGAGTTGCCTCCTTTCGGAGATCGGATCGGGCTCGAGGAAGAACCCAAATGAGGAAGCTAGCTATATGCGCGTCGATCATCGTGAAGGACTATATTTTAATTAAGAAATTACTCCATTGTAATTAATTTATTCCATAACATCATGTGTTATGAACTTGTAATATGTAAATGCGTATATTTTGATGTCAACGTGGAATTGTAATCGCTCTGCCCTTGTGGACCGTATATTTTGGTGCATTAAAATTCATTTCATTTGGAAAATAGTCCACCGCACCACCTTTCTAGAAACCTAAAAACTAAAATTTTATGGCAATAGTCTAACACCTTTGCAAAGAAACCGGTATACTCATGCCTAATCCTGCGATGCCATCGCTGAAGACGGCGTGTCGTCCCTCCCTTCCACACCGCAGCCAATGCTCGTGCCGTGGCCATCCTCCGACAGCGCCACACCGCCCGATGGCGGCCTTCTTCCCCACGCGCGCTGGACCATGTCCGCGGCGAGCCTCGCACCGCCGCACTCCGGTTGGTCTTGGCTGCCTCGCACCGCCCGGTCGGCGGCGTCGTCCTCGACTGCTGATGTAGTGCTTCCCAACGCGCGCGTCTGCGTCGGTGTGTAGAGGAGGAGACCGAGCACGTGAGGCCGCTGCCTTGTGGCCGCCATGGCCGCCCGCTCAAGGAACATGAGGCGCGCCGCATGTCTTGGGGCGCCAAGACAAGCCCGAGGCCGACGATGAAACAAGCCCGGGTTCGCCGTGGCGGCGCCGTGGTTGACGACGGCGAGTGGCGCTTCGTTGTCTGCCACTTCATCGCCTCCTCGCTCGGCCGCCACGCCTCCCCGCTGCGCGTTCGACACCTTGTACAAGGTCTTACAACTATACGTACATACATTCAAGATGTTAGAATAAATAGTAGTATGTATGCGTCGTATATTGTAGGCATAAAGATGTACGTGACGTTAATCGTAGGTCGCATAGGTCCTCCATGGGTGAGAGAGTCGCGGCCACCACGGCCGGCGATGTCGACGCGACATCGTGAGAAAGAGCGCGATCACCGACCTCCTTGCCTTGGTGCCGCTTTGATCGCTCGCATGCTAACCTTGGCGATTGACGTACTCAAAACCGTGAGACGAAGAAGCGATGGGAGGAGTTTAATCTTCGGTGATTATTCCGTCTTATATCAAGAATTAGGAGTAATCGGCACGTGAGACGAAGAGACGCATGTATCGTCGGCGTCGCGAGACGAAGAGACGGTTGTGCGATGGTGAAGAGACACATCGCGCGGAGCGAATATCACGAGCGGCTCTATATGGGGAACCGTGCGTGATAATAATATCACCGACGGTTATTTAATAGAGCCGCTCGTGATACTAGTATATTACAGACATTCTCAAATTGAACCGCTCGCGATATTTCCTGAGCGGTTTTATTTCAAACCGCTGCGTGATAAGCGTCCTATCACGAGCGGTTCATATTACCAACCGCTCGTGATACTTCCTGACGATTGGTAATATGAACCGCTCTGCGTGATATGTCCTCATCACAGCGGGTCATATTACGAACCGCTCAGAAGTATCACAACGGTTGTGTAAGAACCGCAGCGGTGATGAGACATATCACGAGCGAGTTTCGAGCCATTCCAAAGGGAACCGTCAGATAAGTTCAACACGAGCGGCTCCTTTGGAACAAATGCAGCGATGAGTATGTGCTATTGCCTGTTTTGTAGTAGTGCTAGCTTATTCTCGTGGATTAATTCGCTTCACGGGCAAGGAAAGGCAATATGCATACACAAGGGGATCGAAGTTGGAGGATGTGATCAACGTCGTCAAAGGATAACTATTCAATTTCTGCCAAATCATTCAAAACTACTAATGCATGCGCACAACTTGATTACATAATTATTGACATAGGAGATTTCTCTCCCATTAAACTATTGCAAGACCTGAATTACTGGCTAGCTTACCAGTGCAGAATCCTGGTACTGGTCCACGTTAGCTCATGCCCCTCTAGTCTAGTTAATTACAAATAGGCTATACCGCGAGAACATCGATCATGCATGCATGATGATTCTGCTAGCTAGCCATTGGATGGAAGGAACAACATCCAGGAGATCCAGGAAATCAAGCTCGGAGAAAGGGTACAATCTCTTGCCAATTTGTCAAAACTCATCCATGTTTCTTTTTAAACAAACCCTACTCATCCATCCATACATGTTGATGCGATTCCTCAGTCAACTACTTGCGATATATAGTAGCCACACGATGTATATAATAATGTACGAGAATCAAGCAGCTTATCAGATACTATAAAGGGTTATTTGGCATTATAGCCATCGCGATTATAAAATCCAGATAGTCTTCATCAACAATTAGTTCATTAATTAGAGAACTTCTACCATTTCTAGCTGTTTGGTTGATCATGACTCACTTGTCGATCGCGTAAATCGTAAAGATCAGTCAAGCAAACGGATCGAATCAGCGTGCATGTGGAAGGAGATGTACATCATTGTATGCAGATACAACATGCATGCACATCAAAATTCTGAAAAATCTACAAATTAATATGCACACGTAACAAGTAGTTGATAGGATTAAGAGCGGGCCTGGTGGTGGGACCGTGGGAGTGAGGTTGTTTCTTCCCACCCACCCAGGTTCGGTCCTAGGATCGACGCGGTGTGTCTTATTTAATCAGAGTACATATGCATGTACGTTCAATGATAAAGTGTATGCCCGCACTCCGTTAGACCTTAGAGCCTCTACAAAATTTCTAACATGTGTAGGGGACGCACGCATTTCTAACATGTGTAAGGGACGCACACGCGTGAGCTGTGCCTCCTCAATGTACTAAAAAAAGAGTAGTTGATGGGCTGTCCATCCTCAATGTACTAAAAAAAGAGTAGTTCACCCTTTTAGCCACACAACATGAAGAGTCCTGGACATTATTGGCCTCTATATGTATTATAATTCTAAATTTGATCTTCTCACATTTGAAATTCCTTTTTTAGCCCCTTTCCCCCACCTGCTGCGCCACCCAGCCGCAGCAGCAAATGAACCGACGAACAAAAACTGAAGCTTGACCACTTTAAGCTGCCGGGCAGCAAGAAGAAGGACCTCTGCGCGGCGGGCGGCGCGACATCTTTCTTTGCTACGGCTAGGTGGCGCAGCAGGTGGGAGAAGGGGGTCAAAAGCGGAATTTCAAAGGTGATGAGGTTAAATTTGGAATTATAGTGCACAGGATGGCCAATAGTGTCCATGACTCCAACATGAACAATAAGTGCCACACCGGTTGGACTAGTTGTTGCCGCTGGAAAAGTGTTCCAGACGCAGTAAGCACCGTGTCCCTAGGAGGGTGCCTCTTAGTGACATATGCAACGTGTCAACCAATTTTTTTGCAAACCAGCAAAGGGTCGACGGCGGATGATGCCGTCAGAAGAGAGTTCCAAACGCGACAAACACGACAAAGCCAACGGTAGTAACTTGAAATCGATTCAATAGATGAATATATATCAAATTACAGAGGAAGGGTTCTATTAGCTACGTGACAAACACGACGAAGCCGACGATAGTAACTCGAAATCGATTCAATAGATGAACATAGACCGAATTACATAATAAAGGGTTCTACTAGCTACAAACTACTCCTGGTAAAGGTAAATGTAAAAGTGTTTGGTTGATTGGGTGTGTCTTCCCGTCAACCGGTACAGGTTTATATAGCCCATACTACGACTCCTAATCACGTCCGACTCAATTATGGATTCTCCCTGAAACTCTTCTTCACATCAGCCTAACTTCGTCTTCAAGAGAATCCTTTGCCATCTGCATCTTGATCTTCTCGTTTCCACCTCTGTCTCTGCATCAGACTTACCTTCTATTAAAGGACCTTCTCGTGTCAGCCTAACCTTCTTTTCCCAGCCTTTCCAAAATCGGTTTTCCTCTCTCGTCGGTTACTCATAACCGAATTTAACGTTTCTGGATCCTTCAACGTTAACTTGGTCTCCCTGATTCTTCCCAAATTTCCATGCCGACGTGCCCGCTGTTTTGCGTACCAAAATTGGGCGGCAACACTAACCAATAAATTGGCAAACACGACACGTACTTAATTAGTTACAACACATGTATAGTTGGTACGCAGCTGAATGATGAGAACGACGAGACGATCAGTAGTGCTGAGTCTGATTTGTTTTACCCTTTTGTTTAGCATTAAGTCCGGCCGGGCCCAACCGAGGCCCGGCGCTAGCCCGGCTCATCCTCTTGCCGATTAAACAGGTCCAGGTCCAGGTCCAGCTACCGTATGTGTAGGTAGCCTGTAGGTGCCCAATCGCTATACACACTGTGTAACGCGAGCAGTACGTACACAGTAGGCGTGGTGTTCCTTGCAAAGGCGGTCTCTATTATTGGTGCAGCTAGCTGGGGCGGCAGGTGGCGCGGCTCCCGGTCAAATCATAGCCTCGCCCCGCTCCCACAAGACATGCGTGCGCTCTTCCGGTGAGAACAGCTTGCTGTTTCATTCGAAACAAACCCGGCCGGCCGCGCAACCTCTCGTTGCTGCTGATCGCATCGTAGCGATCGATACCTTGGGGCCTCTGGAAAACTGATTGTTTGCCGTAGTATTCCCTGTGGGATTGTATTGCGTATATAAAAAGGAAGCTTACAACAGATCAACAACCCAAGGAAATATTGGGTCACGCGTGATACAACAGATAACAATATCAGCAACAATGCCGACAACCCGTGACCAGGAATAGAAACAGCCTGGAGCTAATCACGGGCAAGGATAGGATTCTATCTACAGAAATCCTAGCCAAATATAGATTCCCTCTTTCTATATTTTAACAGCCTCAACAACGAAAGCAAATTCTCCACCGTTGGATCCCCCACCACTTGAGCGGCAGGCCGATGGACTGCGGATGCGAGGGCCAAAGTTCCATAAAATTTATTTTCCTCAACAACAAACCCTCTTTCTATCGAAGTTTGGACACTGTTAGCCTCCTGTGCATTCAAAATTCCAAATGTATCCCTCTGTAGCCGAAAATTCCAGTTGTAGCCCGTGTGCGTTGATGCTTTGCGAGTTGGAAACGCGACTAGCTAGCCGCTGCGCCCGGAAACGCAAAGAACTAGCTGCTGCGCCTGGGCTCCGCATGACCGAGTTTTGCGCCGAACCACGCAGAGGTGGCTGCCGCGCCCCAAACGCAGCAAAAACTCGGCTCTCGCGCCACGCGCCGCCACGCGGGTGGCCGCCTGCTCCTGCTTTCCCCAGCGTCGCGCCTTCTTAGCGCAGCCGACCGCCACGCGCTGGCCCCGGTCCCCCACGGGCTGCTTACTTGCTCGCAGCGCCACGCGCCCGGCCCTGTGAGTTTGGCCCCGCGCAGCATGTCCACGCGCCGGCTCTGCGTTGCATTGTGCTTGCCCGCTGCCCCTCTGCGCAGCAATAAAATGAGATGAGCCCCGACGCTTGTATTCTTCTTCCTTCCTGCATTATTTTCTCCTTGAGCCAAGAACAAGAAAGAAACCAGAGAGGAAGAAAAGGGATAAGCGAACGAGAGAGCAGTTGCGCATCGTCTTGCGAGTGCGGCAAAAAGGTAATTATTATCGACATGCAGTTTTAGTTTTAGCAATGTGATTAGCCAAAACTAGTGAGAATAAAGCTTGGAAGTTGAATGGCAGTAAGATTTTGAGTACTACTTTGTTAGTTGTCTTTTTCTCATGAATTGCTACAAACACTCGCATCTTGTTTGAAAGATTCGACGCATTAATAACAATCCCATGAATAACATGCAGAGGCACATAAGTCATTTACTAGTAATTGCTAAATTTGAGCACAAGGTCTTGTATTTGAGGTGCTCACTGATATAATCCTTGCATAATAATTATTTTAGAGTAAATGTTGGATTGTTAGTACTTACCAAAAAATAGTTTTGTTTGCACTGAGTAGCAGGAGTAATGTTGTAGATTAGGTATGGTTGATTAGCAACTTTTAATAGTAATGTTGTCTTTGCAGTTTGTTCCATCCAATTTGCTCGTAATGTATGTTTATGCTAATTTGCTCCATTTACTCACTACACAAAATAACTTAACTGTCGAAAAACATTAGCTCATGGAAACTTGTCTACTGTATTTGTGCATTTCTTGTATGTTGCCATATTTCTTCATACATTCTAGCATGTGTAGATAGATAGTAAGTACTACGATGTTTGCCATAATTCGTCAAATATATTTATGTGATTATGTGATTAGCACATAATTTGTCAAATATTTTTATATAACTGCAAATAAAATTAAACGATAGCAGTGGTTACATTTAAAGAAAGCTGCCCTACGTATGGTAGCAGTTACTACATGGTACGAGCATTTCATGTAAGTGGTTTCATTCTTCATATGCACATGTGTTAGGTATTTAATGGCGGAGATTCAAGATCTGTTCGTGTTCCATGGGAACGCTCTGCACGCTGACGGACCGTGCAGGTGGACTGTCGAATTATGATCGAACAGTGATTCGGACACCGGGTTTGAAGGACATGAGCCTCTCGGAGCTAAGACGGTGCGTGCGGTCCGTGTTTGATCGCGCCACTGGAAGGATGAAACTGCGCATCGAGGCGTTGTATGTCTCGGTGGTGGATGATGGAGGAGAGGCCGTTTGGCGACTTATGAAGGTGACAAGTGACGCTTCATGGGCTAATTATATGGAGGTTGTTTGCAACCCTGCTGCTGTGATCTATGCGCGGCCGATGGTCTATGTTCGGTTTGTGGAGAGGACGGGGACATCCGCGTGGGTGGTTCGGTGAGGTCGCGATGAGGAGGAGCTGCGTTGGTCTCGGTGTTGGAGGAGACGCGAGCGGAAGTGGGCGTGCGAGACAGGAGGCGTCGCGACAATTTTGAGCCCAACGAAGGAGTTGAGAGATGGTGGGCAGCGTATTGATTGCCAAGAGTACTTAGCGGACCAGGCGGAAGGGTGCAAGCGAGGAGGAGGAGGAGGACGTGGAAACATCAAGTTAGAAGATGAGGAAGACGAAGAAGATGGTGCGGGAGGTGTAGTTGGTGGTCTTGTGACCACCGACAATGCTTACGTCCTCAAGATTGGGCGGCGTCGCGGCGGCATCATTGGGTCCGCCACGACCGGAGGGGCGAGTGGGGTTCAATGAAGACACCTTGCTCCTTGGGCGGCGCTTCCTAACAAGAGCGCCGTCTAGCATGCTATTGCCGAATCGCCGTTAACATTGGGCGGGCGTATCGGTGCGAGAGGTCCAACCCGACACCTACATCGTTAGGTGTGTTGATGAATCTGTCTTTGGAAAGGTGCGTGCGCGGCGGTTCATGGCCGATGGACCACACAGCACGGTGATGAATCTGTCTTTGGATAACGTGCGGATAACCGATGGACCACACATGCGAGCTAGTGAGCGCTTTATAGGCACCGCAACATGACGTCCTCGTATGTTGCTAGCCTGATAAGCCACCTCATTGCTGCAGATGTTTCCATTGCGCCAAAGCTTCTAATGGCGGATGTTGCCAATATGGTGGGGTTCCAGGTCAGCTACAAGAAGGTATGGCGGGCGAAACGGAAGGTTGTGGAGCGAATATTTGGGACATTCGAAGAGGGTTACAACCTAGTTCCAAGAATGCTGCATCAAATCGCAGAATCAAACCGCGGGACTTACATAAGCAAGTTTGATCGGGTGCATCCGACGAAGGGGCTCAATTGTTTTATTCTTGACAGGGTCTTCTGGGCCTTCAGTCAGGCGATAGAAGGTTTCAAGCACTGTCGTCCCGTGCTAACGATGGACGGCACCTTCCTATCTGGGAAGTGCAAGGGTACCATCCTCGTCGCGGTCGATCGCGGCGATCGACGCGACCATTACTCCGTGGCCTTCGCAATTGTTGAGAGCGAGAACACCGATAGCTGGTTGTGGTTCCTATCCAAAGTGAAGCAGGCGGTGGTCCAAGACCGCCCAGATGTGTGTGTCATCTCCGACCGCAATCTTTGGGTTGTTGTCCGCGTTGAGCACGATGCAAAAGCGGGCGCAGACGCCGTTCGGTGGAACGATGTCGAGCCGTTGGTGCATGAGGCATCTCGCGGCGAACTTCCACACAAGGTTTCGGAGCAAGGACCTGATGAAGATGTTCAAGAAGCTCTGCATGCAGAACCAAAGGCAAAAATTCGATGCGGTGTGGAGACAGCTCGACGAGGAGACCGGGAAGCATTTAAGGAACTCGGCGGATGCCGAGGCAAGAGCGACAACGGAGGGTCCGCAAGAGTTGGGAGTTCACGCGGTGGGTTAACTCGCACGCACCTGACTTGGAGAAATGGTCCCTGCTGCACGACACCGGTGGTGCAAGGTACGGGATCATGACGACCAACATGTCCGAGGTATACAACGGTGTTTTCAAGGGTGTCCGATCCTGCCGACATCTGCGATCGTGGAGAGAGCCGAACCGTCTTGTTGGGTACCGTTAACGAGCCATCATGGCCAAGAAGCATCCGTGGATGGCAAGCAATTCTCGAAGTCATGCGCGCGACATGGAGAAGAAGATCGACAAGGCTCGTTCGCGCGTTGCTCGTACCATGGATGGCGTCGAGCGAAGTTCGAGATCGGCTCGGGAGAAATGCGTGATGGGCCACGCTAGAGGGGATCGGAAGCAGTGCGCACGATTGGTGGCGGCGTTGTGCACCGCAACAAGCCACGCGCTTCGCACAAACCATGCTCCCATGTGTATGCGGCGTGCGCGGCGTGGCGCCAGCCTCGGGCGTTACATCTCCGAGTACTACGATATTCACCACCGCATGGCACTTGGAGTCGAGTTCCATTCGCACGGCACGGACATGCACTCTGAGGACCTCGGCGGGGCGGTCAAGTGGGTGCCGAACGACACACTAAAGCACCCGCCGTGGAAGACGCCAGTCACGACACATCCGGAACGACATGGACGACAGCCAGCGCGGCGAACGGGTTCGCCGCCCCAAATGCAGACTTTGCAAGACGGTTGGGCACTCCATCAGGCGCTGCCCAAATAGACCTAGCACAAGCAATGCAGCGTAGCGACCGAGTTATAATTACGTTGTCATTATGTTGCATGCTTATTTTAATGTCTTCTATGAGTTCTATTGTTGTATGAGTTGCATTGTGTATGGCACTAATGTTATGTTGTATGGGTCATATATAAACGCATTATGGTCATATGTACTATTATGTTGTACAGGTGTGCGTATGGTGTTAGCCACGACCGTATGAGTTCTATTGTTGCATCGTATGCATCATGTCTTTGTTATGTTGCAGGGGCATGTGTTAACGCATTATGGTTATATGACGACCCTACTTTGTTTACATTTTACTTACATTCGAGAATGGTCATGTTTTTCTTGCAGACTAACATGTTTCACTCTCAGCAGGAGATGGCGCAACCTCCAGTTGATGAGGCGTACGAGCTACTCGACACACGCTGGGATGGGCGACACGGTGCCGGCGTGGTCGTCCGTGTCGAGCCTCGAGCACAGTCTGAAGTTGCCCCAGAGCGCTCGCCTGCGGGCGGCGGTATGTCCCGAGATCTGCGAACAGTCTCTGCCCATTGCCCACATGTTGGACATACCGCACGCGTTCGCTTTGACGCGCACTCCTATCTCTCGCTCGTGGACCGTTGGAGACCGAGACTCACACCTTCCACTTCCGGTGAGGAGATGACCGTAACTTTGGAGGACGTAGCTATGCTTACAGTCCGCCGCTCCATGGTCTTCGGTGAGTGCCACCTCCTAGAGAGTAGGCGGAAGGTGCGTATGGCCGAGAGATTTGGTCACCCGATCCACGATAACATTTTCGGTGTGCCACATTCGTGGCTAAGTGAGTACATGACCTGCCCGCCAATGCGGCGAGGAGGCGATGAGGACACACTTACTCGCGTAACTTATGTTCCTGCTCGGATGGATATTATTTCCTACAACTCGGGAGACCGTGTGTACCTAGTTACATCCATCTCGCGAGTCTTTGGTGGGCGCCTAGCTCGACGAGGTGCCACCAAATGCGATTGAAGTCGCGGTGCTTTGCGCCACTTATCGAGGTTGTGCGATGCCTCTCGGTAGCGATGCGAGCGTGGAGCGATCCTCGCGGTATGCAACACCTGCTGCGATTATGGTCGTGGGATCACTTCCCGGTTGGCCGGCCATATTTTCGGAGCACCGTGCACCCTTTCCAGTTGTGCGCCTCGCTTTATGGTCCTGGTGGAGGCGACGACCCCGTCAATGGGCCTGCAATGGGTACGCGTTGGACACGTGGTACACTAGGGTGGGCCAGGGAGAGACCGAGGCGTGTGTATCCTGAGTTTCATAACCTATTCAAGACTCTACACGAGCACGAGGTCATCTGGTAGCCATGGACTACACAGTTCCTTGCGGACACAGCCCCCTACGGATTGTCCTTGCAGTGCACTCAGGATGAGACGTACTGGTTGACGACCTGCCACCTGGTCTTCTCCCACATGGTCGAGCTGTACAACCCCCAGCGGGTCATGAGACAGTTTGGCCTTTACCAGCAGGTGCCACCCGCGCCGGGATGACCACTTACAGCGAAGGCCCATGGGTATGCCGTTTTTTCGATCATCGTTGTACCTATTAGCCACATGTCTGACTTTGATTTTCTGACATCCAAATTAATTGCAGACAAACGAGGAGAGGCCGAAAGAGTGATGATTGGAGGCGAACACGGCGGCGTGGGCGTCGGCGTGGGCATCGGCGTGGCGGCGGGCGTGGTGCCGCGAGTTACGAGGCTACGACATGGAGACATATGCTACATACTTGGGGTGGTGCGTTCGCGCGCGAGTGCGAGCTTCTTGGGCGGTGCCACAACGTCCAGGGGAGGTCATGCACGATGACGTTCTACTAGCAGGTCCAGACCGTCGGCACCCTCCACCCCTGCCACCACCTTCGGCACCTCCCTCTGCACCTCCCTCGGCACCGCCCTCCGCATGTCCGTCGCACTCCGGGAGTCGTCGCAGCTACGGTCGCTCAACCTCGACGCGCTGGGCAACGCGGTATGTCACCGGGGTTGTTGTCATCGTTATTTATCCATGCACTCCTTTGGAGCGTGTCAGACATTATTTGTTCATGCAGCACTTGCGAGGGGACAACACTCTGCTTCGGCCGTCGTCATCACGGAGGGAGGCGCACGACATGACTTCGTTGCGATCGGGGCCACGCTGTTCCACTGCAGGCAGTGACCCTGACTCGCCGCAGCGCCAGGACGACGGGTTCGGCTCGTTGGCGCACGGCGTTTAGTCTCACGTGCGCGAACGCAACAACTGGTTCGACGAGACGTACCAAGGGTACACATCCGGCATTACGAACAGGTGGCGGGAGGATCCTCGCCACACAACCACATACCTGTGCACGTTTTGCGTGAATTCTGAGCAATTTTTCCGTTGCACGAAACCAAGACTAACTCACCCACTACCCTTCTGCAGGATGAGCATCACGGGTCGACGATATGCTCAGTGTCCACGGATCGTGCCGGAGATCACCGTAGCGACGCCTCCCACGCAGCGTCCCTACTACAGCTTCCGAGATGTATGCCACTCCCCTGACAGGCTCACTTTCCCTGAGGATCAGCTACGCCGTCGAGGCAAGCGGCGGGAGGATGTACCATAAGTAATGTCATGTCCGTGTAATGCATGTTATGTAATGTCAGTGTGCATTATGACATTGTGATTTATGTAATGTCAGTGTGCATTATGATTTGTGTTCACAACAAAAGTTCTCTGAAATAGTCAGTACAAATGACAACTCTACCTCCCGTTTTGAATGTAATAAACCTCGTCGGGCACTTAAAACGGATAGTGCTTAAAACGGTTCAGCTTTGCGGAGCGGCGACGTGACCCCATGAGTCAGCTTTGGGCAGTGACGTGACCTGATGAGTCGGCAACTTTTCAGAAAGACAAGACAACACTCTGCCTCGCCAGAAACTTTTTAGAAAGACAAGATAATACTCTGGGTCACCACACACTATTCAGAAAGACAAGACAATACTTTGCCTCGCCAAAAAACTTTTCAGAAAGACAAGACAATACTCTATGTCGCCAGAAACATATCAGAAATACAAGACAACACTTTGCCTCGCTAGAAACTTTTCAGAAAGGCAAGACAGCACACTGTCTCACCAGAAACTTTTCAGAAAGATAAGATAGCACTCTACCTCGTAGGTTACTCACCAGAATTTAACCATACCGTGGCCACCCCCGGGGGCTTATAAAAGGGGGTGACCTGCTCTGGGAGAGAGCACTACACAACCAAACCCAACACTACACAAGAGCTTCCTTCACCACGTCGGGATGGACAAGAGACAGAAGAAGCAATGGGACAAGATGATAAAGCAATGGGATGAGATCCGCGGACTAGCAAGGGCTGCTGGGGAGCGGGAGGACCAAGCAAGGGCTGCTGCGGCCCGGGTCCAGCAAGAGGCGCTTGCTGGGATGGCAGCTCTCCGTAGTGAGGCCCCCCGTAGTAGCAACCCCATCCTGAATGTTCCAACCGAGAGTTCGCCGCAGCACCCGCCAGAGGGGGAGACGCCGCCCCTCTGTTGGTGCATGGACCCATGCAAGTTCTTCAAGTCTAAGCACCGGCTAAGCCTGGGCATGCGTTACTGGGGTTGTGCGAACTACTCCTATGACTATCCCGACCGCCGTTGGGACACGCGCAGCTATCGGCAGCCGGTAAGGTCCAGTTACAGTATGTTCTTATACCCTTTCTCTTTCAAAGTATGCACTAACAACCTCTCCCATCTACCCGTAGTCCCCAGATCCGCTATGTAGCTACCGCAAGTGGATTGTAACATCCCAATCTTGGGCTTGTGTTTCAAATGTAAGAAAATCAGTAGAAATTAAAACTTTTTCTTACATCATGTATTTCCTTTTTGCCAATCAATTCTTGTACAAGGAATTATGGAAATACATTGTCACAAGTCTAGTTGATCCAAATCTTGGCATTCCAAAAACAATCTTGTCAAATCTTATGATCATCCTCTGGAAATATTTTTCCTTAGTCTCTGTGATGGTATGTGACCCCTCTGAAAAATTTCACAATTTTTAGAAATTGTTTGAATATTTTTAGAGGCGATCAAACTGTTTGACTCTCGAGTCAAACATTAAAACAGAGCCTTGCAGAATTTTTGGAGATTTATTCGCAGCATAAAAACCTCCGAAAATTTTACACAAGGTTAATATCTGAGTTAGCAAGCTCCTGTAAAAATTTCATAATTTTTGGAGCTATTTTGCTACCTCAAATAAATCATTCAAAGTCTCTGTTCTAATTTCAAAGTCAAACCTGGTTTCTTATGCGTCGGAGTTCGAGTCAAACTCGGGCTCGAGCCAATTGATTCGGTCGATCAACTAGCTGCACCGCCACCCATGAAAACGCGTTGGATCTCCACGTTTGGATCTAAATCGCCGCGGCCGCGTGTAACCGCCGGACCTTCCGGTTGCAAGTTTGAATGTCAACCGTTAGATTCCCATCCAACCGCTGAGATTGCGAAACCTTCGGACCCTCGGTTGCATTCTTGAATCGAGCCGTTGGATTAAGATCCAACGCCGCGTGTTCCTCCGTTGTAAATTGAGTTTGCGGCGTGGAGCTATCTGAGCCGCTTCGTTTCTAATCGTGGGGCTCGCGGTCTCCCGTTGTGTTTTAAAGCCCGTGGCGTGGCACTATCTCGCCCGTCCGTGCTTCATCTAACATTGTGAATCACCGAGCCTTTTCGCGGTCGTCTTCTACCTCCGCCGGCGAGCACCGTAGGGAGTAATGGCGGTGTCATTTCTTGCTCCTAAAGCCACCTAGCCGGCGTTTAGGGTATGGGAGGTACACCGAGCCAGCCATGCCCTAATGCACGTCTACACCTCTTTTTCCTTGTCGGCGCACCTTGTGCTCTGTGTTTTGCACCGAAAGATGTGTGGTGCAAACCCTAATGCTTTCATGGCTTTATAAGCACTCTCAATGCCTCCTGCATTTCTTTGAACCACCATCAAGCTTCATTCTCAATATTGGAGCTTAACACCTCAAAAATGGCAAATCGCCATTGTTGACCGTGGAGCTCATTGGTGTTCTTGGTGTTCCAAAGGTCCTCCTTAGCGTTTCTTTGCCCTAACCTCATCATGTTACTTCCTTGAACATTTCCCTCACTTAATTTTGGATTTGATTCTCGTGAATTGTCCAATTTGGGGTTTGTTCGAATTCGGCGAAATTGGTCATCTTCTTCCTCAGCTCGGTGAGTGCTCCATTTCTAATTACTTGCTCATGTAGCCTGTGGACCTTAATGAAGCTATTTTGATGCTTTGGAATCACTCATTTGGCTCGTGGTATCTATCTGGGTTTTCTTCTCCAAGTCCCATGAGCTCCTCGTGATCTAGCAACTCCGGCCATCTTGAAGCTCCTCTCCTTTAAGGTAGCTTCTTATTAGTCCTAGAAGCTTTGGCACCGCATTCTAGGCTTGCAAAGGGAGCTCATCGCGATTTTCGTGTTTAGCGATAAAGCTTCCATTTTCGTTTTCGGCTAGCGGCGTTCTAGTCCTCACCGCGTGAGAATGCCACCATTGGGTTCGCGATGCTATTGCGATTCCATTTTGGGTCTTGTTCGACGCCGCACGGATGTGGGGACCCTGGTTATTGGAAATGTTACTAATTAAATTTATCTCAGAGCACAATTGTTAATGAAGGAACAAGATCGCGCCTTTATTAAAAACCATGCTAAAGATATAAATTTAACAAGTGACAGCATCGAAGAAAGATTCCTGATATATATGATTCTCAATGGTTCCTGTGATCAATGACCATTGCATATATATCCTTCATCAACATTGCATCAAACACATACAAGTCATACATTGATATAATTAAACATAAGGTTACATCATTCATTGATACTACAATATTAAGTGACTTGGTCACTTTAATATATACGTGGAAGCAAAATAAACGGAAAATGTCCACCAATGGCCCCATTCACCCGCAGAGCAATTGCGTGGAGGAAAGAAGTAGCGTTACTCGTTAGCGTCACCGATCGGCGCTAACGGTACTTCATACTGAAAACCGTCCTCACCGCAACAATAGGTGGTAGCACCTTGAGTACTGAAGGTACTCAAGAAGTCTTACACAAACTAATAAAAGAAAGTGGTTATTAGAGCCTAATCAAAGGAGTAGAGTTTTTACATGCATAAGGTTACAACAGAAGGCATAAAGGTTCAAATTTGCATAAGCGATATATCTTAACCTACAAAGGTTAAACTTTGATAAAGCAATTTAATAAATCAAAGTTTGCTTAAAACAGAAAATAAATGACATAAACGTAAATAATACATATTGCATGATTCCCTCATGCCAACCGAAAATAAACCAAAACCAGATTTTGAAAATCAAAACTTCTATACGATGACACCAATTCAAGTTGTCGTCCATGACCGTGACACGCTTATTCGAACGCTTTATACCCTGCGAGGTGTACATCTTTACCCACATGACTTAGTTAGCCTGCGTTGCCTTCGGATGCCTCGGAATGATGACACACTTCCTTTGGTATGCCGATCGGGAAACTAAGATTTGGTATTTTTCAACAAGTTAACACTATTGAGTTGGACCCCATGTGAACCGATCCCGCTTAAACAACGATCGATAGCATCTGCTCCAACCGGCACACATGTTGCGCCGATAATGCCGATCCAAACAATTTAAAGCGAATGGGTTCCTACCCATAGTAGAATGCTATCGGCACCATTAAGGTATCGTGATATGCGATTTAAACACATATACGCCCTCACCCTCCTAAGAACATCCGACATCGACATACAAAGCTCACATGGCATACGACATACCTCGGACCTAAGCATCTATGCCATGCAAGGTCAATACACATATTCTTACTCTCTGTTTCCAACTCAATAGTCTCAACATTTTACTTAACCAAACAAATACCATACACTGCATGTGGAAGTGCGTGGGGACTTGAATTGAATAGTCGAGTTCGGTCCTTATTTAACCCGACAAGTCCACCACAAAACCCAATCTCGTGCTAAAGCACCATCACTAGCTTCCTCTTGTCGAGATCAATTTGAATTTCAAATACAAGACTGATTTAAAAACCGGACAAAGAGTTTGGAAATGACAATAGTTCGATTGTGATTCCCATGTTTGACAAGATATGCTTGCCAAACTATAAAATCTCTAGATCGCATGTCTAAGCCAAATCAAAATAGACCATATAGTATACGGTACTACACTAGAGTGGAGTGTATGGTTATCATTAAGGTAATCCATCATGTCGTCATAGCTAGCTACTACAAGTCACATTTTGTATTTTCGAAAAATAGTATGCACATGATTATCACTGGATTTGTAAAGACTATTGTACAAAATGCAGGTTCAATATGGTGCAAAGAGGATGCTTGCCTTGGTAATAGTAAACTTCATTGTGTGGCTCAGATTGTTCGTAGTGTATTCAAAAGCTTCAGAGAACCGGGTTCTAAAAGAAGCAATAAAATCAATAAATACCAAAACCGACAATAAGTCCAACATAGAAGAAATATGCATGATCAATCTAGAAATGCATGATTACAAAGATCGTAAGTCATAACTACCCATAATAATGATAATAACCCATTATATAGCTCACTTGCTTTCAAAAGACAGAATTAGATTTTAGTGCAAAGTTCCAGTTTTGATTTGAAAAGAGTCAAAACAGATGATTGCAATTTTCGAAATAGAAGTATAGATCATGCAAAAGTTCATAAACGAATCTTAGCATGATCTTTTAGGTAATTAACATCCCAAACCAACCTTAGTCTAACCCTAACTAGTCAGATTACAAAAGCTAAAGCAAGACCTATTTTGCCTGTTGAGCCACAAGAGAACGAGAGAGATTTCGACTAGAAGTTAAAATAGATGATGACAAGAATGGAAAGATCAACTTGTCATGCTGCTAGGTTTAGTCGAAACCTAAATAAGATGACAGTTGACAGAAGACACCTAGGTCTTGAAATGACAGAACAACCGAAAAGGCATAACATCAACTTTTCGGTTTGAAGCATGATCAAGCTTACGATGCTTAAAAGAATGATTCACAGCAGCTCCTAAGGTTCCTAGAATGCTTAAGATATCGAAACTAGGGCTTTGGCTTACCAAGATGGAAAAACACCAAGAACCCCGAAAATTTGAGGTTGCTTGACAGAGAGATCAAATCTGATTTAACCTGCAAAAGACATCAAATCTTTAATGCAAGGTAAAACCAGGGCTTAAGGATGGATAAGCAAGGATAGGAGTAAGAACTCCACTGTCAGCAAGGAAGAAAATGAGCTTCAGTGGTCAACAATGGCTGCCACTCAAAAAGGCTAGGGTTTATATATGGATGTTGAGCTACAGGGCAATTGGGAAAAGTCTAGAGCTTGATGAGGTGTCCATTTAGGGCTAATTATCCCAAAAAAATTAGTTGCAAAAACTTTGGGATAATCCTCTCCTTGATTTCCAGAGAAATCTGCGCGCTGAGAGAGAGGGAAGAAGATAAGAGCCAACTGACATGTGGGCCCCATTGTCATCCTCACCACGCACCTGTAAAGGCTCAAACAAATGTCAGCCGTCCGATTGGAAATGGGCGGCTACGATAAATAGAGAGATTAAATGATTTGAATCGGTATCATTTAATATGGACCGCACGATCTAGATCGGAGGATCGAGATCTAATTGAAATCCCGAAGGACTGCGGAACTCCACTTTCAAAGATAGACGTTGGATCAAAATCCAACGATCAATTAAAGGATATACACGTCACCCTTTTAGATGCGATGGTTTAACACCGTTGGATTTGATTTCTACGGTCAGGATGTAAAAGGGAACCGGATGATCCGATTGCATACACCCATGTGGTCCGCATCGATTGAAATCCAACGATCCACCTATTTTGGGCTTTAAGGTCCACGATCTAATTGGAGTGCCGTAGGATTGAAATCCAAAGGCCCACATTAATGCGCGCCTCTGGTTTCAAAAAGAAATAAGCGATACCGCTGGATCAAGGATGGACGGCCACGATTGTGCGGGGATCCGGAGTCGTCCGAATGCATACACAAATCTAGTCCATACGATGAGGATCCAACGGCCCAGAGGAGTGCGGCTTTATAACACGCGGGAAAAAGGGAAAAGCCGTAGGATTTGAATCTAACGGCCGAGATAAAAGCGCACTTTAAGTTTAAAACGAAAGGGCGTCACGGTTGGATTAGAAACGAACGGTGGAGATTGATTAAAGATCCGGAGTTGTCGGTTGCATACACCGATCTCGCGCGTTAGATCAATATCCAACGGTGGAGATTAAAGTGTACACGTGGACGGCTCGCGGGACACCGTGAGCTCGCCTGTTCGATTGAAAATCGGCGCCCGCATCACGCGTGAGCTTTGGGCTCGCGTTGGGGCGTGACCGAGCCGGACCAAATGATTCGATTGGACCAAGTCCACATGAGACTGGTCGCTCTGATGATTAGACTTGGGTTTGGGCCGGTTTGGTTGACCAAACCTTATTCATATATTTAAAAGGTTTGGTAGGACTTTAAAAATAGCAAATAAATTCATAAAATCATGAAATTTTCTTGTAAGCTCTTGGGATGATATATTTCCCAGATAAATTTCATAAACCACATTTTCACTTTATAAAATACATAAATATCTATTTCAGGCCAAAATATTTATTTAAAGACAATAAATTTTTCTTTAAGCCCAAATAATTTCTAAAATGCAACGAAAATATTTTTAGCCAAGATAATTTATCTAGGCTTTAATAAAAATACTTCCCAGTCATAATACAAGGGTTACCTTGTATTCCTTTAAATATTCTAAGTAGGTTTTTGGACTTTGGCAAAAAGGAAGGTTTTATTTGTATGACAACTCCCAATGAGATTAAGACGAAGAATGATATGAGCAGTAGTCTATTCTGTTCATAATCTGATTATTACTTGTTGATAAAATTGGGGCTATTACAAACCTACCCTTAAGGAAAATCTCGTCCCAGAGATTTGGAACAAGTTGGAGATCAAGAAGAAATGAAATGGAAATGAATTATGAGGAAACTCAACATCCATTGTTTTGGTTTCCTTCAAGGATAACAAAGAAGATTCTTACATAACAACATAGTGTTATTATTACATCTTTGTTTACATAGCTTTGTTTAAACTTTCCTTTCTTGATTCAAAGAAAAGTTCTAAACAACAAAAGATGGGGTGCTCAATCGCATCGGATCTTCAGCGCTCCCAAGTGGCTTCATCCTCGGAATGATTAGCCCATTGAATTTTCGGGAACTTGACATGACGATTTCTTGTCTGCGTTCCATTGTGTCGAGGATACGTCTTGGTTGCTCTTGATATGAAAGATCGGGTTGGAGATCAAGATGCTCATAAGCGATTGTCTCAATAGGAACACGAAGGCATTTCTTTAATTGAGACACATGAAAAGTATCATGTCTTTGAGAGTGATTGAGTAATTCCAATTGGTAGCTACGACTCCTCGCTTGGCAATGATTGGAAGGTCCGATATAACGAGTCGCGAGCTTTCCTTTTACTCAAAACGATGAGTACCCTTCATGGGTGACACTTTAAGATAGACATGGTCATCCACCTCAAAGCTCAACTCCGACGACGATGATCGGCATAGCTCTTGACGAGACTGCGGTTTTCAAACAATCTCGAATCGGTCGAACTTGCTCTTCTCGCTTCCTTTACCAAGTCCGGACCAAGTATGATCTTTCACGGACTCGGACCAATTCAATGGAGTCTACAAGCTCTCCCATACAAGGCTTCAAAAGGTGACATTTGAATACTTGCTTGGTAGCTATTATTGTAGGAAAATTCCACATATGGCAAAGATTTCTCCCGTCTTTGCTATAAGATAGCACATAGGCTCGAAGAAGATCTTCCATTACTTGGTTCACTCTTTCGGTTTGACCAACTGGTTTGAGGATGGTAAGCGATCTTGAAGAGAGTTCGATCCCCATAGCTTTGATGAAGGCTATTCCAAAAATGGGAAATGGCGAGGACCACGGTTAAACAATGACTTTAGGAACACCATGAAGACAAACAATTCTAGCAATATAAAGCTCGCTAATTGCTTGCCATTGAAATCGGTCTGACCGGAATAAAATGAGCCACTTTAGTTAAGCGATCGATGATCACCCAAATGGCATCGAGATCCTTGGAAGTCTTGGGAAGACCGGTAACAAAATCCATACCGATCTCTTCCCACTTCCATCGTGGAATAGGCAAAGGTGAAGGGTACCAACTGGCCAGATGTTCAGCTTTAACCCTTTGGCAAATATCACATTCGACAACATCTTGAGCAATTTGCCTCTTCATTTGGCTCCACCAAAATATTTTCTTCAAATCTGGTACATCTTGGTACTCCCGGGATGCAAAGAAAACTTGGAATTATGAGCTTCTCGAGAATTAGACTCTTCAATTCGAATCAGTGAGTACTACCAAACGATTGCGATATCGAATCATACCGCGATCATCTTGAAAAATTCGTTGGCTTTACTGCTTTCATATTCTCCTTGATTTGGCTACCTCGGCATCGGTTTTACGGGCTCCCGAATCTGAGATTCTAAGGTAGGCTCACATGTAATGCCGCGAGGAATCCTTTTCCCACCAATTCAAGACTTAAGCGTAGAAAATCAGCACACAAGTCTTTTAGTGACGAGAAAAATATATGCGCTTGCATTGTGACTTTACTGCTTAAAGCATCCGCCACAACATTGGCTTTACGGGATGATAATGAATACCCATGTCGTAGTCCTTGATCAGTTCAAGCCATCTTCTTTGCCTCATATTCAAATCAGATTGAGTGAATATGTATTTGAACTTTATGATCGGTGTAGATCTCACATCGATTACCTAGAAGGTAATGTCGCCAAATCTTTAATGCATGGACCACGACCAATTCCAAATCATGAGTAGGATAATTAACTTCATGAGGGCATGCAATCGCAGGGATGCATATGCCACAACTCGGCCTTCTTGCATAAGCACACAACCAAGTCCATGGCGAGATGCATCGCAATAAATATCAAGCTCTTAAGAACATCCGGAAGAGTAAGAATGGAGCTTGGGTCAAGAGAGTTCTCAAAAGTCAAAACTCTCTTCACACTTAGTGACCATTCAAATTTCTTCCCTTTACTGCAAGAGCCGAGTCAAAGGTCTAGCAATCTTGGAGAAATTTTCAATGAACCTCAGGTAATAACCCGCAAGTCCAAGAAAACTCCGAATCTCTCGGGACACTCTTGGGAGGCTTCAATTTAACACATCTTGTACCTTGCTTGGATCGGCGATACCTCCTTGAGATAACACATGCCCCGTAAAGGCAACTTCTACGAGCGGAAAGCACACTTGCTAAACTTGGCATACAATTGATGCCGACGAAGTGTTTCCGGCACAAATCGCAAATGTTGTTCATGATCCTTATCGGACTTGGAATAAATAAGGATGTCGTCAATAAACACGACAACGAACTTATCCAAGAATTCCATGAACACCGAATTCATAAGGTTCATGAAATATCTTTGGAGCATTGGTCGGACCAAAGGACATAACGGATATACTCGTATAAACCATAACGAGTAGAGAAAGTCGTCTTAGGAATGTCCTCGGCTCTAACCTTGATTTGATGATAGCGATCGCAAATCAATCTTTGAAAAGACACGGGCACCAACCAACCGATCAAAAGATCATCAATTCGAGGTAGAGGATATTTATTCTTGATAGTGACCTCATTTAACTGACGGTAATCCACACACATCCGTAAAGTATTGTCTTTCTTCTTGACAAAGATTGCCTGGCATCCCCAAGGTGAGGAACTCGGTCGAATGAAACCCTTGTCAAGCAATTCTCGAGTTGCTTCTTCAATTCAACCAGCTCGTTGTGGGCATTCGATAAGGACTCCTGGATATCGGAGCGCCCGAGCGAGTTCAATAACAAACTCCACTTCCGATCGGTGGTAAACCGGGAAGGTCTTGAGAAAAAACATCAACATACTCACGGACAATTGGTGCGACTCCAAGAAGGAGTGGTATCAACTTGGTGAGCACAAAGATGAGCCAATTGCTTTGGAATGATAAACAACACGAATGCCGGCATTGGTCATAGAAATAGACCGTTGGGAACAATTGATTTGACCACGGTTGCAGGACGACCAATCCATACCCAAAATGACGTCCAACCCTTTAGAGTCAATCACAATTAGATTCGCTAAAAACTTCACCCCAAGGATTGTTATGTTGACCCCACAAACAAATCTGATCGGTTTGAAAACCACCCGCCAGGTGATTGAATAATAAAGGTGGGTGGAGTGTATGCATGTCTAACGGTGTTGAACAGCAAAATGATTGCTAATAAAGAATGAGATGCTCCGAGTCAAATAAAGCGATGGCTGGACTGAAATTAACTAGGAGCATACCATAACAACCAGTGTATCGGCGCCTCTTGTGGTGATCAGTTGATTCACATGCCCCGGTTGGGCGGATCGGCTTTAATAGGAGGTCTTTGCGAAGGGGCTGGCCGCATGGACACTGGATATGGTCGAACAGAGGCAATCCTTGCGCTTGCCACACACTTGTTGGCATAATGCCGGACGACCACAATGATAACAAATAACCCACAGGTTAACATTGTTACCGGGGCGGGCTGACTTCCACTTGACCACTGGCGATCGGTGGGAGGAGATGGGCGAGGGCAAACACGGCCTTGGTGATAATGGAGCTGGTGCTCGTGGTGGTCTAGACAACCACATGCGAGGCCTTGGTGAGTGCCACCAGAACAGCGAGAAGTCGGCTGTAAACTGCGTGACTCCTCCAATGCCTTGCTCTTGCTTTCGCCACAATAGCTTTGTTGACCAAATGAGAAAAGTTCGGAAGTCATGCAAAGCTACAGACCATCTGCGATTCTTGAGATAGCCCATTCAAGAACGGTTTACGACGAAGGTCGGTCGAAACATCATCGAAACATATCGGCAAGGAAGTTGAACTCATGCGGATGCTCGGTCCTGAGACTTTCGCCCTTGCTTGAGAGCGAGGAACTCTTGCTGCTTGATCATCATAACTCCTCGGGAATATGAGCTTGAAAAGCTTCCACGAACTCATCCCAAGTAGGGACATGTCCGGCGAGGTTGAATAGCAAGAAGATTATCCCACCATATCTTTGTTGGTCCATCAAGGCGATAAGCGGCAAAGAGGACTTTTTCCTTTCGAGCATTGAGCAATCGAAGCTTCTTCTCAATGGTCGAAGCCAATCCTCGCCTTCCATGGGATCCCGAGCTCGAGAACACCGGCGGGTTAGTCGCTGAAAATCGTGAGGCGCCTACGCACATGGTGACCTCTGCTCTAACGGTGATGCAGGGAGAGAGGTATTGCGCGCAATCTGCTCGAGATGCGCGTCTCGTCCATCTGTGCGCTCAATTTGCATGAGCACATCGGCCATCGAAGGTGGTGGAGGAAGCTCCTCTTCACGAGGACCACCTTGCGGGCCCGAGAACTGGAAGGTTGATGGGACCTCCCCGAGAAAAAGATGCCAAGTCGACATGACCCTCCCTTGTTGCGCTTGCGCTTGCGAGTAGTAGGTCCTGTCATCCTGTTACCACAACATGGTTAACAACACAACAAGGACATACTCGCAAACACAAACAAGGTTACTATTAGAAAAGAAGCACATCTTGTACATATAATGCATCATGTTATGTTATGCATTCAAGTTAACACCAATCCAAAAGCTTCATATATACACAACAAAATTTGGTTCGACCTTACATCATAGTCGGCCATAATATCAGATTACAAACCGAAGTTAGGCTTACATACTTTGTACAAAATACTACTGCCTATTACATACAATTTATTTAAGGGCAACTAGTAGACTAATAGGCACTCAACCACGAGGATTCATCGTCGAGGTGCTAGCGTAAGATCCGATTAAAGTTCACGGAAACTCATTTAGAAGATGAGCTCGGGGAACTGTGTCAACCGGATCAAAGGGCTAATGAGGCGCCTCGGAGAACCCAACAATGGTGATGACCTCCGGGAGGTGCGGTCCGCGAGTGCGAGAAAGCTGCGATCATCGGGCGGCGCGCTTGTCCATAAGCAGTGCGCACCGCCACTACGGAAGTCGGTAAAGAGGTGGTGCGGCGGCGGGGAGATCTCGTTGTCACCATAAAGCGCGTTGCGAGAACGCGGTTCATGTTGACTCCAAGAAGCGGTACTCACTGGCCTCATTAAGGCGATGCCTAGTTTCCCATAGCTCCCTCACAAGGCAGCGATGGACTTGGTCCATGATGCGGACCATCCTCGCTAATCGTCGCACTGGGGTCTTCACCAAAGCGTATCTCGTGACGTGCTCACTTCGGAGGTAGGACCTTGATTGGGAAGTGGTCATAGGGTGGTTGAGACAATTCCGTCAAATCATGACGAAGAAGGCTCATCATCCTACTCGCGACTTCTGAATCGCCATGGCCTCGAGAGGTGGCAAGTGCTTGACACTGATGGGAATCTTGCCACTACATGCTGCGATGACATTGATGAAGGCTCGGTGCTCCTTGACCAAATACCAACCACTCATCTATAGACAAAAAGACAAGATAAGGAACAATTCACTTTTAAATGAACCAACAGAAAGTTGGGTAAGAAGTGACGATGGGAAGATAAGAAATAAAAGATGTCATGTCTCATATTTGAAAATACCTTCTTGTTTGAAAATAATTTTATCGAAGACTCTCTAATACTTGACCATGCTACTTCTAACCTCAGAACAACGTATGCTCACGATACCAACGACGTGGGGACCCCGGTTATTGGAAATGTTACTAATTAAATTTATCTTTGTAGCACAATTGTTAATGAAGGAACGATCGCCCTTTATTAAAAACCATGCTAAAGATATAAATTTAACAAGTGTGAATCCGATGAAACAGATTCCTGGATATATATGATTCTCAATGGTTCCGAGGATCAATGACCATTGCATATATATCCTTCATCAACATTGCATCAAACACATACAAGTCATACATTGATATAATTAAACATAAGGTTACATCATTACGTTGATACTACAATATTAAGTGACTTGGTCACTTTAAAGATATCTGTGAAGCAAAATAAGCGGAAAATGTCCACCAATGGCCCCATTCACCCGAGCAATTGCGTGGAGGAAAGAAATGGCGTTACTCGTTAGCGTCACTCGATCGGCGCTAACGGGTGCTTCATCTGAAAAACCGTCCTCACTGCAACAATAGGTGGTAGCACCTTGAGTGCGGAAGGTACTCGGCAAGTCTTACAAACTAATAAAAGAAAGTGGTTATTAGAGCCTAATCAAAGGAGTAGAGTTTTTACATGCATAAGGTTACAACGAGGAAGGCATAAAGGTTCAAATTTGCATAAGCGATATATCTTAACCTACAAAGGTTAAACTTTGATAAAGCAATTTAATAAATCAAAGTTTGCTTAAAACAGAAAATAAATGACATAGCGTAAGCGAGTACATTGCATGATTCCTCATGCCAACGAAAATAAACCAAAACCAGATTTTTGAAAATCAAAACTTCTATCTGATGACACCAATTCAAGTTGTCGTCCATGGCCGTGAACACGGCTATTGAACAGATTTATACCTGCGGGGTGTACATCTTTACCCACATGACTTAGTTGCGCGTTGCCTTCGGATGCCTCGAATGATGACACACTTCCTTTGGTATGCGGACCAGAAACTAAGATTTGGTATTTTCAACAAGTTAACACTATTGAGTTGGACCCCATGTGTGAACCAGATCCGCTTAAACAACGATCGATAGCATCTGCTCAACCGGGCACACATGTTGCGTCGATAATGCCGATCAAACAATTTAAAGCGAATTGGGTTCCCTACCCATAGTAGAATGCTATCGGCACCATTAAGGTATCGTATATGCGACGAAACACATATACGCCCTCACCTCCTAAGAACATCGATCTTGACATACAAAGCTCACATGGCATACGACACGGTCCTCGGACCTAAGCATCTATGCCATGCAAGGTCAATACACATATTCTTACTCTCCTGTTTCCAACTCAATAGTCTCAACATTTTACTTAACCAAAGCAGCGCCCATACTTTGCATGTGGAAATACGTGGGGACTTGAATTGAATAGTCGAGTTCGGTCCTTATTTAACCGGACAAGTCCACCACAAACCCAATCTCGTACAAAGCACCATCACTAGCTTCCTCTTGTCGGATCAATTTGAATTTCAAATACAAGATGATTTAAAGAAAGCGGACAAAGAGTTTGGAAATGACAATAGTTGATTGTGATTCCCATGTTTGACAAGATATGCTTGCCAAACTATAAAATCTCTAGGCTTGCATGTCTAAGCCAAATCTGAAAATAGACCATATAGTATCTGATACTACACTAGAGTGGAGTGTATGGTTATCATTAAGGTAATCCATCATGTCGAGTCATAGCTAGCTACTACAAGTCACATTTTGTATTTTGGAAAAATAGTATGCCTGATTATCCTTTGGATTTGTAAAGACTATTGTACAAAATCAGGGTTCAATATGGTGCAAAGAGGATGCTTGCCTTGGTAATAGTAAACACATTGCGAGCTCAGATTGTTGAAGTGTATTCAAAAGCTTGTGAAACGGGTTCTAAAAAAGCAATAAAATCCAATAAATACCAAAGCGACAATAAGTCCAACATAGAAGAAATATGCATGATCAATCTAGAAATGCATGATTACACATCGTAAGTCATAACTACCCATAATAATGATAATAACCCATTATATAGCTCTTTGTTTTCAAAAAGCGAAATTAGATTTTAGTGCAAAGTTCAGTTTTGATTTGAAAGAGAGTGAAAGCAGACAGATTGCAATTTTGAAATAAAGTATAGATCATGCAAAAGTTCATAAGCGAATCTTAGCATGATCTTTTAGGATAATTAACATCCCAAACCAACCTTAGTCTAACCCTAACTAGTCGATTACAAAAGCTAAAGCAAAGACCTATTTTGTCGGTTGGTAGACAAGAGAAACAGAGAGATTTAGACTAGAAGTTAAAATAGATGATGACAAGAATGGAAAGATCAACTTGTCATGCTGCTAGGGTTTAGTCGAAACCTAAATAAGATGACAGAGTTGACGAAGACACCTAGGTCTTGAAAATGGCAGGAACAACCGAAAGGCATAACATCAACTTTTCGGTTTGAAGCATGATCAAGCTCACGATGCTTAAAGAATGATTCACAGCAGCTCTAAGGTTCCTAGAATGCTTAAGATATCGAAACTAGGGCTTTTGGCTTACGGTATGGAAAAACACCAGAACCCGAAAATTTGAGGTTGCTTGTGAGAGAGATCAAATCTGATTTAACTTTGCAAAGACATCAAATCTTTAATGCAAGGTAAAACCAGGGCTTAAGGATGGATAAGCAAGGATAGGAGTAAGAACTCCCTTTGTCGACAAGGAAGAAAATGAGCTTGATGGTCAACAATGGTCGCCACTCAAAAGGCTAGGGTTTATATATGGATGTTGAGCTCACAGGCAATTGGGAAAAGTCTAGAGCTTGATGAGGTGTCCATTTAGGGCTAATTATCCCAAAAATTAGTTGCAAAAACTTTGGGATAATCCTCTCCTTGATTTCAGAGAAATCTGTGGCGAGAGAGAGAAGAAGATAAGAGCCAAGCGACATGTGGGCCCCATTGTCATCCTCAGCCGCGCGCACCTCAGAAAGGCTCAAACAAATGTCAGCCGTCCGATTGGAAATGGGCGGCTACGATAAATAGAGAGATTAAATGATTTGAATCGGTATCATTTAATATGGACCGCACGATCTAGATCGGAGGATCGAGATCTAATTGAAATCGAAGAATGCGAACTCCACTTTCAAAGATAGCGTTGGATCAAAATCCAACGATCAATTAAAGGATATACACGTCACCCTTTTAGATGCGATGGTTTAACACCGTTGGATTTGATTTCTACGGTCAGGATGTAAAAGGGAACCGGATGATCCGATTGCATACACCCATGTGGTCCGCACGATTGAAATCCAACGATCCACCTATTTTGGGCTTTAAAGGTCCACGATCTAATTGGAGTGCGGTAAGGATTGAAATCAAAGGCCACATTAATCTGCGCCTCTGGTTTCAAAAGAAATAAGCGTCTGCATTGGATCAAGGATGGGCGGCCACGATTGTGCGGGGATCGGAGTCGTCGAATGCATACACAAATCTAGTCCATCGATGAGGATCCAACGGCCCGAGGAGTGCGGCTTTATAACACGCGGGAAAAAGGGAAAAGCGTGGATTTGAATCTACTGGCGAGATAAAAGCGCACCTTTAAGTTTAAAACGAAAAGGCGTCGCGGTTGGATTAGAAACGAGCGGTGGAGATTGATTAAGGATCGGAGTTGTCAGGTTGCATACACCGATCTCGCGCGTTAGATCAATATCCAACGGTGGAGATTAAAGTGTACCGCGTGGACGGCTCGCGGGACCGCGTGAGCTCGCCCGTTCGATTGAAAATCGGCGGCCCGCATCACAGCGTGAGCTTTGGGCTCGCGTTGGGACGTGACCGAGCGGACAAATGATTCGATTGGACCAAGTCCACATGAGGCCGGTCGCTCTGGTGATTAGACTTGGGTTTGGACCGGTTTGGTTGACCAAACCTTATTCATATATTTAAAAGGTTTGATGGGACTTTAAAAATAGCAAATAAATTCATAAAATCATGAAATTTCTACTGTAAGCTACTGGGATGATATATTTCCCAGATAAATTTCATAAACCACATTTTCACTTTATAAAATACATAAATATCTATTTCAGGCCAAAATATTTATTTAAAGACAATAAATTTTTCTTTAAGCCCAAATAATTTCTAAAATGCAACGAAAATATTTTTAGCCAAGATAATTTATCTAGGCTTTAATAAAAATACTTCCCAGTCATAATACAAGGGTTACCTTGTATTCCTTTAAATATTCTAAGTAGGTTTTGGACTTTGGCAAAAAGGAAGGTTTTATTTGGTAACAACTCCCAAGCGAGATTAAAATAAGAATGATATGAGCAGTAGTCTATTACATTTCATAATCAGATTATTCTTTTGATAAAATTGAAATTTATTCTGACCCGGTGTCGCGGCGATTAGCCGTGGAGATCGCTCGGGTTTTTACACGAGCTCCGTTTTAGTCATTTGATTAGGACACATTAATTGCTAATCATTAGTTGTTAATTGTGTCTTAATTGTTGTCGTTGAGCCAGCGACCGATGGGCCCAATATCCTAAATCATTCTACGGTTCAATCCGCCTTGTCGACATCATTAATGTTAATCTTTGGTTAATTAATGTGTCGGCATTTAATCCCTGTCGGAAATCTCCTCTGGGTCGCTGACTTGTGGGCCCGTGGGGTTAAAATCAAATTTCAGCAGTCATTAGTGTTTGTTTAATGGTAATCATTAGAAGCATTAATCTGTCTAACGCCACTCTCGATCGTTGACATGTGGGCGATGCCTTGTGCTGCGTGGGTTAAAACGTTGCGGTCATGACTCGAAGTCAGCGACATGCGGTCCCACGTGTCGGCATCTTCCTTTGCCTGCGATCAATATCTACCGTTCATTTTTAGATCTGCGCCACGATCTTTGTGTGCGTTCGGACCTCGGATGCCTTGATCGTTCGACCATCGATCTTCGATCAGCGGTGAGATCGTGTGTGCAATCGGACCTTCCGGCCGTTAGTGCGCTCTGGACCGTCCATCGCATATCTGCGGTGGGATTGGCCCAAGCAACCGCGCCGTCCGGATGCATACACCTTCGTGAGCCGTTGGATCGTGATCCAACGGTGGGCTCCGATTAGGTTTGCGGCGTCTTGTTTGTTTCGCGTGAGCGTGGGATTTCAGATCAAGGGTTGGGAGTTGTCCACGTCGTTTTCTTTTATTGGAGTTTGTTACGTATTTCGGTAAGTATTTGTTTAACAACTGAAAATGATATAAAAACTTTAGAAACTCATAACTAATTCATTTTAACTGCTTTTTAGATAATCCCAACGGTAATAAATTATGTTGGCACTCTAGTTTATTATAAAAATGGATTTAAGCATGTTGCAGTAGCAGAAAATTGTGTAACTAGGAATAACTTGATTTCTGTCATTTTGAATATTCCAGAAATAGTTTTAACCTTGAAAAATGCATATCTTTTTCTGTATAAATCCAATTTGTGCAAAATCAATTTTGTTAAATTCATCTGTTAGTATACTTTCATATAAAATAGGATTTGAGCATGTTCATAATTCTGTAAAATGACTTGCATTAGATTTACAACTTAGAAAAATCATAAGTAAATGTGTATAACTTCAAATTTAGTAAATCCAACTTTGCTGTTATTAGGATGTCATAATCTACCTGCTATAAAAATTCCAGACCTTAGATCATTCTGGAAAATTTCGCCATGAACAGTGTTAATTATTAATTAGGTTGTTATAGGCCGAGAAGGAGCATGTTGCTCATATCTTTTGCATGTTAAGTCCAAATTGCATGATTCTTGTTCCTATCATTGTCTTAGATCTTTCCCTAGTGTAGTATAAATTTTATTAGATTTGGATGTGTTTTTTGTTGGAGTTTCATTTGGTGTTCTTCGTTCTTATTTGCTTATCGTCTTTTCGCGTTAGGTTCAAGACAATATTATTAATCTTGATATTGAGCCACAGTGACCATCGGATCTGCACTTGGCCAAAAGCGGTGTAGCATTCATTTGATCATATTGTTCCTACTATTTTCAAAGTCTAATATATTGTTTGCAAATTCTATGTATGCATTGCTATGTTGTTTTAAACTATTGTCGATAGTTGGCCTACTAGATGCACTATCGGTAGGAAATGTTCATTCCTCTACTCTGAAGCCTAGGTTACTTCTTTGTGATTTTGGGTTCGATGGATGGACCCTTGTCACTTAGTAGTTTACGTGTCATTATGCTTAGCCATGCTTAGCTATCGGTAGAAATGGGCGGTTATCGACTCGTCGATAACCTTGATCACACAAACTATTACTATGTGTACATTTCACCTTGTGCTATGTCTAAATTGCAAAACTAAAACGAAAATGAAAACAATTTAGACTTGGGCACAATGGTAAGATGGTGTGATCTTTTGGGTGTGATTGGAATGGTGCCGGGTCAATTAAGGACCGAACTACTTGTGAGTATCATTATCAGAGCATTCTGTGCGTGCTAACCACACTAGAGGATATGGGACCTCTCTTAGTGAGTACTTTGGGCTGTGTTAATTAATGAGCAGCGTGGTGGGTTGCATGTTTGATTATATGCAACATGGACACGTTTGTAGGAGAGAGCACCCGCAGGGCGGTGTATCTTGCTCCACGTATGGGTCCTTGTGATCCATATTTCGTCGGCGGATCACTAAGGATTAACCCCATACGTGCGTCTCTTGATTAGCATATTCCATTGGAAAGGGTTCGTAGGACTTAGCGTGTTGGCATACCAAAGGAAGTGTGCTTAATAGCTTGGCAAAAGGCGATCTGAAGTGTGGGTACATTGGTACACCTGCGAGGATTAAAACTATTCGAATAGCCTCGTCTAGGTTATGGACACGCTTGGATAAGCTTTTCAAGAGTTAGACTACAACATTTTAAAATTAAAACTTGATGGGTGGTATGAATCGGGGATTCATGCTATGTTGTGGTGGCTTTGGGAAAGTCACTTCTAGGTGGATACTTCTTACTTATGCTTACTCATTTGTTATTTAAATGCTTAAAAGCAGATTTTACAAACTGCTGTTCAATCTATTACAATATTGCAAATGAAACTTGCTTTATGCGTCCAAAGAACCATATAACCTCATTCCTTTGAATACTGACTTTCATGTAGCTATGTATAGGCTTGCTACTCGTAAGTCTTGCGAGTACATTTTTGTACTCACTGCATTGCTTGTGTTGTGCGAGAGGATGATAGTGAGTCAGATGGACCTCACTTTTGTGAGTTGTCTTTGTGGCGGTTCTGGGGCGATTAGCTTGGCGGCCTGGTCGGTTGCCACTGTGGTGTTATGTGGCTAACCGGTCGTCTTTTGGTTTAAGCCATCTTATGGCAACTTTGCTTCATTGTTACTTATTTGGTACTTATGTCATTTGGCGGTCGGTGTGTGTTGTAATAACTTATATTATGTATGTCTTTTGGTAGACTTGTTATATTCATTGTATGGAAATGATGCATGCTTGGAATTGATGTATGTGTCTTTGCTTGTTCAGGAGGCACATATTCATCGAGACGCGGATTATTCTATTTGTGATACTAGAACCAGAGGAAGGTTAAGTATTACAAGTTTAATAAACCGGGGTCTCACATGGATCGACCACGAGATCCACCCACATGACCAGTGGACTCTCGACTTCGAGGAGTGGGATGTCAAAAGGGCCCGCGAGATCCGGGAGGACGAGCGCCGCAACGACGAGCAAAATGAGTGTATACGTCAGGAGACAAAAGCTCATCTCGAGGCGTGCAATCGCAGGCAGCGTGAGGCTCGCGAGAGAGAGTGCGATAAAAAGAGGGAAATAGCAGCCAAGGCCAAAGAGGCCAGCGAGGAGTTCAACGCCGAGCTCACAAGGAAGGAAAATGGCCCGATCACGCGATGAGTCGGGCCATTCGTAATGAGTCCTTCGTCCTACCCGCCATGTTTTTACTATCCCTAAAGGTATGTATACTTACATAGTCCGGATGCTTGTGTCGCGATGTACCGTAGTAGTAGCAAGGACGACTCAAGCAATTAGCCGAACTAGCATGCCATGTGACCACATGTAATGTGCTACGTCTTGATTCTAATGTAGTTACGTTCCGTGCAAGCCTATCTTCCTCTTCTCCTTCAACCCAAATGCAATTTAGGCACAGGCTATATATGAATGGTTTGGCTGTCATTCAGCTCACTCTTCACTTCCTCTTCTCCTTTCTTCCAACTCACATCTTTGCGCGGCGTGACCGACGAGACGACTTTGCGCGGTGATGTGACCCGATGAGTCGACTTTGCGCGTGATGTGACCCGGCGAGTGGACAAAATCTAAAAGACATCACGCAACACCGCCAAGCGATTCCTCCTCAAGCCTGACTACCTCGCGGACGCGTATCATGAACCCAATTGCAATTTAGCCACGGGCTATATATGAATGCTTTGGCGACCATTCACCTCACTCTTCACTTCCTCTTCTCCTTTCTTCCATTCTATAACACATGTCTTGGCCTCATCTAACTTTCGTGTGAGCGGACAATTAGAATCGTGCGACGAAGACCTCGTGTGCCCTCGTTGCGGGGATCCGGCAAATGTGTTCACCTCGCATCGCCAGCGAATCCATCCCGAGTGTTCATGAAGTGTTCAAATCTTACGGTAAGTAGTGCCTAATCATCCCAAATGAATTCCATTCGAAATAGCACGCTTCTTTTTCACTTGAAGCGCAATTCCTTTTGAACACAACATGCGGTTTTGGCGGTGGGGTGATGAAGCTGCCCCAGTAGTTCGAGATAGTGCAATGCAAATTGTTGCCTTACAAGAAGACACCCGTGGTGTTGCTGCATTTAAATCGATGGCTCGACCCTCCGATCAACCAATGCAAAATGAAGCTAACAGACTTAAAAGACTGGATGAAAGGATGGAAAGGGTTGAGAAAATGCTTCAGAAATTACTTCACATAGTCAGTTTTGAGGTATTTCTTCTATTATTTCTTGTTCTTGCCAAGTAGAAGTCCAGTTGTAATAAGATTGTAATGTCCACTCTTTATCTATGTATCGTAGTCCTTCATGAATAGATCAATTGTCGTGTATCCCTGCATTACATGACGTATGCCTTTGCGACGTTGTTGTACTCCGGTGATACAGCGTTCACAAAATATTATTCCGAGTCTAACAGATAGTTTTCCAGAAGTAGGGGAAAATATAGCATATTTGGAATATCCCATAACCTCCTCCAGACCGCAAATATACCTTGTCATCAAGACATGGATATCACCAAAATGTAACTCAGCAAATCTCAGATACATTCCAAGTCACATTGAATCATGAAACCCTAATTTTCGTAACCTAAAATCCGTACAAATAGAACACGTTTATGAAAATGGGGGAGAGAGCACGTGGCGGTTCATGATGAATAAAATTATGGCAAATTTACACAAGCAAGTGCACTTTGTCGGGGTGCTCCACGTAAAATTTCATAATATTTTGAAGTCGTTTGCTATATTTTAAAATTAAAACGAAAATCGTCGCTTAAACCCTAACCGTAATTCCTAATTGCGACTTAAACCCTAAAACTAACACGAAAATCGCCGCTTTTTATTTTATGTATGCTACGTATGTGTACAATAATTAAAAGCGTACACAACCACCATTTATATTTTAATGGATCAATTAAAGCTTAATTGGAAAATTCAACAAAATAAAAATATAGTTTAAATTAATAAAATACACTTTATTTAAATTCGAAATTATTTTATTAAATATATTCGTGTTCCAATGCTTTTTATTGAATTTTCTAGAATTTGTTTTTTTTGGATTTTCTCTCATTTCCGTACAAACCGAACACGTTTATGAAAATCATTGGAATATCAAATTAGGGGAGAGAGCACGTGGCGGTTCAGGATGAAAAAAATTATAACAAATTTACACAAGCAAGTGCACTGTGTCGAGGTGCTCCACATAAAATTTTATAATTTTTTGAAGTTGCCTCTTTTTATTATATGTATGCATACACAAGCACAATTAATATTTTAATAGATTAATTAAAGCTTAATTGGAAAATTCAACAAAATAAAAATCAGTTTAAATGACTAAAATTTAAATTCAACATTATTTTATTAAATCTATTCGTGCTCCAATTATTTTTATTGATTTTTCTATAAATTTCTGATTTTTTTTTGGATTTTTTCTCTTTTCTTCTTTTCTTCTCTCTCTCCTCATTTCTCTCTCTACTACTTGATGTGGGGGTAGGCACTGCATGCTGCGGCTTGGGGCGCGACATGCAGCAAGTCATGGTGAGTGGCGCGAAGACTTGTCTTTGCTTTTGCCGCGTGTGAGAGCAGTTCGCTGCATGGGTCGTCAGCGCGAGACATGACGGTAGCTGCGTTTCACGCTCGCAGCAGGCGCAACTAAAGGGCTAAAAATAGAAATTTAATGCTAACAAAGCTATTTTAGGAATTACAGTGGCTCATGGGGCCAATACTGTCCAAAATTCCTTTCTATCCTCCAACATGTTGTTGCACTAGTGGCATATAATCTAACTACCGTGTGTACTAGTCACTCGTGTCAATGACTTCATGTACGTATTCCCTTGAAGAGTTGCAGTGTAGGTCAGGTTGGTCCCTCAGGAACAGTGATATAGACAATTAAACAGTAATATAGACTATCTAGTTGACTAGTTGTGTTTTGTATGGTGATGAATTTTACAATTTGTTCATAAATTTGTAATAATAGAGTAACAAAATTTGTTTTACTATTTCACACGCAATTCAAGTAGAACTCCTCCAATTGATAAGAGCACAACTCAACTAAAGAGGCTTCGAGTGACATTTAATCCTAATAAAATTATTACCGATCTGACGCATCGCATATCAATAAAAGATTATGTCAATTGAATTAGAGATCAAGTGAGGAGTGCATATTCATTGTATTTCCCTCTTCTTCTTCTTTTGCTTCGTTTCTCATTTATTCATGTACGTATGATTTTTGGATTGCACAAATACAATTATATCAAGTTAGAGCTCACTCTATATTTAATTTTATTCTGGCTTCGTACCTGCACAGGAAGATAGAAACTGGGAAAGCTATGGCCACTTGTCACATTGGCCCTCCCCTAGACCGCAGGCCATGAACGGTAGCAGACTAGTAGTACTAGGCCTCCGTCCTTTTGCGCGCGTCTGGGCACGCGCGGGCGCAATTTCGCAAACGTGCGGCGGCACGCAACGACGCGAGAAAGTGGCCAAAAAGTCGACCAAAACCCGTGCCCGCGCGGTGAACCTGACGGGCAACCCCAGATTCGCTTCGATCCGCCGTGGACCGCGCGAGTGCGCGACCGACCGACCTGGCTTTTGGTTACGTCGACGTGCCGTGCATCGCACTGTCTCGTCGCATAATGCACGCTTGCCATCGCATGCAGATAGAGGTAGATAACACGTTGGCTCGACTCGTTAAGGCTCGTTAAGCTAACGAGTAGAATACCAGGTTCAGCTCGGCTCGTTAGGTTCGTTTAAAATATTTAAACATGATTTCAAATTTTTAAACGAAATTTGATCGAAATTTAACTGAAATTATTCAAACGAGTACGACCGTGCGGTACTACGGAGATTAGGGATTAGGGTTGGTACAGCAGAGCGCATCACGGCACTACGCACAGATGGGTTGGTCCGATTTTCTTACCGAGCTAAACGAGTAACTCGAGTAACTCGGCGAGTTAAGAAAACGAGCTGGCCCAACTCGGCTCGGCTCATCTCGTCTCATTAAGGCTCGTTAAGAAAACAAGCTTGGCTCGGCTCGTTAAGCTAACGAGTAAAATACCAGGCTTGGCTCGTTAAAAGCTCGAACTCGGCTCGTTTAGTTTAAACATGATTTTGAATTTTCAAACGAAATTTGGCCAAATTTGATTGAAATTATTCAAATGAGTGCGGCCGTGCGGTACTGCGGGGATTGGGGATTAGGATTGGTGCAGCAGAACGCATCACGGCACTGCGCATAGTGGATTGGATCTGATTTTCTTACCGAGCTAAACGGATAACTCGCGAGCTAGCTCAGCTCGACTCGTTAAGAAAACGAACTAAAATTAGCAGTTCAGCTCGGCTTGTTAAGAAACCAAGTTAGAACCAAGTGCTTAACGAGCCGTACTGTCTCACGTTTTTCGAGTTTTTTCCCACCCTCACATGCAGATCGAAGCGAATCGATCATTATTGGGGCGCGCGGAAGTGGAGCACCACCACACCGGGCCGTCTGGTGCTTCTGCTAGATAGGAGTACCGGTAGACAGCAATGCTACATGGCAGAATTAAACCAGGAGCTGGATACGTACGTGCAGGACATGGCTGATCTGGTGCGTGCATGTGTTGGATGACGGGTCGCTCTCCTAGCAGCTAGCTAGCTACCGGGCGATCGAGTGCAGTGGTGCGTGCTTTTACGCTGCGGTGCTCTATAGTAGCTACACGATCGCGCATGGCAACCTAGCTAGCCCTCACCCCTGTGCTAGGTTGCCCTCACCCCTGGCATTGATCGGCCGGTCGGTCGGTCGTGCGGTCCACGGCGGCATGATTGGCCAGGCGGACGGGCTGGCCCTGCGACTAGCAGAAACCCCAGATCTTTTGTGACAGCCGAGAATTCTTCTCACGGGCCTCCTCTCTGCCCAGATCCGGTTGTCTTCGAGCCGATCTGACCTCCCACCGGTCAAAGCGGAAGTTTCATGATCGTACGTAGTTCTCGCGAGCATCCTGGGCTTCAGTTTATCGGGTGGTGCAACTGCAGAGTAGAGCTTGGATGGCGCCATCGGCGAGCACTTGTGCGGTGCCGGTTGCGTTGGCAAACGCCGCGTCGGCGAAGGTAGAGGCGACCTAGCTACCGAGCTAGACGTCCTTGGGGAACTACACACACTCGACGGTGGCCACCTGCCACGCCTTCCACGCCCCGCAAACGCAGCCGCTGGACTGGACTGGTATTTGTCTTCTCTCTCTTGTTGTATGGTTGCATTTTTCTGAAATCTGTGTGTCATGACTTTTTAATTACGCAGGAACGATTGCTGCATTATGTGATGAATTGGAGTTTTTTTGGTAAGCTTTGGAGGAACAGGGCATGCTTGTATATATCCCCGAACAAGTCAATGTGATCTGGATCTAGTCTGTCGTATACTCTAGTACTTGCTAAACCTTAATTGACAAAACTAGATGATAGAGTTGTTAATCTAACAGATCTTTTCTGTCATGATAATAAATTACTTGAGACACATTGCGGTGCTTAAAGGGTAGTCCTGGAAACTGATATAATTAGATGGTACTTTTCTATAATTAGATAACAAGGACGTAGACACTGTTGTGAAACTAGATGACCATTCAATGTGATTTTTGTTCATGTGCCTGTCTGATTTATGAAAAATTTCCAAGTCTGAAAATCCAGATGTTTAGTCTGAAATATATGCATAAGAGCATGTAAGTATGTCGGCCGTCTATAGCATCGCAGATTTTCTTGCATAATTAAAGATTGTGTGTTGTCCAATCATATAGAATTAAAGCCCATTGTAGTTGCATAAGTCTTTTGCCCTAAGTATAGATGCATAATTATCCGAATTAAAGCTAGTTGCATAAGTCTTTTTCTTGCTGACCAGTAGTAGTTCAATAATTGATTGTACTGCTACTGGTTAATTTATTAGGGGTATTTGGATGATTTGCTCTATTATTTTCCTCAGTCATGTACGGCTAGCTTATCATGTCTCCAGGTAAAACATCTTTTTTGTTATTATTTAAAATATTGCTAATTTCTGTTGATCGGAGAGGTACTTACCCTATTCGTTATTCCTAGTGGAACTATAAAGTCCCATTTTTTTTTTGTAGGTCTGCTAATTCTTCTAAGTACCTGACAGTGTCACTACGAGAGCATGTACAACTACCGACTCAAGCTGGAGTTTGTTTTGATGAAGTATGTTATGTTGTTTCATACTACGTACTATCTGAATATGTCCATGCCATGTTCTTGGAGCCAAGTTGAACTGTCCATGTATAGTATCTAGCACTGCATGGCTTCCTATGTGTGCTATTAGTATGGTCCAACAGGTTGTTAAGTAATGATTTAGTCATTATGTGCAATTTATTTGATACAACTTAATACTGCCTAAAAAACTCTCATACTTGTTCATATGCCCTATCTGATTCCGCAGCTTTTCAAGTACGAGAAATTGAATATTTCAGTTGTAGTTACTAGCTACCTAGCTGCATTATGCATGTATATCTATCTACTAACTTTTATGATAATATACTTGTGCAGATTCATAATATTACATTGCAAAAAGATATGTGCATGATCAAGCTCATCTGTTCATCTAATGACTTAGGTGTGTGCATCTTTATCAATTTGCTTAATTTGATGGCTAAACTATTGTTGTTTTCTTTGTGTTTTCATGCACTCAAGAGCAACATGCATTAGAACATTCAAGTCCATATTGTGTGTGTTGCTGGGAACCCGAAAAAATGGAAGTCAATTGAAATGAGATGAATGATAGGTGCTTCAATTGTATGAATGGAAGACTAGTTAGCCCCTTTTGATGTAAATGTGTTTATGGAAAACTTTGATAAGTGCCATGTTTTTTTTGTCAAATTGCAATGTACGCCTTTGAAACATGCAAGCTAATTGTGTAAATAAGTGGGAAACGAGCGGGGCTCGTTGGCTAGGGGCGGCGTGGTCCACCCAGCCGACCAAGGTCCGAGCATGGGGCTCGGCTGTGGTATCTCACCCGTGGGTCGAGCCGGAGGGGAAATCCCGGATATTAAAAAATCCTACTTAATGAAAAAAATACCTAGTTCCTCCTAGGTATTCTAAAAAAAATGGTGCAAATAAGTGTATGTGAGTCTGAATGTGTGCGTAATGGGAATAATTCAGTGAGCAAAGTATGTATATTTAGTTTTTTTGTTTGTTACAACTTTTTTCCCTGTCGGTGTTGCCGGTTCTATCAGGGATATAATAAATCCCTGACGGGAATGAACCGACAGTGATATTTCTGTTAACTCATCCACCAAACTTGACAAAGGAACATTTTCGTGACGACTCACCGACATGGATAGCTGTCGCGAATAATTTTCCTGACAGTGACCCGTCAGGCAAATGGTATTTCCGCGTCATCCTATGCCTGAGGGTTATTACCTGATGGGAGGCCATAAGGGAAATTATTCTTGATGAATTTTATTTTTTTCCCTGACGGTTTTTGGCCGTCATGAAAGATATGGTTTCTGGTGTTGTGCGTGCATGCTACGCCTGCCTCCGCACGTCCGCGTGCGCTTTGTACCGACTAGCCTGAGTTGTACGTCCGCGCGCACGTGCACACGACCGCCCGGCCTACGGCTCTCTCCCCACACAGCGTACATGTCGACCGAAATGAGAGCCTCGACATGCCTGGGTTAAATGTTGTGCCGCGTGCATGCCTACCTAGTCTATGGATTATGGGCTTGTTTGGTTGGTGCTCTGGATTCTATGCCTAGCAAAAAGTGGTGTATGAAGGTAGCTTGAAAATTATATGACTTTTGCCTGGCCAAGCAAGCATATATAGGGATATGGTGTTTGGTTGATGACTTGGGTCTAAAAAAAGTGTAAAAAAAATACATTTTGTGAATGAAAAAGCGTAAAACCATGAAATACACTTCTCTCTTCCTTCCTCCTCATCTCTGTTCTTCTAGCAGCGGAGCGAGGATGTGGCGGCGGCGGCGGAGGCTGAGCGAGGTGGCGGCGCTCGGTGGAGAGACGAGAGCTCTCGGTGCTGCACATAGGGGTGCCGATGATGACGAGGAAGACGAAGGCGTGTACAAGCTGCTTGCCTGCTCTTAGGCGTTTGATTTGGACGCCTGAGCTTGGATTCCATGCCCATGGGCGGCGCCAGGGGGGTGCCTGTGGTGCACAGGCACCCCAAAAAAAAGTGCATTTTTTAAAAACTAGGTATACCAAAAAAATACAAATTTTTTTGAACTAGGTATATCCCCAAAAAAGTACAAATTTTGTTAAACTAGGTATACGTATGAGCAATTGGCACTTGGATTGAAATATCAGGTAAAAGATGCCGCTTCAATGTTAGTTGGTTTGATAAGTATAATTGGATTGAATATAATGTCGAGAAAGATGTTGCATTTTGTTTTGTCTGTTATTTGTTCAAGGAGAAAATTGTGGGAGACGATAGTTTTGTTAAAAGAGAATTTAGAAATTGGAATATGTATGACTCAGTTGACAAGCATGTAGGTAGTATAAGAAGTGTCCATAATCGAGCTCAAGAGAAATACAACTTCTTTGTTAAACCTACAACATCAATTGCTCAAGCTCTTAGAAAACAAACTGAAGAGGATAAACAACTTTACATTTCTAGGTTGACTTATTCAATTAGATGCTTGAGGTTTATTTTACGTCAAGAACTAGCATGTCGTGGATATGATGAAAGTACAAATTCTAACGATAAGGGGAATTTTCTTGAACTTTTGGAATGGCTTGCAAACAACAATAAGGAGGTTGCTAAGGTTGTCTTAAGCAATGCCATTGGGAATTGTAAGATGATTGCTCATGAGATACAAACAGACATAATTAATTGTTGTGACATCAAAACTATCAAGCACATTATTGAAGAAATTGGTGATGATCACTATTTAATTCTAGCTGATGAGTCTAGTGATGTATCCCACAAAGAATAACTTGCTCTTTACTTGCGTTATGTTGATAAAGAAGGACGGGTATGCGAGCGGTTCCTTAGAGTAATTCATGTAGCTGATACCACTTCCTTGTCACTTAAGAATGCAATTGGTATTGCTCCTACCAGTGGCAACGGCGAGCATTGAAAGAGTATTTTCGGCGATGAATCTTGTGAAGAACAAGTTGAGAAATAATATGAGCGATCAAGTATTGAATGATTGTTTAGTCACCTTTATAGAGCGAGATATCTTCTCGAAGGTTAGTGATGATGATATAATCAAGTGTTTTCAAGGAATGAGATCGCGTCGTGTGGTATTGTGATTTCTATTAGCTATTTAGGACTCTTTTATTTATGTAAGATTTTATTTAAACTATTTGTATTGCATTATTAACTAATTTCGAACTCTTTTGTGTAATTGTGTTGAACTTATGAAATTACATATGTATCGTACAAGATTTTTTTTCATCCTTGAAGTGTGCACCCTCATTGTTAAATTCCTAGCTCCGTCACTGTCCACGCCTGGCAGACATACACGCCTAGGGCAGCAACCAAACGTCACCTAGCATGAAACATGCCCTCTGCACGAGGCCGGACGGATTGGAGAACACTGTGCGCTCGTGCTCGACAGGGACGGGCTATCTAACCGTCGAACTAAAATCGGCCGCAAGTTATGTATGCGTGACCACACTACCGTTTTGGCCTCTTAACTAACTCCGCTGGCTAGCACCAGCAGGCAGCAGCTACATGCATTGTACATCCATAGGCTATGCATGCATCACTAATGGATCGATTAGGATCACGTTGCCATCACATATACTGCAGCTGCAGACTGGGCTTCACACCCTCGCATCTCAAATCAACGTCACGATCGAGTGCGTGCTTGATGTACGTGAACAAAGATCGTTGCTAGTGTACAAGTGGTTCAATTATTCACATGTGTGCTATATATGAGTGCTAGCTCAATGTATGTGCCTGTGGACCATCCACCCGTTCGGCAACCTATCGAAAACACATGGTTGTATACAGAAATTGCAGGCAGCTAGCGACCACACGAGTGGATGATCGCCCTTGGCGTACCTCTAATACTGTAACCCACACATTTCTGCAAATTAAGCCACATGCATGCCCACATGCATCTGCGAGGCTGGCCAACTCTTCGTGCGCACTGATGATCGCCGATCAGCATCATTAAAAGGGGCACTTTTGACTTTTGGAAAGTTTTTCTGCCGATAGTTAGCTGCAGTTAGGAGTTAATCAACAAAGCCGTGCATGCATTTAGGAGTAAACTATGTCAGCAGCCAGTTCTGTCCCTGTGCTAGCTCTGAGCTGAGCTGCCCTGCTCTTGTGTGTACGTACGTACATTCAGATTCAGGTCCGATGAAACTAAAGAATCTTTTGAATTGGGCCCTTTAGTTGTCTTTACAGCTACATCGATCTAACTCCTAAATTCTCCATCCACAAAAGGACACGTACGTCCAGGAATATAATAATATATTTTCGGATAATTTTGTGTTAAATTGGGGGGCTCTTGGCCGGATATCCTCAGAGGATGCTGCCGATTTCTTTATTTTCAACAGAGGCAATTCAAGCTAGCTACTGTAGGTTCAGAAGCTCCTGCATTGTTATGTGATTGAAATAGAGTAATATATACAGTATCTGTTGCATACGTGGTTCACAAAGAACTCTGTCTGATACTCTGGTGCAGCCACTGGCTACTGCCAATCTAGTTGGGATCAAAACAGCCATGCATCCGTATGCATGCATGCCCTGTTGTGAACATTGTTTTATAATATCTGACAAAAGCTAATGTAATGCCTTGTGCGGTTGTGCCCTGACCAAGTTAAAAGCAGATGTAGATGCAATGTACTCCCTGCATGGAGCCTTTGTTGGAACTTGGAGGAATCTCCTTTTATGTGCTCCTTTGGATTGAAACAGGCTAGCTAGGTGTTTGCGCACATAAACTAAACCTGAGTAAGGTACAGCTACAGCTATTTCTAGCCTAAAAAACAAAGAAGCAGACGTAATTTATCACTAACAATTGTACCTAGTACTACTTAGTTCAGTATCGTTCAGGACAAAGAAGGAACAGTAGAGAACGACAAGAAGAAACAGTAGAAAGCAATGCAGGGCTTGTACTGTCAACCATATATGTGGCGTTAACATGGCAAGCTTCCAAGCTGTCCCCTGGGCAGGAATCCAGCATGGCTCCAGTGCTCCTGGGCCAAGCCGGGCGTGCATGCTCCTGCATGCATGCATCGAATGAGCAACTCGATCTTCCCTGTGCTTGAGAGGGATAGCTAGTACAATTACTTTTTATCTTTGAAACGGCAGTGAGCCTTGTACTTGAGGATGCACATTATGCTGCTGAAAGAGGACAGTGGTTTTGCAAGTAAGGTGCATGTGGGCCGAGAGAGCTCCACACAGACAAATGCATTGTATGCAATGGGCGTCAACTGTTTGTCGGATTTGGCCTGCGTTGTTATTTATTAACTATTTTTGCTGATGGCGATAAACTGACAACGATGTAAAATTATAGATTAACTGTTGACTAATAAGTATTAGATGTAGTATTGGAACTAAGAAAATAATGGGTTCATTGCAACAAAAGGATGTTATTGACATAATTCCCAATCAACTTGTAGATTATGTGACCATTTCATCGTTGAAAATGTAGAGTTCCATTGGCTTGAAAAGAAAGTCAAAATCGCACCATCTGCGTAGTAGTTCCAATACTGCTACACAGATTCTGGTAGTGAACACATAAGTAGGAACTAATATAAACTTGTTTCTACACATTCACCCGACCATATATAGATGCCAGAAGACACTTAAAAAGGCGTGACAAATGAGTACTGTGTGATTAGTCAACATTGTGCATCTACATGAAAAAGATGATATATGACTATATACATATCATTCACAAGTAACAATGAAATCCTATGGATAACCATATATAGGTTAGAACACAAGTTAGGCCCCACAAATACCATATTAGGCCAAAAAAAAAAACTGTTAAGACGCCACGTGTGGTGCAAACATAATCATATCACCGTGCTGCTACTTGCAACTCATTACAGGCAGTATCCTTAATTCCTTACCAGATCATTTCTCATCTCTTCACATACATAATTCGAAGAGGGAGAAATAAGAAGGATCGATCATGCATGCATGATTCCAATATCCTTCGTTCCAAATCCTAAAAAAATCCCAATGGACGTTCAAAAATTAAAAACGAAAAATATATTTAACGTGCCAAGAATACTCTGTGATCAACTTAGCACGGTCACCACGAGCAAGCCGTTGTCCGGCTTTACTTTGGCTGCGTCTGCATGGCCGCTTTTGACGTCGCCATCGGCCTCGGCGACAGTGCCGACGGCGCCGGTCAGCTCGCGCGCGCGAATGGCCTGCTCTGCCCAGTCTGTGCGTTGCACGGCGTGCAGCATCAGCGCCGCGCACACCAGCTGCGCGGCGAGCATGCCGACCCACATGCCCCGGAAGTCGAGCCGCACCGGCCAGAACGCCAGCGCGAGCGCGGCCGGCATGCCGACGCCGTAGAAGGCTGAGACGTTAATCCCCGCCGCCTTCCCCAGCCGCGCGCTGCCGCGCAGCACGCCGCAACCGGCCGTCTGCGGGCAATTTCCCAGCTCGGCCGCGCCGAGTATGGGCAGCGCCGCGGACGCCAGTGACAGGATGGCAGCGTCAGTGGTGAACATCCGTGCCCACACACCCCTCACAGACGCCGCGAACGCGCACGCCACGATGCCGAGCGCGGCGCCGCAGGCAAGCCCGACGCGGGCCGCGAGGCGCGCGCACTCCGGCCGCCCCGCGCCGAGCTCGTGCCCGACGCGCGTGGACACCGCGCAGCTGAGGGAGTGCGGGAAGATGTACACCAGCGACGTGGTCTGTATCAGTATCCCCATCGCCGCCACCGCCGCCTTCGGGTCGGCGAGCACGCCGCAGAGCAGCACCATGATCTCGTACCACCACCACTCCAAGCACACCGACATGCAGCTGTGCACGGAGAGCCTCACCAAACAGCCCCACTCCATCGCACCCTCCTCGGCCGGCGTCGCGCACGCGCCGGCTTTGCCATTGCCATCATTGTCATGCATTAATCCGGAGAAGTAGACGTATGCCACAAGGAACAGCAAGAAGTTTAGGTTGGTGCAAACGGCGCCGAGTGCGACGCCGCGGATCCCGAGGCGGAGGCCTTGCACGAGGAGGCAGTTGATGGGGACGTGAAAGAGGAGCGCGGCGGCGGCGGCGTACGTGAGCGGGAGCGTGATGGACTGCGCGCGGAGGTACACGCGGAGTGGATGGAGGAAGGACTGCACGACGAGGTCTGGGAGCGAGCACAGGATGAACTCGTACGCGGAGGCGGCAATGTCGGGGTCCTGGCCGGTGGCGACGAGGACGCGATGCATGGCGACCCAGAGCAGGCTGATGGGAACGGACGCGGCCAGGAGCAGCAAGACAGCGCGGCGGAGCGCGGCGGTGAGGACTGACGTGCGGCCTGCGCCGAACGCCTGTCCGCACACCGGGTCTATGCCGGCGGCGAGTCCGGAGAGCACGGAGTAGCCGGTGATGTTGGCGAAGCCGAGCGCGAGGGAGCCACCGGCGAGGGGCAGGCGGCCAAGCCGGCCAAGAAAGAGCATGGACACGAGGGAGCGCATGTACATGAGCAGCCCCGCGCCGACCATCGGCATGGCGAGCCGCACGATGGAGGCCACCTCGGCGATCGCGCCGCCGTCGCCGCGCGCTCTCTTCGGCCGGTCATGCAGCGCGGGGTAGGAGGCCTTGGGCGGCGGGAGCAGAGCCTCGTGGACGTGGTGGCATTTTGCTGGCTCGGAGCAATGGCACATTGTAAGGTGATGTGTGCGCGTGCTGTTTGGTTTGGATAGCAGTGTGCTAATGGTACGTTTTTGTTGGTGCCAAGGGTTAAGGATGTTATGGAGTGATGGAGAGGGAGGTTAGGGGCTTGGACGTTATATAACCGGCCGTTGTGCTGGCATCCGTTTTAAATTTTCGGCGTGGGCCCTACATAATTTTTTTTAGAGAACTGCTATACATCTTGCGATTTTAACATTCTGTGATTGGTGAGAGAGAGGAAGAGAGGGTGGGAAGTGAGATTGGGTTAGGGATATAGGGGTGGGGGTGATATCTGGGGCATTGGATCTCTATCTGATGGCTCAAAAAATGACTGATTTTCAAGAAAGAATCAATCGCATGTTGTATAGACACTCCCTTTTTTTTTATTCTTTAGAAAATGCTGTTTTCTTTGTACCCACAGGTTTGGATTCAGACTTATCTAAAACTACATTTTAAAACCTTTTAAGTTTTTTAATTGATGCAGTTTTAAGCTAATTTTTGGCACTAAATTAGATTATTTTCATTTAAAATTTTCGCAAGTATATGTTTTAAAGATCATGCTGTTAAATTTAGTGATTGATCAAAGGAAGGGTGAATTGCACCCAAGGTTCTAAGCTTGTTCAACTATCTTACTGAAATTTGTGACTTTAATTAAAATCAAATTGTTCTAACATGTTTCTGACCATGCGTAAATTAACACCATTCTTAAGGTGTGGCTGACGTGGCATGCCTTATCGCTCATCACAAGAAGGATTTTCATGAATGACATAGCATATCGTGTCATCATTTTAGTTTTTTAGGTGGCATGGAATGGCACTCTGGGACCCATATTTGCATTCAGAACCTTATGTGTATTCTGAATTAGTTCTATGATTAGTAGTTAGCTCACACAGTATAGTTATCGTCGAATATCACATCCATATAAGCGTATTAATTATAAAAAAAGGTATTTAGTTATTACAGAAACATTGTAAATAGGCTTTAGGGTCAAGTGTTTACAGAACAGGCCGGCAGTCCTACAAGTTCAGAGTAAATAGTAGCAGCGGAAAGTAAGTAGCAGCAGTGGAATGTAAGTAGCAACAGCAGATAGTAAACCAAAAGAACGGGGCCTGCATACATTTGCCACAGACAATCGACTGGGGCTAGGACCTAGTTATCGTCATCTTCATCATTCCCATAGTCTGATGCATAGATGTATCCATATAGTTCTTTTGCTTCGTAGTCTGAATCCACATATTTGAGCAACCATGAGTACGAAAGTACTCAGCAAGCCCTCACAACAAATGCGAGGATATAGATGCAAGGCTTACCAAATGAGGGTTTTATGTTTATTTTAGTACAAAGCCAGTTTGCTCAAATACTATAATTATTTTCCAAACCTATGACTTAGCCTGCTCAACTACCAAAGTTTCATTTTTGTAAGCAATTAATATCTCAACAAGGCTCCATCCACCTATAGTTAATGAAGAGGTTCTATCCACCTATAGTTACTCATAAGGTTCCATCCACCTATATCATCACCACAACCATGTTTACGCCAACATGTCTCACTTCACATTGTAAAACTAACCTAGTGAGGTTTTCTGCACAATGCCCGTAACCGGGGGTACGGCTATTCGAATAGATTAAACATTCTGCAGACATTGTACAGCTTTACCCATAAGATATGATCAACTCATAATGTCGACCATGAAACACTACCGTAGACGTGCGATGGAGATGATCATAATTATGCCTTTACAATAACTTGACATAATACTACACCATCCAATGGATTGATCTTTAGACGTTAGAACGATATTAACTCTGAAAAAAACCATCTTTGAGAGATTAGACGTATCCCGACTTAGTACCAACCACAATGCTCAAAGGGTGAGTACATAGAGATACAACCTCCTACAACCGAAGTCCAACAACCCGACCCTGACTGCCCACAATTTGGAAATAGCATAATGACTTGGTAAATTATTCAGCTAGGTCTACCCCATACTAGACTTATGGTTGCACGGTTATTAGTTCATAAATATAGCACATGATTCGGTCCTTAAATGACTCGGGCGAGACAATCCACAAACACAACTCTCATGCATACTGCACCGATCTCATACCAACCACTCGCCCAAGTCTCCACCAATTTTAAATAGCATTCATGTTTCCAGTGGTAACCCACGTTACCACACTATGATTCAAATCATATACCAAGTTCTTATAATGACAATGTATGTGCCCTATTCAATTCATCCACTAAGCAGTGTCTAAGCACAACCAATAGTCATTTTTGTTTAATCAAGGGGAGTTTTACTCATGTAATAATTAACCTAGGGTGACAAAGTATAAGGGTTATCAACAATCAAGGAGGAGAAAAAATAATCAACCTTTGGCATAGTTAGGTATCAATATTTAACATAGCATTTCATAAATAATATTAAGCATACAAGTAATACTTTGAAATGAAATACTTTCCATTTGAAAAGTAGATTCAACATGATCAATTGTAAGGACTTGCCTTGCTCAAATATGGATATCGCTTTATCTTGGTCTTGGCCTGAAGCAGTGGCGAAGTCATCGGTGAATTTGGAATCTATTTAAGCGCAAAACAACGACTTTGAATAAATGCTCATAACACAAATAACTTCAAATAAAATTCAAATGAACTCCAAAAATTATGTTTTGGTACTGATGGAAATATCTTGAAGTTAGATGAATTTAGAAACAAAAATCAAATTATTTGGATTTAAAACGAGGGAGAACGAGTTCTCCAAATTTGACTCAAGAGAAATTCCAGAAAATCTAAAATATTTGACAGGTGGGTGCGATTGGATTTTCTTTTCCTTTTTCTTTAAATTTTATTAATTTGACCTCTGTTACTGACATGTGGGTCCACTGGGGTTTTTAATTTCTTTTCGAATTATTTTCCTTAAGGAAAAAAGCTTATTTGGCTGACAGGTGGGTCTAACTGGGGTTTTATTTTCCTTTCTATTTATTTCTATTCGGGAAAACCCGAGAGACTAATAGGTGGGGGTCACGGTCCACATGGACTCGGTCCACCCGACGGTGCACAGGGTCTGAGGCCCACTTGTCAGTGGCTTTGGTCTACGTACCGGGTCTAGACGACGGGTTTTAAGAAGTGGGGTCTACATGTCATAGACTCACACTTATTTCTACGGCTTACTTAGATTCTCCTAATGACATCGGGCCCACATGTCATACGGATACTAGCTACCAATTAACGCTGACTAATTATCATTAACTTAATAGTCTTGGGCCCACATGTCGGTGATTCTAACGTCATCGTCCTCTTGAAAACAAAGGAATGGAGCATAGGCATACATGGTCAGCTTGGATTCGAGCTTGGCATCGGTGGAGAAGAGCACGGCGACCACCCGAGACCATCAAAATGGGTTGCGGAGGTCCCAGTGATCCTAATGGTTGTGGCAGTGAGGTGGGAGGTGGCCTAAGGAAGTGGCGCTAGGGCGAGGTCGACGACGATGGTGCTGGCAACTATACAACGAAACCACAATCTAGAATTTGAGGCGCGGGTGAGCATTTACGGGCTCAGGCGATCCTAGGGGGCTCTCGGTGCTCCAGGGGTGGTGGCGTAACAAACACTTCCACGGCAGCGAGTGGTGTGCAACGAAGTGCTACGGTGCAGCTACACTACGATCAACTGAGCACTACATTGACTAGCCTACTAGGTTTATGGGAGCTAGGAACATGAAATGACGTGAAGAGGCAAGGAGAAGGCTTGCCGGAGGTGAAGTTGGCATTGTGGTGCGTGGTAGCGGCGCCGTACCAGAGCTGAGGAAGACGAGGTGCTCCGATGACTAGTGCATGGCAAAGAAGGAGGCAAACATTGGAAAGGTGAGCTCGAGGCAAACATAAGAGATAGGAGCTTCAAGGTCAAAGCTCACCAGAATGGCCGGGATGGAGCGGTGACAGTCAGGGAGACATTGGATCTACAGCGTGCACGTCAAGGCGTTCTAGGCAACAGAGCGGAGGAGGAGGGCATCCGGAGGGGAAATGAAGAGGAGTAGATGGTAAGAACGGTGACGCACTCGGTTTGGCTTATAAAGGAGAGAAGGCGGCAACGTGACGTTCATCTCGAATGATTTCTCACGAGTGTGTGTGTGTTAACTGGCCAACAAGGCTGACGCGACGATGGGATGAACTCGCGGTGGAGTTGTGCTCGAGATCTACTGTGGCTTATGGGCTCTTGAGTGCCTCCTGTAGGATCAAGGATGACCGGCTAGAGGGGGGTAAATATGAAGTTATAAAAAAATTGTTGCTCTAATTAACAATTTTAATAATTGTATTCTTAATGAAGAGATACTAGCACAAGATTGAAGTCTATGATCAATATTTGCTAAGGCAACACAAGGTTATACTAAAACAATTCTAGCAAGAATTCTACACAAGTGATAACTAGAATTGTAAATGCGGAAACTTAAATACAAGAGAGGAAAAACCACAATGTAGACACTTGATATTTTTTCCGTGGTTTCAAAGACTTGCCGGTCTTCACTAGTCCATGTTGAGGTAAGTCCAAACAAATTGGACCGGCTCTACGAATTAAGCCTTAACACCTCGAATTCACTATGGATGCTCTTTCTACACTCCAGAGATGGTGAGCTCCAAACCAATCACAACCGTTGTCGGGCCTCTTCACACTCTTCTTGAAGAGATCACCACGCAAATCTTCTTCAAGCTGTCTAGGTGCCGGCAAGCACCAAGAGTAATAAATCGCAGCGCTTGCTTGAAGATTATCAAGTGCCAAGATGATCAACTAATGATGCAATGCACATGAATGCTCTCAACTACCTCAAAATGTGAATTGAATGTAAATGAGTAGAAGAGAGAGCACCAATGCCTCAAGATTATTTAATATGGCCAAAGGTTCTGAGCTTGGTGTAGGTGGAGGTGTATTTATAGCCCCAATCACAAAACTAGCCGTTTGGAACAAATCTATAAAAAAATCAGCATTTGCGGTAGTACCACTGTACAAACCTGGTACTACCGCTCTTGACGATCAACGGTCGGAACTGTTGCATTTAATGCTCTGAACTAGCTATTACGAAAAAGGTGCGGTACTACCGCCAACTACAAACCGGTACTATCGCACAGCGGTAGTACCGCTTGGCTAGAACGAAACTACCGATTTCCAGAGGTTTTGAGAAATACGAAAAAAAACACCTTCTCTGGAAATAACGTGCCACCATGTAAAGCCCGGCACTACCGTACTACGGTAGTACCGCTTGAGAAATGCGATCATACCGTTTTCCAAGGGAGAACAAAACTCCTAAAACATGTTCACGAGATAATACATACTGCCAACTAGATTTTGGTACTACCGACCTACGGTAGTACCGCTTATCATTTGCGGTCATACCGATTGTCAAAGGAGATCAAAGCTCCAAAACAAGCTCTTTGGAAAAAAAAAACATACCGTCATCTAGACTATGGTACTACCGACCTGCGGTAGTACCGCTTATCACATGCAATCATACCGATTTTTCTGAACGATTTTTTAGAGGCAAAACTAAATCAATTCTAATTGCAATGCATGTCATATGGTTAATCAAAATAGCATAATTTAAACTTTCAAGCTGCTAGCCATGATCCCTCTTTATAGTACGGCGTCTAGCCTACTAATTCGATCTTTTCTCCAAACACCGAGACCAGGTAAAAACTACAAAAGGATTCTTAGACTATATGATACCTTTTCCTTGAACCATGTCGATCTTTTATCATCTTTACATTGCCATTTCTATGTCATCATTCAAACTCTGGGACTAAACCTTTAAACATCTTAGCACATATGTTAGTCCCATAATACATTGTTGACATTCATTACCAAAATTATTTTTAAGGGCATAGATGCTTTCACCTCCTGCCATTGCTTACGCGGAGAGAGAGAGAGAGAGAGAGAGAGAGAGAGAGAGAGAGAGAGAGGGGGGGAGCGGGAGCGGGGCGAGGGGGACAGAGCGAGTGGGTTGGCTGACTGGCTCGGCTGTAGCGCTACCGGACGGTAGGCTGGGCTGGCTGGCTGTGCCACAAGGGGAAGGAGGCGAGGGAGGGCGAGAGAGAGGGAAGAGAAAGGGATTTGGTTTTGGTTTGAATTTTCATAATCGAATTTGACTTTAAATTTCAAATTATGGGGAGATTTGACACACCATTTAGCTTGTAGATTTTTATAATTTAAACTTGGAGCAAAGAAAACTGATTTAACTTTTTGAGATGCAATCCAAGTTTTTGAAATCCTACAATTTTATGCTATTTTTAAAAATTCAAAATTGAGTTGCTACAGCCTCCAAGTAGGAGGCCTAAGGCCTGTGTGGCTTATAAGCAGAAAAAGATTTTCTATAGAAACGACGTAATCCATAGCCGTCCAATTGAACCCTTTATTTCGACCGGACGGCTATAGATCACATCTGTTGATGGGATCGACCAAATTAACCTGCAGGCAAAGGCCTTGAAACACATTTGGTTAATAGCAATTTCAGAATACATACCAATTTTTTTTTACTCGGCATAGAGATACTTTCCAACAGGAAACGTGATGATAAGTGGAACTCGGATCAAACAAAAGATGTGTCAGCAAACAAGCTGGGATTGCATCATTTCGGTGTGACTGGTGACTGGAAACGAACGCATTGCCATAATGATACTAATAAGCAACAGTTTGTGCCCCTTTCCTTACACGATGCTTTCAGCTCTACTTTTCAAGTACACAGCTGCTGATATTTGTCACTTGATTTTTATTGAACTCCGTGATAGCAATGCACTCCGAACATACAGCTTACAGCACAGGTCATGTGTTGATAGAGTGCGGATTGATAAATCATTCTAAATACCCATTTGAAATGCGCGAATTTTCTATTAATCCTCCAGAAATTATATTCGATACAATCATCAAAATACGGACCACTTTGAGTGTGCTATGTTATGCCACATGGCACTACGATGAAGGAGCCATGAGTTGGAGTGTGCACTTGTCACTTGATTTTTATTGGACTCCGTGATAGCAATGCACATCGAACATACAACTTACAACATTGGTCATATGTTGATAGAGTGCGGATTGATAAACCATTCTAAATACCCATTTGAAATGCGTGAATTTTCTATTAACCCTCCAGAAATTATATTCGATACAGCCATCAAAATACGGACCACTTTGAGTGTGCTATGTTATGCCACATGGCACTACGATGAAGGAGCCATGAGTTGGAGTGTGCACTTGTCACTTGATTTTTATTGGACTCCGTGATAGCAATGCACACCGAACATACAGCTTACAACACTAGTCATATGTTGATAGAGTGCGGATTGATAAAACATTCTAAATGCCCATTTGAAATGCACGAATTTTCTATTAATCCTCCAGGAATTATATTCGATACAGCAATCAAAATACGGACCACTTTGGGTGTGCTATGTTATGCCACGTGGCACTACGATGGAGCCATGAGTTGGAGTGTGCACTTATCACTTGATTTTTATTGGACTCCGTGATAGCAATGCACACAGAACATACAGCTTACAACACTAGTCATATGTTGACAGAGTGCGGATTTATAAACCATTCTAAATGCCCATTTGAAATGCACGAATTTTCTATTAATCCTCCGGGAATTATATTCGATACAACCATCAAAATACGGACTACTTTGGGTGTGCTATGCTATGCCACGTGGCACTATGATGAAGGAGCCATGAGTTGGAGTGTGCACTTGTATTATATATAGTGATGTTGATGTTCTTCTTATGTACAATTTCCTCGTGTTAAGACCCATTTAGAACGCAAAAATTTTATAGGAATTTCATGGGGAGCAGTTCAATCCTGAAGGAATCGGGAAATTTTCAAACGGGGCCTAATCTTTTCATACGACTCTAGTTAGGATTGTTAAAGAGCATCTAGAGGAAGTATTTATGTCACCTGTATCTCAGCATTAGGGATGGGAAATGGTAAAAGATAATCCATTTTATTCGATATTCGTATCTGAGAAAACGCAAATATGGTAAGTAAAATCCGCATTCGAATGAAAAAGGGATACTATCCGGGAAAAATGGATAGTATTTGTACCCATATATGTATTCGGTGTTATTTGTATCTGAGAAAAAAAACCAGATAGTATCTGAAAAAATGAATACGAATATTATCATTTTTTTCCGGATACAAATACTATCCATTTTCCCCCTGATACGAATACAAATACTATCCGTTTTTTCCGGATATGAATATGAATACGAATACTATCCATTTTTTTTCCCGGATATGAATACGAATGCTATCTATTTTTTCCCAGAGCGTTTCTGTTTCGACGGGATCTTGATTCGGTGCCGAATCTGTGGGTGTTGGGTGTTGCTACAACTCGTGTAGACAGTAGACTGTAGATGTGTAGTCATGTTACGTAAATTTGTTATACCGAAGTTTGTCGCAAAAGTTGTAAGATATTCGCATTCGACTGAATTGAGTACATATTCGATTCGAATTCGTATTCGTTACAACATTCGATTCGTATTCATATTTGAGAATGTTCGAATTTGTATTCGTATTCATTTTAAAAATATAGATTCATATTCGTATTCAAGACTATTTGATTCATATACGATCCGTTTCCATCCCTACTCAGCATATGCAAATGATTCTACAATGTTAAGGTTGACCATATCAGCTATTAAGTTGTCTTAACCTAACCTTTTTTTTTTAAGACTTACCTGACCAATTGATATATTCAAATACTAGAGAGATCCTACCAAATCTCTATAAAACACTATTACAGCATCAGCTCTGACTAGTGTATATATACACCTTCGGGAAGTTCCCTTTATTCTAGTCGACCAGCTCAACATTTTATTTATCACAATCGATTTTGACTTTCCCCCATTCCAATGCACGTTGCATTTCCATTAAGCTTTAAAAATATTTTTGCCAGTTCTATTCTGGGGAAGGCCAATTAGGCCTGGCGATGAGAACCTACATGTGAAACTACCTGAGCCAAAATTGCCAGTGTGATACGGTAACGGTGTCTGAAGATTCTTCTTAAGAGCAGACAAAGTCACTCTTAAGTCACTCTTAAGAGCAGACAAAGTCACTCTTAACAGTAGACAAAGTCACTATTAATATTGCTTCCAAGATATGAGTCTCTAATTATCAGATGGAATAGCTGAAAATGACATGGATGACAGCTTGGTAAGTGCTAAATTTCGCATAAAGATATCGTAGTACACAAGTAATCAGGCCCATGCATGCATGGGTTGAGATCAATGCACACATGGGGTGGACCGGTGGATACATAGCTTCCTTATCCTCTAATTTCTGTGAGCACCTCGATCGAAAACTCTACCTAGATCGGGCTGTACAATGGTACACTACTATAGAAAAGGTCTTCACAGACGGTTCAAAAATATCATCACAGACGGTTTTGTGAGCCGTCTGAGTCTATGGGTCAGTGATGGCATGAGTCATCACAGACGGTTCTTCAAACCGTCTGTGATGCATACTTTCACAGACGGTTATTAACTCAGAACCGTCTGTGATAGGGAACTATCATAGACGGTTTGTAGATGAAACCGTCTGTGATGATTTTTCTCTATAGACGGTTTGTAGCTGAAACTGTCTGTGATGACTTTTCTCTATAGACGGTTTGTAGCTGAAACCATCTGTGATGATTTTTCTCTATAAAGTCTCCAAACAGTAGCTGCTTGTGCCTTTAAAACCGGCATCATATATATATTGTTCGTAGTCCCTCAGCCACTTTCGAGGGGTCGTCCACGCAACATGAAGAGGATGAGATAGCAGCCAAGGATAACTTCATCGAGCCTCTGCAAGTTCAAGAAGTATGGCTGCCAAGAGAGCGTCAGGACATCCAATTACCTGGATGTCGTCGAGAGGTAATTGGACGTCGCTGTGTTCAGAAAGTAACGTGGCTGATACCAGTCGGAGTAGTTGTGCATCCACGTCACTTTCTAAACACAATGACGTCCAATTACCTATCGACGACATCTAGGTAATTGGATGTCCTGACGCTCTCTCGGCAACCATGCTTCTTGAACTTGCAGAGGCTCGATGAAGTTGTCCGTGGTCTTGCCTCATCCTCCTCATGCCGCATGGACGACCCCAAAGTGGCCGAGGACTACTTAACAATATATATATATATATATATATATATATATATATATATATGTATATGTATATATATATATATATATATATATATATATATATATATATATATATATATATATATATATATATATATATATGATGCCGGTTTTAAAGGCATAAGCAGACACTGCTTAGAGACTTTATAGAGAAGAGATCAAGATCCAAGGGCACAATCTATACACAATACATAACAGCAGGTAATCTAACAGCTCAAGGCATAATTAATCTATACATAATATCACATCCAATTGCATTTGTGACATCAATTTATCATAGAAGTATCATCCAAGGGCACAATCTATACACAATACATAACAGTAGGTAATCTAACAGCTTAAGACACAATTAATCTATACACAATATCACATCCAATTGCATTTGTGACATTAATTCATCATAGAAGTATCATCCAAGGCACAATCTATACACAATACATAATAGCAGGTAATCTAGCAGCTCAAGGCACAATTAATCTATACACAATATCACATCCAATTGCATTTGTGACATCAATTCATGCTGATGAAGCAGTCCGCGCAGGCAGGATGTCCGTGGCTGTTGTCTCATCCTCCTCATGCTGCTTGGTAGATTTCTTAGACGTCCATGGTAATTAAAGAAATCATGATCCAGTGCAGACACGACGCGGCAACGGCGCCAAACACCAGCCACCACCAGCACAACCGACATCCAGGGGAGAGAGGCAGATCTGACCGAGGTGAGGTAGCCGAGGGAGCAGAGGGGAGCGGTGTACCTCGATTCGGCGACGTAGATGGCGGGGTTAGCTCGATTCGGCTTGGGAGATGGCGGGGCGAGCTCGATTCGGCGAGAGAGATGGCAACGAGCTCAATTCGGCGGCGTAGATGGTGGAGCGAGCTCGATTCGACGGGGGAGATGGCAGGACGAGCTCAATTCGGCTAGGGAGATGGCGGCAAGGTCGAATCGGCGGCGGGGAAGTCGCGATGTGGGAGCCCGGCCAAAGTCCCGAACCTTAGCGCGCGCTGGGGAGTGACGAGTTAGGGCGCAAACCCTAGCGCGCGGGCTCCTATTAATAAAGGTATATCACAGACGGTTCTATTATGTAACCGTCAGTGATACATATCATAGACGGGTCCACAATAGAACCGTCTGTGATACGTATCACAGACGGTCCCATAATAGAACCATCTGTGATCCGTCTGTGAATTGTTTTTTGTATTTTTCTATTAATACTTTTGTCTATTTTAGAAAGAGACAATCTGGACCATAGAATGTTGATCTAACGGTGAGAAAATGTGATCTAAAACTATGCTAAAACCGCTAATTTTATGGCAAGTAGTCCAACACCTCTGCAAAAAAATTGGCATACTCATCCCTAATCCTGCAGTCATCGCTGCAGAAGACGGCGTAGTCGTCCCACCCTGACACGCCGCAGCCGGTGCTCATGCACCGGTGGCCGTCCTTCGACAGTGCCCACACCCGGCCCAGCGGCGGCCCGGCCATCCTCCCCCACGCCGCCGCCCGGATCATGTCCGCGGCGAGCCTCTGGCACCGCTTGCACTCCTGGTTGGTCCTCTTGGCCGTCTCGCACCCGTCGCCGGCCGGCTCGCCCTCGACCTGCCTGATGTAGTGCTTCCCAACAACGCGCGTCTCGCTTGCCGTGTAGAGGAGGAGGCCGAGCACGTAGGCCACGGCCACGCCTTGGACGCCTTGTACATGGTCTTGCAACTAAAATTCAAGACGATATATAGAATCTTAATACAAGAATTAATTACTGGATATTGGATATAAAACAAAATCATCACGAGATTTTATTTTTTGCGTCGTATCATGATACGACTTTTCGATTTTGTACGCTACAGTCTTCTTCACAAACTGACTATAACCAGACCTACCAAAAACAAAAGAACAGAATACGTACGTGACTCGTAGGCTGCAAAGGTCAGCCATGGGCTGAGGAGAGCTCGTGGCCACGAGGCCGACGATGTGGACGACGACCTCGTCAGGAAGATCAAGGACGGCGATCGCCGACCACCTCGCCCGCTTGGTCCTCGTTGTCATGCTCCGTGTGCTCACCATGGTGTACTATTCAATACCATATGTGCTCACCATTGCGCGCAATAATATCACTCTTATAAAATGTCGAAGAGACATATTGTAACGTCGGCGCGCGAGATGAAGAGACGCATCGGCGCGGGAGACAAAGAGACGCATCGATGCCCGTCGGCGCGAGAGACGAAGAGACGCATGCATAACGCGCGGGAGCCGAAACATTTAATTACCATAGACGGTTCTGATAAAAAAAACCGTCTGTGAAGTATATCATTATCACAGACGGTTAGTTAAAAGAACCATCTTGGAAGTTTCATAGACGGTTGTTTGTTACAAACCGTCTGTGATAATGGTTTACTTCACAGACGGTTATTTTTTACGGTCTCTAAACCAAAATCGTCTGTGATTGCATGTAATACAGACGGTTTTGGCCAACCGTCTGTGATGAGACGTCCAATATTAACCTTTTTGTAGTAGTGGTATAAAATGGTGGAAGAATGCCACATGAGTGAGACATGCATACTAGCTCTGCTCCGAGGAAATGGGAGAGTGCATGCCAGAGTGGGATGGCCATGGCCCGTCAGTGGGTTTTCCATTCTGTATATTTGCAGAATCGACTACCTTTATGCAATTGTTTTTTAGAGATGGTGGGAACAATTAGCTAGTGTAGCCACCTTAAGGCTTACAATTCATAGGTTACAGGTTCAAACACCGAACAATATTAGTGAAAAATCTACACAAATAACTCACCCGACCTGTGGTTGATGAATTAAACTCTGGTCATCAATCAAAGAGACAAGGTGCTACACCGTTAGGCTATGCTATGGTCGGCTCTGCCTAATTGTTGTTCTGAATTAATTACCACATGTTCACTTCAGTGAACACTAGCTTGTTGGAATAAATTACAGGCGTCAGATGTTACTGTCTAGCTTCTTTTTCAGAACATATATACAAGCACAGAACTATCTCAACTGAAGAATGGAATTTACCTGCCTGCCTGCCTGCCTGCCTGCCTAAGCAGACATCGCCGTTTGTAAGAAACTAGAAATCTATGACTAGCCAGTAATGACATCGATCTCGCTTTTAGGAAAGGCTGCCTTTTTCCCCATAGATTAGATCTACCCCTCCCTCCCTCGTGTGGTGGCACCAATTGGAGCTCAATTTGCAGGTTGTTAGGGACTTGGGACTGCTGTAGGTGAGCCCCGTCTACTCGCTAGGCTGTTCGGTCTCATCCAACAGAATTTTTCACTTGGGTACTGTACATGCCAAGATTACGAAATCAGCCTGATAATCAACGGTACATGTACCACACAATACAAGTGTCATGTACATGTACCACTCTAAAAAAAAAAATACTACACACGAAGATATTCTTAGAAATATTTGGCAAGTAGTAGCTCGTGTCCACCACGTGCCAACAGAAGTCGCTCAATTTCGTAACAGATATCCGTAATTAAGGATATGTTCGTACAAGTAGCAGTGCTCTCATGCTGTCCTACTCCTACAATGGCTACCAATTCGGTAAGAAACCACAGCACCACAAGGTGCATGGTCGTCAAGGTGGTATTGAAAGATTGAAAATTTTCCATTTTTTGGGTGTCCTCTCCAGAATCCAGATGCAGCTGCCGACTTCGAGATGAGACAGTACAAGATAGCTGGTTTCAGTTGCGTGTGCGTGCGTGCGTACATGGAATTTGACTCCTTGCGAGGGAGGAGCAATAAGGCCGTGGTCCAACACATCTCATGCACCAATGTGTTGTGAGAAACCGTCAATCCTGATATGTCCGGACGCTAACATCTGATGCCACGGTTGCCTTGTCCTTCCGTTCCGCCGCATGATGCAAACCTGCATGCAGTTACATACATATGCATGCCCCGGCCTTTTATTGCTTCTCCATCTCGATCACCTCTGCAAAAGCAAACACAGCCTTCTTCCTTTCTGCCAGGTTGATATATACTCAATCCGCTGCTACTAGAATTAACCTTGGTTTCCCGGTTACAAGCAATTTTAGGCTCTTGGTGAGCTAACAAATTAGCAGCACTGCCGCATGTTAGGCTCTTGTCCTTCTGGCGCCGTGCATGAGTCTAAACGCTTCACCTGATATCCTCGATCATTTTGATCCTCGGCTCTCCTAGCCTAATCCTGATCATCCTCACCGTTGACCGTAGTTGACTCCAAGCCACCTACACAATAATAGACCAAGACATATATTCCAGGCATAAGTTTCTCGCAATTTGACCTATGGTAGCAAAAACATATGTCATGCAATACCTATGTACTGACACCTATTACTTTGGCCAATTCCACAACGTTCACCACCTTTTCGGTGCGTGAACGTGCTCTAGCAGTTGGACCGCCAACCCATGACCAGTCTGATCAACAGCAGGGCCGGTCAGACTGCTCGTAGGATTTTCCCAAGGACTGGGAAATACTATCTTTGGACATTTCGGCAAAACTCTATCTAGTTTTGCCTCGAAACTATATTTTTCATGAAACCTGGTGCAAACACAACACTCCCACACAAATGTATGACCACATTCCCTAAGATTCCACTTTTCATCCCTAGTCGGTTTGAACGCCGACCTCATGCTGATTTGATCGTCACCACTAGGCCAATCAGACCGCCTATGACCTGACAATCAGTGATACCCCGCTAAACCTGAGGTTTCTCCCAAACATCTCAACACTATTACCAAATATTCAACGTACTGAGATTAAGATCATATCGTATTATCTCCACACAAACACATAGCTAAGCTCATACGACTCTGGCCCAACTTGCACTCCAGGATTTGGATGTTACAAGAAGTCGTTAGGCGAAGTACTGAAGTGAAATCACGCTAAACAGTCAAGTTCATAGGATTCCGGCCCAACTTGCCCTCCAGGATTTGGATGTTACAAGAAGAGGTTAGATCAAAGTACTGAAGTGAAATCACGCTAAATAGTCAAGAAATGTTGTCCTACCGCAACTCTCTTTTGCCAACCAGGAAAGGTTTCCCTCTTTACTTGTATGAACCACACGATGCAAACCAATCCCAGAAATTATTTCCAAGTGGTAGCATTCTAAGCTCGACACATCCAGAACGGTGCAAAGCCGAAACTGTTTCCTGGCTTTTCGCAGAGTGAAATTGCCAATCCGTCACTTCGTCGCGTCAATCGGCACTCAGCAATCATTTCTTGCGTCTTGGACTGGATTGCTGGTGCATGATGCTCGATCCAGTTCCAGCTTTCTCAAACGAGGGGCTACTAGGTACAGGCATATCAGACTACAGAGATAAAGCAGGAAATGACCATTTTGACTGAACGAGAAGGGGCATTTCACTTAGCGAATGCTCATTGATCGGAAGGGGACTAGCCAGGATGAGATTTTTTTAAATAATATATTTTTAGTAAAATTATAGAAATAAATGTTCATTTAATAAAATTATAAAAATAAAATTCTATTATGGTTTGAAATAAACGACATACCTGGTTGTCCGTTGGATTGACGACAGGAGCTATATCGCCTACCAAATAGTATTAAATATCTCTATCGCCAGTCCAAATGGTGCTAGAGACCCCGTAGCTCATGTCGCTATATGGAATGAAGGATCGGTTATGGCGACTAGAGGGGGGGTGAATAGGCACAAATTAAATTTCTCCCACTTAAGTATTTCTTCTCTTGAACTCTAGTGCTATTAGGAAGACACTAGGTTCAATAACACCAAGAGCATACTAAGAACATAGTGAATAAGACCAAGAATTTCATAAAAGCAATTTCAGAAAATCTGGAATTTCAGAAACATAGCTGCTAAGAAACCTCAAGAACTCAATATCTATTCAACCAAAATTGATGAAACTTGAACCATAGCAAGATGAGGTCATCAGGGTTATGATTCCAAAAGGAATTGCAAAATAAAGCCCAAGAGAGAGACCTTTCTTGCTTAATGTTCATGTTGCATCAAAACAGCAATTTCAGCAAATCTGGAATTTCAGAAACTTCACCGCTAAGAAACCTTAAGAACTCAAGATCTACTCAACCAAAATTGATGAAACTTGAAACATACTAAGATGAGGTCCTTAGGTTTATGATTCCAAAAGGAATTGCAAAATAAAGCCTAAGAGAGAGACATATCATGCTTCAAGATCACATTGCATCAAATCTGGAATTTCAGAAACTTAGCTGTGAAGAAACCTCAATAACTCAAGATATACTTATCCAAAATTGATGAAACTTGAACCATGGCTAGGAAATAATCTTGGGGCTATGATTCCAAAAGGAATTGCAAAGATATGCTCAAAGTCTCAACCTTTCATGTAAATAGTTCAAGCTGCATAAAAAACAACAATTTCAGCCCAAGGACACGGTTAATGCAAACACAACTTGAGCAAGAATGAATTCTAATAGATCTTGTTGGGTTGGAATATGTTCTTGATGAATTCTTCAACCTCTTACACATTATAGATCCAATAGAACTACAACAAGTAGAAGGAGGGGAAGAAAAGCTCAAGTTGCAACAAAGGAAAGCAAGAAATTGCAAGAAATAAAATAAATTTCAGAACATGCAAGAACTTGAAACTTTCATTGCTTCAAGAGGAAGGATTACAAAGCCACACTTCATGGTGGGCAAAGCTCAAAGGAGCATAAGGAAAACCCTAGATCCTTCCCCAAGACTTGGTGGTGGAGGCATACCTCTACCCCTCTATTTATAGCCTTATGGGAGCAACCTCAACCCTTGGATCACCTCAAGGGCTAAGATTAACTCTCTCCACTCATTCATATCCACTTAGGGTTCAGCCAACTCTACCCCTTGCATAGAATACCCCTCTTGACTAGATATAATTACATCAATGCCCTTATATTGATTTTGATCAACATAAACCACCTAGAGCTACCACGCTGCTCTATCTTGATGGTCTTTGCTCCTTGTTGACTTGTCATGTCCCCGCCTTGTGTCTCGAGCTCCGAACACCCTCGGAACACCTCGCCGACACTTGGACACTGCCAAGTCACCCTAAGCCGATGCACGGACCCGTCTCATGTCATCTTCACGAAGACTCCATCTTCATGACCGGACTTGATCCCCGATTATCTCCTCGACCACCATGATCGTTCTGGACGCCAAGCTCTCCAAGCTTGCTCCCGATCCCACGTCGATGATCATCCAAGCCATCAAGTCAACCTGCAGTCAACAAAGACGAAGAAATCGTTTCCTTGGCACAAGTGCCGCGCACTTGACCATCATTAGTGAAAACATGCATCATAACATCCCATGCAACCTAGGTGAAACTCAAAACTTGACTTCGCAAACTTTAACAACTATCGAACCTCCATGAATAAGTCCCAAATGCTATCAACTATTCATCACAACATGGAGAGGGCTTCCACATGGTCTCTCATGGAATAACGACAGAAGCCCCCAATAAAAGCCCAAAAAATTCTGTCGAAGCTCACCTTTAAGTCGAAAAAGTGAGAAAGAGGGGAGGGAAGGGAGATGAGAGGAGGAAGCTAGCAAAGTGTTGTCTATCCGTAGCGGAGAAGGGGAGGGAGGGAGGAGTAGATTCAATCGCCCACCTTGTAGGTTCTTTTTTTATAACTTTATATTTAATTTTAAAACCCTGGTAGGTTAGTAAATAAAACCAACAGGTCTGTAATTGAATTGATTAGATAGTTTTAGATGTATGGTTATATAGTGTAGTTTGTTGCAATATATCTTTTTGGTGTGTATAGTTTAGTTTTAGATATATGGCTAATCGTATAAATCTATTCTATGTTGAAGTATGTAGATATGTCGAACGCAGTTAATTTCAAAATTTATTATGGACAAGAGACTGCTCTATAGGTCCCGAGGGGGTTGATTTGCGTTATTTCCAATCGGTGACCGTTGATTTGCGCTATTTACAATTGGTAACTGTCAGTCTAACAAGACCAGAGCAGTGCACATGTCCATTTTGACATCCATTTTGTCATATCTCATAATAGAAAAATACAACAATAGCTAGAATAATCCGGATAGACTTAAGCATAACGACAGGTGAGAAGGTTTCATCATAGTCAACACCTTAAATTTGTTTGAAACCCTTTGCCACCAATCATGCTTTATAAATGTGAACATTTCCATCCATATTAATCTTTTTCTTAAAAACCCATTTGTACTCAATGGTTTTAACACCATTAGGTGGATTAACCAAGTTCCAAACTTAATTGTCATATATGGATTTTATTTCAGATCTCATGGCTCCAAGCCATTTATCAGAGTATGGACCCATCATCGCTTCCTTTTTCAAGAAAAGATAATCCAGGATACTTCCAAGTCCATATATAATATGGTGTTTTCTCTACCGCTTTTGATGGAACCCTGTTTAATATGAAAGCAATTGTTTCTGGAGTGTATCCCCAGAAATACAATGGAAGATCAAATTAGCTCATCACTGAACGAACCATACCCAACAATGTCCGATTTCGTCGTTCAGACACCCCATTGCATTAAGACTTTCCCGGCGGAGTTAGCCGTGGAACAATTCTACATCACTTATCGTATGAGCATCATCACTGATCGAGGATGTCGGGTGAAGTGTTTGGACTCATGCATGTCGTATGAGCATCTTTGCCAAAATACCAGGTTGGTGACCTTTAAGAAACCGCGATGTAAGACAGCGTAATGAGAGACGGTTTAGGTCAAGAGAAGATAACAATCACGTAGAGACATATTCGGGAGACTCGAATCGTCATCCATTTGAAAAAGCATGCGTGAGTATAGACTCGTTTATATGTGGGCTTAACGGGTGGCCGATAAGGTTTTTTCTTAAGACCTAGCCTTAACTATAAAAGGGGAAGGTGTATGATTTGCACCTGCGTGCATCCAAGCCTTGAAAACCCTAATTTGTGATTTAGGAAAGGAGGAGAAAATAGAGGAGACTAGAGTTTTAGAGAGATAGATTGAGTTTGAGTGCTCAAGTGTGAGTTTTTGTCCTTCATGGTGGTGTTGTTGTAAATCTACAATCCCTGTAATCAATCCAAGCAAAATTGCCTCAAGATGGGTTCTATCTTGTTTTTGTTCTCTCTTTGATGATTTTGGAGGGTTTTGTATTTCGATTGAGGGCCTGTTTGGCACAACTGTAGCTTTTTTGAAAAGTAGCTTCCGACTGGGCTGCAGGGCTGAATGGATGTATGGCTGAACAACTGAGCTGAAGAGGTTTGGTGTTTGGCTGTTTGGTTTTTAGGTAAGCTGGCTGCAACTTCTAAGATAGAAAATATCTGAAATATCCTTGAGGCAAGTAATGGCATGTTTGATGCCGTTTAACGACAATTAACGCAATTGACGGCATTTAACGATAACTAACGAATTTGACGATAATTAAAACTACAATAGACAACGTAATAGACAATAGCTACTGCAATTGATGACAAACTAACACAATTGATGACAAACTAATACAATTGACGACAGTTATCGCTCCAATTACCGCAATTAACGATATCTACCGCAATTGATCGTACTTGACGGTAATTAATGCAATATACAACAATTAACGCAATAGACTGCAATTAACGACAATTAACGCAATTCACAACAATTATTACATAAAAAAAATAAAAAAATTATTACATAAATAATTAGAATAAACAATTATTATAATAACAAATTATTACATAATTAATTAATTTACAACAAAAAAAAAATTAAAAGGAATAGGAACAACGATTAGGGTTGCATCTCGGTGCCGCCACCGCCTGCGACGGCGGCACGAGGGAGGGGGAGGATGAGGGCGGTGGTGGTGGCGGTGCCTCATGGGAGGAGGAGGGAGGAGGGCATCGGAGGAGGAGGGCATCAGAGGAGGAGGAGGGCGGTGGAGGCGGCGGCGCCGGGGGAGTCATGGGAGGAGGACGGCGGCGACGGCTTGAGGGAGGAGGGTGGCGGAGGAGGACGACGACGGTGGAGGCGGCGGCCGGGGGGAGGGGTGAGGAGGAGGACGGCGGTGACAGCTCAGGGAGGAGGGGTTGGTGTTAGGAAGGAGGTGCCACATCGGGGGAGGAGGGATGAGGCATCACGTCAGGGGAGGAGGGCGGTGTGGGCCCACGGAGGAGGAGGGAGCCAGAGGCGAGGTGTGCGGTGGCGTGAGCTGGCTGAGGTGCCGAGGAAGGAGGAGGGCGCCGTGGGATGAGGCGGAGGAGTGAGCGTCGGGGAGGAGGGAGAGAGGTGGTGTCGAGGCGGGAGGAGGAGGGTAGGCTGCTTAGCCAGCGAGGGGGGAGGAGCAGGCGCGGGTGGGAGGGCTAGGCCAGGGAGATGTAGACACCAGGGACGAGAGGAGAGGAGCGGGCACGAGAGGGAGAAAGGAGTGGGGTGTGTGTGGCTAGGGTTTCGGGCTGGTGAAGGGGCAGAGGGGGGTTTTGTGCGGTGGAAAATGCGGGAATTACGCCCACCCCCAACTTGGGGGGGGTAAAGTTAGAACAAAGGCCGTGGGAAGCTGTGTCGGTAGCTTCCGGCTTCTGGCTTCGGGAAAAGTCGTGAAAAAAGCCACCCGTTTGGAGCGACTTCTAGCTTTTTCGAGGGAAAAAGGCGAAGTTGTTCCTGCGGATATCATGGGGATATACGCACGATCTTAGGATGATGAGACAATTGGCAATGACGTTGAGAGTTTGCGAAAACACGCGTTTTCGGTGAAGTTCCTGTGATGTCAGGTCTCAAGCGGTCTGACCGGCCATGGTGGTGGTCAGACCGGTCCTGTCGGGTTGTTTTGCTTGTGAGAGGCTGGCGGTTCGACCGGCCAGGGCGGCGGTCCGATCGGCCAGTGTGGCGGTCTGACCGGCTACCGCTGAGCGGTCAGACCGGCCATGAAAGTGGCTTTGGATTTTTGAGCTCGGCCAAAAATAGAGGGTGTAGGCAAGAGAGGAGGTTCTACTGCTCTTGGTACCATAATTTTTGGAGCCTCCAGGCAAAAGTTCTATTCGTTTGAAATTTCCAGAGAGGTTGCGGATTTCCGAGCTGGAATTTGGCTAAGTCATGGACTGGCGGTCGACCGCCTTTGGTGGCGGTCCGGCCGTGAAAGCGATCGGGCGCCCAAGGGTGGCGGTCTGACCGGTTGTGACTTGGTTCGTCGTCCTGCGTGACGGCGATGTGTGTTTGTTAGGTCAAGTTCATGTTCATTAGTGCATATGTGTTGCATGATGCATGTTTTGGCTAACGTGGGTCAAGTTGTGAATAACTTGTTCCCAGATTCGTGTTTGCTTGTCTATTGCTGTGCAGGTGGCTTGCAGGTCTATGACGGTCAACGGCGAGGAGGATCGGGACTAAGCTTGGAGAGCCGAGGTCCGAACGATCAGGATGCCGGGTGAGGTCAGAGGACTCAAGCGGGGCGCAGAATGGACAAAGGTGACCGAACGGGCAGTTCGGTGCGACTGGTTGGATCAAGCGGCGCAGGAGTAGTTGCAAGTGCTCAGTGGTGCCGGTGGGATCCGGACGGGAGAGACTTGACGACAAGGAGCCGTTGATCAACCTACACGTGGCGAAGCAGGCGATTGCTTCACCAGGATTGGACTTGGTCTTTTGGAGAAAGATCAAGACAGGGGTATTTTGGTAATTTCACCAAATACCGCCTTGGTGACTTTTGGCTAAACCACGGCGCGGATCGGCGCATGGTGAAGCGGTTTAGGTCAATCGATGATGAAGACGGCGCTTTAAAATGCGTGCGTGTGTTAACCCATTGTGTGTTAGGGTTTAATGGGTGCCCTAATGGAATATTCCCTAGGATCTAGCCTCCACTATATAAGGGCTAAGTGCTGGTTGCACTTCAAGCCTCTTAGCCATTTGAGTGCCCTATTGTGTTTTAGGGTTTTGGGGAGAAGAGAGGAGAGCTAGGGTTTCTAGGGATGGACTGAGTGTGTGCTCTTGGATAGAGTTTTGTCCTCTATGTGGGAGTGGCTGTAAACATCAATCATCCATCTATCTAATCAATCCAAGGAAAGATTTCACAAATTGTATCTCTTTGTGTTCTTCCTATCTATTTGTGATTTTGGGGCTTTCTTTGATCCGGGAGTTTTTACTTGGTTTTTCTTCTTGATCTTGCTTGTTGGGATATGTGGGAACCCATCTAAGGTCATCTTGATCATCATCCACCCACGAGCAAGTTGTTGGATCAAGTTTTCGGTTTTGCCCGATTTTAGTGAAAGAAAGGGTGATTTTCGGGGGTTTTGCTCTTGAGAGCTTTTGGCCTGGTTTCTTATCTTGATCTAGCTTGCTGTGACATGTAGGAACACATCTAGGATCATCTTGATCTTCAATCACCCACGAGCAAGTCTCTAGATCAAGTTTTCGTTTTTGCTCGGTTTTGAACCCTCCTTCGGTAGAATGAAAAAAGGTCAAAACTTTGATGTGGATCTACTCAATCGTTGCTTGGAATAGGTTCCTAATATCCTTAGGAAGGTGTGTTCCAAATTTGGTCAAGTTTGGCCGTGTAGATCAAAAGTTAGGCCAATTTTAGTTTCGATTTTCGAGCTAATTTTCCTGTTCATCGTGCTAGAGGTCAGACCGCCCATCTGAGAGGTCAGACCGCTAGGAAAATCGGTTAGACCACCCGTGTGAGAGGTCTGACCGCTAGGCAAAATACTCGACCCGATTTCTGAGAGGTCAGACCGCCCGAGACTCTGTGATTTGAGTGTTTGTTGATTTTGCTTCGGGGTTTTGATTGGATTCAATACAAGTCTTCCACTGTGCTTGTTGATTGATCTTCGTAGCTTTCATAGCTATTGGAGTAAACATCGTGTTGAATCCGATCGTTTGTGAAAAAGTTGAGCGTGCTCCTATTCACCCCCTCTAGTCGCCTTTCTGGTCCAACAAGTAGTATCATAGTCAAGTTTGCTCTTTTGTGATCTTAACCGATCTTTGAGCATGGCGAGTAGTGTGCCGACTTGTGAGCGTTTCCTTGCATCTTGGCATGATTCTTTTATCGTTTATGTGAGTCATGACAAGATGTTTGAAGATGCAATAATGGTGTTGTCGGTTCAGGAGGGATTTCCTGCGATATTTGTGGCGGTCTCTTTAGTTTTGATTGTCCTAGTTTCAAAGATGAGATACGCATGGAGCCTAAGGAGAAAGAGCCCATTGTTATGTGTGCAGCGGCATTTGAGGATGAACATAATGGAGAGCTTTTCGAGGATGATCACAATGAGTCTTCCGAGGATGATCCCCTACTCAAGCTAAGCAAGGTAAGCAAAGAAAAACTTGTAAATGTCTTATATTCATATGATTCTAAATTGCTAGCTCTAAGGATAAAAATGAAATTATTAGAAAGAGAGAAGGGTGATTTATCTAATGAGCTCTCCGAATTGAAAACATCCATGTGTGCTTATGATTCATTACTTATAGACATGGATAACTTGAATAATTATCTTGCATGCCTAAAAGCTGAAAATGAAATTTTGAAATCAAATGCTTCTATGCCATGTAATTCTTGTGTTGCCTTACATCATGAACTTGACAATGCTAAGTTAGAAATAGGCAATCTTACTTTTATGGCTAGAAATAATTGTGATTCTCATATAGGCATGCTTGTTGAATTTGACAAGTTAAAATTGACTAATTCCATTCACCTTGAGCTATTAGAGAGTGCTATGGCTGAAATTATTGATATTAAAGCTAGGCCTTGTAGCATGTGCTCTGATTATGAAAAATTGCTTAAGGATGGTTTAGTCTCTTGCAAGAATTGTGCTTGTTTAGAAAATGAAATTGATGCTTTAAATTGCTTGCTTAATTCAAAAGCATCATTAATTCCTTGCACATCTTGCATTTCTTTGAAGAGCGAGATTGATTCTTTGTGCGATGATATGAGCGCCAAGTCTTGTGACTCTTGTATTTGTCTTCACTCCGAAATTGATGTTTTTAAGATTTCTCTTGAATCTTTGCATTCGGAGTCGGAGTCTTTTTGTGCTAAAAGTGAGTCACTTGATGTTGGTTCTTGTTCCATCTTTTTGAATAGCTCTTCTTTAGGAGATTCGACTCTTTGAACCCTTCTTGTGTTGTCCAACGTTTTTCAAAGGACAAAGGTGCTTCTTCTTCAAATGATACTACATCTTCAAAAGAGAAGTATCATTGCACCTTTTGTAAGAAAGATGGACACACTTTCGAGTTTTGCTTTCGCCGTTTGAAATATGAGCGTCGAGTGCGCCGTCGTACCTCTAGGAACACACATGGTCTTTATCGTGGCATGTGTGAGTCTAGTGCTGATACGAGGACGAGTTTTGATGTTAGTTCTTCCAGGACTTCTTCTTTGAGCCTTAATGGTGCCTTGTCCTCTCAGACCGTGTCTCCTAGTAGACCTATACACCATTGCTCTTTTTGTGGGAAGAACGGACATCTTATGGATTTCTGCTTTCGACGTGCAAAATATTTGCGTCGAGCTCATGCTTCTAAGTCTCCTAGTGGGCATAGTCTTTCTCATGACATGCACACTAAAGAGTCTAGCATGATGACTCGCTTTGTTGATGGCTTCCTTGACACCTTTTCTAGTGGTGTTGGACAGCATCGTGGACATGGTTTATATGATTTTGGTTTTAGTCCACAAGCTGCCCCAAGGCAGGATTTCCGCCGTTTTCCAAGGGGTGGACCTCGTTTTGTTCATCGAGGTACACACACTACAACAGGAACACCCATATAGCAACGGATAACTAGCAACGGAACTGACAGCCGTTCCACCCCACCTCGCTGCCTCGCACAAAAATACGGTATCCATCCCTTTTCTTTTCCCCTTCCACTCCCCCTCCCGTAGCCCCTTCAGTTCCCACTCGCCTCCCTCCATTCCCCTCACGTCCCGACAATTCGCATGGAGATGGAACCCTAGCCGCTGCACTCTCTTCTCGTCGCTGGCCCGAAGCCCCGCCTCCCCTTCTCCGCGCCAGCGTCCCCTCCCCCCTCCGAGCTGGCCTTCCCCATCCGCGCCGGTGTCCCCTCCTCTGCCTCCACGCCGGCCTTCCCCCTCCACACCGGCCTCCCTTCCTCTACACCGGCCCCCTCCACGCTCGCTTCCCCTGTCTCGGTGTCGCCCCTCCGCGCTGGACTTCCGTCCTTCGCTCCCATTTCACGCTCATCGATAGGCCCGCCAACTCTGCCATGGGCAACCTCGGTGAGTAATGCCCCGTCGGCTGTTTCTCTGGATCTCGTGCTGTGCTCGCTGGTTGATTGGATTCGAGCTTGGATTTGAGGGTTTCGATCTGTTGCAGATGAGATCGCGAAGCTATTCCCCAACCTGTTCGGGCAGCCATCGGCAGCTCTGGTGCCTTCGGCTGAGCCCGTGGCGGTGAGTCCGCTCAATGTCGGTATGTATTGTATTTTGAGCGGTTTCCTAAAGCTTTCTTGTGGTTGATTTGGTCTGGATTGTGTGAGATCAGATTACCTGCAGGAGCGTGCAAAAGGTAGCATCTTGTATGGATTCAAGGGAGGACCAGCTAGGATTCAAGAGAGGACTTTGGTGATGCATGTTAATTTTGTTTATCCTTTTTAATAGGGTGGATTTGACATGATCTGCAGTGGAAGGGACAAGATTGAAACACCAGAGCAGGTATGTCTTTGAGGTGAAATATGTGCTCTTGTTTTAGGTAACAGTTGTAGTGGGAAACAGAAGGTTAAGCAAGCTATCTGGTGCTAGGTGTGATGGCATTGGAGCTAGCATAATCAAAGACTTCAAAATTCAAGTCTAACTATTCAAACTTTTAGTGTCATGTCATTTACATAATTACATTGACCTTAATTAGATGCACAATTGGACTGGAATTTACAAATTAGATCGAGTATTTTGGTCTACTTTGCATGTGTTAATAGGATGTAGATTAGTTGTATGTCTCTTTCGTTGAGGCTTATTGCTCCTTGTTGTTGTTCTCCATGCAGATATGGCATGATAACATGCCTTATGGTAAGATTGCTGAAAGAAAAGGTCATCAATGGTGGATGAAGCAGGAAGGCTCATACTTTATTTTTCCTGGTGGTGGAACTATGTTTCCTGATATGCTTGCATGTTGATGTTTATCATTATGATTCTTGATTCTGAAATATGCTGATCGTATGCCTTTGGTTCCAGGTGTGAGCCTTTCTCAACATATCCTCGTACCTATGATCTCATTCACGCTGATGGAATCAAATCTTTGATAAGAGACCCAAATTCTAGCAAAAGCAGGTACACCAACCATAAACTTGACATGTTCTAGTATTCTCAACTTGTTCTAGTTTTCTTCATTTTCTAAAGTAGTCTAATTTATTCTTCATAAACTCAGGATAATTTCAATGCAAACCAAGTATCGTCATACAGAAATTCTCATAGTCCATTTAAAGTGTTTGGCCTGAGTACCTATTTCCGTTGGCCCTTATTGCCTTTTCTTGGCATGCAATAAATTTGATGATTCATGTCATACTCCCCCCAGTCACAAAAGAATTTTACAGGAGCTCAAGTACATAAATAGCATTCAAGTATTGAAAAGTTTCTACAAAAAAATCCTTGCTATGTTGGGTAGCGGTGATAAGCAAGCAAGTGGGCATATATACAGTTGTACAGTCTTGGGTGACATATTAATTTAGGAAGGGTGACACTGCTAGCAACATTGGCAATGCAATATTTTATGAGTGCATATGCCGCATTTCATTCATTTTCCCAAACCCTAAGATGCTAGAGGCTGCAGCTGAAACAACATCGATGGTTTATCCACTAGCACTTAGGTTTCTGACTCATTGAATCTTCTTTTGAATAGCATAACTTTCTCACTACTTGATCTATTGGCATAACTCATTTTTGTCTTTCTTAAACAGGTAGATTCCTTTCTTCAGATTGTGGGGGAGCCAAAGCTTCCTTCTTCGTTTCTGCAGGTAGTTACATGTTTCCTCTTTCATTCCTATCCCATAGCAAGTTTTTTGGGTTAAATTATATTGTTTCATTTTACTTTCAAATAATATGCTGGGTATTGGGAGTATGGAACAGCATATGGGAAATATTTGGCTTCTTATATTGTTGCGAAGTTGTGTGATGTAGCAGAGACCCACCCAACTGATGACACTGTCAAGGTATGCTCTTGTAGCTTAGCTTATATTTCATTGATCAATTGGCCTCTTTCTATCCTGTATGCTCTACGCTGAAAGATGAGAAGATAGATTCTAGTTAAGGTAATACTATGTCGTTTTAGTTCCTTTGTCCTCGACTGTAGTTCCCTTGACGCCTCGAGGGGGTCACAAACAGGGGGCGTAGTATGGTCTCCAGACACTTGCTTAAATAGCCTATGTTATCGTGTGATGTATTTAAATTTGTTTGTTATACAAGTTAGTTGTGTAGCATATTGAATTTCCCCCTTTGATCTGTATTAGAATGCTTATAAGTTCTTTAGTAACTTAGAGCTTATTTTCTTTCAAAGGTAACTTAGGGCTTATTTTCTGTATTGGATTTCATTAGCAACTACGGTCATTCTTGAAACAAAAAATGTTGATCTATCACTATCTATTTGGCTTTTTTATACTCTTTCTGTTTGGTATATCACTGTCTATTTACTCTCCTGTTTGATACTTGAAAATATTGATATTCCAGGCTGAAAGGATCGATTGATGATTTCAGACATTAGAATATTTGCTTGGGAGATGAGGAAGGACAATGAATGAAGCAAAATTGATAGAAATACATAGAATTTTACATTCTAAGGCTAGATGATGTATGAAGTGGTGTATTGACAAATTCAAGTTGTACTTACGAATGATGCAAATAATGTATTTTGATATTTTTCTCAAATAATATTTTCTAAGTTATTTTCTCTATGCAATGGAATAATTGTTTTATGGTACCTTTATTGTGAATTATTAAATTGGAACATTTTGAAGTACCAAAATATCCTGGGTTGAAAATAATGAAATGGGTTGAAAATAAGGAAACAAGTTGCAACGCTTATATATTTTGCAAATAAAACAATTTAATCATTTGCCTATAGAAGGTACCAACGCATAAAAGTATTGCTACAACCTTATATATGTGTTGCAAGGTAGCAACACTTCTTCCTGTATGTTACCAACGCTTAAATATGTGTTATGATAGACCCTTGCAACGGCAGTAATAGCAACGCATAGACAATGCGTTGGTATAGACTGTTACAACGCTTATGTGGACTTTTAGCAACGTATGTATGCGTTGGTAAAGGGGTGTTCCTGTTGTAGTGACACCCACGGCGAGGATGTGTAAGTTCTTTTGATGTCTTTGTTGGTTCACGTCATGGTGCTTTCAAGCAAGGTCATCGCCGCTTTTCTAGAGATGGACCTCGTTTTCCTCTTCGAGTTATCCACTCGCGGCGTTCCTCCAAGGATGATGTTGGATCTTCTTGCATGGACCATCATTTGCATTATGCTAACTCACATAATGGTTCGACTGCCTCTAGTGGTGGTGTGTCCAAGGTTTGGGTTTCTAAGCATTTGCTCTCTAACCCTTCGGGATCCAAGGTTTGGACACCTTGCCTTTCTCATGTGTAGGTACCGAGAACGCGGGTTGGAGAACATGGACTTAAGAGGTTCTGTTTTTTTCTCTTCATCACATGATTGGGACACTTGATGATTCTCCACCCCAATAATGGCCTCCAAGAGGCATGTGCTTTCATGATCGGTATCTACACTTGTTTGGTAAGCTATCTTATATCTTCATGCTTTTACTTTCATGATTATTCTTTATTGGCATGTTGTGCTTGCTTTGTACTCACCTATACCATATTGGCATGTGTCACTTCTTTGATATCATTTATCATGCCTTTACCTTGCTTATGTATCCATGGGCTAGATTGTTATTCATTATGACCATGGGTGTATGAGCTTGATTTTGTCATCATGAGCTTGTGCTGTCTTGTACTCTTACTCTCTTGCTCATGTTGATTCTTGCTTGTATATCCATGTATCATATTATTGTTCTTTATTTCCATGGGTATATGAGCTTTAGTTTGTTATCATGAGCTTGTGTTGTCTTGTATCCTTATTATATTGCTCATGATTGATTCTTGCTTATGTATCCATGTCTTATACTGTTATTCCTCATTTCCATGGGTGTATATACTTTGTTTTGTCTTCATGAGCCTATGTTGTTCCGTACATGATTTATCTTGCTCTTGTTGATTTTTGTCTTATGTATCCACATGCTTGCTTGATATCCATGTTTAGCATACCTTATTCATGATTTGTTCTTTAACATGCTTTATGCTTACATGGTTATTGTGCTTTACTGTTAATTGTGGATGCATGAGTCTTGCCATAGCTTTCACTAGCATGCTTTACCTTTGATTGTATATATGATGTGTGATATGCTATGTGCTTGTTTGCTTGCTCCTATGCCTTATTGTGGATTAAGGATAGTTTGAGCTTTGTCATATCTTAGATAGCATGTGCTGCAATTGATTTGTTTATCTTCATGTTCATGTCCTGAATTGTTGATTATATGCTTTTATGAGCTTTGGATCATTTGCTGCTATCCCTGCTGGTCATGTGTCTTGGTACTGTTTCCCTAGATAATGTCTCACTAACCCAATACCAAGACATAGACTTCTTCTGTCTCTTTGGTGTAGCATTTTCAGTTGAGAAGAAGAACATGTGGTCCAACAAGTGGTTAAAGACTTCAGTTGCTTGTTCTTCTTCATTTGTGCATTCAATGCTGGCTATCACTTCTAGGAGACGAAGGAATTTTGAGATGAGGATGATGGGTGAGCGCAACTACCTTTTGGAGCTTCAATGAATGGATCTTCATTCATCATGATTACATCTCACTGCCAAGCAGTGCGACTCAGGTTCGAGCTTCTATACCTTACATTTGTGTTTGGTATCCCTAGTCTACCTTGCATAGCATCTGGTTCGTGTCAGGTGTTGGGCTTGTTGAATTCAGGGTAGATAGGAGGCTCTGTTCTAGCACGTGTCTTTTCTAGGCACTCTTCTTGTCCCATGGTTTTCTAGGATACACTTCTCTCATAGCCTAGGTTGAGCTTGTTTCCCAGTCACTAGTCTTAGCAGGTTTTGAGCTGCCTGTAGGGCTTTTTAGTGTTGGTGTTTCGCTCCTTAGCTTTTCGAGTTGCTTTCCCTAGAGATCGTGTGGTGTTTCGAGTCTTTGTGCTATCTTGTGGAGTTTTTGGCACTTTTGGCAGATCTCCCCTCAAAGATTTTTGACCAAACAAGGTTTACCACCTTGAGAAGCAAGTTAGGGATAATTTATCCCTATGAGTTGGTTTGAGGGGGAGTTGGTTCTTTTCTGAACCTTCTTTGTTCATCTGAACTTTCCTTGTTCATTTGAGCTTTCCTTGTTCATCTGAACTTTCCTTGTTCATGTGAATTTTTATGGATCTTTTCTGATACCTTCTTCAAGTGGTATTTTCTTCGGATCCTTTTCGGTCTTTTTAGGCTTTTAAGTCTTTTGTGCATCTCATTGTATCATATTGCATACAAATGAAAAATCCAAAAAGATGCATTGTAATATAAGCTTTACTGCTTCTGTCTTTTAAATTGATGAAGCTTTGCTTATTACCCTATTGAGCTTTAGTATTTCAATTCTTTCTCAATACCGTGTCTAGTTCTTTGACTTGCTAGAATTATCATGCCTTCATATGTGCAGCAATGTCTTTGCTAACTGAGCTAGAACTATTAAACAGCTTGAACTATAAATTGCAATTTGTGGATCTTTTAGCTAGTTGCTCAATTAGTGATCTTTTTGTGACATTGGCCCTGTCAAAATTGCTTTGTTAGCTTTTGAATCTAACATTGAGCATTTCTGGAGCTTCTTGTTCTTTTAAGATTATAAAATTGCTCTTTTGCAAAATGAAAAAAAAAATGATGACCTCTTTTGTGCGAAAGAACTGATCTCACCAATTTTTTCTCATGAGACGGCTTGCCATTGTACTAGGCATGAACTCAGGGGGAGTTTTGGATGACCTAGACCACTCTTTTAAGCTTTTGTTGCTTGGGATGGTCGTGGCAAGGCTTGAGATCTAGCACATAGCTAAAAAAACAAATTGTGAAAATTGGTTGAAGCTTAGGAAGAGTTTGTGGATGGCTCCTAGTCCAGGATCTTCTTTACCAAGATAGACCTTTACTCAACTTCAATATTTATTGAAAATGAAATCTGTTGAGAAATTTGGGCTTTTGAGACAATTTGAGCTAAATGATTCAATTCAAGACTTTTTGTCTCTAAGATGGTCTTTACTGGCTTCTGGATCTCACAATGACATTCTGACATGGTCATTATCACTTTAGGATACCTGTTGTTGAACTTGCTAATTTTGAAGCATTGCTTAACTTAATCCAACAACTTGTGGTATTTTGAGCTCACTAGATTAGCTTTGCTATACATGTCTTAATATGATCTTGCTAGCTTTGTCAGGCTTTTTGTATCTTGAGTAATGGTAGAAATGCTAGCCTGTTCAATTGAGTAATCCCCAAAGCTTCTTTTTACTAAAAATTAAAAAATCAAAACAAAAATGAAGCCACCCCATTGCACTTCATGCATGCTCTTTCTTTTGCTTCTTCTGTATTGTTGCACTTGTTATCTCTGGATGAGAGGAAGGTTGATTCCTTGATGAATCCATTATCAAAGGGGGAGAAGTTTTGGCAAAAATGTGAAAAAGATATTTCAGGTTAAGGGGAGAAGTTCAGGATGTTTTGGGGGAGAAGTTTCATAAAGGGGAGAAGAAATGGCTTCTCTTTGTCAAAGAGGGAGTTTTTAGCTTTTTGGAGAATTTGGGTCAAATTAAAAATTCTAAAAATTTCTCTTGTAAAATGATGATCATAGTGAGGGGGAGTATTGAAATTGCATTCTTTTTATCTTAGTGTTATTTCTGAACTTGAATTGCAATTCTTAAAGACTCACGATGATCAAAGGTCATATCGAACAATTGTTCTTTCATATGGACCTTAAGTGAGATTTTTGTCGATTCTCTGGAATTTGAAGCTTTCATGCTTTATTTTGCCTTATCTCACTTGCCTATACTATTTTGAAGCCAGCTTGGTCATTTCCATTGCTTTCTCTTGCATATGGACCAAGTTGTGCCTTTGTGCGAAAACTGCGAGTATTTTCGTTTTCAAACCTCCATATTACATTTTCTGGATAATTGCCAATGTGTTCATCAAGGGGGAGATTATGGATATCATGGGGATATACGCACGATCTTAGGATGATGAGACAATTGGCAATGACATTGAGGGTTTGCTGGCTCACACGCGTTTCGGTGAAGTTCTGTCTTTGTCGGGTCTCGGGCGGTCGGCCGCCATGGTGGCGGTCAGACCGGTCCTGTTGGGTTGTTTTGCTTATGAGAGGCTGGCGGTTCGACCGGCCAGGGCGGCGGTCCGATCGGCCAGTGTGGCGGTCTAACCGGCTCTGGTGAGTGGTCGACCGACCATGAAAGTGGCTTTGGATTTTTGAGCTGGACCAAAAATAGAGGGTGTAGGCAAGAGAGGAGGTTCTACTGCTCTTGGTACCATAATTTTTGGAGCCTCCAGGTAAAAGTTCTATTCGTTTGAAATTTCGGAGAGGTTGCGGTTTTCGAGCCGGAATTTGGCTAAGTCATGGATCGCGGTCGACCGCCTTTGGTGGCGATCCGGCCGTGAGGAAGCGATCGATCCGCCAAGGGTGGCGGTCTGACCGGTTGTGACTTGGTTCGTCGTCCTGCGTGGCGGCGATGTGTGTTTGTTAGGTCAAGTTCATGTTCATTAGTGCATATGTGTTGCATGATGCATGTTTTGGCTAACGTGGGTCAAGTTGTGAAGAACTTGTTCCCGGATTCGTGTTTGCTTGTCTATTGCTGTGCAGGTGGCTTGCAGGTCTATGACGGTCAACGGCGAGGAGGATCGGGACTAAGCTTGGAAAGTTGAGGTCCAGAACGATCAAGGATGCCGGGTGAGGTCAGAGGACTCAAGCGGGGCGCAGAATGGACAAAGGTGACCGAACAGGCGATTCGGCGCGGCATCGTTGGATCAAGCGGCGCAGGAGTAGTTGCAAGTGCTCAGTGGTGTCGGTGGGATCCGGACGGGAGAGACTTGACGACAAGGAGCCGTTGATCAACCTACACGTAGCGAAGCAGGCGATTGCTTCACCAGGATTGGACTTGGTCTTTTGGAGAAAGATCAAGACAGGGGTATTTTGGTAATTTCACCAAATACCGCCTTGGTGACTTTTGGCTAAACCACGGCGCGGATCGGCGCATGGTGAAGCGGTTTAGGTCAATCGATGATGAAGACGGCGCTTTAAAATGCGTGCGTGTGTTAACCCATTGTGTGTTAGGGTTTAATGGGTGCCCTAATGGAATATTCCCTAGGATCTAGCCTCCACTATATAAGGGCTAAGTGCTGGTTGCACTTCAAGCCTCTTAGCCATTTGAGTGCCCTATTGTGTTTTAGGGTTTTGGGGAGAAGAGAGGAGAGCTAGGGTTTCTAGGGATGGATTGAGTGTGTGCTCTTGGATAGAGCTTTGTCCTCCATGTGGGAGTGGCTGTAAACATCAATCATCCATCTATCTAATCAATCCAAGGAAAGATTTCACAAATTGTATCTCTTTATGTTCTTCCTATCTATTTGTGATTTTAGGGCTTTCTTTGATCCGGGAGTTTTTACTTGGTTTTTCTTCTTGATCTTGCTTGCTGGGATATGTGGGAACCCATCTAAGGTCATCTTGACCATCATCCACCCACGAGCAAGTTGTTGGATCAAGTTTTCGTTTTTGCCCGGTTTTGGTGAAAGAAAGGGTGATTTTCGGGGGTTTTGCTCTTGAGAGCTTTTGGCTTAGTTTCTTCTCTTGATCTAGCTTGCTGTGACATGTAGGAACACATCTAGGATCATCTTGATCTTCAATTACCCACGAGCAAGTCTCTAGATCAAGTTTTCATTTTTGCTCGGTTTTGAACCCTCCTTCGGTAAAATGAAAAAAGGTCAAAACTTTGATGTGGATCTACTCAATCGTTGCTTGGAATAGGTTCCTAATATCCTTAGGAAGGTGTGTTCCAAATTTGGTCAAGTTTGGCCGTGTAGATCAAAAGTTAGGCCGATTTTAGTTTCGATTTTCAGGCTGATTTTCCTGTTCATCGTGCTAGAGGTCAGACCGCTAGGAAAATCGGTTAGACCGCCCGTGTGAGAGGTCTGACCGCTAGGCAAAATACTCGACCCGATTTCTGAGAGGTCAGACCGCCCGAGACTCTGTGATTTGAGTGTTTGTTGATTTTGCTTTGGGGTTTTGATTGCATTCAATACAAGTCTTCCACGGTGCTTGTTGATTGATCTTCATAGCTTTCATAGCTATTGGAGTAAACATCGTGTTGAATCCGATCGTTTGTGAAAAAGTTGAGTGTGCGCCTATTCACCCCCTCTAGTCGCCTTTCCGATCCAACAGTTCCAAATAGGCCCTGAGTCTTTTGATGTGATCTAACTTGCTAGGACTTGTGAGAATTGATCTAAGGTCATCTTTATCATCTTCTGCTCACGAGCAAGCTTTTAGATCAAGTTTTGTTTTTTTTCCCGATTTTCTTGCTTTCTTGTCATCGATCAATAAATTTGTGGAACCTTGGTTTGGATTGTCCCGATCGTCGATTGAAATAAGTTCCTGGCCTTTTTGTTGAGTCATGTCTGAAATCTCAGAGATTTGGATATCGGAATCAAAAGTTATGTCGTTTTGAGATCTCTCGGGCTGCTGTCCCTGCAACCGACGGTCAGACCGGCCAACTGTCAGAACGGTCCGATCTGCGGTCAGACTGGCCGCCGAGCAGTCAAACCAGTCCGGTCCGCGGTCAAACCGGTCAGGCAACGACGGTCAAACCGGCCGAGGAGCTTTTCGTTCAGGGGTTTTTCGGATTCAACGCAAGTTTTCCACTGTGTTCTTATGCCTTTGATATCCATAGCTTTCATAGCTATTAGAGTCATAAAGAAGTTGAATACTGTTGATGGTGAAAAAGATAGGTGTTCCTATTCAGCTCCCATCAGTCGCTTATTTGATCCAACGGTTTGTTTCGTTCTATACGGCACTTTTCTCTTTTTCTTCTTGTTCTTATTTTTTACACCGCATAGATCATCGATGAGATGGCAGCAAATTGGCACAAGTTCTTAGCAAATGTAGCGTAGCCTCCCATGTTATGTACACCGCATTGTGATCATGCCTCATCCCATCAGAAGCATCAAACCGCAAAATATAAGCAGACACTGGGTAGAGGGCAAGGAAAGAGGTAATGAGAAGCCCCATAACAAGTAACAGGTCTCTGGAGGCCGGACCTGCTTTTCTGAAGGCACATGCTGGGTTGCTGATCACTGAACGGAATGTGCAGGATGATGCAATGCAATGCAATCAGCAGCAGCAGCAGCAGCAGCTCGAAACCTTCCAAGGATGCCACCATGCATGATCTATCGGTCAGGTACACAGGAACTCACTGACCGATCAGGTCCCAGCAACAACATGTTCACGGAACAGCGATGGGCACCCCCTCCTGCCGAAATGCACTGTTTAGATTCACAGGAATCGACCAGATCTGAACATGATGCTCCATGCCAATGCTTGGTTTGTTGGATGTCGCCTCTGTTGCAGCATGATCAGTAGCAAGATCATGCATATGAAACTGGGGCAAGAGGAGTCAGTGCATGTTCAGCTCAAGGAAAAGGTGCAGAGATGGATATATGTCTTCAGGAGCTAGCTACATGCTCAAGATGTGCAGTATTGCCCCCACATGTCACATGCACAGATCACAGGTGTTTGTGTGCAAGAACTAAGAGTATTATTTTGCCAAAACTGTTGCAAGAAACAGCAGTGCACACCTGGAATTAGGCAAGCACAAAAGTACAAATGGCCTGTCTGATAGCTATTCTGATAGCTATAGTTTTTTTTTTTACTATGCGTCTATATATTGATGTGCATGCGTATAGCAGCAGAGGTAAAGCAAAAGAAGTTTCGTTGTAGAGGCAAAGGAAAGGAAATTTCTTGTGTAATGAATAGGGGTGCGACACAATCTTCTAGTGGAGACAGTAAATTCTCACACACTTTGTATTGTGAGCCTCTTGCAGCATAATGAAGAATCATCAATCATCAAATATCTCCATAATAAGATAAAAATCACCGTGCGCCAACTAGTCTCTAGGACTAGACTGTAATACCAACTAAGCTTGAGCAAAGCTCAAACTTAGTAAAAGGAACTGGCTTTGTCATCATATCAATTTGGATTATCATGAGTACTTATTTTGCACACTTTGACATCACCTTGAGCAATAACACCCGAATAAAGTGATATCTCACATCAATGTGCTTTGTTCTCTCATGGAACATCTGATCCTTTGTAAGGCATATAGCACTCGACTATCACAAAATATAGTAGTGCAAGAATTATCTCCACAAAGCTCGAGTGTACAAACCTCTCAACCAAATAGCTTCTTTACAAGCTTGGAAATAGCCATATATTGCCTTGGTGGTAGATAAGGCAACGATGATTGTAAACTTGCCTTCAACTATGACACAACCACCAATGGTGAAAACATAACTGTGAGAGACCTCCTCTTGTCCAAATCACCAAAGATAATCGTAATCAACATAACCAACAAGTCCATCTCTAGAATTCCCAAACTGCAAACAAGCATTTAGAAGTGCCACGCAAATATCGGAATATCCATGAACTGCTTTCCAATGCTCTTTTCCAGATTAGCCATATATCTACCTGACAACACTCAGTGCATGAGATAAATCAGGACGAGAACAAATCATGGCATACATAAGAGAACCAACTGCACTGGAATATGGAACTCTAGACATGTACTCAATATCATAATCTGACTTAGGACATAAAGCCGAAGATAATCTGAAATGCGTAGCTAATGGAGTACTCACTGGTTTTGCATCATGCATATTAAAACGACGAAGAACCTTCTCAATATAACCTTTTTGACTAAGGTATAACTTGCCAGATTTCCTCTCTCTAATAATCTCCATGCAGAAATTTTCTTTGTTTGCACCTAGGTCCTTCATCTCAAATTCATTACTCAATTGTGCTTTCGGTTTGCTATTTCGACTTATCTTTGCAGAAATCAACATATCATCAACATAGAAGCAAATAAATGGCTGAACCATTACTGGTCTTTAAATAGACACAACTATCATAATTAGACCGCTTAAAATCATGAGAGAGCATAAAAGAGTCAAATCTCTTGTACCATTGCCTAGGAGACTGCTTCAAACCATAAAGAGATTTCTTTAATCTACAAACAAGGTTTTCTTTTCAGAATAACAAAACCCTCAAAGTTGGTCCATATAAATGTCCTCTTCCAACTCCCCATGTAAGAATGCGCTTTAACATCTAATTGCTCAAGTTCATAATCATGCATGGCAACAATCTTGAGTAAAGTGCGAATAGAGCTATGCTTCACAAGCTGGGAAAAGACATCATTAAAATCAATACTGAATTTGACTATAACCTTTAGCAACCAACCTTGCTTTATACCTTCTGGTTCAGAAGAAATACCTTCCTTTCTTTTGAAAATCCACTTGCAACGACAAAGCTTCTTCTCCTTTGGCAATTTTACTAATTCCCAAGTGTTATTCTTTTCAAGTGACTCCATCTCATCATGCATAGCGATTATCCACTTCTTACAATCAAGTGGAGCTAATAGCCTCAGTATGATGAAGGTTCTCGCATTACCTTCAATTTCTTCGCTACACTTAAAGCATAAGCAACAATGTTAGCTTCTTCAATCAACCTCCGGGTGGATTAATCTCTCTCTAGGCACATTAACGCAATAGGTATTGTGGTGGCTGCTCAACAATAGGTGCATCATGAACAATGGTATTCTCTTTATCGATGTGTTACTCGAACCAGCAGAGTGTCTTTGCCTTTGAGCAACCTCGTTGGAGTGGCAGGGAAACGTAATTATATTTCAACACTGTCAACGTATTTGGGTATGTGTACAACAGCAGTTGTATTTTAACCGGGGAAATGGAAAACACGCTAGCATCTGTTGCAAGGCTAGAGATCTGTAGCGACAAGATAACATGGTACTATTCATCTGGGGATAGGACAATAGCAAGGGTGAAACAAGGATAGCAACGATATCATCTACATCGCAGGAAATATTAAGTGTTTACATAGTTTTTTAGGTAGCATATAATGTCTCTAGGTTCCAGTTCGCAGTTTCTAATATATCTAGCTTTGCAGAAGTTGTTTTGACTTAAACATGCTAGGTACCATGTATAACGGATGTCGTGTCTTGAGGTTGTAGCATGGAGGTGGGGGTATGCATATAACAAAGCATAGTATGCTAGATGCCCAGAAGGTTGTCGCTGTTGTTGCTACAGTGCTGTATTGGTTTGAAAGTAACATGGCTTCGCCATGTCAGACTCGTTGGATACCTCTGTTGTTTTAGGGTGTATGCCTACAATATGGATAGCAGATGTGTTTGTTTTTTGTGGTAGGTCATTTGGAAAGAGAAACTGTATATATATTGTTTGGTTTGTTTCCATTTTGTACTAAACAGGTCGAGAGAATACCTTGCAAGTTTGTTGTCTGCTGATCAATCTATTTCTAGCTTTCTCATGGTTGATGGCCTGGTTTCTCGGGTGTGGATGAAATGTTTAAACAGATGTATTAGACAAACAGCATACTAAGAGTAGCAATATGACGATACGGTGATAATATATTTGTTTAACCTTTTTGGTGAACTGGAATCAGTTTAACCTTTTTGGTGAACTGGAATCAGTTGCAGGGCATGTATATTCATACGCGGTGCATTTAGTAGGGACCAAGTTTGGTGCCTCTGTCTGTGCATGAGTAGCAATGGAACTGATTAGCACAAATCTATAAGAAGCAAGTAGCAAAAGAAATATGTGTATGTAGATAGAAGTATGAATCTGTTCGATATCTTTAGGTGTATCTTGGCTGGGCTGAAAACTTGTAGGCGAAGTAGGCGTTACTGTACATGTAAGCTGGATAAACATAGGAATCAACTAATTTGAATAAACATAGGCTTTTTTGTTCTGTAGAGACGGCGTGTGCCTTGATAGTGATCGATACCTCATCAGAATGAGAGCACATATGTTTCGGTGGAGATGCATGAATTGCTTTGTCACAATGTGCTGGGCCATATTCTCTAACTCATACCATCTAAGCATGAGGGTTTCATAAAAGGCTCTTATGAAAGTAAACTTTAATTGATTGGCATCCCAAATTTCATTAATGATTTAACCTTTTTTATTGACCGCCACATAAAGATCCCAGAACTGCACTGCTAATGGGGAAGTCCCAAACCAAATATCCTCCGAAAATCCACATGTCTCCATTTCGTATCATCCATCTATTGTCACAGTCTTGAACTGATGCAGGAGTGTTTGATCGCAGGTTGTAACCGTGGTGAGATACTGCACGATGCCCAGAACCTCGGCGGCGCGGCGGCGGTGCCGTGAGGACAGCAGCCGCGCGGCCGAGACGTGACGCTGTTGTCTAACCGAAGAACAGAAGATACAGAACAAAGGAGAAAGCAGATTGGAGTTTCAGATATTTTTCTTATCCATAATCATAAAGTGTATCTCCCTTTTAAAGGGATCCTAACTGCTGAAAAGCTAAACGTATTGTAATGCGAAAAGTAAACTAACAAGTATTTCCTATTGAAGAATACGAATCAGAATTACAATCGGCGAGGACTGTAACTAGTCCGACACAGTTCGGACATCGTTTGCTGAAACCGAGTCGAACTGAAACCCTTCGTTCTGAATATTGTCGGTTGAAGAAGTTGCTTCAGATAGCTTATGTGTCTTGCGCCTCCCGTATGTAAGTCCCCACATGACATCTATACCCAAACTTAATAGCTCTAGCAGCCCAGAGAACCCCTTTCCCGAAATTAGGTGCATTAGCATCAGGACAACAGAAAATATTGGGGTTCTTAGTTTTGTATTTATGATCAATAAGTTGCCTCCAGAGCATAGCATCACCCTCAGCGTATTTCCTAACCCAAGAACCCAGTAAACTCAAATTTAAATCTCTCAAATTAGGTACACCTAGCCCACCATTTTCTTTTTTCATGCAGCAAAGATGCCAGTTGGCTAAATGCAACCTATGATGCCCTTGAAAATCATTCCATAGAATTTGCCATCTGAGTGTTAATTAAGTCTAAAGCTCACTTAAGAAATCTAAAAAAGGACAACAAGTAAATGGGAATGCTAGCTAAGCAAGCCTTGATGAAGGTTAATCTGGTTCCATAGGAAATTACCTCAAGATATGCTGTTGTCTGTTGAATCTGAAACCTCTTGATAATTACCTCAAGGAAAACTTGAGCCTCAGTTGAAACCTCTTGATAATTACCATCTCCTTGACAACATATCCTGAAATAGTGGTCTCCATCTCCTTAGGCTAGATAATATTTCTCCCCATATAAGCATAACATCACCCTCAGCATATTTCCTAACCCAAGAACCCAGTAAACTCAAATTTAAATCTCTCAAATTAGGTACACCTAGCCCACCATTTTCTTTTTTCATGCAGCAAAGATGCCAGTTGGCTAAATGCAACCTATGATGCCCTTGAAAATCATTCCATAGAATTTGCCATCTGAGTGTTAATTAAGTCTAAAGCTCACTTAAGAAATCTAAAAAAGGACAACAAGTAAATGGGAATGCTAGCTAAGCAAGCCTTGATGAAGGTTAATCTGGTTCCATAGGAAATTACCTCAAGATATGTTGTTGTCTGTTGAATCTGAAACCTCTTGATAATTACCTCAAGGAAAACTTGAGCCTCAGTTGAAACCTCTTGATAATTACCATCTCCTTGACAACATATCCTGAAATAGTGGTCTCCATCTCCTTAGGCTAGATAATATTTCTCCCCATATAAGCATAACATCACCCTCAGCATATTTCCTAACCCAAGAACCCAGTAAACTCAAATTTAAATCTCTCAAATTAGGTACACCTAGCCCACCATATTCTTTTTTCATGCAGCAAAGATGCAAGTCGGCTAAATGCAACCTATGAAGCCCTTGAAAATCATTCCACATACAATTTGCCATGTGAGTGTTAACTAAATCTAAAGCTCACTTAGGAAATCTTAAAAAGGACAAGTAAATGGTAATGCTAGCTAAGCAAGCCTTGGTGAAGGTTAATCTGGTTCCATAGGAAATTACCTCAAGATATGCTGTTGTCTGTTGAATCTGAAACCTCTTGATAATTACCTCAAGGAAAACTTGAGCCTCAGTTGAAACCTCTTGATAATTACCATCTCCTGTGACAACATATCCTGAAATAGTGGTCTCCATCTCCTTAGGCTGGATAATATTTCTCCCCATTTCTGCCTCACGTTGTGCAAGTCTTTGTGCTGAAACACAATAACATTTCGGCAATTCCATAAGCACCAAAGAGTCACAGCGCCAATTAAGTTTAAAACAGCATGTTTATCATTACTAATCCAGAATTTGCATACAACTTCATAGTCATAGGCTCATAGCCAATGTCAACCTAGTATCTCGGCAATTTCTTTCCAGATAACCTTAGCCACCACACAATAAAAAAACAGTGATTCATAGTCTCATTTACCCCCACAGAAACCACAACTCAAAGGGTTAACAACATTTCTTCTTGCAAGAGTATCCCTTGTCCTGAATTTATTATGAGAGAGCAAGCATTAAAAAAAAGAAGTTCTCTAGGAGGAACAATGAAGGACGCTTAACAACATTTCTTCTTGCAAGAGTATCCCTTGTCCTGAATTTATTATGAGAGAGCAGGCATTAGAAAAAGATGTTCTCTAGGAGGAACAATGAAGGACCAAATAGCAGTAACGCAAACAGGTTCGACCCCTCTGAAGCTAATAACAGCATATAAGGACTTAGAAGAATAAACGCCTTTACTCTCATACTTCCAAATCAAAGAATCACGCTCATCAGAAGAGAAAAAAACGATGTGTTGGGCCACATTCTCTAACTCATACCATCTAAGCATGAGGACGTACTGCGCGTCGCCGGCGCAGCCGAGGAGGAGACGGAGGGAGTCGTCGGAGGCGAAGACACCAAGGCGTGTCGCGGACGCGTTCGTGCGACGCAGACGGTGCTCCCAAGCGGCCGAGATGCGAATGGCGCGACGAAGCCGAGGAACCGAAGGGCAGGCGACGCAGCCGAGGCGTGAAGAACTGTACAGGCGCAGAAGTAAAAGACACAGGGCATGGGCATGGGAAAGCATCAGCTAAGCAACAAAGAACAGTGCGCCCTGTGAACCCGTGAAGAGCGGCGCCTCGCGGACGATCTGGACGAAAGGACTGGAGACGCGCTAGCACCGAAGCTGAAACACGGACGGATAAACGCTCGGCTGCGAAAGCGACGCGGCGGCGAAGCAAAACGGATCGACGAAAATGGCACGCGCACAATGAAGGAGAAGGCAGCGATTCTCTCGCGTATAGATCAAAGAGAGATTCCGTTTTTTGATGGTGTCTTTAGATGGGCCAGACAAATCCGGTCCATCGGTTAGGCCCATCCAAACCTTGATGGAATCGTTTCTACTTTCTACGGTGGTCCAATTGGCCAATAGTGTAGGGTCCAGACCCATTCACGCCAAAGCCTAACCGAAAGGGGCCAAAATGACTGACAAATAGGGATGAAAACGCATCGGATACAGATGAATATTACTCTTTTTGTATCATAACTTATATTTTTATCCCAGATTCGGAGTCAGGTACGGATACGAATACAGATTTTTCATGATACAGGCACGGGACGGATGCAAATCGGATTCAAATCGGACATGGATCACTTTATGGATAGTGTACACATAAAAATATATATAACTTCGCCAACGAAAGTCTTAAATTATACTACCTATAGAGAATTATTTGTCCTACTTAACAACATAAACTTAATCAAATGTAAACTCATATTATATATTAGTCAATGACTAGAAAAGCATAGAGGATATTGAAGAATATTGATGTTTACCGGATATCCATTTTGTTGATTTATCAGATATCCTATAGATTACCGGTACGGTTCGGATATTGCTCTTCCCATATCCTAACCCATATTCTATGAGCTTTTCCAGATACGAATACAAATAATATCGGATGTGGATCAGAACTAAAAATGATACCTCGGGCGGATTTTTCCCGGATACTGCATCAAATCGGGCGGGAATTATCTGCCCTGTTTTCACCCCTGCTGACAACATGCAGATCCTAAAATCCCAAGCTCATGAAGATGGCGAAACTGGACACACATGGGGACTCCAATTTTATTTTTTAGTAGAGTAGTCTGATCATTTGTGGCTCCGTTTCGTCCAGTAGAGATGCCCAAACAGTCTACTTGTGCCACCGCACAGTTTTTGATGGACGTCCTCCCTGTAGACACATCTTTGGTTAGAGGACGCGAGGAGTTTTGATACGGCCCGAACAAGCACTATGTCATCAAATTGTGTTTCTAGGTCAAATCCTAAGACGGGCACGGTGCAGGAGCAGCGCCTGGTGCTCTGTACGCATGGCACATATGCAGAAATTCTAAGCAGGCAAAGCACGGTGCCAATGGCACTTGTGTGTGCTGATGCATGCCATATGCAGTTGTGCATGCAGCCAGGAGGGCCAGCAACCGACGATGGCTGAGCCCGGAACAAATGAAGCCAAAAATAAAGAAGTTGCATGCCACGTTCCAAAGAGAGATCGAATTGAGTTCGGTTATTTGCACGCGTCAAGTTTGGAAATCGGGAGCCAGGAAGGAATACTACTTGGTTACGTTGTCAGGAGACTCTGTCGTAGTTAAAGAAGGGGATTATCAGTTTAAACAGCAAGAAATCCGAAAGAAACATCGAACTTGGAGTTTTTGCCGTGCGAATTTTGTTGGGGCCGACGCATCTCTGTTTCTACCAGTGCATATCGTTCTTTCTCTGGGAGCTATGGGGTGGGCCCACCTGTAGCCATGGCAGCCAACAGAATAAATAAGTTGCGTTAGTTTTTAGTCTGGCTGTTTATTTCCTTCTCTACGAAACCGATTGGTTTTAGTGGGTCCTTTACAAGATCAATCCAAAGTCTTAGTTTTAGTCACGTACGTTAGTTTGGGTCGAATAATTTATTTGGTTTCCAAGATGTAAAAGGAAATATACATGTTTTAGTTTTGGATCAGGACTTCTAGTTCGAGTACATCCTTTTGTGCGTGCATGTGTTTTGGACCGGCTATGGTGACGATCTGACCGGCCTTGGTCGGCAGTCTGACCAGCCATTCCTGGAGGTCAGACCGACCATATGCAAGCTAGAGGCTCCGCGGTCAAACCGGACATGGGCGGTGGTCTGACTGGGCATGAGGGACGGTTTGATCGGCCAAAACTTCTAGTAGAATTTTGGATTAGGCCAAAAATAGAGGGTATAGGCAAGAGAGGGGAATCTTCTACACTTAGTCTCATATTTTTTGGAGATTCGAGCCAAAAGTTCTATTCGTTTTAAATTTCTAAAGAGGAAATTTGGATAAGTGCATGTGTTTGCGGTTAGACTGGCCCAGCTAAGCCGTCAGACCGGCCAGGAGTGACGGTCTGACCGATTTTATTCTGTTCGCTGGCCGGTAAGACGACGATGTTCGTAGGTTAGGTCATATTCACGGTTTTCACTCCATATATGTTGCATGATGCATGCTTTGACTAACGTTCGTCAAGTTGCGAAGAACTTATTCCCAGAATGTGCAGGATGTTTAGAAGTCAACGACGGTCAATGGCAAGGATCGGGACTAGGCTTGAAGAGCTGAGATCCAGAACGATCGAGGATGCCGGGTGAAGTCAGTGGACTCAAGCATGGCGCCAAATGGACAAGGATGACTGAACGGAAAGTTTGGTGCGATGGGTTACATCAAGCGGCGCGGGGATCGATGCAAGTGCCATGGTGGTTCGAGAAGCCATGGTTGGTGCAAGATTGGACTCGGTCTTTGGAGAATGATCAGAATGGGTATTTTGGTAACTTCACCAAAATACCGTCTTTGTAACCTTTGGCTAAACCGTGGCACAAGACGGCGCAAGGAGAGGCAGTTTAGGTCAAGTAAACGTAAAGATCACGAAGAACCGGATTTAGGAAGCCTGGTTCGTCATCTGCTTTGAGAAACATGCACAAGTGTAGATCCGTTTATGTGTGGGCTCAATGGGTGCCTGTTAAGGTTTTCTCTCTCAGCCTAGCCTCCACTATAAAAGGTGATGTCCAAATGTGGAGTTCCCAAGTCCTTCCAAGAGGAAAACCCCATAATTTGTGATTTGTGGATTTTGGAATAGTTAAGGCTAGAGTTTGTGATAGATGGATTGATTGTATGCTCAAGTGTTGAATTATTGTCCTCTATGGTGGAGTGGTTATAAACCAATATCTATCTTAAATAAATCTAAACAAGATTCCTTCAAGATGAGTCTATTCTTGTTCTTGCTCCCTCTTCGGTGACTTTTTATATTTTGGTGATCTTTTGGTTTTTCTTTGATTTCTTGTTATGATCTTGCTTGTAGTGACATGTGGGAATGCATCTACGATCATCTTGATCGTCTTTTACCCATGAGCAAGTTTTAGGGTTAAAGTTTGATTTTTCCTAGGTTCTTGCGCCCTTCTTCTCTCATCTGTGAAATTCATCGAACTTTAGCCTTGATCTTCTCGATCGTTGATTGGAATAGGTTCTTGACCTTCTTGATGAGCTAGGTTGAAATTTGAGGGGATTTGGATCACCAGATCAAAAGTTGAGTCGATTTATGATTTTGATTTTGTGCTAATTTCACTGTTCATCATACTGGATGTCAGACCGCCCCTGGTGAGAGGTCAGACCACCAGGCCACCGGTCAGACCGCCCATGTTGAGAGGTCTGATTGACCAACTCACTTTGATTTGAGTTTTTGTTGTTTTCGATTGTTGTGCTTCGGGGTTAGAATTAGATTCAATACAAGACTTTCGTTGTGCTTGTACTTCGATTTTCATATATTTCATAGTTATTAGGGTAATAATTGAGTTGAATCCGATCAAGATGAAAAAGAGTTAATGCTCCTATTCACCCCCCCCCCCAGTCGTCGTTTTGGTCCAACAAGTGGTATCAGATCACGGTTAGTTCATTCTTGATCTTAACCAGTCACTAAACCTGACGATGGAGAAGTACTCCATTAAGTCGCATGTCTTCGATGAGCTCGACTATGCCTATTGAAACAATTGCATGCGTGTCTACCTTCAGAGCAATGGTCAAGCCCTTTGGGAGGCTGTTCAAGCCTCGCTCGTCTTGTTCGAGGTTGCTACAGCAGCTTCTGCAGCCCTCTCGGCTAACAACCACAAAGCAAAAAACCTCCTATATGTTGAGCTTGGTAGACAGGAGTATGACAGGATATGTCATCTTGAGACCGCATACAAGATTTGGCACACCCTAGAAACCTACCATGAGGGTTCGTCCCAAATCAAGCAAGTATGTCAAACGATCTTCAAGCGAGAATACAACAAGTTCGACATGCGTCCTGGAGAGAGCATTGATGACGTATCCACTCGCTTCACCAAGGTGCTCAATCAGTTGAGGGCAGTTGACATCGAGTATTCTCAGTTCGAGAATGCTACCCACCTCTTGGCTGCAATCAACGTCAAGGAGTGAGAGATGAAGGCCACTACCATTGAGGAGAATGTCAATCTCTCTGATCTCACCTTAGAGCTGCTTTATAGCAAGCTCAAGACCCATGAGATAAAAAGGGTTGATCATCCTAAGAAGGAGAACATGGCCTTGGTAGCCGACCCTCTCAAGAGATCTCTTGATGGCTCTTTTGATTCCTCGAGTTTCTCATTTGCTTGTCTCTCGACAATCAATGAAGAGGAACTTGAGTGCATCCCTGATGTCCAGTTAGCTCTTCTTGCTAGGAAGTTCACATGGGCCCACCATAATGTGAGGAACAAGAAGAAATATGGTCCAGTGACCTGCTACGAGTGTGGTGAGCTATACCACATTCGAGCTAACTACCCCAAGCTCAAAGGAAAGAACAATTACAAGGAGGAGAAGCCCGCTTGGAGGAAGCCTCAAGGGAACAAAGGCAAAGTTTGATGCCATCAAGCTCATGAAGGCCGCTCACCAGGTGTTTACCGTTTTTAGAGAGCAATCCATGAACGATGTGGACTCCGGGAGCGAGGAGGACAAGGAGGAAGAGCTCCCTCAAGAGAAGAAGGGAAGGGTCAAGGACTTCACCGACATGTGCTTTATGGCCGACTCCGTCCACGATGACGATGATACTGATGAGGTACCTCCTTCCTATGAAGTCCTTTCTATACGATGTGATGGCATGTATGAGTAAATTCTGTTTCACGATAAGGCGTTAGAGTTGATCATGGCTAGTGCTAAGGACTTAGAGTTGCAAGTAGATAGCCTTACCCTTGAACTTGCAAATGCTAAGGACCTTGAGGTTGATGAATGTGTTTCTTGCCATGCTTTACTTGTTGAACATACTAAACTGTGAAATGCTCATGACATAGCCTTGCACCAACTAAAAAATGCTACAACTGACCTAATTGACTTCAAGTCAACTCCATGTGAAAAATGCTTAGAGTCTAACAAGTTGGCAGCTTCTGTTAAAGCTGAGTCTAGTGCTTGCTCTTTCTGTTTAGAACATGAACGAGAAATGAATAATATGTTAGAAGTAGTTAGAGTTAAGTATGCCAAGCTTAAGGACAAAATTAATTCTGCTCCATGTGCTTCATGTGAAGCCCTTAAGCTTGAAGTTGATATTCATAAGGAGAAGCATGCTAGAGCTGTTAAAGCTAAAACTTGTGAATCATGTCCTAAACTTGAAAAAAAATACTTATCTCAAGGACACATTAGAAAAATTTTCTAAGGGTAGGTAACAATTGAACATGATTCTTGATTACTCCAAAACTCCTTATAGGAAGCAAGGGTTATGATACAACTTTGCCCAAGACAAGTTCAAGCCAAATGTCATTCAAGTCTTAGAAGATGGCTTAGTTAAGTTCAAAACCCAACCTGCAAAAATCCTTTTCAAATCCGTGGGTTTTGCCCAACCATCTTCTGAGTCAAAAGGTGCATCTCTTAGTCGTACCAAGTACTATTGCACCTATTGCAAGAACAGTAGGTATTTGCTTGAGTTCTGTTGGCGTATGTTGACAAATGTTAAGAAAAATATTGCTAGACTTTCATCTCATCAACCTAGAGCTTTTGTGAGAAATAGTCGTGTAGAGAAGAAGAGATCTGGGCTAGGATTCACTTCACATATTCATCATCACCATGTTCCTAGACAAGATGCATATCATGTTCTTGTGACTATTGCTCATGATAGGATTTCAAATAGAATCAAGGGCAGCAATCCTGCTTTACATACTTCTCGCAGACGTGTGTCTCAATACTATATTCCCAAGTCTTATTTAACTAACCCCAGTATTGAGACACATCGATCTTCTATACCTTGATTTTCAGGATCACTGCAAAAAGGGGAGGAACACGTGGCTCGTCGACTCTGAGTGTTCACGCAACATGACCGGTGACTCAAGACGGTTTACCTCCTTCACACGGGCGACAGGTGATAACTTCATCACCCTTGGAGATGATACTCAAGGTCAGATCGAAGGAACGAGATCGATCAGGGTGAACGATAAGTTCATCCTGAAGGACGTCGCTCTTGTCGATAAGCTAAGATACAACTTGCTCTCTGTCTCGCAGCTTCTTGATGATGGCTATGAGACTAGGTTTAAGAAAAATATTTGTCGTGTGCTTGACTCGGTTGGTGAGCCTGTCTTTGGGATTTCTAAAGTTGGTAGAATCTTTGGAGCAGATTTTTCTGAGTCTTAGCTGGTTCTCCCAAATGTCTGATTGTTTTTTCTTCTGAGTTCAAGCTTTGGCACCGACATTTTGGGCACATTTGTCTTGATCATCTGACGTGAGTTAGAAGCCTTGATCTTATGAGAGGTTTGCCCAAACTCAAAGCTATCAAGGTATTATATGTGCGACCTGCAGGCATAGCAAGCAAGTTATCGCCTCACACCTGTCATTCACTACGGTCATGATTGACGGACCAGGACAGTTGCTTCATATGGATACTGTCGGTCCTGCTAGGGTTCGGTCGGCCGATGGTAAATGGTATATTCTTGTCATAGTCGATGATTTCTCGAGATACTCTTGGGTGTTCTTTCTTGCTTCGAAGGATGAAGCTTTTGATCATTTTCATGATCTTGTTCTTCGCTTGGCTTCTGAAATCCCCGTGCCTTGAAAGCAATCTGCAGTGACAATGGCACGGAGTTTAAGAATACCTCATTTGCCTCTTTCTGTGGTGAGCGTGGTGTTGAGCATTAGTTCTCCTCTCCGCATGTCCCTCAACAAAATGACATGATGAAAAGGAAGAACATGACCTTGGTTGAGATGGCTAGGACGATGCTAGATGAGTATAGTACTTTGAGAAGGTTCTGGATCGAAGCTATTGCTATAGCTTGTCATATTGCCAATTGTGTATTCTTGAGACCGTCTTTAGGTAAGACATCATATGAGTTTCGGTTTGGTAGAAAACCGTCTGTTTCTCATTTTCGAGTTTTTGGAGCCAAGTGTTCCATTCTTAAGACATGAAACCTAGATAAATTTGAGCCAAATATTTCTGATGGTTTATTTCTGGATTATCCTGCATATTCGAGGGTTTTCGGGTTCTTAATGTTGAGACTAACGTTATCCAGGAAACTAGCCTTGGAGCTAGATAAGACATTTCAGGTCACATACAAGCGACAGAGAGCATCTTTATGGAGGAAGATGATGATGGAGTCGATGATGGTCTCTCGCCTGCTGCTAACACTCATGTTCTAGCTCAAGAACCTGCTTTGACTACTTCACCTTCAGTTGAAGCTCCTGCTGCATCTTCATCATCAACACTACCTGCGGAGGTCAAACAGGTGCTATCTCTCCTAGGCGTTCCACTTCACATTCAAAGGCATCATCCTACAGGTTAGATGATTAGTCATCTTCATGAGCGAGAGTCACTTGCTCCAGGTATCATGATCCGAGTCTCTACTCCCATTCTGTATTTATTGCTTCTTTCGAACCTCATGATATATCGCTTGCATTATCTGATTCGAGCTGGGCCAATGCCATGCATAAGGAGTTAGAGAACTTTGAGAGAAACAAGATCTGAAATCTAGTAGAGCCTCCTAGTGGTCATAATGTGATAGGAACTTGTTGGGTGTTCAAAAATAAACAAAATGAGGATGGCTCAGTAGTGAGGAACAAGGCTAGATTGGTAGCTCAGGGTTTTAGCCAAGTTGAGGAGTTAGACTTTGATGAGACATTCGCTCCCGTTGCTAGGTTAGAAGGCATTCACATTATACTTGCTTTTACTGCATCTAAGGGTTTTAGGCTATATCAGATGGATGTCAAGAGTATGTTTCTGAATGGCTACATAGAGGAGAAAGGGTATGTTAGGCAACCTCTAAGCTTTGAGAATCCCAAGCATTCACACCATGTGTTCAAGCTATCAAAAGTCTTGTATGGTCTTAAACAATCCCCTAGAGCTTGGTATGATAGGCTTAAGACCTTTTTGCTTAAGAATAACTTCGAGATGGGTAAGGTAGACAGGACCATGTTCATTCTTAGGCATGACAATGACTTTCTGCTTACTCAGATTTATGTAGATGATATTATCTTCGGTGGTTCTTCTCATGCTCTTGTTTCCAGTTTTTCTGAGATCATGTCTAGGGAGTTTGAGATGAGTATGATAGAAGAGCTCAACTATTTTCTGGGGCTTCAAATCAAGCAATGCAAGGAAGAGATCTTCATCCATCAGACTACACCAAGGATTTGCTCAAACGCTTCAAGATGGGTGACTTCAAGCCGATCGCCACTCCTATGGTGACTTCGATTGCTTTGGATCCAGACGAGCAAGTAGAAGCCATCGATCAACGCGAGTACCGCAACATGATTGGCTCCCTCCTTTACCTGACGACCTCAACTTCCCATCGCCAAGCCATCAAGTGCATCTATAGGTACCTCCAGTCTACCCTCCAGTATGGTATTTGGTATTCCTTCTCATCTTTTTTTGTATATTCGGGGGTTTTCTTATTCTGATTTTGCGGGCTATCAGTTAGATAGGAAGAGCACCTCCTAAACTTGTCACTTCTTAGGCACTTCTGTCGTCTCTTGGTCTTCTAGGAAGCAGTCTTCTATTGCACAATCCACGCCCGAGACTGAGTACGTAGCTGCCGCTAGCTACTGTAGTCAAATTCTCTGAATGGTGCCTACTCTTAGGGACTACGGGTTATCCTTCGATAGTGTTCCACTCCTTTGTGACAATACTAGCGCTATTAACATAGCCAAGAACTCGGTGCAGCATTTGAGGACCAAGCACATTGATATTCGCTATCACTTCCTTAGAGACCATGTAGAGAAGGGTGACATCATGCTAAAGTTTATGGAGTCTAAGGTCCAGAACAATTGAGGATGTAGGGTGAAGTCAGTGGACTCAAGCATGGTGCAAAATGGACAAGAATGATCGAACGGAAATTTCAGTGCGATGGGTTGCATCAAGTGGCACGGGGGTCGGTGCAAGTACCATGGTGGTTTTGGTAGAAGCCGGATGGGAAAGACTTCTCGACATGAAAAGAGCCGTTGATCAACCTACACATGGCGAAGCATGGGATTGCTTCATGGAGTTGGACCCGGTCTTTGGAGAATGATCGAGAATGGGTATTTTGGTAACTTCACCAAAATATCACATTTGTGACATTTGGCTAAATCATGGCACAAGACGGTACAAAGAGAGCGGTTTAGATCAAGTGAAGATAAAGGTCACGAAGAAACGGATTCAGGAAACTCGGTTCGTCATCCGCTTTGAGAAACGTGTATGGGTGTAGACCCGCTTGTGTGTGGGCTTAATGGGTGCCCGTTATGGTCTTCTCTCTCAGCCTAGGCTCCATTATAAAAGGGAATGTTCAGATATGGAGTTCCTAAGTCCTTTTAAGAGAAAACCCTAATTTGTGAGTTGGAGATTTTGGAGTAGTTAAGGCTAAGGTTTGTGAGAGATGGATTGATTGTGTGCTCAAGTGTTGAGCTTTTCTCCTCCATGGTGGAGTGGTTATAAACCAACATCTATCTTAAATCAATCTAAGCAAGATTCCTTCAAGATAAATCTCTTCCTGTTCTTGCTCTCTGTTTGGTGACTTTTTGAATTTTGGTGATCTTTTGGTTTTCCTTTGATTTCTCGCTGTAATATGTGAGAATGCATCTAAGATCATCTTGGTCATCTTTTACCCACGAACAAGTTTTATGAACAAAGTTTGATTTTCCTAGGTTCTTGTGTCCTCCTTCCCTCATCTATAAAATTCACGAACTTTGGCCTTGATCTTCTCGGTCATCCATTGGAATAGGTTCCTAACCTTCTCGATGAGCTATGATTGAAATATGAGGGGATTTGGATCACCGAATCAAATTTTGAGTCGATTTGTGATTTTAATTTCGTTTTGATTTCACTGTTCATCGTGTTGGAGGTCGGACAACTCTTGGTGAGAGGTCAGAGCGCCAGGCTACCGGTCAGACCGCCCATATTGAGAGGTCTGACCGCCCAACTCACTTTGATTTGAGTTTTCGGTGGTTTTGGTTGTTGTGCTTTGGGGTTTGCATTGGATTCAATACAAGATTTCTGTTGTGCTAGCTTGTATTTTGATCTTCATAGATTTTATAGCCATTAGAGTAAGAATTAAGTTGAATCCGATTAAGATAAAAAAAAAGAGGTAGTGCTTCTATTCACAACTCCTTTAGTCGTTGTTTCGGTCCAACAGATTTATTTATCTAGGTGTGAGTTACATCCTGTAATTCGTGTTCCACATATCTGATCAGAAATTATCAACGTGAAAGATCGAACAACCTACGAATTTAATCTCATCTAGAGGTTTGATCTGCAGCAGGGTAAGTCTACTCTCACTCTCTCCTGCAACCGCGGATTCATCGTGGTGTACCCGCGCACAAAAGTCCACGAGCACTCGATGATCGCAGATAGTGGTATCATGTGGAGGGGAGACCGCAAACATGTGGCTGCACAGCACGATGCAATGCAGCATTGCAGCAGAGCTATTTCCAGCCTACAACACGTCCCACTTCGTCCAGCCCACGATGCACTTTGGAATTAAGACGCGAACTCGCCGAGCCCAGCAGCGATGTACGTGTGGCGCGGATTAGCGTAAGCATAGCGCGGAGAGGCGTGGACCATGGCGGCACGAGCTCCCTGCAGCGATCCTTCGTGCGGCCGGCGTTGGCGCTGAACGAGAGCCTGTCGGGCCGGGCCTCTTGGATCTGTGCTGCGAATCTACAATCGATCGGCGTGTTGGTTTGGTCAGGAAATGAGCTAGCGCATGGGGGGCAGAGCAAGCATGCACAGCACAGCAGCATCTCGTCCTTGCAATGGACATGGGAGTGGGAATCTGCCGAGTTCTTGTTGCCTTGCAATGCAATGCAACTCTCAGCCACACAACTCACAAGCAGTGAATGGACAGTGAAAAAGATGGCCGATCCCCATGTGGTGTTTGCTTGGGACAGGTGAATTAAGAAGAGACGTCAACAATGCCATCGCATTAGCTTGCTTCCTCCCAAACGTGCCCTATTAACGGGGCTCTCAGCACGTGCTGCAAGCTAGCATATACTAATGTAAATGACTTGCTAGCAAGTAGTAGGTGTTTGCTCGTGATGAATACTAAAATTTAATTTTAGTATCCGCATACATCAGTGACAGGTAAAGCACACCTACATACTAGTACATGCAGAGGCCGAGAGGAATGACAGCTTAACGAGTCAATGCGACGTTTCCTCGCCAAAACTACTACAAACACGCCTCGTCGTCACACCAAACGAGCTGTTGAAACTCTACCGACTCCTCAGTTCTAAGTCCTAACTGCAAATGCAGGTGTGTTTAGGAAGAAAGTTAGAGCTGCTCTCTGGCTGTTTCTATACAAAATGTGCAAGCAAAGGAAACAACCAGGAGGGGGCTTGTAGCTAACTGATGTTTTTAATTAAGCTGGGTTGTCGCCGTCGCGCCAATGGTGTCAAAGGACACGGGCAGATTCGAGTGCCGATAGCGACCAGGCACCTGTACCAAATTGATCGATGGCTAAAGTACAGCGTGAAACCAATAGATTATAGGTAGCAAGTAGTATTCTTTTTCCTCTACCCAACAAGCTATTGCATGCTCTCTCTTCCATAGCGCATCGATCTCGGCCCACATTTGCCAACTCGACATGCATCACCGTCCTTCCTTCTGTGCCTTCAGTCCTTCACTCAAGAAAGGCATCTCTGCAGCTTCAGGCCAGAAACCAACCACATCTGAAGCTCTACACATTGCACACAACCCCACACAGATTTTCCAAAAAGAAGAAAAATGTGTACATCTGATGACTGAGCTTATCATACCGGTTAATACAGAGATCTCTTCCAAAAAAATTTCCTCTCTCTTTTAAGGTGCTATTAGTGGAATAGTAGTACTAGTAAGTTTCTGTCTTTTAAGGCTGCCCAGAGTAGAGTAGGTCTAGTAGTACTAGTTCACTTGAAAGTTGTGCAATGATCAGGTCATTAATGCCAGAGAAAGGCCCAGAAGATTATTGTAAGGGAGTACCAGTATTGTCTTTGCTGTACAACTCAATCACAGCCGATAGAATGGTCCGGCCACTACCATGAATGGAAGCATGGAGCTTATACAAACCACACAAATATATATCCCCAGCCCCCACACCCCTAGTATATCTGCCGTTTTCTGTCTCCTTGCCAACCATTCTGAACTGCTACCGCTAATACTCCTGCCTGTCATGCCGAGAGAACAAAGCTTATACTAGAGATTAGAGAACACCTCGTGAAAGGAAGGTAGAATAAAACAGAGGAAAAGAAAAGGTATCGAAGGCATGAGCAAACAAAGCTACTTAGCTAGTAGTATAAAATGGAACTTTTTGAGTCATGGCGATGTACACTAACCCGGCATGGAGGCGAGCACATAGTTTTGTGCAGGCGAATGCATCCAAACACTAACTACCCTGCCCTGGCAGATGCCTAATAATTGCATGCCTCCCAATTAATCAATCAGCGCAGATCCATTTGCACTGCAATTCTCACTCTCCATCACTCTCCTCTCTTGAATATAACAGCAGTGTAGCATCGAAAATTTGTACAAGATGATAAATACATACAGTTGGAATGAGACAGGCACATATGCTGATCATTGATGTACACTATACAGTACTATACATATTGTCATGGAAAATCCCTTCATCATAATGCCACCACTTATTTGCAGACCATGGATGATGCATGGTCTCATGGATGGATGTGTGTGTGTGTGTCTCTTCATGCGGATTGAGGAGTCACTGAGCACACTCACATCTCACTGGAGTTGCTGCCTTTTGTAGAGATCAATATACACTCAAAAGAAAGAAAGAATAGGGACGGGAAGAAAGGAACGGAACAATGACAAATTGACATGCACCATGACCGGGACGAACAAGAAAGGTACCGGCTGAGCCAATGAACGTGCACACAAGTGTGGCAGGTGGGGCCCACCCACCGGCCAGCCTCTAGAAGAGCTCCCACTCGAACCTCGGGGACGGCGAGGTGGTGGTCGCCGGCGCCATGGTGGTCACCGGGGCAGAGGACGTCGACGGCACCGACGACAGCAGGTCGAACGTCTCCCAGCTGGCCGTCGCCGTCTGTGGCGCAGGCGCGGTTGCCGTGGCGGGCGCCGGCGGCTGGAACTGCCGGCGCTGCTGCTGCACCGGGGGCGGCCGCGGCGGCAGGTGCGGCGGCCGGGCCTTGGCGTGGCCGTTGGCCTTGGGCGCCGCTGATGCGCTATTGGTCTTGGTGCGGATGGCGTCCAGGGTCTCCACGTACTTCTGCACCCGCTTCTCCTGCATTCGCCGCTGCGCCTTGACATCACCCTCGGCGGCGACGGAGTCCAGCTTGACCAGCTCGTTCATCAGCGCCTCGGTGAGCGTGACCACGTCGGCCTCCACGACCTTTCCGCCCTTGCTCACGATCGTCTCCAGCGCCGACACCTGACACAAAACCAACCGCCGCGCCGGCGAAGTCAAATCAAACGCGCATCGCAAATAAAAAACGAGCACAGAAACGCTGGCCATGGAAACATGGAACGGACGCGAGCTAAACTGTTATATAAAACTGGTACCTTGGATGCGAGCTTGTCGACGTCAAGGCTGATGCGGGAGATGGACTTGGCGGCGCGCTCGGCCTTGCTGATGCGGCGCTCCTCGATTAGGCGCTTGGCCTGCGCGGTGGGGTCCTCGAGCAGCACCATCTTGGAGCGGTCCTTGACGCCGGCCATGTCCAAGAATGCCTTGGAGTCCCGCTCCTTGTCCTTGTACACCACCTTCTGGTCGTCCGGGTGCAGCCCCGTCTTCTCCGACAGCAGCTTCTTCAGCTCGCCGAAGGAGGCCTGGCAGTTGATGTAGATCTCGTGGTAGACGCCGTTGAACTTGACCTTGACGCGGATGGTGGGCACGGGGGCGCCGCCGGTCGGCGGGTCGGAATCCGGGCTCCGCTTCTGCACCAGCATGCCGCCGGGCCGCACCTCCCACACCTCCTCCTTCACCGCCGCCGCCACGGACTCCTTCATCGGGGAGAATGCAGCTGCTTTCTGATCCTTCCCGCGCATCATCTTCTCATCCTACGCTCGTATGTACACGCCCTCACCAATCGAGCTCAAAAATATTGCTGCTCAGGGACCACCAGAGGCTAATCTAACTAGCTTAATTTGCTCTGCTCTCTCTATATATGCTGCGCCAGAACGGGAAAATTCAGAGACACTGGAGCAACAACTAGACCAAAAATGTGAATTGAGCTGCTTCAATTGGAGAAATCAAGAGGAGGAGGAGGGGGAAGAAGAAGAAAAAAGAAAGAAAGAAATGGTGGTGGGGGGAAAAGGACAGGGTACAACCAAGGGACAGCGCAGGGCAGCAGAATATTTATAGTGATAAAACGAAGCAAGCAACCCAGGCCGGCCACCTTGCAATTAAACAACCGTGGGGGCTCTAGTTGTGCAATGGCAAGGAACAAAAGAACTCCAATGGCCTGGGCCCCAATGCCATGATCAGTTGATCACCAGTGATTCTTCTGGATCGAGAGGAAAAGGCGAGGGATTACGGTGAAGTTTTAACCTTAAGCTTGTGACATCTGACAGATTAACGTACGGCTGGGGAGGCAAATGGGAAGGACGAGAGGAGGCGGTGAAGCCGTGAACAGAAAGAACGGTTGAGGTGGCGCGTCGAGGGGTGCAGTGCACCATCCTCTCGGGTCAGGTACACTCGATGATCGATCCGTCCGTCCGGGTTGGTGAATGGGGTGGTTTGGTTGGTGGTTGGTTGCAGGGCTGCTTGCTCGGGACGGCTCGACCTCCTCCGCGTTGCCGGCCTTCGCCTCCAAGCAAAGCCACTTCACCCTATTCCATTCCTACCTACTGCCGCTCATTTCTTCCTTTCAGATCTCGTCTCATCAGCTTTCCCTTTTGCCAGGTCAGGACTCAGGAATTATATGCTTCATATACACACTACTGTAGAGCTACGGAAGTTGTTCCTTCAACCTTGGGTTGTACGTGCTGCCAGAAACATGACAGCCCAAGTGTCGGTTTCTGAGAGAACCGGCAGGTGAGCACTGCTCATTCGTCGACCATGCATGTCTTTGAACGCTTCATTGTTATACTGTTCCTGCTATGATGGAAGTAGCTCCCGTAGGCCTCAGTTTACTTTGTTCCGAGCTATAATGTAGGGTGTACATGTGCCAATGTGCCATGCGATCCGGCAAATATAGGGAGAAATTTTGCGGCTGTGATAGTATAAATTAAACCTAACAATTGATTTGTTAAAAGTGTAATATACTTTTCTCTGTATTTATAATTACTTTTATATTATTGATCTCCACATGAGCAATTACAATTCTATCCCCTTGGGATTCTAATATTTATACTACTAGGTGTAGTATAACTAAATCCTAACTAATCTGAGCCATTAGATAAAAAAAAAAGAATGAACAACTTATGTTAAATTGAATGTACCTAGTAAAAAAGCACGAGGCTAAAATCTTACAAGTGTTAAAGCCGATAAAAATCTCTTAAAAATCAACAAACATTTGAGTTAGTCCAAAAACAACTGAAGTGTGGATATATTGCAGACCATTGTAATTGAAATCTAACCTGTTACATCTTCCATTTTAGCCCCTAGGCATCGCCGCCGTGAGAACCACTTGGGCTAAGTGCGAGGCCTAAAAGGTTCTCTTAATTTTCAGAAAAATCCATTTAAGTGTTAAAGCCGATAAAAATCTCTTAAAAATCAACAAACATTTGAGTTAGTCCAAAAACAATTAGCCCAGTCCGAGGCTTGGGCGTGCCTGGCTAGTAATCGGAGAGTTAAAGAGTAAGCAGCCCCTCTACCAATGATTAAGGTGCACCAGGCGACAAAGCCTGAAGAGAGTTGGGGATGTATATATGGTCCTGAAAGCGGCAGCACTACGGAGTATTCTCCCGCCTCATGATCATTCGTCGGCATACATGCATAAAAATCCGTAATGCTGCTGCTGCTTCATCATCATTCGTCGGCATAACATGCATAAAAGCACTCCACGCTAGCTCGTGCATGTGGCATCTTTCAGACATTGCTATAGCAGCTGCATGCGCTATATATCAAACTGCTCGCTTGCTCATCAAACATCAAAGAGGGTCTCCTTGTTGGGTTTTGAGCAAACCCTAAAATTAATTTTGTGAAGGTCTTCTGTCTACCTTTTATTTATCTATCTTTTCTGTAGTATCGCTCACAATTGCATTATGAGGCTAAGGTTAGAGTGTAAAGACCTATTTATAAACTCTACTTTCAGGTGTTATAAATTGACCCATCTATTTCTGCTACACCGTGAGACTCTTGAATCATGTCACCAACCACGATCAGACAGTGTAGTTTAATGAGTTTAAAATATATTAGTCCTTAGCACACATGTGTGAGTTATACGTCATGATCAGGTTGTTTACGAGATCATTTCTAATCTGATCATGTGGGTCAACAGCCTGCACAGTTGATCCTACAAAACAAACCTAGCTATTTCGCCCTGTGCTATATCCGGATTAATCACATACATGCGTATTAAATTCCAGTAGACTCGATCTCAATAAATATATCTATCATATTCCAGCACAACCGTCCTCAGCACCTCGTGTATTAATTCCTCAAGTTAAATTCCGCATCAAATAATTCCCTATCACATATATCAATCACTACTAGAAAACAAGCTATAATGGACGCCTCATCACAGACGGTTCCTTTGGAACCGTTTATGTTATACTTATCACAGACGGTTCCAAAGGAATCGTCTGTGATACGTAACTATCACAGATGGTTCGTGAATAGAATCGTCTGGAATAATTCACAGACGATTCTTAAGAAGAACCATCTGTGATAATCGCAGACATCATAAACGGTTCTTCTTAAGAATCGTCTGTGATAGTTACGTGTCACTGACGGTTCTATTCATGAACCGTCGCTGATACTTTTGTTTTATTGGGTAGGAAAACAAAAATTTAGACTTAATGGGTGGGATGCCGAAACTCGCTTTATATTAACCGAGTCTCCTCACACCTCACACCCCCATCTCCTCCTCTGTCATCTCTCCTCTAACCGACTGCTGCCGTCTCGCCTTGACCTTGCGCTCTGGCCTCCCCCGAGCTCGTCGCCCATAGCCTCCTCCATCTCGCCTGGCCTCGTCGTCGCCGGCCTTCCCCAACCTCATAGCCCATGGGCTCCCCCGACATCGTTGCTCCCGGTCTCCTCCACTTCGTTGCCCCAGCCTCCCACGACCTCGTCGCCCCAGCCTCCTCCACCTTGCCCCGGCCTTGTCGTTGCCACCACAAGTATGGAGGCTTGAGCCAGAATGCATGCTAAGCCGTGAGAAGCAGTCGGACGGAGGCACCAATATCTGCAACGAGCAAAGGGCCGCAACATGAGCGTGGTGGTAGAAGCTACGATGGTCGGTCAAAGCGGCGTTCTCACGATGGTCGTGGGGCGCAATGGTCGTGAGACTACGATGGCGAAAAGCTCTGATGGTCAAAGTATCGAGCTGATGCTTCGTGGTTAGTGCGAGGCTCGATTTTTTTTTTTTGCAATTGAAAAAACTATCGCGTACAGTTCTAAAGAATAACCGTCTGTGAAAAAGCTATCACAGACGGTTCTAAACAAGAATCGTCTGTGATAATCAATTACCGCAGATGGTTCTGGTAACGATTCTTGTTCAAAACCATTTATAATAGATTTTTTCACAGACGGTTATTGTTTAGAACCGTCTATGATAGCTTTTTCATAGACAGTTCAAAAACCGTCTATGATGACCTCATATCATCACATACAAATTCAGACAGTTCAAGAACCGTCTGTGATGACGGTTCTGAACCGTCTGTTATGACCTTTTTTTGTAGTAGTGAATATTACACATTGTGTTAAAGAAGATAATAACCACAATAAATGTTTAAATCCACATAAAAATCCAACACTCCCTGCCAGCTTGCCCCCACACACGGGGAATATGTGGGCACGGCTGGACTGAACCAAACAAAACATTTCGCATCAATGTTCGATGAACAAAAGACTGAATCTCAGAAGTGTAACAAGTTGTCAAGTCTAGTGAGGGCTGAGCGTAGCTCAGTGGCTCGCTCTCACTCATCTACGTTCGAAGCTTGGTTTCGTTGCTGGTGCTCACCTGGGTTTAGGATTAGTACACTCGCACGTAAGTGTATTCAGTGGTCAAAATGCGTACCCACACTCTATAAAGTTAAGCCTCCGCTATTACTTAGACGTGTGTTTAATATACACGCATATGTGTGACGTAAGTGTAAAGTGCGTGCGAGAGTGACGTGTACTAAAAAAAAAGTTGTCAAGTCTAGCACGAATCAGAAATTGCCTTTTCACTGTTGTTACAGCCACCTATGTGAAGTCTCCAGATAAACCTGCACAGTGCCCTTTGATTGTCAGGCCGCAGAGCAGTAGTAAAAATCGCGCGTCTTTTCACGCGAATAATCGTCACATGAAAGAGAGGAGCTGAGGAAGCCAGCGAACGCGTGGGGGCATCCGTACCGTCCGATGCCGTCCTTCTCGTTGCTCCGACGGGCGCGCACTGCCAAGTCACAAGTGGGCACGGGCCGGAATTGCTCGACCCGGACCCACCTGTCACGGAGAGTACTCTGCTTCTTCCCACAGAGCAAGAATGGACGCACCGACAGCGGGCGCACGTGGAGGGTGAGGAGCCGTCCACGTCGGCACATCACAGGACTCTTCGCTTGACAGCTTCCCCGAGCGGATCGCAGTACGTGATCGGAAAGGGACGCCGTAACCTACGGCCTCTGACCCGGAGAGGTGCGAGTGGGCCCCACCCTCCCCGGCGACGCGCCACCCACCGGCCGGCCACCGGCTACATACCACGGCGGCGTCGCAGCCACGGACGTACTGAGGGGACTGTAGCCAAAGTAGCCCGCGTATTTACAAGCCTGCGGGACTGCAGATCATTGAGTCTACAGGTTACAGGCAGTAACTCCTTTTTTTAAAAAAGATCAGTAGTAACTCTTTTTTACCCTGTGACTGGTATAATATCAACGTATTCTACTCTACAAGAACTGTATTTGCCTGATTACATGACTTATTGCCTTCTGTAATTCTACTATCGCATGGTTCCACCAAGAAAAAAACAATAAATACAGTTCGTTGCTCTGCTCTTTCTTAGTTTGGACTTTGGAGTCTTATTGTTTCTATTTAAAAAAAGTTTGGACTTTGGAGTATCTGGTTGTACTGTCAGGTGATAAACGTTGGAAGCAGAGACGGAAGGGAAGGATTAGTTTAGGTGGATGAGAATTACGTCGGGACGTCATGGTAGGCGGCGGCCAGGAGGAACCCTAGCTGCCGGTAGTGAACAGGGGAAAAGATGGCATGGATGAACAGTACATGGATGAACAGTGTGCACAGAAACAGTAGAGATGGCACAAGGGGATCGGGGTAACAACTCAATCCTTTTGCTGGTTTTAATTGATTGCATATGCTGCATATATATAAAGGAATACAAACTCACTTAGAAGGTATTATCCTTTCCTAATTGTAACTTCCTAATTTGATTAAACAAGGATTCCTAAACTGCCGCTAGGGCCGGCTGCGCCTTCTCCTTGCGGCGCCTGTCATAAACATGGCCCCACATGACATCTCTCCCCTCCTCCTATTGACAAACAGCTCATCCTCGAGCTGAAAAGAGGGATACGATGCCCTAAAAACAATAACATCTTCTCATGATGCGTCAGCAGCGGGAAGTCTTTCCCATTGAACCAGAATTTGCTACTTGTCCCAAGACAAGCGTGCATGGAGCACCTTGGCCGGCGTTGGAATTACCCGACCGTGTAAAAGAGGCGACAATGGCGGTGGATCTTCAGGAGGGAGGCCGTCATACTTCTTTAAGAGATTCACGTGAAAAACATCATGTAAACGTGCCGATTTGGGCAAATCCAAGCGGTAAGCGACCTCATTAATCTTGGAGATGATGCGACAGGGCCAAGAGCCGTCCTTCTTCTTGACCAAAAGCACAGGCGCGGAAAAGGCAGAGCTACTACACCGAATAATGCCCTGTGCTAACATGGCAGTGCATTAACGCTCCAGCTTGTCCTTTTGCAGTGCTGGGTATCTGTAGGGTCGAACCACCACTGTGCTGGTGCCCGGCATGAGGTCATGGCCATGCGGCGGTGGGAGCCCACATGGTTCGTCGAAGATCGTCGGAAATTCCGCAAGGAGCTCCTCCATGAGCTCCCCCGCAGCTGCTGCCGCGTGAAGGTGCAGTGCTGGTCGAGCCGGTGCGACGTTGTGCCAAGTGACCGTGCGGTCCTGGCGGTGGAGGCACATCGTCAGGCTACGGAAGTCCCAGACGATCGGTCCCAGAGAGGGCAACCACTAAACTCCAAGGACGATGTCGCACCGGCCTAGTGGAATGGTGAAAAGGTCGAGGACGAAGTGCTCGCAGTCGATGGAGAGAGGGGTTGTGTAGCACACGCGCCGCGTAACTTTGTCTTTGTTGGCCACGGCCACGAGAGACCGTGCGTGGCGCAAGCTGGCCGACCTTGTCGACGAGCTCGTGGCGATGAAGTTATGTGTGGGCCGAGTCGGCGAGCCATCAATTGAACGCCATTGATCAGAATAGGGAGCTGCATCATTTGAGCTTGGCGGATCCTAGTGAGAGCGAGGAGGGAGATTGTGGCGTCCGCGTCCCCCTCTTCGACGTCGTCCTCATCGAGTTCAACACGCAGCGAGAAAAGCGCTTGCGAAAACGCCGTGGCGGGATGAATTTCTCATCGCGATTGTAGCAAAGACCCTTGCTGCGGCGCCCTCCATCTCGGTCGGCGTGAGTCACCTGAAGGGCTTGACCGAGCCCGACACCCCCATCGTGGTTGTGGACAGTGCCGTCGAGCCGATGTTGGACGTTGTCACCCTAGACGCCATTGCCCTGGGCAGGAACGGCTTGGAGCCGGCGGCTTTGCAAGATGCCAGAGAGGATGTCGGGTCCTGGGGCAACAGGAGTAAGCGTTCGTATGCTCTGGCGAGATCCATGGCGACTTCCAGATTGTTCGGCCACTGGAGCTCGACGTGCGTCTGCAGGGGCTCACCCAGCCCGACCGTGAAGAGCATGATTTGTCGTTCCTCGTCAAGGTGACCACATGAGTTAGCAAGTTCAAAAATATTTTGGTGAAATCTGCCACCGAGGTAGTACGCCGAATGCTCGTCAGTGCGCCCAACAGGTTGTGACATGTGGCTGCTCCGAACCGACGATGAACTAGGTCGGTGAAGAGCCGTCAGTTAGACATCTCGTCCATACATTTCCACCCGCATGTACCATAGGTGTGCTACGCCTGACATGTGATATGTTGCGAGCCACACCCGATCGTCTAAGGGTGTTCGCAGCGGTTGATCCAAGGCAGTGGATCCTCCTTGCCGTCGAAGGTCGGAAAATTGAGTTTGATGTAGCGCGGCGGATTCCTTTGTTGGCTAGTGCCCAGGGCTGGCAGGTCTTGTGGCGGTAGTCGAGGAGGGAGCATCGCGAGTGTGACGCCTGAGCCCTCACTGGAATGGTGCTAACTAGGCGGCAACTCCCCGTTGGCCCCTGTCCGTGCGGCGGTTTCTCCATCTTTGCCGTCCTCCTCACTGGCGGGGTGTCCCTCCATGCGCGCCAGGTGACAATCGTGCCGGGCTAGTCGGTTGATGTTGGTTTCAATCAAACCGGTGTGACGAGCAAATTGATCATTGATACTAGCAAGAGATTTTTCTGTATCCTCGGTGAATTGGTGCATCACCTGTTGGAAATCCTCGTTACCATCGTTACTCGACATGGTGGAAGAAGCAGCGGTTGGCTTTGATACCAAGATGTTAGGTGATGAACGTTGGGAGCAAAGGTGGAAGGCAAGGATTAGTTCAGGTGGATGAGGATTACGTCGGGACGCCGTGGTGGGCAGCGGCCAGGAGGAACCCTAGCCGTTGGTAGTGAACAGGGGAAAAGATGGCATGTATGAACAGTGCATGAGTAAACAGTGCGTGTATGAACAGTGCATGTATGAGTGCTATCATTACACAAAGATAGCAAACCAAACATTAGAATTGTTGTCTTATTGAGGAGTCTTACGGGTCTGTTGATTAGCACCACGTGTGTTAGGCTAGTCAACCCAGTATCAAATCATCTATTTTTAAATATGTTGTGTAAGCTAATAAGTCTTACGTCTATGTACCAGCGAATTTTTCTTTTGCAATTTTTTTTTGTTGTTGTTTAGATTATTCTCTTGCCATTGGTTAGGTAGGTGAAGGCACCTACCCCTTTAACTCCGTGCGGTACTCTGTCTCAGTTATGTGACCAATGGTTAACATTCAGGCGTTGCAAGACTCGTAGCTAGATCAACAGGACTAACTGAAAAATTGAAGCTACAAGCCTACAAGAGAGACAAATGAACAGTGCGACAAGAGCAATAGCATGCACGATGGACTTGTCTTCAATCTAGCCTGATGGTTGGTTTCAAACAGTTCTGCCCCCAAAGAGCTTTAATGATCTAGACACTTACGAGTAAGATCGTAAGGAAAAAGAAGCATGATATTATGCACTTCGTTACAGGGTTTCTAATCCTACAATGGCACCGGAATAAAGTTCATATCTTTGCCTGGCTTATCTTTTTTATCACTAACTAGTTCGATGTCTGTGCTTTGCTACAGATTTTAAAAAAAATCATAGTCCTATCATTCGGGTTGTCAGCTCAACGACGCGATCTGGATTGTCGATGCCTCGCTGAATTATCCAACAGACGCCAAAAAAGGTAAGGAAGACAGACGACCACCAACTCTAATCTTTAAATAGTAGAGAATACTAAAGTTGACCAAGTTAGTTCAATGTGCATGGATGCTGTTTGTGTTTCTAATACATCACTGGGTTATATATGGTCTAAAAAGTAGAACCACTTGCCCCAGACAAACAAATCCGTGTGGACCATCCAAAAGCCACTGTTCAATCTTATTCAGTGATCACTAACTTGCATACGGAGGTGGTGTAAGAATATTTTATTTATTTAATGTGGCCATGTAATTTATCGAAATAATTCTAATAATGAGTCAACTAGCGTGATGATTACTAGACTAAAAGACTTGGAATTATAGGTTAAAATACCCTCTTCTCTCTCTTCAAATTTATATGAAATGGTTACATGTGCATGCATTGAACTTGTTCCTAGCTTGTTGTCCAGATGGTTCGCACTAACAGTGCTCATGCACCGACGATGGCAGTTAAGTGCCAGTTAGTGATGTTGCCGTTGCATGAGGAAGTTTGGTTCGGTGCAGTTTTTTAGAGAGAATACCGGCAATTTATTGATCATAAAACATCGTTACAAAGAGTCTCCTGGATACACTCCAGGGCGATCGGTCCCGAGAGGGCAACCACTAAACTCCAAGGACGATGTCGCACCCGCCTAGTGGAATGGTGAAAAGGTTGAGGATGAAGTGCTCGCAGTCGATGGAGAGAGGGGTTGTGTAGCACACGCTGCCACTGGTAACTTTGTCTTTGTTGGCCACGGCCACGGAGAGGCCCGTGCGTGGCGCAAGCTGCAAGCCGACCTTGTCGACGAGCTCAGCGGCGATGAAGTTATGTGTGGAGCCCGAGTCGACGAGAGCCATCAATTGAACGCCATTGATCAGAATAGGGAGCTGCATCATTTGAGCTTGGCGGATCCCAGTGAGAGCGAGGAGGGAGATTGTGGCGTCCGCGTCCCCCTCTTCGACGTCGTCCTCGTCGAGTTCAACCTGCAACAAAAAGACGCTACGAAACGCCGGTGGCACGGGATGAATTTCTCATCGCAGCTTGTAGCAAAGACCCTTCCTGCGACGCTCCTCCATCTCGGTCGGCGTGAGTCACCTGAAGGGCTTGACCGAGCCCGACACCCCCATCGTGGTTGTGGACAGTGCCGTCGAGCCGATCTGGACGTTGTCACCCTAGACGCCATTGCCACGGGCGAACGGCTTGAGTGGCGGCTTTGCAAGATGCCGAGAGGATGTCGGGTCCCGGGAACAGCGATGGCGTTCAGTATGCTCTTGCCATTGGTTAGGTAGGTGAAGGCACCTACCCTTTAACTCCGTGCGGTACTCTGTCTCGCTTATGTGACCAATGGTTAACATTCGAGCGTTGCAAGACTCGTAGCTAGATCAACAGACTAATCGAAAAATTGAAGCTACAAGCCTACAAGAGAGACAAATGAACAGTGCGACAAGAGCAATAGCATGCACGATGGACTTGTCTTCAATCTAGCCTGATGGTTGGTTTCAAACAGTTCTGCCCCCAAAGAGCTTTAATGATCTAGACACTTACGAGTAAGATCGTAAGGAAAAAGAAGCATGATATTATGCACTTCGTTACAGGGTTTCTAATCCTACAATGGCACCTGAATAAAGTTCATATCTTTGCCTGGCTTATCTTTTTTATCACTAACTAGTTCGATGTCTGTGCTTTGCTACAGATTTTAAAAAAAATCATAGTCCTATCATTCGGGTTGTCAGCTCAACGACGCGATCTGGATTGTCGATGCCTCGCTGAATTATCCAACAGACGCCAAAAAAGGTAAGGAAGACAGACGACCACCAACTCTAATCTTTAAATAGTAGAGAATACTAAAGTTGACCAAGTTAGTTCAATGTGCATGGATGCTGTTTGTGTTTCTAATACATCACTGGGTTATATATGGTCTAAAAAGTAGAACCACTTGCCCCAGACAAACAAATCCGTGTGGACCATCCAAAAGCCACTGTTCAATCTTATTCAGTGATCACTAACTTGCATACGGAGGTGGTGTAAGAATATTTTATTTATTTAATGTGGCCATGTAATTTATCGAAATAATTCTAATAATGAGTCAACTAGCGTGATGATTACTAGACTAAAAGACTTGGAATTATAGGTTAAAATACCCTCTTCTCTCTCTTCAAATTTATATGAAATGGTTACATGTGCATGCATTGAACTTGTTCCTAGCTTGTTGTCCAGATGGTTCGCACTAACAGTGCTCATGCACCGACGATGGCAGTTAAGTGCCAGTTAGTGATGTTGCCGTTGCATGAGGAAGTTTGGTTCGGTGCGTTTTTTAGAGAGAATACCGGCAATTTATTGATCATAAAACATCGTTACAAAGAGTCTCCTGGATACACTCCAAGGACGATCGGTCCCAGAGAGGGCAACCACTAAACTCCAAGGACGATGTCGCACCCGCCTAGTGGAATGGTGAAAAGGTTGAGGATGAAGTGCTCGCAGTCGATGGAGAGAGGGGTTGTGTAGCACACGCTGCCACTGGTAACTTTGTCTTTGTTGGCCACGGCCACGGAGAGGCCCGTGCGTGGCGCAAGCTGCAAGCCGACCTTGTCGACGAGCTCAGCGGCGATGAAGTTATGTGTGGAGCCCGAGTCGACGAGAGCCATCAATTGAACGCCATTGATCAGAATAGGGAGCTGCATCATTTGAGCTTGGCGGATCCCAGTGAGAGCGAGGAGGGAGATTGTGGCGTCCGCGTCCCCCTCTTCGACGTCGTCCTCGTCGAGTTCAACCTGCAACAAAAAAGACGCTTACAGAAACGCTGGTGGCCCGGGATGAATTTCTCATCGCAGTTGTAGCAAAGACCCTTGCTGCGACGCTCCTCCATCTCGGTCGGCGTGAGTCACCTGAAGGGCTTGACCGAGCCCGACACCCCATCGTGGTTGTGGACAGTGCCGTCGAGCCGATGCTGGACGTTGTCACCCTAGACGCCATTGCCCTGGGCAGGAACGGCTTGGAGCTGGCGGCTTTGCAAGATGCCAGAGAGGATGTCGGGTCCTGGGGCAACAGTAAGCGTTCGTATGCTCTTGCCATTGGTTAGGTAGGTGAAGGCACCTACCCCTTTAACTCCGTGCGGTACTCTGTCTCGGTTATGTGACCAATGGTTAACATTCAGGCGTTGCAAGACTCGTAGCTAGATCAACAGGACTAACTGAAAAATTGAAGCTACAAGCCTACAAGAGAGACAAATGAACAGTGCGACAAGAGCAATAGCATGCACGATGGACTTGTCTTCAATCTAGCCTGATGGTTGGTTTCAAACAGTTCTGCCCCCAAAGAGCTTTAATGATCTAGACACTTACGAGTAAGATCGTAAGGAAAAAGAAGCATGATATTATGCACGAAAAAGAAGCATGATATTATGCACTTCGTTACAGGGTTTCTAATCCTACAATGGCGCCCGAATAAAGTTCATATCTTTGCCTGGCTTATCTTTTTTATCACCAACTAGTTCGATGTTTGTGCTTTGCTACGGACTTAAAAAAAATCATAGTCCTATCACTCGGGTTGTCAGCTCAACGACGCGATCTGGATTGTCGATGCCTCGTTGAATTATCCAACAGACGCCAAAAAAAGTAAGGAAGACAAACAACCACCAACCCTAATATTTAAATAAAAGAAAATACTAAAGTCGACCGAGTTAGTTCAATGTGCATGGATGCTGTTTGTGTTTCTAATACATCACACTGGGTTATATATGGTCTAAAAAGTAGAACCACTTGCCCCAGACAAACAAATACGTGTGGACCATCCAAAAGCTCCACTGTTCAACCTTATTCCGTGATCACTAACTTGCATACGGAGATGGTGTAAGAATATTTTATTTATTTAATGTGGCCCATGTAAGTTGTGGAAATAATTCTATTAATGAGTCAACTAGCGTGATGATTACTAGACTAAAAGACTTGGAATTATGGGTTTAAATACCCTCTTCTCTCCCTTCAAATTTATATGAAATGGTTACATGTGTATGCATTCACTACTACACACAGCCTCATCACAGACGGTTCGAGCGGTCATCATCACGATTCGAACAACCGCTCGTGTTTTTGTACGCTCGTGATAAGTGGCGGTTATCACGCAGCGGTTAAACATCCGTCTCGTGATAAGTCACAACACGAGGCGGTTCTAATTATATAACCGTCGTGATATCTAATTATCACGCAGCGGCTCTATTCAAGAACCGCTCGTTATAGACGCATATCACGACGGCTCTATTTACGAACCGCTCGTGATATACACATATCCCGGCGGTTCGTAAATAGAACCGCTCAGGATAAAGGATATCCTGCACGGTTATATTTACGAACCGTCAGATATGTGTATATCATGAGCGGTTATATAATAGAGCCGCTCGATTATACATATCACGAGCATTTGATTGATAAACCGTCGTGATAGTTATTTCAAATAACTATTTTTAAAAAATTTCGCTAGCCTCGAGATTGCTAGCCATGCCCTCTGAAAATAAGCGATGTAAAATAGATACATCACAGATATCAATCGTTGACAACCCAAAGTGATCATTGTCATACAAGCGAACATATATCAAATACACCAAACATTGTAATATCAACTCGTTGTAAAATATTGTCATACAACCCAAAGTGACAACCCAAAGTTTACCATTGAATCACAACTATTCAAAGTGAATTTCAACTATATCAAATATATTAATTGTTTCAAGGTCGCTCGGTGGTGAAACTCTCCGTTGGCATAATGATATCCGTCGTGATGAAGGTGCAGAGCCTCCTCGAACATCCGAGATCTCTTTACGAGCGAGTGAATCTAAATCTATATTCAAAACCTACAAACAAGAGTAAAGTGTTACACATATATATTTAAATTTATAATTAGCAATTATTGCGAGATTGACCAACCTCGGGATCAAGCAACCTAGCACTCATGAGAATCGCATATGATGGCAAGCGTAGAATGCACATTCTTACGCTTTTCTTGCGCACTTTGAAAAATAGAATTACATATATAGGTATAGTCGGTTCGAGACGCATTATTACAGTATGATATAGGATTATTGTGTTGTAGCACGTCGAAATCGCGTCTGTGATTAAGTGTGGCGTTCGTTCCCTTGTATAGCCCTCCTCGGCAATATAGGAGATGAGCGACCTACATGTTTCAAAAAGTTAACCTCGGCCATTTCAAACGAAGGAAGACTACAATAGAGTTATGTATGGAGGAAATGAGCACACTGTCGACTACTTCTTGCACAAGGGTGAAGTCGTGGCCTTTTTCATTAGGGAATCAAGGTATAGTACACGATTCCTCTTTGGTATAATGACTAGAAGGATCGATGATGCCTACTCATGTATGTCGCTATAGTCATTAAACCTAAGTTCATCTGCGTATAAAGTACAAATGAAATTTGTATAGCAAGTAGTCACTTACTCGGTTGTAGGGCACCATTATGTAGTCCACGTAGTTTTGAGCAAGCAATCCTGCCGTTATGTATTTCTCGGCGTAGGATCGTCGCCAAGATGGTTTGCTCGAGACCACGTGTGGGAGGAAACCCACCGGTTCTTTCAATCGCCAGCGCTTTAATCATGTATCTATACATAAGCAATGAGTTGTTATATTACGTGAATGTGCGTGAATGTAGAACTTGATTGTACACACTTACGGTCCAAAGATCGTAGAAGTGAGGCATCGAGGGCTTTGAGGTTGAATAGGTCGAACAAGTCGTGAAGCCCACGATGAAGGGCGGCTCGTGGAGGAAATAGTCCTCGTGTATCGACGGTGATTCCATCGCACCCTTTCTCTTTGGTCTTCTTCAAGTACCAGCTATGCAAACTCGACAACCTAATCCAACGTAGGCTAATCCGTGCTCGCCGCCAACGGACTTAGAAAGAGTATTTCTTAGGGTTAGGAGGCGGAAGCGCCTAATGTTCTTCGATTTCGATTTGTCCCGAACGACTTGCGCGCTGCGTCTTCCTCTGTCGACGACTGGGAACCGTCACGGCGCACACTTTTTGTTCGTTCGGTGTCTTCTCCACGGAACCGATGGGCGGGCTTCGGCGAAGGTTGAGGTGCGATCATGGAGGTCCGTTGGAGAGACATGGTCGTGTCGAGGTGGTTGGGGTAGAGTCATCAAAGGTTGAGGCGGCGCTCGCGAGGTCGGGGACGATGTCCTTCAAAAGTTGAATTGGAGGGCATGGTGGTGTGGAGATGGTTGGGGTGGAGTCATCGAAGGTTGAGGCGGCATCTGCAGGTCGAGGCGATGTCCTTCTTTGGCCACCAATAAAGCATGCAGGCATCCCTAGTGTTATGATTTCGTCGTTGGGCGAATCTCGGTAGGACGGCCCTAAAATTATCATGTACCATGTCCACCGGACCCGGCGTAACCTGCGCCACACGGGCACCGTCTTGCACTATCCCTTCATTGCATGGATACACCACCCCGCCCGACCTCAATAGACATCCCAACCATCCTCACTTGGGTGTGCGGTCGTCGGCTCCTACAAAGCGATCGCAATTAGCTAAGGCGTCCTATAGGTCTATCTTTGGAGCATTCGAGAGATGTACATTACCTTGATGTCGTCGATAGGTAATTGGACATCATCGTGTTCACAATTTTGCGTGGGCGACGCCTACTCCGATGTTGAGGAGGATCGCCTACCAAAACAACGGGCGACTGCGGTCGTTGTTGAGGAGTAGTAGTTGATTCACTTGGTCTGCAATCTTGCTATCTTTTCTTCAAATTTTGCGAGAAGCACCGTTCTCTTCCTTCAAATTTTGAAGTAAGCACATGTTCCAACAACGTGTCGCACTCGCCTTGGATCTCTTCCCGCTCCTATACGTGCGGTGAGTCGTGCGGGAATCCATCCTCCAAGATACGTTAACCCTTTGCCTCGCGTAGCGACCGGGTGCTCCTTGTTTCCCGTGGCCGTAGATAGTATATCCTTCTCCTCGTCGCTTGGAAGGAACCTTGAACATGTGGAACTCAATTCTTGCCGCAAGAGGTCATCATGTTATTATATACATTATGAAGTTATAGACTTATTAACAACTAGGTAGTTCAAGACATTTACCACGGTTGGCCACATCCTTGGCTCACTGTTTGTGAAAAGAGATTTCGCGAAAGACGAATCGATGCCCTCGCTCTTAACCAGAGAGAGCGCGATGCGTGATCTCGACAAATGACCTTGTTTCGTTCGCGTCCTCCGCCGCCCATTGCGCTGTTTTACCCGCGTACCAGCCGTGCCGAGTTTGTGGGGGTGAGTGTTAAGTGTGTGGAGAGCCTTGTGCGTCGCACTTTCCTCAAGAAATTCGGCGTCCGTCTTCATTTGCACAAAGGCGTCCCATATATCCGCGACAAGAATTTATACGCCGTGAAGGGCGTTAGACCGTGTTCACGCACCTTGTGACAAGCACGCTCTTGAAGGTCCTCCACGCCTTCCGATCGAGAGCAACGCCTATCGCTCCACAGCGCCCAGTGCTGGTGGGGAAAGTGAACGATTTTAAAACTTCGTCCCACACCGGCTTCTCGAACATCCGACACGTTGTCGGCTCGGTGTGGTGATGGGGACCCGTTCCTTCCAAGTATCCCGCACAAGGTTCGAATCTCGCCGCGCTTTGGGGACTCACGGGGATCCCATTGGCATTGACCTCCGTGGCGGTCATTATGCTGGAGGAATTCTCGATGTTCCTCTGCCATCTCGCAGACGTACCACTTTCCTCGGAGATCCGGGCGGCGAAGATGGTGCGGACGCCATGTCGCTACTTGCTATCTATATATGCGAAGCAATATCGTAAGCTCTAACCGACTGATTCAAGCAGATTTACTCAACTTAACCGAAAATGATGCACAAACGTATAATATATAAAGAAGGATTGATGGTAGTTTGTGCTCGTATGAGAGTTGCAAAAGAACAAGTCTTTGCCATCTCAATCCTATTGTCTATACTCTTCATTAAATGAATATGATAGTATAAATTCAAACTATGAGCTCTAAACAATACTTTGCTTAATCACAAATGATCTCAATCATTATCAAAATGATCTCTTAACTATCACATTCAATCTCGAGATAAGAGAAAAGTTCATCACAGAGCGAACTGAACAAAGCCCACCGATTAATTTCAGTTCACATTATCAAAGACTATCAAAGTCACATCACGGAGGGTTAAATCAATACAATAGAGCTCATGAATGAACTAACAAGATATCAAATTGACGGATGCATTCAACCGTGCTGTGACAACTAGCATTCAACCAAAGTAACAAATTAACGAGATATGAAATTGACATAGCAAGTAATTTGTACAATAGAGCTCAAGAATCAACTAACTATCACATTCAATCTCGGATAAGTCGAGTTCATCACGAGCATGTCAACAAAGCCCACCGATCAATTTGCGGATCTTTAGGAATACTCACGAGGATGCCGCACAACAACTCACGGTGCAAGGAGGAGGCGGTGCGGGAGGAGGCCGACGCGGGAGGAGGAGAGGCGCGGGAGGAGGCCGACACGGGGAGGAGGACGGCGCGGGAGGAGGCCGGTGCAGAGGAGGAGGCCGGCACGGGAGGAGGCCGGTGCAGAGGAGGAGGCCGCGCGCGTCGAGGCGAGGCGGCGTCGTCGATGAAGGGGCGGCGCGTCGGGTCTTCGGCGGGAGGTGAGCAGGCGAACCCTAGAGGAGCCGAGAGAGCGCGCGAGAGCCTAAGGGGCGCGGGAGACGAAGTGACGAGTAAAGAGCAAAACCCTAGGGTGCGCCTTTTAATAAAAAAGAATATCACAGACGGCTCTATTAAAGAACCGTCTGAGATATCAGCAATATCACAGACGGCTCTATTTAAGCACCGTCTGTGATAATATCACTGAGCGGTTTGTTTAAAGAATCGCTCGAGATATCCTCAATATCACGATTTGTGCCATTCAAGAACCGTCGTGATATTGAGGATATCTCGAGCGTTCTTTAAGAAAATGTCGTGATATTATCGCGACGATTTGCTTAAATACACCGTCAGGATATTGTGAATATCTCGAGCGGTTCTTTAATAAGCCGTCTGTGATAATATATCATGAGCACGGATCCATCATAGAGCCGTGCGTGCTATGGATCTCATTCCCTTCATCTCCGCGCGAGTGTCTCTTCGTCTCTGCTCCAGCTTTTATATAAATAGACAACCCTTATCAAAGGATTTCTCACGAACCTCCTTGATCATCCCCTCTCTCTCACAAATTCCAAATGGCTTCCTCTCTCGTCCATTATCTTCGCCTACATTTTGGTTGTGTACTCGCACCTCTCGATCGCAACTTTGCCCAAGCCGCGAACAAGGCGTCCGTTCGCAATGCAATCCGTTGTAGACCCTCCCATCTACCGGAGACCATAACGGCGATCATCGGTCGATTGGAGCTCCTCCTCCAACAGACAGTCGAGGCTCTCCAAAGATCCGCGAGTAAACCTCGTCGTGGAGATTGTCCTATGGAACTCTTTGGTCCGCACCGAGGATGCAGCCAGAGTCGAGGGCGACATCGACATTGCGGGAGAGCGGGTCCGCCTAGCCGAGGCTGTGGAGACCAGGTTGATGGCCTCTGGGCTATATGGGACTTGATTACGAGTCCGAACATCTACAAGAGGAAATTGAGCGTGCAAGGTCATAGGTGGGCGTTTGGTGAGGCGATCGGTGATCCCGCTCCCACCAAGCCGACGAGAATGCGTCACGAAGATTTGAAGACTAAGATAGGATCGCTCATCCTTTTTATAAATGCGTGATGTAAAACGATAAGGCGATCTATTGTGCATGCAGTAATGTAAATATGGTCTTTTTGCGTGATGATATGGTCTTTTTATAAATGCGTGATGATATGGTCTTTTTATCATCTAATTATTCTCGGGCAAATCAGTGCGCTATCACGAGCGGTTGAATAAAGAACCATCGTGATAATATACTCATCACGAGCGGTTCCTCTCACTAACAAATGCAGTTGGCGATCACAGACGGCTCCATGTGGGCAAATGCGTGATATCCTCCATAGCATGAGCGGTTTGTGAATAGAACCGCTCGTGATGTTGAGTATATCACGCAGCGGTTTCACATGGAGCCGTCTGTGAAAGTTCAACACGAGCGGTTTGTGTAGAACCGTCGTGATATACTCGTATCACGACGGTTGGAAATAAGAACCGTCGTGATATTTCACCTATAAATATAAAGACCCACCAGAGGCCCCGCCTAGCGCCTCGATCTCTTGTTTGGAATAGAGGGGCTTGAGAAGCTTTGCTCTGTGTTGGTTGTAGGAGGCTTGTTTATTTGGCTTGCCTTGTTCTTGGTTGTGGGTTGCCCTAGCAACTTATGGTCATTTGGCTTGCATGCATGCTTGCTTTGTGAGGCTTTGGTGGTAGCTCTCGGTTTGGGTGTAGGTGAATGAGTGTTTTTGTGAGTGGGATAAGTGGTGTATTTATTTGTGGCTCTCTTGCCTGTTCATTGGCTTTGAAGGAGAAGGACGTTGAGGAATCTCGCGGGATATTAGGAATTTTAAGTCGTGAGCTCAGGGTAACGATCTTTAACTCTTTATATTTGCTTAATAGGAGGAGTAACGTATTTGCGGTTAATAGGAGGAGTAACGTATTTGCGGTTTATTAATATAATTTAACACTACTAATTGTTACATGTGTAGCGTAGATGGACCGAATCGGATGTGCGGTGCGAACCGTGTAAGTGAAGAGTACATTAATGGCGTGATTGCTTTTAAAAGAGCCGCGAGCGGATATCTTGAATAAGGGGATAGAATTTATGTCTTGTCCATGCATTGATTGCGATAATCAAGATTTTTAACAACCCGCGGATCGTAGGGCACTTGATTGAAGGGTTTCAAAAAGGGTATACATGTTGGACTAGTCACGGTGAAGAGCAGATTATCTGAGAAGTTAATAATGATGACATCGACGAGGAAGTCAACGATATGCCTGATGTGGTGTGTTTTTGATGGCGATAGGTCGTGCGATGACAACTGGATCGGATGCTACGCGATGCGTAGGAAACTACAAGAGAGAGAGTTTTGTAAATTCGGCGCTTAATGGAGGACTCGGGAAACCTTTGTTCCTCGGCCGCAAGCGGAATACACAAGGTTGTCAACCGTATTTGAACCGCTGAAATTGAAGGCGAGCAATGGTTGGTCCGACAAGAGTTTCACGCGGCGTTGTTAGGTCTCTAGCGGACATTCTTCCGAGAAACGTGTTGCCCAAAGACCACCTACCAAGCCAAGAAGGTTCTTTGTCCATTGGGAATGGAAGTAGAAAGAATACATGCATGTCCGAACGATTGTATCTGTATCGTAAAGAGTATGCAGACTTGCATGTATGTCCCGTGTGCAAAGCATCCCGATACAAGCGTAAGAATACTACTAAGGTGAAGCAAGGACTTCTGCTAAGGTGTTGTGGTATCTCGCTGTGATCCCACGTTTGAAGCGTTTATTTGCGAACCGAAAGGAGGCAAGATTGCTGCGTTGGCACTCGGAGGCGTAAGAAAGATGGAAAACTAAGACACCTGCTGATTCGCGCGATGGAGAAACTTGATCGGACCTTCAAAGAGTTCGGTGCGGGCCGAGGAACATAAGGTTAGGGTTGAGTCTGGAAGAAATGAATCCTTCCGATAACATGAGCGGCAGACATAGCACATGGCCCGTGAACCTATGTATGTACAACCTTCCTCCTTGGTGTGTATGAAGCGGAAGTACATTTTGATGTCACTACTTATCCAAGGGCCAAGCAACTCGGGAGCGATATTGATGTGTACCTAGCACCATTCTTTGGATGATCTTGTGACACTTGTGGAGCGAAGGGTACAAGTATGGGATGCGTATAAACGAGAGAACTTCTCTTTCTGCGTCATGTTGTTCTCGCACTATCAATGATTTTCCCGCCTTGGTAACTTTGTCGGGCTTGATGCGAAAGAGCCAAAGCTGTCATCGCTTTGCTTAGATGCTACGGAGAGTGTATGGTCAACAACTCGCATAAAATCGTATATGCGTCACCGTAGGTTCCTTCCCAGAGTCACCCATACCGCAAGATGAAAAAACAATTCGACGGAAATAAGGAGGACATTCGGCTCAAGGGCTTTTAGAGGAAAGAGGTCTATGATATGGTTAAGGATATCCATGTTGTGCTTGGGAAGGGATGTAAATTAAAACCCGTCGGAAGAACATCCGAAAAAGCGGTCAATTTTTGGGACTTGCCTTATTGGGAGCACTTAGAAGTTAAATCAACGCATCGACGTCATGCACGTGGAGAAGAATGTATGTGAAAGCTTGATTGGTCTCTTACTGAACATTAGTGGCAAAACAAAGGATGGTGTTAACGCACGACGCGACTTGGTTGATATGAACATAAGGACCGAGTTAGCACCGAAAGAGACCGATAAAGGACGAACATACCTTCCACCACTTGCTACACTATGTCCAAGGCGAGAGAAATGAATTGTGCCAAAGCTTGCATGGTGTCAAAGTCCCGTCTGGTTACTCCGCTAACATTAAGAAACTTGTTTCTATGCAAGATTTGAAATTAATTGGTATGAAGTCTCATGATTGTCATGTGCTGATGACACAAATGCTTCCTGTTGCAATTAGGGGTATCTTGCCGAACAAGGTCAGTGGCAATCTTGAGGTGTGTTATTTCTTCAACTTAATTGCTCGGAAGGTCATCGATCCCGGGACTAGATGCTCTGGTAGAGGTGGTGACGACTCTATGTCAACTTGAGATGTATTTCCCTCCGTCATTTTTCGATATTATGGTCCATCTCATTGTTCATCTTGTGAAAGAGATAAAGATATGCGGTCCGTGTTCCTCGTCATATGTACCCGTTCGAGAGGTATATGGGAATTCTCAAGTCCTACGTGCGGAATCGATCTCGACCGGAGGCGCACATCATCGAAGGTTATGCAACCGAAGAGGTCATTGAGTTCTGCGTCGACTACATGGCTCGTGTGGAACCGATAGGTGTGCCTCTATCTCGTCATGAGGGAAGGTGGATGGTATCGGGATCATCGGAAGGAAATCAATCACTCCGATCTGGATACGTCGCTCAAGCCCATTTCACGGTCTTGCAACACATGACCAACCGTCCCGTACATCGACGAGCACAAAGACATGGTACGCCAACGTAATCCGGACGGTCGGAGGTTTGGATCACGAGAGCACAACCGTCGGTTCAACGAATGGGTAAAGGTGCGAATCATGGTAGGAGGTCATCAAGTGATGATCTGTTGCTATGGTTGGCAAAGGGCCACAATTTACAATTGTCACATGGCAAGGATACGACATAAATGGGTACACATTTTATACGGCAGCTCGGGATAGGAAGAGCACAGCCCGTAAGCAGCGTGTCCGCATAGATGCATTCGATCCGATGGGCGAGGAGCTCGTACTATGGGCAAATAGAGGAGATATGGGAGCTCGACTACGTGCTTTTCAAGATCCCCTATTTGGTGCCGTTGGGTCCATCTCCCACATGTGAAGGTCGACAAATGCGGCGTCACTACCGTGGACCTCGATCGTGTCGGATACAAAGACGAACCATTAAATCTTGGCTAACCAAGTTGTTCAAGTCTTCTATGTAACCGACCGGCAAATAAGAAGCGTCACGTAGTTCTTCATGGAAAAGAAGGATTGTCGAATTGAGAATGTAGTGGGCGAGGAAGAATACAATCAATTTGACGAGTTGCTCCTTTCGGAGACGGCATCGGGCTCGAGGAAGAACCCAATGAGGAAGCTAGCTATATGCGCGTCGATCATCGTGAAGGACTATATTTTAATTAAGAAATTACTCCATTGTAATTAATTTATTCCATAACATCATGTGTTATGAACTTGTAATATGTCGACGTATATTTTATGTCAACGTGGAATTGTAATCGCTCCCGCCCTTGTGGACCGTATATTTTGGTGCATTAAAAATTCATTTCATTTGGAAAATAGTCCACCGCACCACCTTTCTAGAAACCTAAAAACTAAAATTTTATGGCAAAAAGTCTAACACCTTTGCAAAGAAACCGGTATACTCATGCCTAATCCTGCGATCGTCGCAGAAGACGCACGAGTCGTCCCACCCTTCCACACCGCAGCCAATGCTCGTGCACCGTGGCCATCCTCCGACAGCGCCCACACCCGGCCCGGTGGCGGCCTTCTTCCCCGCGCCGCTGGACCATGTCCGCGGCGAGCCTCGCACCGCCTGCACTCCGGTTGGTCTTGGCGTCTCGCACCCGCCGCGGTCGGCTCGTCCTCGACTGGCCGATGTAGTGCTTCCCAACGTCGCGGCGTCGCGTCGGCCGTGTAGAGGAGGAGACCGAGCACGTGAGCGCGCGCCTTGGCGGCCACGCCGCCTGTTCAAGGAACATGAGGCCGCTGTATGTCTTGGGGCGCGAACAAGCCCGAGGCGGCGATGAAACAAGCCCGGGTTGCCGGCGGCGGCGGTGGTTGACGACGGCGAGTGTAGCTTCGTTGTCCCGCCACTTCATCGCCTCCTCTCGCTCGGCGCCACGCGCCTCCCGGCACTGCGTTCTTTGGACACCTTGTACAAGGCCTTGCAACTATACGTACATACATTCAAGATGTTAGAATAAATAGTAGTATGTACGCACGATATTGTAGACATAAAGATGTACGTCACGTTAATCGTAGGTCGCATAGGTCCTCCATGGGCGAGGAGAGCTCGCGGCCACGGCCGACGATGTCGACGACGACATCGTGAGAAAGAGCGGCGATCACCGACCTCCTCGCCTTGGTGCCGGCTTTGATCGCTCTGCATGCTAACCTTGGCGATTGACGTACTCAAAACCGTGAGACGAAGAGCGATGGGAGGAGTTTAATCTTGGTGATTATTCCGTCTTATATCAAGAATTAGGAGTAATCGCACGTGAGGCGAAGAGACGCGTATGTATCGTCGGCGTGCGAGGCGAAGAGAGGTTGTTGCGCGATGGTGAAGAGACACATCGCGCGGGATATCACGACGGCTCTATATGGGAACCGTGCGTGATAATACTATCACCGACGGTTATTTAATAGAGCCGTGCGTGATACTAGTATATTACGAGCAGTTCTCAAATTGAACCGCTCGTGATATTTCCTGACGGTTTTATTTCCAAACCGCTCGTGATAAGCGTCCTCTCACGAGCGGTTCATATTACCAACCGTCGCGATACTTCCTGACGGTTGAAATATGAACCGTGCGCGATATGTCCTCATCACGAGCGGTTCATATTACGAACCGTGCGTGAAGTATCACAAGCGGTTGGTAATAAGAACCGCTCGTGATGAGGACATATCACGACAGTTCCCGAGCGATTCCAAAGGAACCGTGCGTATAAGATTAAAGCGGCTCCTTTGGAACCGTCTGTGATGAGGTGTCTGCTATTGCCTGTTTTGTAGTAGTGATTGAACTTGTTCCTAGCTTGTTGTCCAGATGGTTCGCACTAACAGTGCTCATGCACCGACGATGGCAGCTGAGTGCCAGTTAGTGATGTTGGCGTTGCATGAGGAAGTTTGGCTTGGTGCAGTTTTTCTCGAGAGAATGTCGGTAATTTATTGATCATAAAATATTGTTACAAAGAATTTTTCGGATACACTCTGGTACACCATTACGATGATAAGAGCTAATAGAGTGCTCACAAGATTTAGCTAGAGTATATGCTGCTATATTCACCACATGACTAACATGACGAAAAACAACCGAGGAAAAACCCTCTGCCGACTTGATATCAGATATAACCGGCCCAACAGAGGATCGATCCCGCATCGACAAATTCAACCGTTGCACCACAGACAAGCAGTCAGAAGCAAGGATGATATTTTGATATCATTCATCACAGACGAGGACTGTTACACAGTGAAATGACAATACTTCTGCTAACTCCAACATAGTGATCCTATCAAAACGCTCGTTACAGGAAGCTAAGCATTCACTGAGGCATTTGTCTCTTGCCGGAGTGACGCACCGCTCCGGAGAAGCATCTCTTGGTGCAGTATAAATGAGTGCCATCCTGTGCATTCCATGTGCGGCTTAAGAAAGTAACAGTACACTATTCAAAGCATGCGACAGAAACATGAGAGTGAAGTATGTATGCATACGCATATATACACATGATACGTCTATCCGGTTCTCTAATCATCAGGAGGATGCTAAACGACCAAGGAAGAGAGGAGAGAAAACACGCTAGAATAGGTACCCTATGGTGAAGATTCCGCATGGATCAAGATAGGATTAAGGTATGTATCTTAAAGTTATCAAAGGGTTGAATCAAATGTGTGCTTGAACGATCCTGGCTAATGGTTTCCGCTTATCATTTTCTTACAGATGGCATGAAGGTTCTTTGCAGCGCATAATGTGCCTCCTCCTGGCTTTAGTTTGCCTTTTGAGATACCCACCCTCATAACCTATTCGAAATCGCATTTTTATTATTGTTTTTTAGAGTATTATGGATTTTGATTATTGCCTTTTGATACTCTGATCAAGATTTTTATTCTTGTGCCAAATCCTCGTGAGATTTTTTGTTCATGCATGGCTGATAATAAGCTAATAATACCTACCTAATCAAGTTGCTGTCCTACTGGATGGAGTACTTTGTAATATAGTATCAATTAGGCCCTCGTGATGCATGATGCGGATCAAGTGGCCAGCGCACATGGGGAACTTCTTTGCAGAAAAGATGAGGCGACCTGAATTCAGACCGTCCGAAAGTAGCGTGGAATTTAACAGCTTTAGTCTCTTTTTTAAAACACAATAAATAGGAAAACTAGGCGCTATTAGAAATAACAAAAATAGCATTTTCACCATGCAAAATCGCTGTAGCAAGCCAGGTGCCGCTAACCCAGTCCACAGAAGGCCATGTGTCAAACTACTAACCCGAGAGGTCGAGACAGATGGCCTCCTATCGTATATCTATATCTAGATCACGGCAGACCACCTTCCGCTATCCTAAGCCACGGCACGCCAGCAGGCAAGCGCCATTTCAGCCAAAGTCTCTAGAGGTTCTTGTGCAGAGAAATGTTTCAGTTTTATATCGGACAGTTTGCTGACGTTCTTTGCATAATGCAGTGTGCGAGCTAGCTTAAGAGAAAGATGGGCCTGGTGTTGCACATCACGCTACTGTTCTTACAGTCGAGCTCTAAATCTCGGCCCGCAGCGGCGCTGCACCGTCCACCTGCGCTACGGGGATCGGGCCGAATCACCTGCGCAAACAAAGGTCTCCGTCTCACCCCGTTCTTCTCGTACGCGAGACGGGCCAGCCCCGCGGCATCGACTGCCTTAGCCGCGCAAAACCTCCCATGGCCGCACGGGCCTGATGGGTTACTTCCGCTAGTCCGCGCCACTCGAGCCGGGCTGGCGTGTACATGGGCAGTGGTTTCTTCGTCTGGGCCGCGCATACTGCATACTCCCGCGGGGGCCATCAGCTCGCCCGCGCCATGCCTTCGGTTCCGCGTGGCTGCGCCTCCCAAATCCACAAGCATATCACCGCTTGGCCTAGGAGAAGCAAAAGCGGCCTGCTTGAAGCCGTTTTCTTGATCCATCCGATCTGGAAATGAGCGCGCAGCACCGACAAGGGGCTGTTTGGATAGGGTAGCATTAGAACCAATTTTTTTTAATTGAAAGGGATTTTAGTTTAAATTTTGAATTAATCCAAAGGGATTGAGTCGAATCATAATGTATTCAAACAAGCCCTAAAGCGGTAGGGTGAAAACCGGGTGGATTGCCCAATCTGATACCGATCCACCTGATCCGACCGATACCGTATCTGGAAAAAATCCGCTCGGAGTATCATTTTTTAGTCCCGACCTGTATCCGATATTATCTAAATTCGTATCCAGAAAATCTCATGAGATATATGTTAGGATATGGGAATATCAACATCTATTCGAAATTGTATTTTTATTATTGTTTTTTAGAGTATTATGGATTTTTATTATTGCTTTTTGATACTCTGATCAAGATTTTTATTCTTGTGCCAAATCCTTGTGAGATTTTTTGTTCATGCATGGTTGATAATAAGCTAATAATACCCCTACCTAATCAAGTTGCTGTCCTACTGGATGGAGTACTTTGTAATATAGTATTGGCCCTCGTGATGCATATGACGCGAATCGAGTGGCCAGCGCACATGGGAAATTTCTTTCCAGGAAAGATGAGGCGACCTGAATTCAGACCGTTCGAAAGTAGCGTGGAATTCGAGTTTTTAACTGATCTAGTTTTTTTTAACGTAATAGTAAAACTAGCCTCGTAATTGAAACGAGAAAAATAGCATTTTTACTATGCAAAATCGTCGCAGCAAGTCGGGTGCTGCTAACCAGTCCACGGACAGCCACGTGTCAAACTTCTAACCCGAGAGAGAGTACCTTCCGTATACCTAGATCGCGACAAGCCATCTGCTGCTAACTCAAGCCGCAGCAGGTCGGTAGGCAACCGCCATTTCAGCCAAAGTCTCTAGAGGTTCTTGTGCAGAGAAACGTTTCAGTTTTATATCGGACAATTTGCTGAAGTTCTTTGCATAATGCAGGGTGCGCCTGGTGTTGCACATTACGCTACTGTTCTTACAGTCGAGCTCTAAATCTCGGCCCGCGTCGGCGCTGCACCGTCCACCTGCGCTACGGGGATCAGGCCGGTCTTCCTGCCAAATCACCTGCGCAAACCAAGGCCTCCGTCTCACCCCGTTCTTCCCGTACGCGAGACGGGCCAACCAACCCCGCGGCATCGACTGCATGAGCCGCGCAGAACCTCCCAAGGCAGCACGGGCGCGCGGCGTCGGCCTGATGGGTTACTTCCGGTAGTCGGCGCCACTCAAGCCGGGCTGGCGTGTACGTGGGCTGGTTTCGCCGTCTCGGGCGCCCAAATTGCACACTCCCGCGGGGGCCATCAGCTCGGTCGCGCAATGCCTTCGGCTCCGCGTGGCTGCGCCTCCCAAATCCCCAAGCAAATCACAGCTTGGACCAGGAAAAGCGAACGCGGCCTGCTTGAAGGCGTTTTCTCGATCCATCCGGTCTGGAAATGAGGGGGCCTATCAGGTGCACATGCCCGATTGTGTGTATATATGGACAAAATCAATCCAGACGCTCCATCGCGCAGGGCCACGGGCGAGCGAGCGCGCGCGGCAGCCGATTTTGCAATTTCCACCCGCGAGCGAGCCCTTCTTCTCTGATTCGCTGCGCATTCCCCCCACCCGCGAGTGAGCACCTCGCTAGGGTTCGCCACTGCAGAGCGCCGCCTCCAGGTCTTGCCGCACCCCGAGCCCGCCGGATCCCCCTGCAACGCACCCCCCAGGCACCGCCTGCCGGGGCCGAGGCGAGCCTCCCCTTGCGCCTCCCGCCCGCCCTGCATCCGCGACCCGCTGCGACGCCGCCCGAGCCATCCGCCGCGGGCCCCTGCGCCGTGTGCCGCCGGAGCCGAGCTGAGCTAGGACCACAGGTGACGACGCCCCCTGTGCCGCCTGAGACTGTGCCCTGCATCCGCCGCCCCTGCATCTTTCTTGCTGCAGATTGTATGGGAGCAGATGAAGATGCATTGCAAGAAGCCGAAGCATCCATGAATGTGATTGTTTGATTGTATGACTTGTGTATATAGATAGCATGGATTTCATTTTGATATGTAATTTTGTTTTATGAATTATCTTGATGTACTGCACAATGCTGTCATGTTGACATTTGAAATCCTGCTGGTCTGAAATGCTGTCATGTTGTGCACATTCCTGCAATGCTGTCTGAAATCCTCCTGTCTTTTTGTTTTATGAACTATGTTGATGTACTGCACAATGCTGTCATGTTGTGCATATTTCTACAATACTAGTTTGAAACCAAGAACTTAATGATGTTCAGAACTTCAGATGCTGAAATTTGTGCAATGCTGTCATGTTGTGCATATTTCTACAATACTGAACTATGTCTAAAATTATTGGTTTTCATGGAGAATCGTCATTGCAGGTCAAGATTCTTGGTTTGAATGGCCAATATTCTGTTGTTTGAGAGGTAGGAATGGAATGGAGTTGAATTGAATTGAATTGATGCATGAACAATAGCATGTTTAGGGGAGTTTTGAATTTGTTAGGAATGGCACTGGCCTTGCATTTGCATGTTAGGAATGGCACTGGCCTTGTAATATCTGGACTCATGCACATGTTGGACATGTTGAGCTTCACATATCTGGACTCATGCACATGTTCCTTAATTTGATGCTACAGTATCAGGTATTTGCAAAGAAGAGCTGCCACTGACGCATCAAGGTAACCTACACACAGTTACCTGAAAACTACTGCTAACAGTTTTGGATTCATATAAATGTACTTGTCATGAGGCTAACAGTTACATAATTGCAAACGGATACATAGTTCTTGCCAAGAATCAGATAGTGCTTGCCATATAAGAATTCAACATCATCAAATCAAGATTCACGACAGAAAGAAAGGCAAACAAGATGGTAGTATACTTGAATATTATTGTTTACCACTTCCTTTGCGAAAATACATGTAGAAGCATGAATCAGAACTTCAGATACATTATAGTAATCAAAGGTGTCAACACATGACATCCAATTGAAAATGAGGTCCAAGCAAACAAAAGTTCACACACACACACACACACACACACACACACACACACACACACACACACACACACACACACACACACCCTTTCCGATCAAAATAATAATATGACCGGAAGCACAGTCATCGCTTAGTCTCCTCCAAAAATTCGAGGATCCAGGTAAGGAAAATAAAGAAATTAATAAGTGGGGTAAATTCATCAGTGCAGCGAGCGCAAATCTGAACTGACTGCAGTCACAGGCATAGGCTCTCTCTCGGTTCATGCACACGCTCTCATTACATCGGTTCAGGCACACGCACTACACTAAGTTTTATCCAACTCAGAATGTTGCATTGCCTCCACAAAAACATTTCATTTCATTTCATTGACTTGTATCAGGCACACACACTGCCATAGTTTCACTAAGTTTTATCTCAATCTCAGGATGTTGCTTCCATTGCCTCCAACGAAAAACATGCACATACATTTGGATTTCAATTCTAATTCAGACAGTTCAGACAAAGCATGCAGCTCATTCATACAACACAATTCTAGTTCAGACATTTCAAGTACCAGGAAAATGCATGCAGCTCATTCATACAACACAAAACATGCACATACATTTGGATCATTCACACAACACAAAACATGCAGCTCATTCATTCCATCTCTCTGACAACAATCTCCCAGCTGAATCGGAAAATTGAGAACTCCCTGCATTCAACATCTCTGCTCCCTTCACTGGTATCTCTAACTAGTGTCTCGTCCGAGAAATCATAAACGTTATGAAAGCAAGGATCAAGGGTAGGCCTAACACCATCATTGTCATTTTCAATTTCATATGTAAATCCCAGTGATTCATATTAAAAAAAACAATCAACAGAGACATTAGAAATCCACAGAGACATTGGAAATTAGAAATCCACAGTTTTCACAGAGGCTCCGGCGGGCGGTGCAGTGGGAGGCACAGGCGTGGGGAACCCTAGCTCGTGGCGCAGGGCTAGGTGCGGGCGTCCTCGAGGCCGTCGCCATTGGACCCTACCCCTCGCCGGCGTGGCTTCTCCTGGCGGCGCGGCCCCAACTGGCGGCATGGTTTCCTCCTCCAGCGTGGTCCCTCATGGTGGGAGCTCGCAGGGGATGGGAGCACGGTTTGGGAGGAAGGGGACGATGGGAGCTTGTGGGGGATTTGGTGCTGCTGCGGGGGGCACAACGCAAAAATACCGTAAGTGAGAAGGGGCAGCGCGCCCGCTGAGATCCAGGCCGCTCGCATCAGATCTGACGGCTGGGATTGGCTATGTACATATGTTCACAAAACAGGTCATGTGCACCTGATACGTCCCCGGAAAGGAGCGCGCCACACCCATAAAGCGGGGTGCTTTAAGCTACGGTGTTTTTTATTGAATAAAGGCTGCAAGCATTCTGGAGTGAGCTAGCAAACCGGCCTAACAGAGCAAAGACAGCACACGGTTTGTGGAGAACCGGAAGTTTTCTGATCGAAAGAATTTCAATGTTCAATCCGTTCAGGATTGAGTTACATGCGCTAACCAGTTCATCAAAAAAACTTGAGTTACATGTACTAATTAGTTCACCAAAAAACTTAAACCTCACGTGTAGAGCTCTCGCAGACCAAAGACGTTAAATAGAAGTGAATAACAGTTATTATTTTTTAGGCCGACAGTTTTTTGAAGCCAAAATTGTCACTTTTCTGTTCGTTAGATGTACTATAAGATTCATGTTGTTGATGTGCTGTAAAAGATATTATTATTTTTTTTGTCTTTGTTATTACTCAACCTCTCAAAGTAAATGCGAAGAACATAACAGGTTTACCGTATTGCCGTATTTTGTTGGTACATAATATTATTTTTTTGTCTTTGTTTTTGTTAAATCTCTCAAAGTACATGTGAAGAATATAATGAGTTCACCATATTTTCGTATTTTGTTGATATTTTTTTTGTCTTTGTTTTTGCTCAATCTCTCAAAGTACATGTGAGATTTTGAATAATGTGATGGAAATATGAGTTATTAAGACTTTCAAGAATAATTACAGTGACCAAGAATAAAAATTACATAAATAATTTACTATAATTTATGTATAATGTAGTTGTAAATGAACTTTCAGAATATTTTTTGTCTTTGTTTTTGTTCAACCTCTCAAAGTACATTTGAAATTTTGAATCATGTGATCGAAATATGACTTATTAAGGTTTTCAAAAATAATTATAGTAACCAAGAACAAAAATTACATAAATATTTTACTGCAATTTATGTATAATGGAGTTGTAAATAAACTTTCAGAATGTGACAGTTTTTTACAGAGAAAATAGTCGAATCCTGTATAGATAGACCTTATTTTTTAATTACACCAGCCAAGTCTTGAACTAAGATCTCTTATCTCTGATACCATAATGAGCTACACATATTAATTAATTCACCTAAAAATTTAAACTGATAAGAAAAGACAAATAATCCACTCATTCTTCAACATCATGAAACAATTATTTCTACAAATTCCGTGAGGCACTAATGATCAAGAAAACCATGGCGTCAGCCGTCTGGCTACATTCTCGACCTAAACCTCTCGGTGAAACTAGTGCTCACGACTCTGACGAGTGACGAGAGCTTCGCCGCGTGAGGTACTGCGGCTGTATGAGCACGGAGTCCACGCAGAGGCCTCCTTTCGTGTGCGTGCAGTCGATCTGCACCATCGAGAACCTCACCTTCACCGGCGCGTCGCCGTTCCCGACAACGAATTCTCCGACGTGGTGGTCGGCCCAGAGGCCGGGGTCGGCCAGGTAGTACTTGGACTGCGCGTGCTGCCCGTCGGAGGTGGACAGCTGGAAGCGCACGGGCTTCACGTCCCAGCCGTGGACGTGCTCCGAGCTGCAGATCCGCCGGCCCAGCCGCCTCGACGGACGGCCGAGGTGGAGCCGGAAGAAGACGCTGTATGTGCCTTCCGGGAAGCAGAATTCGGTCTCGCCTCTGACTTCCAACCACCAAATCTGGAGGAGGTAAGCTACTGCGTGGAACCTGCATTCAAGAGGTAAATTAAGCTTTCACATGCACGGTATATCAGCTTTACGAAGGTGACACATGAAGCGCTACATCTGAAAAAGAAACAATGAGCAAGTGATGACGAAAGGACCTCGATTCGTCTGTAGGAACGAAGTTCCAGTATCTTCTGTCATCAATGCCTGTGATTGAAAGCGCCTTTGAAGAGATTGACATGCAGAGCCCGCCACCACTCTTGTCCAGCCAGAACTCCTGCACCACAGGCAAAAAGAAGTTCAAGTCGTTAAGCACTACTAAACACCAAGAACACGACGCAAACAAGAACAGATTCACAAAAAGAAAACCGCTTTGTCAACTTCTAAATGAGTACACATCTAGAAACAGTAAAGGATCCGTCTATACAAGATTTGACTATTTTTTAGCTTACAGTTAAATCTTAGTTCATTTACGACTCAATTATATATAAATTACAGTAAATTATTTTTATAATTTTTTTGTTTTTGTCATTGTAATTATTTTTGAAAGTGTTAATAATTCATATTTCTATCATATAATTCAAAATCTAACATATACTTTGAGAGATTGAGAAAAAAAACAAAGAAAAAAAAATAAAATTCTATACCAACAAAATACAACAATGTGACGAACCTATTATGTTTTGAACAAAAGATTATAATAAATCCGGACTCAATTCAATATATAAGAAGTGCAAATCTTAAAGTATATCGAACAGATAAAAATTTGACTATTTTAACTAAAGTAAACAGTGAAATGCTGCATAGCAAAACCGCTAAAAAAAGATGGGAGTGTCTAATAAACATTCGACTGTTTTGTTAAATTCAAAACAGTCAGATTGTGAACCGTTGAATGAAGATCAGATTCCTCCACTACTAATGAGCAGATTTTTCTAACGGGCCGAATTTCCTTAACGGATCAAACAAGAACATCCACGAAAGGGTCGGCAACTACTGGTGGTGAGAGGCCCATTTATGGGCCGATTTCACCACCATTGTTTCATTGTAATTTTTCAGCCCATTTTTTGTCATTCAAAGATTTCACCACGACTTGGTGGTGAAAGGCTTATTTTGGGTTTATTGTCAATGAAGGCCAATGAAGTTTCAAAAGCCCAAGAAAAATTAACCTAACTTGCAGCCAAGAAAGATCCAAAAAGCACAAAAGAGAGACGACGCATGAACAAGCCGACTCGGGGAAGAGCAAGTTAGAGAAGAGGAGATAAAAAAAAATCAGAAGAGCTGGCTCATGGAAGTAGTCGAAAAAAAGCGACTCAGGGAAGCAGAAAAAGGTAGGCCTTCTTTTGCTGGATTTTGTCCTCCTTGATGTAATCCGATTGCTGGTTTTTGTCCTCCTTGATGTAATCAGATTGAAGAAGCAGAAAAAGGTAGGCCTTCTTTTGCTGGTTTTTGTCCTTGATGTAATCAGATTGCGGGTTTTGGTCCTCCTTGATGTAATCAGATTACTGGTTTTGGTCATCCTTGATGTAATCACATTGCTGGTTTTTGTCCTCCTTGATGAAATCAGATTGATGGTTTTTGTTCTCACTGATTAACCTCAGAATGTATTATGCGATTATGATCCATCTCTCTTCTTGCATTTAATCATAATCTGCATCATATAAACGACATTTGTTAGTAGGTTAATCAGTGATATAATTGACCAGCAATAACTAGATTTAGTGAAAAGTTGAATAACAGAACCATGCTATGAAAAATAATAAAATAAAGTAGTAGAAAACACTAGATGCTAACTGCAAACACTGATATACTGGACAACTATAACAATACATCAGAGAAATACTTCATAGAAAACCTAGTAAATGCAGTGTCATCTTTATATTCAGTCTTAAGTATCTTCAAAAAACAAAAATAGTGAAACAATGTCAGACCCAATATATCATACTAAAGGCAACAGGAAACACTCAATGCTAACAATTCCAGTAACAAAGTAGACTAGCACATAGTTTCTAATGCTCAGATCTATAAGAGTTTCAACAGATTACTTGATTAATAAGTTCTTTGAAGTGTTTGCTTTGGGCATAAAAATCACTTAATACCAATGACAACATGCAAGCATTTCACTGCGATTGCAGAAGTGTTACTGCACTCATCTACATAGTAATCGTGATGACTAGCAAATCAAAAACACATTTCTTAGCTCTTACTTGTTAGATATACATGCACTTAAAATAATAGAACAACAGTTGAAAGTTGATTTACAACTACATTATACATAAATTACAATAAATTATTTATGTAATTTTGGTACTTGGTAACTGTAATTATTATTGAAAGTCTTAATAATCGATTGTCTGCACATGATTAAGTGTACATGAGTGCATAAACCGATTGTCTCATTTCTACAAATGAACCTACAATAAAAAACTCTTTATAAGACATAAAACTAGATTATCTAATTACTAGTGAACCCTACAATGCCAACAATTCCAAAGAATAAGTAGACTAGCGCATAGTTTCTAATGCTCAGATCTATAAGAGTTTCAACAGACACTTGATTAATAAGTTCTTTGAATTGTTTGCTTTCATGCATAAAAATCACTTAATACCAATGACAACATGCAAGCATTTCATTAAATTGCACAAAACATATTTCGCACTCATCTACATAGTAATCGTGATGACTAGCAAATCAAAACACATTACTTAGCTCTTACTTGCTAGTTATACATGCACTTAAAATAATAGAACAACAATTGAAAGTTGATTTACAACTACATTATACATAAATTACAATAAATTATTTATGTAATTTTGGTTCTTAGTAACTAATTATTATTGAAAGTCTTAATAATCGATTGTCTGCACATGATTTAGTGTACATGAGTGCATAAACTGATTGTCCGCTACAAATGAACCTACAATAAAAAACTCATCTATAAGACAGAAACTAGATTATCTAATTACTAGTGAACCCTACAATAAAAATTTAAAACAATTCAACTATAAGATAGTAATCAAAATGAAACTATTCTATAAGTGAACCCTACAATAAAAATAAAGAACCAAACACTAATGTGTAATTTCAATTCAAAGATGTATGCTTTCATCTAATTACAATATATATGATTGCAGATGTATACAAAATTTTTCCAAAAAAACATTCATCTATTGACAATAAACATGATTACATACTAGAAGTGAACCCTGCTATGAAAATTTAGAGAAAAAAAATCAACTATAGGGCACTAAACCTTATTGCCTGCCTACTAATGAACCCTACAATAAAAAAGTAAATTCATATATAAGACAGTGAACTGGATTACCTAACTACTAGTGAAAACTACAATAAAAATATCAACTATAATACCTACATTACAGTACTAACACAGAAAATTACAGTTTAGTTTGTAAGAAATTACATAAATAAAAAAACTGTAAAAAACCATACACTATTTTGTAATTTCAATTCAGTGATGAACTTGATATATAAAGTAACATACATTGCAACAGTAATACATACAATTACAATTTACCTTGCAAGAAAAAAAATATAGAAACTGCAAAATTAGCTTATACTAAATTATAGTTACAATTCAGAGATACACAGAATTGAATGCCTGGTTGTAACACTTCATATTTATCATTGTTTTCTTCTTTTCAGAGTGTATAGAAAATCAAAAGAAGCATATGGATGAAAAAGAGAAAAGTTTTTGTTACATTGAATCACCAAGCCTTTATGACGAATACTCATTGATGAATACAAACCAGAGAATAGTAGGTTTAACAAGTTCAATTACAAATTAAGTACAATTATGTGATGAATACTCATTGATCAATACTTGCTTGTACCTGTTTTTATTTCAGGAACAGATTGCAGAAATCAATATGACAAACAGTATGTACCAAGGACCAGAGGATATCTTCAGTGTAAACATTAACTTTGCTTCAAAATACAGAACTAATGACTACTGTCATTCGAAAAAAAAATCAAGTTAAAATATTTCATGTTTTTTTTCGCAGGGAGCACAAACAACTTTTACAAATCTCATGAAACAAATGATAAACTTCAGTGATACAAACTATGTAAGATATGAGGTAAAATATACTTGCAACATAATTTTTTTAAAAAAAAATTCCTACATGAAGTTGTTTAATTAGGATCATGTTTTCTGACTTTTTGTCTGATTTCATAGGGAGGATTTGACACCATGAATTACACTGGTCTACTACATGCTCCAGAAAATTTTGAGGTAAAACTGAAAACAAAATATTGTGTTGATTAAATCTTTCTAAAATTTTAATCAAGACAGAAGAGATAGAAAATGTTCTAATCTTTGCAGAACTCTATGATATTGACAAGTAGTAGAATCAATGATGATTACACAAAAGACACAAATTGCAGTGATTTTTCAAGACAACACACTGATGTAAGTTTGTAACTATCATTAACTACTAAATTTTGCAGAAAATACAAACAAAACTTTATCGTCTTTATATTTGCAGCATTCATTGAATCAATCTGAAAAAGTAACTTCAGAAGAAGGTAATGAAAATCATTGGCAACTTGACATATTTGGACATGAGGAAAATTGCCAGGTATTCCTAATAATCTGCACTCTTCAATTTAAATGAAAAATGGTGAAGGTATATGATGATGATGGTAACTTTGCAAATATGTTAACCCTTTGCAGCAATACGATGATGGCAATGGCACAAACATTGAAAAAGATAATGACCTAGAGAATTGCAATCAAAGAAATGAAGATGGGAGACAAACAAGGCAAACTGTAATGATAGAAGAGAATTGTACTGCAAGTAACGAAGAACAATAGGCAGTTGAAAATAGAGCAAATGAAGTCATAACAGGAGAGGATATTGAATTATTCTTTAAGGATGAATAAAGAAAAGCAAGCCAGGGAAATGAGACAAAGATTGAGGACAAATACAAGTCAGAGTTGGGAATGCAATTCAAATGTTCAGATGAAGCACATGTTTTCTTCAACCTTTGTTCATTCCTTGTTGGATTCTCAATTGCTATCACACACAACTACCACACAACAAGCGAGAAAAGAAATCATGAAGTAACAAGAGTCACCTTTAGATGTAATGATTTGGAAAATCAAGACAAGAAAAATCAAATTCGACAATGTCAAAAGCTCGAGAGGGAATCAAATATCCTAATAAGGAATGATTGTCGAGTGTCATGGTGGTCAGCGAGGATTCAAACATATGGTCAATAACAAGGCTAAATTTGGAACACAACCATGAACTTTGCCCAAAATCAGAAACAAGGTTCTTAAGATCACACAAATTCATGTCAGATGAGGAGAAGAAGATGATAAGAACACTGAAAGAAGCAAACATACCTACTAGAGCCATGATAGCTGTTCTTTCTGTGCTCCGAGGAGGAATAACATCATTGCCTTACACAAAGAAAGATGTTAGCAATGTTAGAACAGCAATGAATAGAGAGACAACCTTAAATGATATGATGCAAGTGTTGGAATACTTCAATAAAAGGCAAACAGAAGATGGAGGCTTCTATTACACATTTGATTTGGATGAAGATAATAAAGTAAAAAACATGTTCTGGACAGATTCAAGATCAAGGTCATATTATGGAGAATATGGTGATTGTGTCAGTTTTGACACAACCTATTTGACAAACAGATATAATTTGCCATTTGCACCGTTTATTGGTATAACAGGGCATGGAAATACGTGTATTTTCGAATGTTGCTTCTTAGCAGATGAAACGGCAGCGACTTTCAAGTAGGCATTTACAACTTTTCTATCAGATATGGGTGCAAAGAAACCTAAGACAATAATAACAGATCAAGGTGCACCAATGAAGACTGCTATAGCTCATGTTTTTTCCAGAAACAAATCACAAAAATAGCATATTCCATATAAAGAAAAATGCATATGAGAAGGCAGCAAAAGATGGCTTACATGAGGATTTCGAAGACATAATGAACAACTACCTAACAATAAATGAATTTGAAAATCTATGGTAAGAAATGATTACAAAGCATCAGGTGCAACACATCAAATACTTTCAGATAATACGGGACACAAGAGAAAGATTTGTACATGTATACTTCAAATAACATTTCTACCCATTTCTGCAAAGCACTGCAAGAAGTGAAGGGATAAATGCTAGGTTAAAACGCAATGTTGGACCACAATACAACATAACAAGCTTCTTGAAAGAGTATGAAAGAATGTTGTACACAATATACAACACAAAGCAAAAGGATGACAATCAGTCAAGAATTAAGAGGCCTAGGGACCTATGGTCAGCATACTATATTGAGGAACAAGTTGTTGAGTGCATAATCAAAACATTTTCAAAAGTTTCAAAAGCAGCTTAAAGACACAACAAGACTGCAGGTAACACAAGTGGTAGAAGAAAAGACATATGAAGTATTCCAGGCTGCAAACTACAGGAAAAAGGAATTTAGGCCAAGAAAATACATTGTTATAACTGACTTACCAAAGGAAGAGTACAGTTGCATATGTGCAAAGTTTCGTAAAGATGGCATATTGTGCTCACATGTCCTGAGAGTAATGCTCATGACTTGACATCAAAAAATTCCGAGATAAGTACATATTAGATAGATGGAGGAAGAAAGATAAGAAAATAATTAAGAACAAAGCAAGAAGTGAAGTTGCTAATGACTCAACTCTCGATTCAATGTCCTATCTAGAAAATTATCAAATCTGGCATCAAAAGGAGCTAAGTCTGCAGAGAAATACAAATACCTCATTCATGTGCTTGGAAGGATTGAGCTTTAGTTGGACTCGATTGCAGCAAATGAAGACCAACAAGAAATATCTCAAGCACAAAGCAATACAATAACCAATGAGAGTGCAGAGCAAGTTCAGGCAGAAAGAAACTCAGCTCAACAAATGGAAGATCCAGAGAAAGCACAAACAAAAGGCCAAAAATCAATAAGACACCAAACAATAATGGGGAAGATAAAGAACAAGAAAGACTATCAATGCAGTCACTGTGGTTCCACTAACCATACTTTTGCAAAATGTCCATTCAAGGATTAACAGTTTGACTTATCAAAGAAGAAAAGAACAAGGAAAAATATTGAAACTGTAACAGGTAATTATTTTTTTGATAAAATGTGAGCTCTATGGTTGTAAAATTTTAAAAAAATGACCAATTGTGTGCCCATATTGCAGTAGGTACTACTAGAGGGAAGAAAAGGAAAGAAGCAACAAAACAATGGAGTAAAGAAGGAAATAAAGAAGTCAAAGAGCAAATATAGATAGTGATCAGTCCATGCTAATACATTGTATTAGAATGTTAATTTATGCACTAAGATGTTCATAGAGCTCAAAAGATGCTAGCTATTGTCTTATGCCCAAATGTAATAGGAATATTACTTATTTGCAGTTTGAAACTTAAATAAATGACAATCAGACTAATATTTATGTTTTTTGGTTGCATTATATAACAAATACTTCTGTTTCTTGGCTGCCCATATTATAGAAGAGCATAACAAATACAACAACAACAAAGAAAAATTTCAAAATTAATACCACACAATACAAGCACAATCCTCGTTTATAGTGACAATAGAGTAGTATACGACAAATACAAATTATACACACGCCAAAAGTCAATCATATATTCAATAGGTCTAAATCACAGCAGTATGCCTCAACATCAAACAAATACAAATTGGAAAAGATCAAAGCTTGTTCCATGATACAAAAGAAAATGATGACAGACTAGTTTAGTGCCAAAAGTAATGACGACGAGATTAATCTTCATGGTTTCCCAACTCGAGGAAAATCACCCTATAGAAAAAATTAAGGAAATGAACACTCATCGGTAATAAATATTAAAGAAAATAATAAAAATAGTAAAACTAACTAAGCAAAGAAATTAGTCACCAAATCCTTGTTAACTTGGTTCAACCGACTAAAATAAAGTTTATTGGCATACTTGATCCTAATGTTATCAATATCTGCTTGTGAGAATTGCCTTGTTAAATCTACTCTCGGGTTCCACAGCTCCATAAATTTCATAACAAAAACTCCACAATCATTCCTTGTAAAGAAATAGCAAAGACTTAACATAAGCAAATTTACTATAACAATGGAACTACTTTCAAAATTAAAATGTACATTAAAACAAACTACCTACTTGTTATCTTGCATTGGTACCCTAGGGTAAATCACCCTGAACTTCTCAAAACCAACATCAACTTTACAAATTCTTCCCATAGTTCTTGAAAGTGTCAACCTAAAATATATGGTAAACACAAAAAAGGTAAATGCAAATAATAAGAACAATAATATATTAAAAATAAGAATAAAAAAATTCTTACAAGGACATTTCTTGCGTGAGTTTGAAAATCTGAATTTTCAGAGAAATATGAGTCCAGAAAAGCAAATTTCTTGTCTTGAATGAGAACAACAAACAAGAACCAATGGTGATCATAGCATATTGGAAAAAATAGCTGCAAGACAACATTTAAAAGAATATCACAATATATCAAAGGACAAAACAAATACATTTAAGAATGCAGGTAGTATATACTATATCAAAAATACAAAAAAACATGAAAATGACAATTGTTATATAATACATACCATATTAGAAGAAGGCAATGATCTAGCACAGGCAGCACCTTCGAAAGCATGCTTTACAAGAGATAACTGAGTTTCACCAGCAAGACTCAAAATGCTTTCCTAAAAATATTAATTATAGCAACAAGTATGAAACTAAAAAAACAAATATTCTAGTTAACTGAACAACATACTATAGTTAACTGAACAACAACTATAGCTTAAAAACAAATACAGTAAATAAATAAATAAAAAACTGACCCCTATATAAGAGTAGAAGAAATGCTTTTTTGAAACTCCAGGGTGGCATTCCTCAAAAAAATGACGACAAAAAACATTCATAAGGAAGTTATCAACATGACCAGCATGAGCTAGTGATTCTCCCAGAGATCTATAAGAGCAATGAGTCTTCCACAGTTGAATACCAGCTTTTCTGTGAGAAAAAAATATAGAAACTAATTCAAAACCAGAAAAGAAGAGGCAAGAATAATAGCATTAATTTAACAACTGTGATTAAAAAACATACGTTTGCCATTGGCGGCTTTTAGCAAGTCGACAAATTGCAAGGTAATGACGCTTTCAATTGCGAAAATAGGAAAATGGCTAGTCTGCATGCACAAAAGGATCGAGATTGCACCTTGCGAATAACAATTCTTCGAGGACCATGAGGTGGCTCTTTTCCTCCAGCTTGTAGAACCACTTGGAATATTAGTAGTTTTCACATTGAGAGACGAGAGTGGAGTTTGTCAAGAGGAGTGGGTTGAACAAATAACAATGCCCATGCAAGTCTCATGATTTGTACTATTTATGTTATCATACAACTTATCGGTTTGGTTGCATAGCTGAGTGCATCTATCAACAAATTTCTTTTCACCCAAAATTTGAACATCTGGAGATCCCTGAGACTACAATGAAACCAGAAAAATATAAACAAGCTTGTATACAACACATGTAGTAAAAATTATTAAATATAACCTAAACTAAAATGCACAATAACATCTTAATTAAAAATTGACGTTAATAGAACTGAAATTATAAATGAGCAGAACACTATTAAGAGATACAAAATAACAAACCAACAAAGAAAAAATAATATGATGGTAATCTAACTAGTACACTACTCAATAAAAAGGAAGACAATCGACTTAACTGATACATAAAGTACAAAACAAATCAAAAATGAAATACAAGCAGAGTCAAAAGTTGCAGACTCACAAAAATAATATTTCAAAGATCTGTTAAGAGCTGCAATAGAGAGGGTAGAAATGACATGAGGTTGAGTCCGATGAATCAACATCCGAGATCCTCGAGACTACAATGAAACCAAAAATAAAAACAAGCTTGTATGCAACACATGTAGTAAAAATTATTAAATACAACCTGAACTAAAATGCACAATAACATCTTAATTAAAAATTGACATTAATAGAACTGAAATTATAAATGAACAGAACACTATTAAGAGATACAAAATAACAGACCAACAAAGCAAAAATAATATGATGGTAATCTAACTAGTACACTACTCAATAAAAAAGGAAGACACTGACTTAACCGATACATAAAGTACAAAACAAATCAATTTAATGAAATACAAGCAGTAGTCAAAAGCTGCAGTACTCACAAAAATAACATTTCCAGCACTGTTAACAGCTGCAATAGGAGCAGGGGTAGAAATGACATGAGGTTGAGTCTCATGAATCTGATCAGATGTGTTAATATTGCTATATTGAGAATGCTCCAAAGTAACCATCACAATAGCAGGCTGAAAAATAAGATATTATATTGGATTATCAAAGCAAAACAAATTAAAAACTAAACAATAAAAAATGCTGACAAAATATAGTAACAAAATTAAAATAATGACATAACTGAATTACAAAAATGAGATAATGTAAAATAAAGCAAAACAATTAGTAATTAACACTGACATTAGTAAGTTTATGCATTTAACATAAATTCTTATAATACCATAAAAATTAGCTAAGACAAGTATGGAAACAAAAATAAATGATAAAGAATAAACCTCAGATGAACATATTGACTTGCAAGTAGTGAAGGCAATTCTGATGATACTTTCAAATTTTCACCAATACCCAATGAATAATTATTTTGAACTTGTACAGTAGTGCAATCTTCAACATTTGATTTCTTATCTGATTCTTTGGAAGCTTCCTCCATCATTGAATTCCATTGAGCAAAGATATCTACGCTCTTCATCTGGGTCTAGAAGATTAAACTGAGGATAATCACTTTGGGTTAATTCTTTTTCTGGTTCCCTATCATTTACACGGCGAAACCTTGACATCCGTTTATTAACAATAGGAACAGAAGAACATTTGACTTCTTTAGCACTATCGCAAACAGGGGAAGAAAAAGAATCCACTGCAAATAATAAAAAGAATTATCAAATTGATAAAACTAAATTTAAATTAACTTTCTAATAATAATTACTAATTTCGTAATACCTTGTTTTGAAAGCTTCTTCATAACTAGCTTAACATCAGATGAGTCAACATTCAAACTAGCAAATGAACCTTTATTCATAGAGCAATCATTATTCAACGGTTGATCACATACTTGAACTTTTGTACAGGGGGACATGGATGATGATTTATGTTGAGATACAAAATGCTGCAATTCAAAACCAATAAATAACATTACATACCAATAGGATTCCCTTCAAACTGTATAATAATTACATAACAATAACATCACATAACAAACCAATAAATAACATTATTAACAGGAAGAGAGTTAATCACAAAAATGATAATTACATAATAGGACACATACCTTGTGAAAATCAGAAATTCCATATGATGGAGATTTTGTACCTGTGGGAGATACAAAAGGATTCCCTTCAGAAGATGATCTCTTTGTTGAATTTTTCTCACAAATCAACTCAACTCATAATATAAAACAAGGAGAGAAGACAACAAACCGTCAGAAAAATTAAACCAAGTAAATACGTAGATTGAAACAAAAGATAAAATTAAGTGGAAAAATGCTTACCATCACTGCCATTCTTTTTCGATACTTGATCTTCGAAAGGAGTTTTGACAGATAAATCATTCATCGGAGCCATATTCTCAGCTACACTAAATTTCCCATCAGGTGAAGCACTATTGACAAGACCATCCATTTTCATTGCCTTTTGGTTTATGACTTCATCTTGTTGCAAATCACTAGCTTCAAGGAAATGATCATTATGACTATCACCGTTCTTAACTGGATGATCACAAAAAACCTTGGAACTAGCCTTAGACAATAATTGAAGTACATTCAGCACTAAAATCTCAGACTTTGTATTACTAGACTCAGATTCATCTTCATGGTGTTTTTGAACTGTAGCGATTGCATCTTTTACCTGAAGAAGAGATTTCAAATAATAAAAATAGCATGAAGAAAAAATTATCATATATTTACTAATGTACAAAAACATTTCAAGCCATAGGCAATAAAAAGCAGGTGTAAATAAAAAAAACAAAGATGGTAAAACAAACAACAACCGAATATAATATTAACTCATCAAAAGCGAGTATGTAGTTTAGCAAAAATTTCAAAATTTGGACAGATAGAAACATACATTCAACACTCCGTAAATCTCAATATGGCCCAATTATGTCTTGGGCTTGGATCACGAATGGTTAAATGCTAATCTATGCATGAAAGACTCACAAACCAAGTAGTAAACTACTAACACATCAGTATCAAGATCACAAGACACACCGCTTTTTCTAAGTAAACATATTTCCTTACTACTCAAATCTTAACTGGTTTTATACATTAGTGCTTCGCTATATATATTAGTACAAGTTCTCTAAATAAGTTAAAATCAACATATTTTCTACTTCTATAGATTAGTACTACGTCGAGCTAATACTGATATGGTAAACTAAAAGGAGCATCAAAGAAGACAAAGAAAAATACAAACAACCATACCTCATTTGGTAAATTATCTCCAACAGACAAGTCTAGTTTTAATCTGAAAATACCAGATTGTGCTTTGATACCAGCCGAGTTAGGGGACGAATGTTGCTTTGAACCATTTGAGCATCTATCTGCAAAAGCACAATTCTAACAAGTACAACAAAATAAATGAACAAACACAACACACAAAAATGTACTGTATATTAACACAAGAAATATATTTGAATTACAAAGGAAAAAAAGACTAACCTGGAAATAACAGGAATCAGAAAATTCAATAAGAGGTCGTTTTCCATAAGAATGACTGCTTGTTCGATCTAGTTCTGAATAACGTTTGATCATATTCCCCTTCCAAAAATTAATTCGAGGAAGACCACCCTCCACTTGGTTTTGACTAAAGTTGACAAAATCCAGATAATATACCTGTGAAGTTAAATTTGCCTTAATAAATAAATTATCAAAGAATGAATGCATGACGAACCAAAAAAAATACAAGAAAAGCTAAATAGTAAAAAAAATTTAACTCACAGCTAGGAAATACATGCAGCCTCCAAGAGTCTTTGACTTCTTGCCAGTGGCCTTGTTAGTATTGTTGAATTTTTTCAAACTAGACATCAACGAGTCATACACAAACTTGGACCAGTCCAGATACTTAACGGTAGAAACATCTTCAAGCACACTAAAATACTTTGGACTTGGATAAAGACTTGAATTTGGACACAAGAAAGAGGATATGGCAACAATCATAAAGCATATGAAAATCATATCATCACTCAGATCAGTATTGTACTTCAAAATTCGCCAAAATATGTACATCGCGGCATAGAAGTCAATTGAAACTTGAAACAAGAAAGGATCTACCAAAGATCACTATCGAAATGATCTCATTCCTCCAATAGGTAGATCGAGAACCATATGTACTGATCGCTTGTTGATTGGAATAACCTTCCTGGATCTTATGATATCGATGATCTAACATCAACTTGCCGAGCAACCCATTTCACAAACTTGTTAGGACAGAACACTTCAAGTTTTAAAAGGCAACCAAATCCAAATTTCTCGAATCACACTCATTTGGTAAGGAGTAAGTGATTCCAAAACTCACGTAAATACTTGATGAAAATCTTGAAAAGGGACCAGGTCGAACTTTCATGCTTACATTTCTTACTCTACAATAAAGAACAAAACATTACAATGGAGAGTACAAAAATAAAATAAAATTAATGCAACAACGAATCAACAATACTAAACTGAAATTACCTTCACTGATTCTTGCTTATAACGATTTCTAAGTTTTCTCTTAGTGATCTTATTTTCTAAAAAAAGAAACAATTAAGATAACAATAACATTATAGACATTGTTGCAACTTTGAAAACTATAAAATATAAATTAATAACCGCTTCTTGTAGATTTTATAAAGAGCCTCATCAAGATCTTCATCATCAGATGAACAACGCACCTGACATGAAATAAAAAAAATTAGAAAAAAATATAGAAAAATAAGAAAACAAAAAGTTAAAAGAAAACAAAATAATACTAACATCAACTGGCCGCTTCAATGAATCAGAAGGTGGCATTTCTAAATCTTGAGAATCGTCATTGAGATGTTCACTACTATTTGCAGTGTCGTATACAGAGTCAACATCACTAGAATAATCTTGAAAAGAGTGTTGGTTTGGCTTAACCATCTAACAATAACACGCAACAATGAGACAAACATATATAATCAATATATATGTAAACATTAACAATAAGCAACATGAAGATTCACATTAACTGAAAACATATTGCACTCATAAGTTAAAGTGTACATAAGAAATAACATAATTGTAATAAATTACTATTATCAGCATGGAAAAAGGCTTAAAAGGAGAAAATATAAGTACCTTGAACATTCAATATATAAGGTCAAAAGATCCAAAAGAACTCCTGCAGATAAGCAAAGAAAAAAAATAACAAACATTAACAATGCTGATTATTAAAACAAGAACTAAACTACAAATATGAAAGAGTTAAACTAGAATAATCTATATAAATAGTACAACAACAATAACTAAACATTTATGTTAATCAGAATGCATGTTCTGCTACTGATCTGGTATGCATATACATAAAATGTAACAACAAAAAATACTAAAATGAGAACATGGTTTCGGAGACCATTCAATAAAAACTTAATACTATTAAAAATGATAGATACACAAATAGAATGAAAATAAATACATAATATCACAGAACAGCCAACATCCTTTTACATTAATAAGCAGCAGGAACATAAATACAACATCAAAAAAAAAAAGAAATGAAAGTTATTACAAACCCAAAATAATACATAAAAATATATACTTAAGAGTGAAGTTTAATTTACAATGTTATTACAAAAATAAGAGTAACATAATGTTACACTATCAAACTCAAACTACTTCTTGCAAAAGATAGCAAACGACTTCTGGTGGACACGACGGGTCGATCTAGGCTCCTCAGCAACAAGCCCATCGCGCCAATATTCGATTTCCCCCCCAAAAGCTTTAAAAACTTGATAATCTAGTATCTCAGCATCGCGAAGATCCTCAACACAGACAAGAACATCACCATCAGCAGAACAAGTTATTTTGAACTGGTTACTCTGTAGAAGAAACTGAGTAACAACAGTGGCAGCATAAACTTTATCAACATCCTTAATGTCTTGAAAATAAACATGAACCAACTTATTGATGTCTTTGTTGTCACTTCCCGCAAAATACTTGCGAATTGGAATGGAAGTGTCCACTAAAACTTGCACATTACCACTACCCGAAGATTCCGAATCGGTGGAACTCATTTCCTAAAAATACATATTACAAGACAAGCATGAAGAAATAAAACTTCATGACTGAAGCATAGCAACAAATGTTAGTAGATAGTTCCATTCTAATTTGCAAGAAATTTATCAGCCAATGAAAAAATTAACAACTAAAAGAACCAATATTGCAAGATGAAAATGTTGAGACTACTAAACAAGAATACAAAGCATACAAAATGATCAAGACATGAATGTAAAATCTTAAATCATCTTAATAAAAGCAAGGGGCATACAATGCTAATGAAAGCAGACATGTGATACTAGAATTGTACACATGCTTCGTAATACCACCATATTGCCCATTTTGTTCAATCCTATTTATATAATTGTAAGATATTGGGCTATGATCTCCCACTACAGATTATAACTTCACTCGACACGAACAAGCGCTTATATCTAATTCTACACATAAATCAAAATCATAATCAGTTAAGGGTTGTACACTAAACAATAAAAGACAGATCAATTATTACATGGAACTAACAAAGTCAATATTGCGCTTATTCTTTTAAGACTTAACATTGTAGGTCAAAATCAAATCGAATGAGTGATAATCACAAATGCTTCACTAGTTAGCATAGTCATTAAAATAAGAATCTTAACTAATAACAAAATCAAGAACTTATTAGTGATAAACCCCGCAAGAAAACCAATTGATGGAAAATAATAGGAGATTTGCAAGAGAAATGAAACCTTTTAAATGTCCCACAAATTCTCTTTGATCGAAAATGGTTTTGCTCACAATCCCAAACCTAGGAAAAGATATATGAGAAAAGTTATTGATATAAATATAAAATCTCCACATTAACAAGATCATAATATGGATTTAAATGAAAGACCATAAATATCACTCATACCCTTTTATTCAAAAACAAATGATCATAATTAGAAATACAAAGATACATTTTAAGAGAGTGAACAAAAATGAAGGAGGCACAATATATTTGATACAAAGATACATGGCAAATTACATCTTACATGTAAATATTTCCAGGTTTGCAAGCATACAAAAGTACTACAGTGTTAATTATACTAGCAAAATAAACATTCCACTGATGCATTACTCATTGAGTGCAAAACATTAAGATCCATCCCAAACAAGCATTAGAAATCCTCTCTAGCAAAATAGCAGCACAAACAAAAACAAATAATGATACAAAACTGAATCTTAACAAAAATCATACATCTATGCATCCCAAACATTCATAGATAGATCCATGCATCCTAAAACTACCATAGCTTTAACAAAACAGTCACATTGTAAACCATAAGATGAAGATCAGATTTCTCCTTCTTCTGTTACTCTCATCTCTATAGACTAAATAGATGTACTACAGTGTGAATAATACTAGCAAAATAAACATTCGACTGATGCATTAACCATTCAGTGCAAGAAAGTCAGATCCATCCCAAACAATAAACAGATTTGGTTTATTTTGGCATATCCTTTCTAGCAAAATAACAGACAAAAAAAAAACAAATAACATATCCAAAACAAGCACCAAATCTTAACAAAACCCATAGATCTATGCATCCCAAAGTATAATATCGGACCAAACATTCATAGATAGATTCATGCATCAAAACTACCATAGCTTTAACAAAATATAGAACCATGCATCCAAAAACTACCAGCTAGAACCAAACAAGGACTACTCATCCTCTCTAGCAAAAATAGCATACACAAAAATCCATAGATTATACTACGAGCATAGCAAAATTATAACGATCTATCATAATTATTAAAGCGATAGATTATCCACAAAGATAATCAATGGCTTCCTGTTATTAAAGCGCTAGATATATGTGTTGGAGATAATTATACGTAGATAATTATTTTTGCAATAATAATTATCCACAGATTTGGACTACTTCATGATGGTAGATTATACCACCAGAGCATAGCAAAATCCATAGATCTATGTATACCAAAAATCATCTCTGACCTAACAAAACAATAATCGATAGATAGAAACAAAGAATAAAAATAGGCAAAAATCACCGACCTAAAAATCACATGAAGAAAATCCCAATGAAATTCTCTGCAAAGACTGCAAAAATAGCACACATGAGATGAAAAAACCCATGAAAAATTAACAAAACAATGACCAAAACCATACAAATGATGAAAAATCAACGAGTAAAACAAAATGCACCGCGCGACTGCTTCACGAGCCCGAGGTCGACGCCGACGAAGAAGACGACCAAAAAATGACTCAAAGGTCGACTTAATCTCCTCCGCGACGACGACCCGGACCGCCTCGCTGGGCTTCACGCCGACGCGGAATCGCCTCCGCTAGTCTTTCCCCAATCGCCTTCACCACCTCTCGAGTTCTCCGCCAGACCAAAACCATCGAATCGCTCTCTCCCTCTCTCTCTCTGCAACGTTCAGACCATGACTATCGAGAGCTCCGCTCGGCACTCGCTCTGGACAAGACTAAACAGCACGCTTCCCAAAAAATTAAGTAAACAAATGTCTGCTCCTTGAGCCGCACGAGACAGGGAAGGGTCTAGACTCAGAGCGGTTCCCAAGTAAAATTCAAAACAATGGGCGCTGGCTTGAGTAAATGGATTCGAATTACACCCGTTAGAAACCAGCGGACCCGGAAAAAATGGCACGCATCTCAATGCATATCAACGGTTCAGAAAACGACTGAAAAGCAGGAAAAAAACATGCGACTGTTTTTTAGCATTTCCGTAAAAAGATGGCGCCTCTTAAGCCGAATCGACCCATGGAAAACCACGCGCTCACCTTGGCGTCACCGTCAAGGCGGTTGCGGCGGCAGAGCCGCGCGTAGACTTCCCTCTTGGCGAGCGCCTCCGCGCCTCTACCAACAGGGGCAGTCTGCTTCCCGTTCTCCTCTTCGCCTCCGCCGGCGATGGGGAAGAGGCGCGCGTAGTTGCGCGGCAGCTTGGCCTGCCAGAGGCCGTCGCTGGACGCGGCGCCGCGGAACGTGCGGCTGAGACGCGCCATCCGGCAGATCTCCGGCGGGTCCAGCCGGAGAAGAATCTCCGCCACGCAGCTCTCTGGCAGGTCCCCGAGCACCGTCCCACGCTCTCCCCTTTCCCCTCCCGTCGACGAGGCCGCGGTGCCCATGTGACGTCACGTGATCAATTTAACCGCTCGGCTCAGCAGTACAGGGTGAGCGACTTGGAGAGCAGCAGCAGAGACGCCGGTGAATTGGAGAAGGGAGGCGGTGTGTTACCGCTAAGCCCCAACGAACACATCAGTGGGTGACCGGTGGTGGCGACGCGTCGGTGGCCGTGCCGTCGGCGCGGAACGTACGGGGAGCGTTCTTGGCGCCGTTTGACCCTACCACCTCAAGGACGAAGCTACTGCATGCCCAGGCAACAAAGGAGTTGCTCTGTCCAGTTCTTGCTTGTATGCTTTGTTCTGGTTCTTGAAATGGATTAAAGTGAATGGAGAAGCGAAGATCAAGTGATTCTTGAACTAAAAGGAAGGAATTGTTTGTGCTTATCTTTTCCCTTTGAAGAAACTTCTTCCGGTTTGGAGTTGTCACTTGTGTGTGCTGCCTTCCGCGGAGCTTTCCTCGTGTGATGGCTTTGGTTTTGGTGGCACCTAGGCTGGTAGGTATGCTTTGGGTGAGGAGGACGAAGGAAATTAAGGGTGTTTTGCTTAACGTGGGCAGTGCTTTTCTAGGTGATGGAAAGTCTCTTGTGCTGTTTGTCCGTGGGAAAGTGCAACTATTTTTCTATTCGGACTTCAGAGGAATGGATGGATCGTGCTGAAGGGATACGGATATGTTATACAAGTTGATAATTTAAAAATTCTATCATGTAAACTAGAAAATTATGTAAAGTAAGAGATCATATATCGTTACTATTAGACGTGTAATACAGCGAAAAAAATTTAGAGCAGCCTGATCTAACGTCTAGCGTTCGATGTAGTGGTCATAGCCGATCATCTAACGTCCTCGGCACCGATCGTCACCTCCAGCAACCTATTACGTTTATTGCGTAGGTTGTGGATCATCCTCGATCAGCGCAGCAGCAACCGCAGCAGCGCTTCTACGGTATCCACTCGTCCAGGAGTGGAACGTCGTACACCGGTGTACTAGCACTAACGTGCACGGTAGGGCCTTCGGGGAAATAGCGACTAGGGTTTCGGTGGAGCAACTCTCTTTCACTACTGCAAAACAGGCCATACCAGACACCTCATTACAGACGGTTCCAAAGGAGCCGTCTGTGTTGAACTTATACAGACGGTTCCATTTGGAATCGCTCAGCGATATACGCGCCTCATCACGAGCGGTTCTTAATACCAACCGCTTGTGATACTTCTACGCACGGTTGGTAATAAGAACCGTCGCGATAGTTCCTCATCGCGCACGGTTGATATTATGAACCGCTTGTGATACTTCACGAGCGGTTCATAATATCAACCGTCTGTGATGAGTACGCTTTATCACGAGCGGTTTGAAAATAAAATCGCTGCATGAAGTATCCTGAGCAGTTCAATTTTAGAACCGCTCGTAATATTCTAGTATCACGACGGCTATATTAAATAACAAATGCGTCAGGATATTATCGCGAGCGGTTCCAAGATAGAACCGCTGCGTGATATTTCTTTCCTACCTCTTCATCTCCCGCGCGATGTGTCTCTTCATCTCACCAATGCAAAACCGTCTCTTCGTCTCGCACACCAACGATACATGCGTCTCTTCGTCTCACATGCCAGTTACTCCTAATTCTTTATAAGACGGAATAATTCACCGAAGATTAAACTCCTCCCATCGCTCTTCGTCTCACGCTTTGAGTACATACACGTAACAATCGCCAAGGTGAGCATGCGAGCGATCGAGCCGATCCAAGGCGAGGAGGTCGGTGATCGCCGCTCTTTCTCACGATGTCGTCGTCGACATCGCCGTCGGCGTGTGTCGCGAGCTCTTCTCAGCCCATGGAGGACCTATGCAGCCTACGATTAACGTACGTACATCTTTATATCTACAATATACGTACGTACATACTACTATTTATTCTAACATCTTGAAATTTGTATGTACGTATATTGGAGTTGCAAGGCCTTGTACAAGGTGTCAAGGCAGCGCCGTGGGGCGGCGTGGCGGCTGAGCGAGAGGAGGCGATGAAGTGGCAGGACAACGAGCGCTACCTCGCCGTCGTCAACCACCTGGCCGGCGCCGGTAACCCGAGGGCTTGTTTCATCGTCGGCCTCGGGCTTGTCTTCGTGCCCCAAGACATGCAGCGCGGCCTCATGTTCCTTGAACGGGCGGCGCGGCCGGCCACAAGGCCGCGGCCTACGTGCTCGGTCTCCTCCTCTACACGCGGCGGGCGAGACGCGCGGCGTTGGGGAAGCACTACATCGCTTAGGTCGAGGACGAGCCGGCCCGGCGGCGGTGCGAGCGGCCAAGACCAGCCGGAGTGCGGGCGGTGCGAGGCTCGCCGCGGACATGGTCCAGCGGCGTGGGGAAAAAGGTCGCCACCGGGCGGGTGTAAGCTGTCGGAGGATGGCCACCGGCACGAGCACCGCTGCGGTGTGAAAGGTGGGGCGACTCGCCGTCTTCTGCAGCGGACGATCGCAGAATTAGGCATGAGTATGTCAGTTTCTTTGCAAAGGTGTTGGACTATTTGCCATAAAATTTCAGTTTTTTAGGTTTCTAGAAAGGTGGTGCAGCTGGACTATTTTTCAAATTAAATGAATTTTTAAATATATGGTCCACAAGGACAGGAGGGATTACAATTCCACGTTGACATCAAAATATACGTACGACATATTACAAGTCCATAACACATGATGTTATGGAATAAATTAATTACAATAGAGTAATTTCTTAATTAAAATATAGCCCTTCATGATGATCGACGCACATATAGCTAGCTTCCTCGCTGGGTTCTTCCTCGAGCCTGATGCCGTCTCCGAAAGGAGGCAACTCGTCAAATTGATTGTATTCTTCCTCGTCCACTATATTCTCAACTCCGATAATCCTTCTTTTTTCATGAAGAACTACGTGACACTTCTTATTTGCCGGGGCGGTTACATAGAAGACTTGAACAACTTGGTTAGCTTGATGCAGAATGGTTCGTCTTTGTATCCGACACGATCGTGGTCCACTGTAGTGACGCGTCGTGCTTATCGACCTTCACTGTGGAGATGGACCCAACGGCACCGAAATAGGGGATCTTGAAAAACACGTAGTCGAGCTCCCATATCTCCTCTATTTGCCCATAATACGAGCTCCTCGGCCCATCGATGCGAATGCATCTATCACGGACACCTGTTGCACGGATCATGCTCTTCCTATCCCGAAGTGCCGTATAAAATGTGTACCCATTTATGTCGTATCCTTGTCATGTGACAATTGTAAATTGTGGCCCTTTTGCCAACCATAGCAGTGTATCATCACTTGATGACCTCCCAGTCATGATTCGCACCTTTAACCATTCGTTGAACCGACGGTTGTGCTTCTCGTGATCCAAACCTCCGGCCGGTGCGGATTACATTGGCGTACCATGTCTTTGTGCTCGTCGATGTACGGGGACACTTGGGTCATGTGTTGTAAGACCGTGAAATGGGCTTGAGCGTACGTATCTAGATCGGGAGTGATTGATTTCCTTCCGATGGCCCCGATACCATCCAGCCTTCCCTCATGACGAGATAGAGGCACACCTATCGGTTCCACCTGAGCCATGTAGTCAACGCAGAACTCAATGACCTCTTCGGTTGCATAACCTTCGATGATGCTGCCCTCCGGTCGAGATCGATTCCGTACATAGGACTTGAGAATTCCCATATACCTCTCGAACGGGTACAAATGACATAGGAACACAGGACCACATATCTTTATCTCTTTCACAAGATGAACAATGAGATGGACCATGATATCGAAAAATAACGGAGGGAAATACATCTCAAGTTGACATAGAGTCGTCACCACCTTGGCCTGTAGAGCATCTAGTCCTTCGGGATCGATGACCTTCTAAGCAATTGAGTTGAAGAAATAACACAGCCTCAAGATTGCCACTCGGACCTTGTTCGGCAAGATACCCCTAATTGCAACAGGAAGCATTTGTGTCATCAGCACATGACAATCATGAGACTTCATACCAATTAATTTCAAATCTTGTATAGAAACAAGTTTCTTAATGTTAGCGGAGTAACCAGACGGGACTTTGACACCATGCAAGCTTTGGCACAATTTATTTCTCTCGGTCTTGGACATAGTGTAGCAAGCTGGTGGAAGGTATGTTAGTCCTTTATCGGTCTCTTTCGGTGCTAACTCGGTCCTTATGTTCATATCAACCAAGTCACGTCGTGCGTTAACACCATACTTTATTTTGCCACTAATGTTCAGTAAGAGACCAATCAAGCTTTCACATACATTCTTCTCCACGTGCATGACGTCGATGCAGCGACGAATTTCTAAGTGCTCCCAATAAGGCAAGTCCCAAAAAATTGACCGCTTCTTCCAGATGTTCTTCTGACGGGTTTTTAATTTACGTACCTTCCCAAGCACAACATCGATATCCTTAACCATATCATAGACCTCTTTCCCTCTAAAAGCCGTTGGAGCTGAACTGTCCTCCTTATTTCCGTCGAATTGTTTCTTCATCTTGCGGTATGGGTGACTCACGGAAGGAACCTACGGTGGCGCATATACACGATTTTGCGCGAGTTGTTCACCATACACTCTCGTAGCATCTAAGCAATGTGAGATGGACTTTGGCTCCTTTCGCATCAAGCCCGACAGTTACCAAGGGCGGGAAAATCATTGATAGTACGTAACAACATGACGCGTAAAGAGAAGTTCTCTCGTTTGTATGCATCCCATACTTGTACCCCTTCGTTCCACAAAGGTCACAAGATCATCCATAAATGGTGCTAGGTGCACATCAATATCGTTCCAGTTTGCTTCGCCCTTGGATAAGTAGTGACATCAAAATGTACTTCCGCTTCATACACGACCAAGGAGGAAGGTTGTACATACATAGATTCACGGACCAGTGCTATGTCACGTGCTCATGTTACCGAAAGGATTCATTCCATCAGACTCAACCTAACCTTATGTTCCTCGGTTCCACCAACTCTTTGAAGGTCCGATCGAAGTTTCTCCATCCGCGAGAATCAGCAGGTGTCTTAGTTTTCCATCTTTCTTACGCTCCTCAGAGTGCCAACGCAGCAATCTTGCCTCCTTTCGGTTCGCAAATAAACGCTTCAAACGTGGGATCACAGGCAGATACCACAACACCTTAGCAGGAGGTTCTTGCTTCACCTTAGCAGTATTCTTACGCTTATATCGGGATGCTTTGCACACGGGACATACATGCAAGTCTGCATACTCTTTACGATACAAGATACAATCGTTCGGACATGCATGTATTCTTTCTACTTCCATTCCCAATTGACAAAGAACCTTCTTGGCTTGGTAGGTGGTGCTGGGCAACACGTTTCCCTCCGGAAGAATGTGCGCTAGGAGACCTAACAATGCCGTGAAACTCTTGTCGGACCAACCATTGCTCGCCTTCAATTTCAGCAGTTCAAGTACGGTTGACAACCTTGTGTATTCCGGCTTGCAGGGGAACAAAGGTTTCCCCGAGTCCTCCATTAAGCGCTCGAATTTACAAAACTCTCTCTCACTGTAGTTTCCTTCTGCATCGCGTAGCATTTGATCCAGATTGTCATCGTCGACCTATCGTCATCAAAAACATACCACATCCCAGCATATCGTTGACTTCCTCGATGTCATCATTATTAACTTCCTTGGCGATGTTATCATTATTAACTTCTGTATAATCTGCTCTTCACCGTGGATCGTCCAACATGTATACCCTTTTTGAAATCCTTCGAATCAAGTGCCCTACGATCTGCGTCGGGTTGTTAAAAATCTTCAGATTACCGCAATCAATGCATGGACAGTACATAAATTCTATCCCCTTATTCAGCATATCCTGCTCCACGACTCTTTTAAAAGCAATCACGCCATTAATGTACTCTTCACTCACACGGTTCGCACCGTACATCCAGTTTCGGTCCATCTACGCTACACACGTAACAATTAATAGTGTTAAATTATATTAATAAACTACAAATATGTTACTCCTCCTATTAACCAAATACACTAAAATTGATTAAAGATAAACCTAGAGCAAATATAAAGAGTTAAAGATCGTTACCCTCGGAGCTCACGACGAAAATTCCTAATATCCCACGAGATTCCTCACTGTCCTTCTCCTTCAGGCCACAATGCAATGTGAGACTTAAATGAACAGGGCAAGAGAAGAGCCACAGTCGAAATGCACCTCCCCCACAAGCTTATCCCACTCACAAAACACCCATAGCCGAAACAAAACACTCATTCACAACACCCAAACCGAGAGCTACCACCAAAGCCAAGCCTCACAAAGCAAGCATGCAAGCCAAATAGCCATAAGTTGCTAGGGCAACCCACAACCAAGAACAAGGCAAGCAAAATAAACAAGCCTCCTACAACCAACACAGAGCAAAGTTTCTCAAGCCCCTCTATTCCAAAGAAGAGATTAGAGCGCTAGGCGAAGTCCATCGGGTCTTTATATTTATAGGGTGGCATATCACGCAGGCACTTCTTATTCCCAACCGCTCGTGATATGAGTATATCACGACGGTTCCTCTCACTAACCGCTCGTGTTGAACTTATCTGACGGCTCCATGTGGAATCGCTATGCATGATATCCTCCATATCATAGGCGGTTCTCCTTATTAACCGCTCATGATATGGAGGATATCACGAGCGGTTCCATATGGAGCCGTCAGATAAGTTCAACATGAGCGATTAGTGAGAGGAACCGTCTGTGATGAGAATATTATCACAGATGGTTCTTCATTCAACCGTCTGTGATAGCGTACGGAGCATGTATATGCGCAAATAATTAACAAAATGAATTACCCAGTAATAAATAGATGATAAAAAAGATCATATCATCACAGACGATAAAAAAGATCATATTATTTTACATCACAGACAATAGACTGGCCTTATCGTTTTTACATCACAGACGATAAAAAAGGATGAGCGATCATATCTTAGTCTTCAAATCTTCGTACGCCTATTCGTCGGCTTTAGTGGGGGCGGGATCAGCGACTGTCTCACCAAACACCTCCACCTGTGACCTTGCACGCTCAATTTTCTCTTGTAGATGTTCGGACTCCGTAATCAAGTCCCATATAGCCCAGAGACCATCAACCCTGGTCTCCACGGTCTCGGCTAGGCGGACCGCTCTCCTACAATGTCGAGTCGTCCTTGACTCTCTGGGGCGCATCCTCGGTGCGGACCAAGCAGTTCCATAGGACAATCTCCACGACGAGGTTTACTCGCGGATCTTTGGAGAGCCTCGCACCGTCCGTTGGAGGAGGAGCTCAATCGACCGATGATCGCCGTTATGGTCTCGGTAGATGGGAGGGTCTACAACGGATTGCATTGCGAACGGACGCTTTGTTCGCAGCTTGGGCGAGTTGCGACGAGAGAGTGCAGTACACAACCAAAATGTAGGCCATCTGTACAAATGGACGCGAGAGAAAGCCATTTGGAATTTGTGGAGAGAGAGGGATGATCAAGGAGGTTCGTGAGAAATCCCTTTGATAAGGGTTGTCTATTTATATAAAAGAAGTAGTAAAACTGGAGCAGGAGACGAAGAGACACTCGCGGGAGATGAAGGGAATGAGATCCATAGCACAGAGCGGCTCTATGATGGATCCATACGTGATAAGATATCACGACGGATATATTAAATAACCGTCATTATATTACCATATCACGAGCGGCTCTATTGAAGAACCGCTCGTGATATCTAAATATCACGCATTTATTCATTAAAGAACGTGCAGGATATCCTCAATATCACATATGGTTCCATTAAAGAACCGTCTGCGATATCCTCAATATCGCTGAGCGGTTCCATTAAAGAACCGTGCTGTGATATCCTCAATATCACTGCACGGTTATTTAATGGAACGTGCTCAGGATATCTTATCACGACGGTGCTTTAATAGAGCCGCTCGTGATATCCTTTATAAAAGGCGCACCACTAGGTTTTGCTCTTTACTCGTCACTTCCTCTCCGCGCCTCTTAGGCTCTCGCGCGCTCTCGGCTCCTCTAGGGTTCGCCTGTTCACCTCCCGGCCGAAGACCGACGCGCCGCCTTCATCGGCAGCGTTGCCTCCGCCTCGACGCGCGACATCCTCCCCGTGTCGGCCTCCTCCCTCTGCACCGGCCTCCTCCCCGCGCCATCCTCCTCCCCTGCACCGGCCTCCTCCCCGCGCCGTCCTCCTCCCCGTGTCGGCCTCCTCCCCTACACCAGCCTCCTCCTTGCACCATGAGTTGTTGTGCGGCATCCTCTCTGTGAGTATTCCTAAAGATAATATGTGAACTGAATCTAGTACTAAAGATATTGCAAATTGATCAGTGGGCTTTGTTGACATGCTCTGTGATGAACTTTGTCTTATACTGAGATTGAATGTGATAGTTAGTTGATTCTTGAGCTCTATTGTATTACTTGCTCTCACAATTTGATATCTTTATTAATTTGTTACTTTGGTTGAATGCTAGTTATCACGCACGTTTGAATGCTCTTGTCAATTTGATATCTGTTAGTTCATTCTTGAGCTCTATTGTATTGACGAATATGCGTGATGTGACTTTGATAGTCTTTGATAATATGTGCACTGAAATTGATCGATGGGCTTTGTTACAGTTCGCTCTGTGATGAACTTTTGTCTTATCTTGAGATTGAATGTGATAGTTAAGATCATTTTGAGAATGATTGAGATCATTTGTGATTAAGCAAAGTCTTTGTTTACTGACTCATAGTTTGAATTTATACTATCATATTCATTTAATGAAGAGTATAGACAATAGGATTGAGATAGCAAAGACTTGTTCTTTTGCAACTCTCCTTCTGAGAGCACAAACTACCATCAATCTTTCTTTATATATTACGTTTGTGCATCATTTTCGGTTAAGTTGAGTAAATCTGCTTGAATCTGGTCAGTTAGAGCTTACGCATATTGCTTCGTGCATATATAGATAGCAAGTAAGCGACATGGCGTCTGCACCGTCTTCGCCGCCGTCATCGACATCGCCGAATGCGTCTGGATCTCCGAGGAAAGTGGTACGTACGCGAGATGGCAGAGGAACATCGAAAATTCCTCCAGGCCTAATGACCGTCGCAGAGGTCAATGCCAATGGGATCCCCGTGAGTCCCCCAAAGCGTGGCGAGATTCCGGACCATGCGGGATACTTGGAAGGAACGGTCCCCATCACCACACCGAGCCGGGACATCGTGGCCGGATGTTCGGAGGCGCGAGCCGGGGCGAAGTTTTAAAATCGTTCACTTTCCCAGCCGCAGACTTGGCGCGCGTGGAACGGCAGGCGTTGCTCTCGATCGGAAAGGCGTGGAGGACCTTCAAGAGCGTGCTTGTCACAAAGTACATGAACACGGGTCGAACGCCCTTCACGGCGTATAATTTTTTGTCGCGGGATATATGGGACGCCTTTGTGAAAATGAAGACGACGCCCAATTTCTTGAGAAAGTCGCGCGCACAAGGCTCTCGGACAATCGAACACTCACCCCACAAACGAGCACGCACTGGTGCAGCGGTAAAACCGCGCAATAGGCGGCGGAGACGAGAACGCAACAAGGCCATTTCTTGAGATCACAGACGAGCGCTCTCTCTTGGTTAAGAGCGAGGCATCGATCCACGTCTTGGTAAATCTCTTTCACAAACCCAGTGAGAAGGATGTGGCCAACCGTGTGGTAAATATGTCTTGAACTACCTAGTTGTTAATAAGTCCATAACTTCATAATGTCTATAATAACATGATGACCTCTTGCGGCAAGAATTGAGTTCGCATGTTCCGAAGGCTCCTTCCAGGCAGACAGGGAGAAGGATATACTATCTATAGCTTTGGGAAACAAGGAGCACCCGGGTCGCACACGAGGCAAAGGGGTTAACGTATCTTGGAGGATGGATTCCCAAGCGACTCTCGCGTATAGGAGCGGAAGAGATCCAAGGCCAAGTACGACACGAGTTGGAACATGTGCTTACTACAAAATTTGAAGAAAGAGAACGGTGCTTCTGCAAAATTTGAAGAAAAGATTGCAAGATTGCAGGACCAAGTGAATCAACTCCTACTCCTTAACCAGTCGCAAGCCGCCCCCGTTGTTTTGGGAGCTAGTCCTCCTCAACATCGGAGTAGCGTTGCGTGTGAGGACCCCAATTTATTTGGCTTGTAATGCTTAACCAACCACCTGGTCCTAGCATCACAAATCAAATAAACTGATCCTCGAGATATGTATACTTCCCAGAAAGCAGTATACACACCTCGTTACAAAATTAGACATCAACTCCATTCCAAACATAGAGTCCAAACACCACACTACCAAACGGAAGGTAAACAAATAGTAGAGTTATTACGCATAAAGGCCGACGTGCCACAAGGTACAAAATAAACAAGAACGACAGTGAAGCAAAAGTGCCATAAGATGGCTATAAACAAAGCCAATCAGCGTGCCTCCAACCCACAAGGCATCTGACCGGACCGCCAAGTCTAGTCGTCCACGAAACGGCAACACATCTCACAGAAGTGAGGCCCTTGGGGCTCACCTTCTTCCTCTGCAACAAAAACATTAAGCAAAGCACACAGTACAAAGATTGTCTTTGTACCCGCAAGATCGACGTGTGAACTAGCGGACTGCTCATAAGCTACATGCGAGTTTATTTGGTGGAGTCATATGTTTCATTTGCATAAAGCCAATTTTCATTTGCAATAAGGTAATCTGGTTTAAAGGCAAGTTTGCAATTCATTTTAAGATTGAAATAACAGTACAGATAAAATAATAATAAAAGAATAAAGGTAAACAACCTAGAAGTGACTATCCCAATAGTCACCCCAACAATAGCACGAATCCCAGATTCGTACCACCCATCAAGTTTTAATTTAAATGTTGTAGTCTAGTTCTTACGGGGCGTATCCGAGCGTGTCCATAACCTAGGACGAGGCTATTCGAATAGTTTTAACCTCGGGGTGTACCAATGTACCCACACTTGGACCTCCTTTAAGCCAAAGCACACTTCGAAGGTATCTTTGTACAGCTAAGTCCTACGAGACTTTTCCAATATTGTGTATTAACTACGAGCCGCTCGTATGGATAGAAACCCATACGCTTACATGGTAAAGCCGAAAAGACAACTACCCACTCAGGATAAAGCTTTTCGGACAACTACCATGCTCCCACCTCCATCCCTCCTGCGACCTCCTGCGACCCGGAGCCAATACACGCCAAAGTACTAGGTCAAGAGAGGTCTCATATACTCTAGTGTGGTTAGCACGCAAAATGCTCGATCGGTGGCGCAAGTAACTCGGTCCTTAATCGACTTTGGGCACCTTTCCAGTCACACCCAACAGATCACACGGTCTTACCATTGTGCCCAAGTCTAAATCATTTTTGTTTTCATTTTTAATTTTGCAATTAAACAAAGCGAAATGCTAAAACATAGTAAATTTTGTGTGATCAAGGTTACCGACTAAAGTCGATAACCGCCAGATTCTACTAGATAGCTAAGCATGTCTAAGCAAGTTGACTGGATCTACTAAGTGATAAGAGATCATCCAGCGACCTCTAATCACAGCAAATAACCTAGGCTCAGGTAGTAGAGGTCAATATTTTGTCTACAGGATATGCAGCTACGGATTTAACTAATCAATTTAACACAAATTAAGCGATGCATACATACAGTTGAAACAAAATATTAGACTTTAAAATCTTTGGGATAAACATGATCAAACCGCTTGCTCGCCTTTGCTCGTAATGCTCAACTCATTGCAGGAGGATCGCTCTCAGGGTTGCCGCAAATATCGAATCCTAACAATTGAACAAAACAGCGAATAAGAACGAATACACCGGCAAAAAATCAAATAATCAAACACAAACACCAATTTATACACAGAGGCTAGACTATCACAAAAGAATGACAGATACTGCTACAGAGACCCACTCACTTATCTATCCGGCTAACCACAAAATCATTCTTCTTATATGATTTAAACATTGGATAGACTTTGATGGTGATTGTGTGCACATCTATTATTTAATCATTAAGTTAACACATCAAAAACAGCTAGCTATTCTAAAACCACTATTGACAGATGAGAGCACAGAATCTGCAAGAAGCTATTGAAAGCACAACTAGTCAAGTATCCAATTATGAGATGTTACATAAAATTCTAATTAAGTTTGGGCTTTAATAAAATTCAGCTACTAATACACCTAAGCAACATGCCAATATATTGGAAGGTTAACCATAACAGTATGCTTATCACTACAAGGCCTTACCACACCAAAAAAGTAGGAAAAATAAGTACAGAGACAACCACTAGTTCCAATAACAACTTCTTAGATCACTCATGCCAACAAGGGTTTTAAAATCTAGAATCACTAACTAACATAATTCCTTACCAAACACTACTTCTTAAGCAATTTATCAAGTCTAACAGGACCTAAACAGCATAAGCATGAAACCAATTTTCAGTTTACTGACAACAGAAAAACGACAACAGGGAACAAACAGAGAACTAGAACTAAAATGCTTTCAAACCTCCAACACCCAATTTTGATCATGCAATGAAAGCGAACTAATGAACAATCATAAACATGATAAGCAGCTGACTACAAAGCTTCAGAGAGGTGGGCCCCACTGTCAGCCACAACAGCAACAGGGAGCTCAAGGAAGAACAGGGGAGGCTCTGGCCGATCAGGAGCGGTGGTGGTCGCCGGCGGTGGAGTGGTGGCGCGGCGAAGGTGAGCTCAAAAATGGGTCACCCAGAGTGAATGGGAACTAGGGGTGGCAGTGGTGTGGCTAGAGCGGCACCGAGGCGGCGGCGCAGACACCGCGGCGGCGGTCGCGAGGTGACAAGGGGCGACGGCGCCATACGGGATTATGAGGAAAACTAGCGCGCGCATGAGCATCAGTGAGCTACCAGGGACTCACCGGGATGACGCGGAGCTCAAGAGGCTGCCGGAGATGGCCCGGCGACGACAACCAGCGGCGGCGATCAAGGGGTCACCGAGGAGGGAGCAACCTGAGCAAAAATAGAGAAAAAGAGAGATGGAGGTAGCTCGAGTGAGTGCACTAGATGGTGCTAGCGCGAGCAATTGCTCTAAGAACCAACTCACCGGAGAAGAGGACGAAGGTTTGAACTTTCGGCCGAGGAAGAGGGAAATTGAAATTCAACGGCTCCTGGGAATAAAACTTCAAATTAGCTGAGGGGAAATCACGATAGGGATCTGGAACACGATGTGACGCGCAAAAGAAGGGATGATCTTCACTGGTTGTGGTGTTGACACGACGGTGGCGGCACGGTCGTGCACCAGAGCTCGAGCACAACTATGAATTGAGCTCAGAAGGAGCAATGGGTGATAGGGGATTGCTTACTGGTGTCTAAAGAAGGAAGAGGGAGCTTTGGGTGAGCTTAAGTAGGGATGAGGGCGGAGGAAAACGAGCGGCGACGCTTTCGGCACCGAGGAGCTCAAGAACGGTGCCGACAAGCTTGTGAAAGGAACGGTGGACGATTAATGCTGCGCGAGGCATGGCCTCTCGGCGGAAGATGCGGCCGTGATGCGCGCGAAAACCGGAAGCGGTGACGAACAACGAGGCGAGGTGGCGATCATGCGCGATGTCGCGCACTTAGCACTCATGCGGAAGGTAGGTGACGACGACAAGAGGGCCCGCTGTCGTAGCGAAACAAAATGGCGCGAGCCCGAGTCAAGCGCGGCGCAAACGGTGGTTTGACTCGACCATTTCACTCCGGCCGTTGGATCGAGATGGGCGGTCGAGATTGATGTATGCATTCGGACAGTCGGTTGCATGCGGCGCCGTGGATCGTTCGATCTGCATCGGACGGTGACACCATCGAGCGCCGCGGTGCAACTAGTTGGTTCGGCCAGAGCCAAGCGGTCGCGAGTCGGACTCGAGCACGAGGTTGGGTCGAGCAGAGGAATATAATACCCCAACTTAGGGTTTGTATTTCAAATGTAAAATTTTGAGGAGAAATAAAACTTTTGTTGTCTCTTCAAATCATTTGAAAGTTTCTACATTTTCCTAGCAATTTCCATTTTCTAGAATTAAATTCTTGTGAATAGAAATTGTTGTCAAGACATTCTTAGCCTTCAAACTTGTGATCATGCCCTAGGAATATTTTTCCTGTCATCTTGATCATCCTATCTACCTCCTGAATTATTTCACAATTTGTAGATTTTATTTGCTATTTCAAATGGCCAAGTCAAACTAGTTGAAAATCTGGTCAAACCCTAGGTCAGCATGCTTGTGAATTTTCTGCAGAATTTTCAGTGCATAAAAGTTCTGGAAAATTTATGCAATGTTGATCTCTGTCTCAAGTAACTACCATAAAAATTTCGGAATTTTGGAGCTCAGGAGCTACCTCTAAAAATTCTCCAAACTCTCTCACCTTTTAAAACTTCAAATCGGTATTCATTTGTTTGTCGGGCTCGGACCGAGCCCGACTCAAACTCGACCGCACCTAAATGGCTCGGTCGCGCCAACTGTCGCACCGCGAATCTAATCAATCGTGACCGTCCGATGAAGATCGAGCGATCCACGTCGCGTCGCAACCGACTGTCGAATGCATACACCGATCTCGACCTTCCATTAGCGATCGAATGGTCGGCATCTTCCGATCGAGTCGAACCACTCGTTTGCGCCGCGCAACTCGGCTCGCGCGCTCGTTTCTTCGGCGACTTGTGGGCCATCCTGTCAGTCATTTCCGCCCGTCGCCGCCAACTCCAGTAGCGCGCTGCGCGCGCGCTCTCGCCGGCTCGCCGCCTGCATGCACGCTGCCACCTCGCCTCACCGGTCTTTTCACCGCCCACCGCCTCACCTCGCTGCCTCCGCCTGCCCCTACAAAAGCCCACGAGGGTTTTCCCTACCTCGTTTTCGTCTCCATTGCCTTTCTTCTCCACTGAGCTCCAGGAGCCGTGAGCGCCGCTGCGACGCCTCCGAGCGTTACTGCTGCTCCGGTGATCTCCGAGCACGGCAGACCGCGTCACGGCGTGTTCCACATCCTCGAAGTAAACCCCTCAAGGAATTTGGGTTTCATCATCCGTGGAGCTGCGTGGACTTTCTTCTCCAAGTCGGCCGAAACCGCCCTTTCCGCCGCGGGTCTTCTCGGTGAGCTCCAACTCGATTCCTTGCTTGGTGAGCATCACTGGACTCCACCTTTCTTCTCCACTCTCTCACTCGTCCTCGTTCACCCTGGGCTCTGTCACCGTTGATCGCCTTGCGCCGCCATGCTCTCGTCGCCGAGCCACTCGGTGCCTCTCCGTCGTCGCCAAGCACACCGGTGAGTTCACGGTAACTCATCGATGCCCATGCGCTAATTTTCATTGTCTACCTCTGCGGTGCACCGCGCCTTGTCACCCCATGCCGTGCGTGCTCGTCGCCGCGCCACCTCGGTGCATCTCGGCCGCCCGCGACCACCCTTAGCTTCGCAACCTCAGGCGACCCATTTTGGCCGTCGCGACCCGCCCGCCGCCACTTCTTCGCCGCGGCAAGTTCAGTCGAGCGGTAGAGCCTCTCTGTTCTTCGGCTGTGCTCTTCTCTGTTTCACTGACAGTGGGCCCCATCTTCCTTTAGCCAGGTTCTAAATGCTAATCAACTTTAGTAATGGTCATTAGTAACTCACATGCTTAAGCTTAATTGGAAAGTTGAGGCTTGGAAAGAAGTAGTCACTGGTTCTCTGTAATTGTTCTTCTCTGTTGTCAGTAATCTGATTTTGGGTATCATGCTTGTGCTCTTGAAGTTTGTTAGTTCTTGATGACTCCCTGAGAAGTAGTGCTAGCAAGAAATTAATTAGTTAGGCTCTATAGGTTTCAAATCACTTGTTGGCCTTGATCTATGAAGCTGTGATCGAGACTAGATGTGTTGACTCTGTACTTGTGGTGTGTATTTTAGTGAGGAAAGGTTTATAGTAGCCACATCTTTGGAACTTGTTAGCCTTGCAATATCTTGGTGTGATGCTTAGGGGTATGAATAGTTGAGTATCTTTAACATCCTATCTTAGATAGAAAATTTTGTTTAGCATCTCATAGTTGGATACTTGGTGGTTTGTGTTGTCAATAGCTTTTTGTAGGTTCTGTAATATCACTAATAATGGTTGAGTTAGAGAAACTAGTTGTTTTTGATGTGTTAACTTGATGATTAAATAATAGATGTGCACACAATCACCATCAAAGTCTGTAGAAAGATTAAAACATATAAGAGGATTGATTTTGTGGTTATCTTGGTAAATCAAGTGAGTGGATAGATCTATCATGAAAGCATGTCTATTTGAATCATCTCTGCATTGCTATTTTGTTATTCCTTTTGTGATAGTCTAGCCTTTGTGTATAAATTGGTGTTGGTTTGTGATCTTTGATTTTTCGGTGTTATTCGTTCTTATTCGCTGTTTTGTTCAATCGTTAGGATTCGATATTTGCGGCAACCCAGAGAGCGATCCTCCGCAACATATTGAGCAACGGACCAGAACAAGCAGGTTTGATCATGTTTATCCCAATATTTTAAAGTCTAATATTTTGTTTCAACTCTTTGTATGCATCGCTTAATTTGTGTTAAATTGATTAGTTAAATCCGTGTTGCATATCCTGTAGACAAAATATTGATCTCTACTACTGAGCCTAGGTTATTATTGTGATTAGAGTCATTGGATGATCTCTTGTCACTTAGTAGATCCGAGTCAAATTGCTTAGACATGCTTAGTATCGGTAGAAATGGGCGGTTATCGACTTAGTCGGTAACCTTGATCACACAAAACTTTCTATAACTTTATATTTCAGCATTTCTGCTATGTTTAATTGCAAAACTAAAAATGAAAACAAAAATTATTTAGGCGCGGCACAATGGTAAGATTGGTGTGATCTATTGGGTGTGGTGGAAAGGTGCAGGTCAATTAAGGACCGAACATCTTGTGAGTTTACATTATCCAGCATTTCGCGTGCTAACCACACTAGAGGGTATGGGACCTCTCTTGACCTAGTACTTTGGCGTGTATTGGCTCCGGTCGCAGGAGGTCGCGGGAGGGATGGAGGTGGGAGCATGGTAGTTGTCCCAAGAGCTTTATCCTGAGTGGGTAGTTGTCTCTTGGCTTTACCATGTAAGCGTATGGATTTCTATCCATACGAGCGGCTCGTAGTTAATACACAATATTGGAAAAAGTCTCGTAGGACTTAGTGTGCCGGCATACCTTGGAAGTGTGCTTTGGCTTAAAGGCGATGCAAGTGTGGGTGCAGTGGTACACCCTGCGGGTTAAAAACTATTCGAATAGCCTCGTCTAGGTGATGGACACGCTTGGGTAAGCTTATCGAGAGTTAGACTACAACATTTAAATTAAAACTTGATGGGTGAGTACGAATCGGATTCGTGCTATTGTTAATGGTGACTATTGGGATAGTCACTTCTAGGTTGTTTATCTTTAGCTTTTGTTATTATTATCTTTATGTTATTTCAATCTTAAAATGAATTGCAAACTTGCCTTTAAAATGTATTACCTTATTGCAAATGAAAATTGGCTTTATGCAAATGAAACATCGGCCTCCACCAAACAAGCTGCATGTAGCATATGAGCAGTGCGCTAGTTCACACGTCGGTCTTGCGGGTACAAAGACAATCTTTGTACTCAGGTGCTTTGCTTAATGTTTTTGTTGCGGAGGAAGAAGGTGAGCCTCGGGGCCTCACTACGTGGTCAGTCTTTGTCGCCGTGGGTGACGACTAGGCTTGGCGGTCGGTCGGATGCCTTGTGGGTTGAAGGCACACCGATTGGCTTTGTTTATAGCCATCTTATGGCACTTTGCTTCATTTGTCGTTCTTGTTATTTGTGTATCTTTTGGGCGGTCGGCTGTGTGCATAATAACCTCTGCTATTTGTTTATCTTAGTTTGGTAGTGTGGTGTTTGGACTCTATGTTTGGAATGGAGTGATGTCTAATTTTGTAACGGGTGTGTATACTGCTTTAGGAAGTATACATATCTAGAGATCAATTTATTTGATTTGTGATGCTAGGACCGGGTGGTTGGTTAAGCATTACAAGCCAAATAAATTAAGGTCCTCACGAGAGCAGTGATTTTAGTTTTGATTTAAAAGACAGAGAAGGTTTGAGAAATTTTTAGAGGTAGCTCAGAGCTCCAAAATTTCAGAAATTTTATGGTAGCTACTAGGGACAGAGGACAACCTTGTGAAATTTTTCCAGGAGTTTTTATGCTCTGGATTTCTCCCACTAAAATTCACAAGCTGCTGAACAGAAGTTTGACCAGATTTCAAACTAGGTTGACCTGGCCATTTGAAATAGCAAATAAAATCTAAAAATTGTGAAATAATTCAGGGAGGTAGATAGGATGATCAAGATGATAGGAAAAATAATTTCAGAGGATGATCACAAGTTTGAAGGCTAAGAATGTGCTGACAACAATTTCCATTCACAAGAATTTAATTCTAGAAAATGCAAATTGCTAGGGAAAAATGTAGAAACTTTCAAATGATTTGAAGAGACAACAAAAGTTTTTATTTCTCCTCAAAATTTTACATTTGAAATACAAACCCTAAGTTAGGGCTGTTACAAATCTCCCCTTACAGAATCTTGCCCAGAGATTACGATCACTTTGGAGAAGAAGGATGGGTAATCTGCTCGGAGGCGATCTTCCGCTCCAAAGTGGCTTCATCCTCGGAGTGGTTCGACCACTGAACTTTAAGGAACTTGATCACACGGTTCCTTGTTCTGCGTTCAGCTTCTTCGAGGATACGAACGGGACGCTCACGATAAGACAGATCTTCCTGCACATCGATATTTTCCAATGGCGTTTCCTCCACGGGAACACGAAGGCACTTCTTCAATTGTGACACATGGAAAACATCATGCACCCCCTCAAGTGTAGCTGGCAAGTCTAACTTGTAAGCAACAGCTCCCACTCTATCGATGATGCGGTAGGTCCGAGCATACAGGAGCCAATTTGCCCTTGACGCCGAAACGACGATGACCTTTCAGAGGTGAGACTTTGAGATACACAAAGTCATTGGGCTGGAAACTCAACTCACGGCGATGCCGATCTGCATAGCTCTTCTGCCTGGACTGAGCCACGCGCAAGTGCTCACGAATCAACCGCACTTGGTTCTCGGCCTCATTAATTGAGTCTGGGCCAAAGAACTGCCTTTCACCAGTTTCTGACCAGTTCAACGGTGTTCTGCAGCGCCGCCCATACAAAGCCTCAAATGGTGCCATCTGAGACTAGCCTGGAAGGCTGTTGTTGTAGGAGAACTTCGGCAAGCGGTAGGCACTTCTCCCAATTCTTTCCATAGGAAAGAACACAAGCACGAGCATATCTTCAAGCACACGATTGGCGCGCTCCGTCGACCATCGATCACGAGGATGATAGGTGAAATGAGCGAAGACGGTACCCATGGCCTCCTGCGGTGTGCCAAAATCGGAAGTGAAAAGAGAACCACGATCGACACTATCGTTCGTGGCACACCATGCGGACTTACAATGCGAGATATGTAAAGATCCGCTGGTGATTCACATCAATTTTTGATCGCACTGGAAGGAAATGGGCCACCTTCGTCAATCGATCAATGATAACCCATAATGCATCCTTCCCTGCAGGAGTACGGGGCAGACCAGTGATAAAATCCATGCCTACAAAATCCCACTTCCATTCTGGTATAGGCAAGGGCTGAAGAAGACCCGCTGGACGCTGATGCTCGGCCTTGACGCGGCAACATATGTCACATCTGGCCACGAACCTGGCAATCTCGCGCTTCATGCGAGTCCACCAGAATCTCTGACGCAGATCTTGGTACATTTTAGTGGCACCGGGATGGATGGACAAAGGCGAATCATGGGTCTCCTGAAGAATCAAATCCCGCAACTCGGGGACCTTTGGGACCACAAGCCGCTGCCCAAACCATACAACACCGTGCTCATCTTCTGTGAAACACTTGGCTGATCCCTTCCTGATGTTCTGCTTGATTTTACCCACTCCATCATCCGATTCTTTGTCTTTGCCTTGATCTGATCCACCAAGGTTGGTTGCACAACCAAGGCAGCAAGGGAACCATGCTCAACCAAACCCAAGTTGAGACGCTGAAATTCTGCAAGAAGTGCAGGTTGCTGCTCCTGGATCATCAAAGTATTGCAATACACCTTTCGGCTAAGTGCATCAGCAACTACATTGGCCTTGCCAGGATGATACTGAATACCCATGTCATAATCTTTGATCAATTCTAGCCATCTCCTCTGCCTGAGGTTCAGATCTGGCTGAGTGAATAAGTATTTCAAACTCTTGTGGTCGGAATACACCTCACAATGATTCCGATCGATAATGCCGCCAAATCTTGAGTGCATGAACCACGCACCAACTCTAAATCATGGGTGGGATAATTGAGCTCGTGAGGTCTCAATCGCTGGATGCATAGGCAAGCTGCCTTGCCTTCACATAAACGCATCAAGTCCCTAACGAGAGGCATCGCAATAAATATCAAGCTCTTGTGGATATCGGAAGAGTAAGAACTGAGCCGAAGTCAATGTTGTTTGAGCTCCTAAAGCTCCCATCACAAGCGAGGACCACACAAACTTCTTGTCCTTCTTGAGCAATTCGGTCATCGGCTTGGCGATCTTGGAGAAGTTCTCGATAAAGCGGCGGTAGTAGCCCGCTAAGCCGAGAAAACTCCGCACATCGGTGGCCGACTTGGGCGCCCCAAGATAGAACATCGCTGACCTTGCTGGGATCCACAGCTATGCCTCCAGCTGAAAGAACATGGCCCAAGAATGCCACTTCCTTCAACCAGAACTCACATTTGCTGAACTTCGCGTATAGCTGGTGTTCTCGCAATTTGCCCAAAACAATCTTGGATGCTCGGCATGCTGCTCGCTGATCTTGGAATAAATAAGAATATCATCAATAAATACCACCACAAATTGGTCCAAAACTCCATAAATCTTGAATTCATTAAGTTCATGAACAAAGTGGAGCATTGGTTAAGCCAAAAGACATGGCGGTGTACTCGTGCAACCCATAACGAGTAGTGAAAGCCGTCTTGAATATCCTCGGATCGATCGACGACTGATGATACCCCATTCTCAAATCAATCTTTGAGAACACACAGGCTCCAGTCGGTGATCGAGCAGATCATCAATGCGGGCAAAGGATATTTGTTCTTCACCGTCACCTCATTGAGAGGACGGTAATCAACACACATGCGCAAAGTCTTGTCCTTCTTCTTCACAAAGATCACCGGACAACCCCAAGGAGATGAATTGGGACGGATGAAACCCTTTGCTTGGAGCTCACCAAGCTGCTTCTTCAATTCTTCTAGCTCATTGGGAGGCATTCGATCTGGCGCCTTGAAATCGGGCGATGCAGGGCAGCGACTCAATGACAAACTCAAGGTCTCGAGCTGGAGGCATCCGGGCAAATCTTGGAAAGACATCCACAAAGTCGGATACTATGGGAACATCCACGAATGCGCAAGGTGGCTTCGCTTCTAATACACATAGATGTGGCCCCAAGGCTGGCGAAAATCCGACTGTTACTTTGAAGAGTGGTGAGATAGACAATCTTCACGCACAATCGATTTGCCCCAAGTGTTGGGACAACCAATCCATGCCAAGAATCACATCGGGCTCATTGACGAAAGAGAATAAGGTTTGCCAAAAACCCCACTCCTTGGACTATGATAGGAACATCACGACATCGTAGATCGGCTCTCATTTCCGGCCCGGAGAGCGGATGAGCAAAGGAACTCCCAAAGGAACACAAGTGAAGGCCACTAGCAGCAGCAAATGATCTTGAAATAAAGAATGCGTGCTCCGAATCAAATAATCTGCTGCAGGGGACGAATTAACAAGAAGTGTACCAATCACGACATCCGCGCCTCTGAGCCTCCTCGGTGAAAGGTGGTTGACTCGACCGCCGCTCGCACCTGGGTCTTCGGATAATCTTACGGTCGTGGGTGACCACTCCACGCCGCGTCCTCCATTAGGGCGAGGGCTCTGCAACACTCGAGGGCAAGCGTTGGCGTAGTGGCCCTTGTTGTGGCGTGAAAACAAGTAACCTCGGCGCCGGATTGCGGGCCGCTCTGTCTTGGATCGCGGCGCCGCGGTGGCTCACGGCTGCGGTGGGCGAGGAGCTGGTGCGAGATGGCCTCGGCGCGGTGGAGCAAAAGAACGGCCATCGGTGCCGGCCACCGAGGACGCAGTGAGGTGGTGTGAGTAGGCGATGTGCCTCCCATTTGCGCTTGCGGGACTCGCCAGGCGCCTTTGCCTTATGCTCGGCAACAATGGTCTTATCTACCAAGGCACGAAAGTCGAGAAGTCCACAATAGATAGCTTGTCCTGCGGCTCCTCGGACAAGCCATCCATAAACTTCTCTGCTTAGCCTCATCCGAGGCCACCTCCCCTGAGCATAACGAGCCAAATGATTGAACTCGTGCAGTACTCAAATCCGCATTTGCGCCCTTGCTTGGCGCGAGAACTCCTTCTTCTTGACTTCATCGGGCCATGCGGGATGTGGGCCCGACGAAAGTGACTGAACTCCTCCCACGCGACCACATGGCCCGCGTGCATGGCGAGATAGTTCTCCCACCATGAGTGTCTGCGCCTCAGGCGGTGGGGCGCGAAGAGTGCCTTATCTGCGCGACATCGAGCTATGTTGAGCTTTCGCTCAACCATGCGCGACCAATCATCCGCATCGAGAGGGTCCTCGTGCGGGAGAAAGTCGGCGGTGCGTGCGGAGGAACTCTGCAAGTCCCCGCGAGTGCGGTGGCGCCACCACGGCGAGTGGAGGTATTCCTAGCAATAACCTCCAAGATGCGCGTCTGGTCCATGCGGTTTAGCTCGATCACGGCGAGCACCTCGACCATGGTCGGAGGAGGAAGCTCCTCATCATGACCACCTGCTTGATCGCCATGCATTCTCCGCCATCTGTTTCACTAAGACAAGTTAACAATAGCGGAAAACACGAAGTCGATAACCCACTGCAAATAACTTACTAAAGCACAAAACAAACACAAGACTTTTAAGTTACAAAACCATTTGACAAAAAGCAGACATTTAGCAAACTCATATCTTACCCTTATGCCCCACAAATTTTAATTAGACTAATTCTCTATGGTTCTCCCAAAGACTCGATTCTCACAGGTAGTAACTATCTTTTGAAAGGAAAGAGAGAAACCATGTTTTAAACTCAAATTAGAGTAAGATGAGAGTAGAAGGCTAAGATAGGTAAGGAGTAAAATCGAGAATCGCCTAGGTTTTCATAAACCCTTTTTATACTTTGAAATTAAGCTTTTTCAAAATATCCTAAGGACAACTATGCTTGGGTTACTACGGTCAGAATGGCTCTGATACCAACTTTGTGAGGACCCCAATTTATTTGGCTTGTAATGTAACCAACCACCGGTCCTAGCATCACAAATCAAATAAAGCGATCCTCGAATATGTATACTTCGAGCGGTATACACACCTCGTTACAAAATTAGACATCAACTCCATTCCAAACATAGAGTCCAAACACCACACTACCAAGCGGAAGGTAAACAAATAGTAGAGTTATTACGGACAAAGGCCGACGGGCCACAAGGTACACAAATAAACAAGAACGGCAGTGAAGCAAAAGTGCCATAAGATGGCTATAAACAAAGCCAATCGGCGTGCCTCCAACCCACAAGGCATCGGCCAGGACCGCCAAGTCTAGTCGTCACTAAAGCGGCAACACATCTCACGTAGTGAGGCCCTTGGGCTCACCTTCTTCCTCTGCAACAAAACATTAAGCAAAGCACACAGTACAAAGATTGTCTTTGTACCCGCAAGGCAGCGTGTGAACTAGCGGACTGTTCATAAGCTACATGCGAGTTTATTTGGTGGAGGTCATATGTTTCATTTGCATAAAGCCAATTTTCATTTGCAATAAGGTATCTGAGTTTAAAGGCAAGTTTACAATTCATTTTTAAGATTGAAATAACGATGCAGATAAAATAATAATAAAAGAATAAAGGTAAACAACCTAGAAGTGACTATCCCAATAGTCACCCAACAATAACACGAATCCCAGTTCGTACCACCCATCAAGTTTTAATTTAAATGTTGTAGTCTAGTTCTTACAGGGCGTATCCGAGCGTGTCCATAACCTAGGGCGAGGCTATTCGAATAGTTTTAACCTGCGGGGTGTACCAATGTACCCACACTTGCACCGCCTTTAAGCCAAAGCACACTTAGAAGGTATCTTTGTACACACTAAGTCCTACGAGACTTTTCCAATATTGTGTATTAACTACGAGCCGCTCGTATGGATAGAAACCCATACGCTTACATGGTAAAGCCGAAAGACAACTACCCACTCAGGATAAAGCTTTTGGACAACTACCATGCTCCCACCTCCATCCCTCCTGCGACCTCCTGCGACCGGAGCCAATACACGCCAAAGTACTAGGTCAAGAGAGGTCCCATATACTCTAGTGTGGTTAGCACGCAAAATGCTCGATCGGTGGCGCAAGTAACTCGGTCCTTAAGCGGCTGGGCACCTTTCGGTCCACCCAACAGATCACACCGTCTTACCATTGTGCCCAAGTCTAAATCATTTTTGTTTTCATTTTTAATTTTGCAATTAAACAAAGCGAAATGCTAAAACATAGTAAATTTTGTGTGATCAAGGTTACCGACTAAAGTCGATAACCGCTTGATTCTACCGATAGCTAAGCATGTCTAAGCAAGTTGACTGGATCTACTAAGTGATAAGAGATCATCCAGCGACCTCTAATCACGACAAATAACCTAGGCTCGGTAGTAGAGGTCAATATTTTGTCTACGAGATATGCGACTACTGGATTTAACTAATCAATTTAACACAAATTAAGCGATGCATACATACAGTTGAAACAAAATATTAGACTTTAAAATACTGGGATAAACATGATCAAACTGCTTGCCTGGCTGCTGTTGCTCAGAATGCTCAACCTGTTGCAGAGGATCGCTCTCAGGGTTGCCGCAAATATCGAATCCTAACAATTGAACAAAACAGCGAATAAGAACGAATACACCGGCAAAAAATCAAATAATCAAACACAAACACCAATTTATACACAGAGGCTAGACTATCACAAAAGAATGACAGATACTGCTACAGAGACCCACTCACTTATCTATCCGGCTAACCACAAAATCATTCTTCTTATATGATTTAAACATTGGATAGACTTTGATGGTGATTGTGTGCACATCTATTATTTAATCATTAAGTTAACACATCAAAAACAGCTAGCTATTCTAAAACCACTATTGTGGATGAGAGCACAGAATCTGCAAGAAGCTATTGAAAGCACAACTAGTCAAGTATCCAATTATGAGATGTTACATAAAATTCTAATTAAGTTTGGGCTTTAATAAAATTCAGCTACTAATACACCTAAGCAACATGCCAATATATTGGAAGGTTAACCATAACAGTATGCTTATCACTACAAGGCCTTACCACACCAGTGAAAGTAGGAAAAATAAGTACAGAGACAACCACTAGTTCCAATAACAACTTCTTAGATCACTCATGCCAACAAGGGTTTTAAAATCTAGAATCACTAACTAACATAATTCCTTACCAAACACTACTTCTTAAGCAATTTATCAAGTCTAACAGGACCTAAACAGCATAAGCATGAAACCAATTTTCAGTTTCGACAACGAAAAAGCGACAACGAGGAACAAGCAGAGAACTAGAACTAAAATGCTTTCAAACCTCCAACACCCAATTTTGATCATGCAATGGCGAACTAATGAACAATCATAAACATGATAAGCGGTGACTACAAAGCTTGAGAGGTGGGCCCCATCACCACCACAACAAAGCAACGAGGAGCTCAAGGAAGAGCAGGGAAGGCTCGGCGATCGGGAGCGGTGGTGGTCGCGGCGGTGGAGTGGTGGCGCGGCGAAGTGAGCTCAAAAATGGGTCACCCAGTGAATGGGAACTAGGGTGGCGGTGGTGTGGCTAGAGCGGCACCGAGGCGGCGGCGGCGGCCGCGGCGGCCGGCGATCGGAGGTGACAAGGCGGCGGCGCCATACGGGATTATGAGGAAAACTAGCGCGCGCATGAGCATCAGTGAGCTACCAGGGACTCACCGGGATGATGCGGAGCTCAAGAGGCTGCCGGAGATGGCCCGGCGACGACAACCAGCGGCGGCGATCAAGGGGTCACCGAGGAGGGAGCAACCTGAGCAAAAATAGAGAAAAAGAGAGATGGAGGTAGCTCGAGTGAGTGCACTAGATGGTGCTAGCGCGAGCAATTGCTCTAAGAACCAACTCACCGGAGAAGAGGACGAAGGTTTGAACTTTCGGCCGAGGAAGAGGGAAATTGAAATTCAACGGCTCCTGGGAATAAAACTTCAAATTAGCTGAGGGAAATCACGATAGGGATGCGGAACACGATGTGACGCGCAAAAGAAGGGATGATCTTCATCGGTTGTGGTGTTGACACGGCGGTGGCGGCACGGTCGTGCACCAGAGCTCGAGCACAACTATGAATTGAGCTCAGAAGGAGCAATGGGTGATAGGGATTGCTTATGGTGTCTAAAGAAGGAAGAGGAGCTTTGGGTGAGCTTAAGTAGGGATGAGGCGGAGGAAAGCGGCGGCGCTTCGGCACCGAGGAGCTCAAGAGCGGTGCCGACAAGCTTGTGAAAGGCGGTGGGCGATTAATGCTGCGCGAGGCATGACCTCTCGGCGGAAGATGCGGCGAGGTGATGTGCGCGGAAAACCGGAAAGCGGTGACGAACAATGAGGCGAGTGGCGATCATGCGCGATGTCGCGCGACTTAGCACTCATGCGGAAGGTAGGTGACGACTTGACAAGAGGGCCCGCTGTCGGCAGCGAAACAAAATGGCGCGAGCCCGAGTCAAGCGCGGCGCAAACGGTGGTTTGACTCGACCATTTCACTCCGGATTGTTGGATCGAGATGGGCGGTCGAGATTGATGTATGCATTTGGACAGTCGGTTGCATGCGCGCCGCGTGGATCGTTCGATCGCATCGGACGGTAGCGACCATCGGCGCGCGTGCAACTAGTTGGTTCGACCGAGCCAAGCGGTGCGAGTCGGACTCGAGCTGAGGTTGGGTCAGAGCAGAGGCAGTGATTTTAGTTTTGATTTAAAAGACAGAGAAGGTTTGGGAAATTTTTAGAGGTAGCTCCAGAGCTCCAAAAATTTCGAAATTTTTATGGTAGCTACTAGGGACAGAGGACAACCTTGTGAAATTTTTCCAGGAGTTTTTATGCTCTGGATTTCTCGCACTAAAATTCACAAGCTGCTGAACAGAAGTTTGACCAGATTTCAAACTAGGTTGACCTGGCCATTTGAAATAGCAAATAAAATCTAAAAATTGTGAAATAATTCAGGGAGGTAGATAGGATGATCAAGATGATAGGAAAAATAATTTCAGAGGATGATCACAAGTTTGAAGGCTAAGAATGTGCTGACAACAATTTCCATTCACAAGAATTTAATTCTAGAAAATGGAAATTGCTAGGGAAAAATGTAGAAACTTTCAAATGATTTGAAGAGACAACAAAAGTTTTTATTTCTCCTCAAAATTTTACATTTGAAATACAAACCCTAAGTTAGGGCTGTTACATTGCGTCCACGCAAAATTATGAACATGATGACGTCCAATTACCTATCGACGACATCAAGGTAATGTACATATCTGGAATGCTCCAAAGATAGACCTATAGGACGCCTTAGCTAATTGCGTATCGTTTTGTAGGAGCCGACGCACTGCACGCTCCAAGTGAGGATGGTTGGGATGTCTATTGAAGCTGGGCGTGGGGTGGCGTATCCATGCATGGAAGGGATAGTGCAGCACGGTGCCCAAGTGGCGCAGGGTTACGCCAGGGTCCAGGTGGACATGGTACATGACAATTTTAAGGCCGTCCTGCTGGAGATTCGCCCGAACGACGACATCAGAACACTAGGGGATGCCGTGTACAGTTTTATCCAGTGGCCCAAGAAGGACATCGTCCTGGACCCTGCAGTGCCGCCTCAACCTTTGATGACTCCACCCCAACCATCTCTACATGACCATGCCTCTCCAACAGGACCCAAGAAGGACATCGCCCTGGACCCTGCAGTGCCGCCTCAACCTCTGATGACTATACCCCAACCATCTCGGTACGACCATGCCTCTCCAACAGGACCCTCCATGACTACACCTCAACCTTCGCTTCAGAAGCCCGCCTCATCGGTTCCTGTGGAGAAGACACCGAACGAACAAAAAAGCGTGCGCCGTTTGATTCCGAGTGCGTCTCACGGGAGGGCGCGTAGCGAGCAAGTCGTTCGAGACAAATCGAAATCAAAGAACATTAAGGCGCTTCCGCCTCCTAACCCTAAGAAATACTCTTTCGAAAGTCCGTTGGCGACCACCACAGTATTGGCCTACGCTGGATTAGATTGTCAGAGTTTGCATACCTGGTACTTTCACAAGACCAAAGGAAAGGGTGCGATGGAATCAGCATCGGATACACAGAGACTATTTCCTCCACGAGCCCCCCCTTCGTCGTGGGCTTCGGCGACTTATTCGACCTATTCACCTCAAAGCCCTCGATGCCTCACTTCTACGATCTTGGACCTTTGTAAGTGTGTACAATCAAGTTCTACATTCACGTAATACCGAATATAACAACTCATTGCTTATGTATAGATACATGATTAAAAATGCCCGACGATTGAAAGAACGGTGGGTTTCCTCGACCTACGTGGTCTCGAGCAAACCATCTTGGCGAGCGCATCCTCGTCGAGAAATACATAACGACGGATTGCTTGCTCAAAATGACAAGGACTACATAATGGTGCCCTACAACCAGAAGTAAGTGCTTCACTACTTGCTATACAAATTTCATTTGTACTTTATACGCAGCACAAACTTAGGTTTAATGACTCAAGCGACATACATGAGTAGGCACCACTGGGTCCTTTTAGTCGTTATACCAAAGAGGAACCAGGTACTATACCTTGATTCCCTAATGAAAAAAAGCCACGACTTCACCCTTGTGCGAGGAGTACTTGACAGGTGTGCTTATTTCCTCCATACATAACTCTATTGTAGTCTTCCTTCGTTTCAAATGGCCGAGGTTAACTTTTTGAAAACATGTAGGTCATTCATCTCCTATATTGTCGAGGGAGGGCTATACAAGGGAACGAACGCCACATTTAATCACAGGACGCGATTTCCGGTACGTGCTACAACACAATAATTCTATCATATTTCGTAATAATGCGTCTCGAACTGACTATACCTATATATGTAATTCTATTTTTGCAGTGTCATCAGCAAAAAGCAGAAGAATGTGCATTCTACGTTTGCCATCATATACAGATTCTCATGAGTGCTAAGTTGGAGGATCCCGAGGTTGGTCAATCTCGCAATAATTATTTCCTAATTATAAATTTAAATATATATGCTTACTACTTCACTCTTGCTAGCTACAGATCTTCAATATAGATTTAGATTCACTTGTTCAGAGAGAGATCTTGGATGTTCGAGGGAAGCTCTGCACCTTCATCATGACAGATATCATTAGCGCCAACGGAGAGTTTCACTACTCTAACACCGCTGAACGACCTTGAATGATTCATTAATGTAATTCACTTTGAATAGTTGTAATTCAATTGTAACTCCTGAGGCTAGCCAATATTTGATACATATTCGTGTCAAATTGATTTTGAGTTAAATGATCACTTTGAGTGTCAATGATTGATTCATCTGTAATGTATCTATTTTACGCTGCTTGTTTTGAGAGGCATGGCTAGCAATTCTGAGGCTAGTCGAAAATCAAAATTAAATTAGTTATCTTGAAAGAGCTATCACGACGGTTCATAACTATCGCCGTGCGTGATAGATGGATATCCTGAGCGGTTCGTAAATATCGCGTCGTAATATATGGATATCACGAGGCGGTCATAATTATCACCGTGCGTGATATGTGATATTCGAGCGGTGCTAACTATGACCCGTGCAGCGATATTCATATATCACGACAGCGATATTTACGAATAAATGCAGTGATATCCATATATCACAGACGGTGCGAATTATGAACCGTCTGTGATATATGAATATTATAGACGGTTCGTAAATATCGCCGTTTGTGATATGTGGATATTACAGACGGTTGTTCATTAGAACCGTCTGTGTTGTTACTTATCACAGACGGTTTTTTAACCGTCTGTGATAACCGCCAGTTATCACAGACGTACAAAAACACAGTCGGTGCCGAACCGTCTGTGATGACGGTTCCGAACCGTCTGTGATAACGTTTTCTGTAGTAGTGTTCTGTCCCAATAGCCCTATGCATCCCCTTATAAAGAGTCCATAGAGGATCCTATCTGAACTCATTTTTTCAACCCGTTAAGTGTGCGACCCTGTAGGTTCATACGTAATCGGTTCTGGTCACGAGTTGTTAGCGTTTTCTAGTAGGACATAACGATTCTCGAACACACATAAATATAATATTGGACAAAACTTATGCAATATGATCTGCGATCAGACCCTTATCACTTACGACCAGCTCGAATCTCCGTACGACCAGTTCCTATTTAGTCACGACCAGTTTGTAACTCCTTACGATCAGTTCTTCAATCAGTTAGTAATAATGTTCGATCAGTTTACAACTAGTCTGTATCTCCATACGACCGGTTCGTATCTAGTCGGACTGAATGACTTGCTTGCGCATTCTCCCTTTGCCTCACGATATCTGATTGAACTCCAGGTGAGATATTTTGTCATCTATGGACTGATCAATACTTTCTCGATCTAGTGATGGATAACTTCATGTGATCAACTCTTCGACCACTAGTGGTACGGCTATGTACTTTCTTTATCCAACCACATCGAGGGACCCAGAGATATCTCTTATGTTATGTTAGGAGGGGCAAATCTCATATTCGACCAATCACATCCCTTCACATGTTTCATAGCATACCCGAAAGCTACATTTACAACTACCTAGTTATGAAGTAGCGTTTGGCAACCCCTGGTAACTGTCTGGACGTCTCCAATGGAGGCAGTGGTTCACCACTCTATGCTCTGGACGTCTCCAGGCATAGATATAGAGATACAGACTGTGAACTGACCTGATTAAACAATCATTTACTCACTGATAACTGACATATTTAACCAGCCATTTACCCACTGGTAACTATCTGTCATCAACACCCAATAAAGCCTCACATTCAAATATTTTAATCTTATTCAAATAGAGAGAGAGAGAGATGCATGGTTCAACAAAAATAAGGTGGACTTGGTCTGCCAAGTGGCGCGCCACGTCTCGGTACGGTCGCGCGTCGTGCGTCACAAGTCACACGATTTTCCATGCGAAAATACGCGAATACGAGCATGCGCGTGTGTGTTTAGCCAAAACCCTCCTCATGCCACCCACATCCATATGTCACATGTTTCAAAGAGTGACAATGATTTTACCTTATATATTAGTTACCTCCACCTTGTCTTAGTAACATGATACTAAACTATACATGCTTTGGATTTATAGAAAATGGACCTCACTCATATGGGCCAATTTCCAACATTCATCGAGTTTTTTTTTTCTATTTGGTACCTTGTTTATGTTGTATTTAATGTCTTAGTGTTTGCTTCAGACACTGGTGAAATAGCTCGAGGTTTGCTTGTTCTTTTTTGGTTGGAAATGCCCGCGCGATGCAAAAGGAATCAAGGCCATTTTACTACTACTACATGTAATCTGCACTTTCTTGAATTCACTGGATAGTCTATGTAGTGCAATATCCCTTCACGGTTTCATACATTCTATATAATTCTTTATCGTGTCTGTGTCGGACACCGCGCCAGATGTGGTGCCGAGCGGTGCGTGTGTTAAGCCGTGTTAGGCGTAGCAACGGTTGGCGCATTTGATCCTGATTTGGTTTTCTTCTCTATTAGGGACTCTTATTCCCTAGCTTATATATGTATCACTGTAGTTGCACGGTTAAAAACGTCAAAGTTCCCCTCCTCATAAAGTGATTTTTTTCTTTGTGCGTCTGTAATTTTTCTCTGTAAGGATTTTTCACATTAAATCCATACCTTCTATTCTTTTGTTCATGCAATTTTGCTATACGTTTTATAACATACCACATTCAGATTTCCAGAAACACCGAGAGAAAGGGTGATCGAATAAGAGCTTCCATGGAAAGGTTTGCACCATATCAATTATCATGCAATCACCACGTGTTGCCGTTCTACGGCGACAGCGGGTCCTAAACCACATATGAATGCACAGATCAAAGCAGCAACTCGGTAGTTGCACCGTTGTTTCGAGTCACACACCATGCATGTCACACCCGGTGTGCCATCGAGTGCAATGACGATTGATGAACAAGCGAAGCAGATAAAGGCAAGAGGAAGAAGGCACTTGCTTCAGAGAAAAGCGAGTTATTAGTTGGTGTGTGTGGTGTGGGACCGATTAAGTTAAGTGTGCGAGTAATTAAGGGAAGCGCGTGTGTATCACATGATAGGAAGAGCTATAAGGGCTCCATTGTATCGCGTCCAGTGTTCCCTTAGGCGAGCGCTTAGGCCACCTTGGCGCATGCTCCCCCACCGCGACTCGGGCATAAACGCTCACCTGGGCGTTCAGCCCGCCTAGGCGTTGACCGCCGGTCCAAGGCGGAGCTAGGCGGGCAAGACGCGGCGGTCCAAGGTGGTGGAGAGGATAGGAGAGCGAGAGGGTAGGGAAGAGAGGAGAACAGGAGAGAAGATTGTCAATGGCATTGCTGGGCAAGTGCAGCAGGAATAAGTTCAGGTGCCAAGAGCACTTAAGGGGGTGGCACCTCCACCGATCATAGTACTGGCACTAAAGTACGTTGTGGCCACTGCGGTGTTGCCAGGATTGCTGCCATGCCTACTGCAGCAACCGGTGAGTTTGCCGCAACCGTGTGTGGAGGCAATGATCTTCAAGGACTCGTGTCGCTATCGCAACCTCTTGTCAACATGGGGTATCCTAAGGCTTCATCCATGGTTGCCACCACAGCTCAAGGACAAACTGTAGCGAAAGGAGGGGAGTAGCTGCCATGGGCCAAGGGGTACTTTTCATGCATGAACAGTAACTATGTGAATAGTAACTACCCGCAATTATCATGAAAGATTTATTATTTAGGAATCTATGTATTAGGTGTTTGATATCATCTATTTGTTAGGCAAGTTATTATTAGATTTGATTGTTAGAGATAAGTTTTCTTATAAATTATTTCTTATGAGTCAAGTCAGGTCGTACCTATAAAAGGGATAGCATGTATCCATTATCAAGCAAATAATTAACAATGAAGAAGTACTTCCCAAGCCCCTAAGTCTAGCTCTAGTCTCTCCCCCAGGGTGGCTATTCTAGATCCATCTCTCCCCCAATCGGTGCCCTCTTCGTCTAGCGTTGTTCTACCTCAAGTCGTCGTCGTTCGACCTCCCTTCGACGGATGTTTACTCCATTATGAACTAAGGTTCATAAAAACTTGGTATCAGAGCCAACACCATGGTTTCTGCTAATGATAACTTCAAGGCCACGAGGGCCACCCTCAACAAGATGAGTATCGAAGTAGACGACATGAAAGCCATCTTGGCAGACATGGTGGCTAGGGTGGTCAAGCTAATGGAAAAGGAGAAGAAGAATGCATGGGCAGCAGCTACTGCGTGATCTACGCCACCAGAGGAGTATCTGATTTCGCCGGTGACTTTCACATCATCAACTTCGCTGACTGTGGTCGCACCAATGGTGCCCTCGCCGAGGAAGAAGGCTGCTGCCCAACGATTGTCTTCTCCACGCGACCGGTCGAAGTCTATTGGAGCATTACGGACCATCTTCCATGCAATATTCCGCCGGTGCCACGACCTCTCATCAACATGGGGTCTCCTAGGGCTTCAGCCATAGCCGCCACCACAACTTGAGGACGAGCTACCGTGAAAGGAGGAGAGTAATGTCATGGGTCGGGGTTACTGTCCAGTCACATGAACAGTACCACAGGTATTGTAGCACCAGGATTAGGAAGGGATTACCTTCCCCAATAAGAATATCTATTTCTCTAAATAGTTGATTAGTTTCCTTGTATAGGAATTAGTTAGGAAGATTATCTATTAGTTAGGAAGGTCATCATTTAGATTGATTTTATCCATAATTGTTAGAAGTGCCCTCTATATAAGGAGGCTTATTGTAATTGTAGGCATTAAGCAATGAGAATACAATAGTCTAAGTTCCAATCCCTTTCGCCTCCCCAATCTATAGTCTTCCCTCTCCCATAGCAGCCGACGCCACCCGACTATCCTCCCAATGATATTTACCCCTATGATCTAAGGATCATAACACATTGGTACAACACTTCATTCCATACATCAATTGTGTTGGAAAAATAGATAATATTTTAATGCTAGATTTTATTATGAGGCAAAGATCACAAATAAGTAGATATGCGTACATCAATGCTAACATCAAATAATTCATTGTACTTTAAAACATACACAATAATAAGATTATAACAGAATAGTTTGGTTGCACAACCAACTTACAATCGGGCTTGATGAAAAATAGGAAGCAGGACAGACTCGATGCAATGTAGAACGTAGATGAAGCAGAGCTAGCGGTCGCACAGATGGGCTGCCCAAAAACCTTATTGCCACCTCGTCTAGGTACTCTCTTCATCAATAGTTTGGAGATATCTGTTCACCCTTCTTCCCGGTGCACACCAAGGAGAAGGGATAGCTTGATTCGACATCACAACGCATCAGCACCGTAGAACAGAGAGGAGGAATAAGAAAAATGGAAGTGAATCAATTAGACTTTGGTCTGGACGTCTCCAGATCCTTTTAAGGTCAAGACAATTACTATCTAGTAACTGTCTAATAAAGAACATAATGAATCACTGGTACATGCTAATTGAAAACCAATTAATGGTAATTAAAGAGTGTTTATCAGCTCCTTATTATACCCTGGTCTACGGCTCTGACCAGTGACCACACTGGTCTTCTGAATGACCACACTGGTCTTTTAACTAGTGTCTACACTGATCTTCCGAATGATCACACTGGTCTTCCGAATAACCATACTGGTCTTCCGAACAGTTAGTTTGACTAGAATCAATGGAGAGAGAAAAATGCATGGTTAGCGCAAAAAAAAAGGTGGCCTAAACTATACATGCTTTAAAATTTAAGGAACGAATGACCCTTCTTTACATTTATGGGCTCAATTCTAACAAATTTGGTGTACTCCATTCAAAGCATTATATGTCATCGATCCCCATATCAGCATGGTCCCGGGATTTGACTAATCCAACGTCTGAAGAAGTGAAGATGATGCAGAGGTGTTGGCGGGAAGAGAATTTTACTCTGATCTGTTGCAGCAGCAACTGGCCAAGGCTCAACTCAGAATGAAGCAATCTGCTGATTATAAACGATCCTCCTGAGAGTTTGTAGTGTGAGCCAAAGTTTATCTGAAACTGCGACCCTATGCACAGCAGTCAGTGGTCAGCAGACCTTTCCCTCAGTTGTCATTCAAATATTTTGGCCCTTAATGAAATTACAGAGAAGATTGGACAAGCAGCGTATCGGTTGGAGTTACCATCAGGAAGTCTCATCCATCCGGTCTTTCATGTTTCTCAACCTAAGCCATACATTGCAGATCGTAGTCCAGTTTTCTCTACGATGTCTACACCAGTTCAGTTGGATGTGGCAGAGTTACAACCTGAAGAGATCGTGAATAGACGTCTCATAAAAAAGGGAAATGTTGCTCATGTTCAAGTGTTGATTAAGTGGAGTTCTTTGCTGGCAGCCCTAGTCACATGGGAAGATTATAATGTGGTTCGGGGGCGGTTTCCGTCGGCACCAGCTTGGGGGCAAGCCAAGCTGGGCCTCAAGGGGGCGGTACTGTCACACCCGGTGTGCCATCGAGTGCAAGGACGACTGATGAACAAGCAAAGCAGAGGAACGCAGGAAGGAAGAAGACGCTTGCTTCAGAGAAAGGAGAGTGATTAGGCGTGTGAATAATGTAAGGGAAGTGCGTGCGTATCACGTGAGAGGAAGAGCTATAAGGGCTCTACTGTATTGTGTCACAAATCGTTGATGAAATAGAACTCAAGTTATCCCCGTCTCTTCTCTGCTTTCTTCTTCCTCGAGTCCCTGTTTTCCCAATTTGTATCGTGTTCACACTGCAATTGTTATCCCTGATCGGCGGGACATAACAATGCATTATTGGGATTCATACATATCGTGCCACGCTGCCACTCACACAAGATTTGGCTTCCGTTTTTCCTCCCTCTCCTGCTATTGATAGTATTCCTTAATCTTGGAACTGAAATGTTTCGCTTTCTGATAGGGCATGATGTCAAATACGATTTGAAAGCAACTAAGAGGTTAATTACTCTAAGAGGCTCATCTACAGGATCATTATGTGTTCATTTTCTTGTGAATTCAGAAAGAGAAAGGCATTTTCCTTTTCAAACTACCTATTATCTATATGATTGCTGGGTTTGCATAGATTCTGAACAAGATCTATTGTCGTGCAGACTATTCTAACAACTGATACCTAGCATGGATTATACGTTGAGCTCCAGGAACATCTTATTTGTATTAACACTTTGCACTTTTGGACGGTTTACGTTGTTGAGTAATTGAATATTGTTGAATTTCCTTAATCCTTGTGTGTCACTATGGCTCTATTCTCCTTGCTTTAACACTAATTAAAATTTTAATGATTCCATCTGATAGTGCAATAGATGGTGCGATGACATGGATATCAGTAGTCATGAAGTACCTAATGCCAAGAGACAAAAGAGTCGTTAGCTTAAGGACTGGTAACCGATGATTCTCTCGGCTCATTGAACTGTCCAGGAACAAGCAGTTTTATTGATCTTTGTGCTGTTGCCCAAATCACATTTCCAGATCAAATAGTGTTCAACTTTCTGAAATTTTCATCTGCATGTGAATATTTGCACGTTGAGCGTGCTGGGTGGAGAGTAAAAACGGGATGGGTGACCACTTGGGAAGACGCCCATGAGACTATAGATGTATTGTAGTTAGGGTACTGTAGATGATACTGTAGCTGTGTACTGTAGATGATACTGTGGCTAGTTTCACTAATTGAAATCGGGGAGATAAGCACCCCTTTAATAAAAAAAAATTGCACCACAAGTTCGAATAAAAGGACTTAGTTACTAAATTTGCGATATGTAGATGAACAGCTAAAGCCTATTCATTGCCATGCAGAGAGTTGACTCAGGATCACTTGCAAACTTCCCTAAAAAAAGATCACTTGCAAACTGTTCTGTTAACTATGAAGCATTTCCTCCTTTCTTCCAGAATATTAAGCACATACAAGAATAGATTTAATGAATATGAATTGTGACCGACAGAATAAAGTAATGGGTGACTTGCCGTATTCTGTTTTTCTTACAAATCAGAATAATGGATGCTAAGCTGGCAGGTTCATCTCCACATAAGCTCCTCCTCTCTCGTTTTCGTTGTATCTGATTTTTCTGAGTGTTTCTCCTTTACGTAAGGGCTCATAATTGAAGCAACCTTGTACTAGATGATAAGGTTACAGTCGTTGCTTATCACAACCGTGGTGATGAACTGTTGACCACAGGGTTGTCGTCATTTTATCTCTTAGCTTGACCAATGATGAACTTACGACATCTTAGTTGCAATTAGCCATCTCCAATGATTCACTTACATGCTTATCAACATGAACCATATTCGGACTAGAATACGCAGTCAGTTTTTCAGTCATTGGATAAATAGAGATGAGGATGAATGTGATGAGCGGTTGAGAGGGTTGAGATCATATCTGTTTGAGTTGGTCATTGTCTGGATTCAATCATAACTGTTGAAGTATAAGTGAATTATTCGTCTTTCCTCATCAGTTTAAAATTTTAGGTGAACTAGTTAGTACATACAACTCAATATGATATCAGAGCCAAGAGGTTTTGAATTCAAGACCTGGTTGGTGCAATTAAAAATAATAATTGTAGCACTTCAATTCCACGTCTTAGACCTGAGGTAGCCTACACGTGAGGGGGAGTGTTGAAGTATAAGTGAATTGTTCACCTTTCCTCATCAGTTTAAGCTTTTGGATGAACTGGTTGGTGCATACAACCAGGGAAAAAAAACGGCGTAACGGTTACCGATTACGGCATAGTTCAAATTTCAAATTTTGAATTTTGGCAAGCAAATCAATAATAACTACAACTCAATAATAACTTCTTTGAAAATTTGTGCTCATTTTATCATGAATAGCATGGATGCACACCTATTTCCCGCTATCTGATCTTACATAAGAAACCAATACTCCTATTTGTTTCCCCACCCTTTCCTAAGCATGAGGGCCTTACAATAACCAACACCCTGTATATTTCTTCTTTTGAAGGACAAACTTTTGGTAGCTACAATTGGTTTTTTATGTGCCTGGTCGCATGCCTATCTCTGCACTTTACAACTTCAGAGAACTATTAGGGAACAAAGTAGGGGAAGAAAAAACTTAACATTATAAAGCAGAGATTGCCCACAATAATACATTCCTGGTGGAGTGGAACTGAGTCAGCTTTGGATCATTCCATGATTACGTCCCCAATTGCCATTGTTTAAACAGCCACATACTCTGACAAGCAAAGTTGCAAGGACCTGGAGCACCCCATATATTGTGCACCTTCAATTTGTACAACAGCAGAAAATTTGCTATAAGTGACAAAAGTGCCATACCACTTGTACTACGTCACAACAGCATTACCATTTCAGCAGAGACGTAGTATATTGGCGCATATTGGGGGCATTAGCCATAGCAATTGAAATATTTTTCATTTCACAGTTCAGACTTCAGAGTTCAATTTTATACTGCTAGTCCGAAAGCAAAACACTGAAGGAAGCGATCACAGAGTATTAAAGATGTCAAGTGCTCAACTGCTCAAGTAGCATGTTTGCCATGATGCTCGTGCATAGTAGGGAATACTACTATACCGCGAGCACTTTTTTCATGAGTTTTTTAGGTGTACCATTTTAAGAGAAATGACAGAGAAAAATGGCTTTCAACTGTTCTACAGGAGGTTGTGATTTGATTTCACTAGGGATCATTTTGATTGTGAAATTCGCCAAGAGAATCAGAGCAATGTTCCACGTGCTCCAGATCAGTTTCTGTCATAAAAATAGACCAATGAGTGAGCAAAGCACGTTTCAGTGTTCCACCTGATGGAAAGATACATGCTCCAGGTAGCTAGCTAAAGTATCAGTTGCGTATAGCCTTGTAAATAGACGCTAACTAGCTCACGGAGTCACCAATTAGACGATGCCTGCTGTCAAGTGTTGCCTGTGCGTAGAGAATGCTTGTTTTGAAGAACGCCCTAATACTGATTAAACAGAGCAGTCCCAATCTGGATTCGCAAAATCCTCGGAAGTTTCCGCTACGTACGCACATCGCGTGGATGGGAAGAACTGTCTCGCCGATCACCATCTGCTTGTTGAGAAATGCCGCCACTCACCACTACATGCTCGCAAATTGCACGACGACTCGAAACAAACTTGTTGGGTTTTGGTTAAAACGAATGTTTTTTAAATGAAATAACAAAAATATCACCTCGTGAACGAAATGGCAAAAATGACCATCTATCGCACGAAAACGCAGTGGCACTCAAACAAGTACGCAACACTATCTAACAAATGCAGTTACGGTGTAGCGCTTTCGCATGGTAGAGATACTATTTTTGCCATTTTGTCCGTGAAGAGACTAGATTTGATATTTCGTTTTTAAAAGAGACCAAACGAAGCCCAAACCTCTTGACAAAAGAAATTCTGTGTTATACACTGTTACAGCTGATTTCTACACCGGCATCGGCGTGGGCCGGCCCAACGAAAGCAGCTCGTATCGTAGGTTGTAAGCGCCACTTCCTCTCCAACGCCGGCCGAGACGTACGGCCGGAAAGAAGCGAAGAGCTCAAGAACGTGACGCGCCCATGCATGTTGGGTGGCTCACGCGAAGCTGGCAGTGCTCGGCTGCTCCACCACTCCAGATCCCGGCCTCCACGCGCGAACCATCGCGCCGTCTAGGTGAGCCAGGCAAAGCTCGCCGCTCGCCCTCCCCCAGTCTCCAAACCACAGCTATAAATACCGTGCACATCACAGCGTCCCACGTACAGCAGCAGCAGCAGCAGCAGCAGCGCAAGAGGCGATAGTAATCCAATAGCAATCCGAAGAAGCATCACGGGCAGCGATCGATGGCGCCGAACACCGCGGCCACTGCGCGTGCGCTCGTCGCCGTGTGCCTTCTCCTCCTGGTCGTCGGCGAGTACGGGGCGCCGATCATGCGCGCGGAGGCGCAGGCCGGCGGAGTGTGCGTGCCGCAGCTGAATCGGCTGCTGGCGTGCCGCGCGTACCTGGTGCCCGGCGCGGCGGACCCCAGCCCGGAGTGCTGCAGCGCGCTGAGCACCATCTCGCCCGACTGCGCCTGCAGCACCATGGGCATCATCAACGGCTTCCCCTCCAGATGCAACCTCGGCCAAGTCGACTGCTGTAAGACCAATTCACTACTAATCCCATCAGCATACGTATCAATTAATTAGTTAAGACGTCTAAGCTTAATTAATCCTTTGTTGTTTTCCCTGTGCACGCACGCAGCGGCCTGAGGGCGACAAGAGCTAGCGCGGGTGCTGCTGGGTGCTAGCAAGAGGAATAAGTGTTGGTTCCACGGTAAGGCTGCCGGCGTCGTGTCGCGTCTGCCTGTCCCTTCACCGTTCGTTGTCTTCGTTTTCGTTTACTCGACTGTCCTGCTGTTGATCTCAATGAATAATGAACGAAACAACCTGATGATCGGTTGCTATTATATATTTTACCATCTCCTTGAGCATTGAGATGATGCTAGTCCGTGCCTTGTGCATTTCCGTTCCCCTTTTTAGTCGTTGCTGAACGACTAAAAGTGTCTACCAAGTTTATTAGCACCTGACAAACTGGCTGTTACAGAACTGAACATACGTAGAATCAGCGAAACAAAAAATCCAACGGAGCTGAAGAAACAAGTAGGTTTTAGCATAATTTATCCACGTAGCAGCGTAGAGATAATTACTAATCGCTAATATTACGCAACAGAGTAGCAAACTGGTAATCACATCAGCTTGCATGGACCCAGACACCAAGTTGATCAGATCATATGCATGCCACTTAAAGAGTATATCTCAGAAAGCACCATAATATTACGTCAAAACACAAACGAGGCAGTCCAACACTGCTGTTTTCTTATCAATTCCCGCAAACAAACAAACATAGATCAAATCTTTAGAACTGGTAATAAATTATGGTATCTCTGAAGGCAGCATTGTATATACATTCTGAATGCATGTTCAATTTCAACGTAGGTGTGACAAATTTCAAAGTAGGTGTGACACTCAGAGTATCACATAAAACTCAGCGAAGTACTATCACCGTTCTACAAAACAAAAGAGGATAATGAGACCTTCTCAACACCGAGTTTCATGAGAACCTATGCAACTTTTCATCAACATATGCCAGATAGAAGTAAAAAAGTGTGAATCCCCTGTTGGATGTTAACCATTACTAAAACCTTTCCTCTATCCTGAAATTTGTTCTAGAAAAAGGGCCTCCTGCTTGCTAGTGAGGCCGAGGTCACTTAATGACATCTGACACTCGGCATCAGTGAATGCACGCCTTGGATAAGACATCACCTGTGCATTGCAAATTTGCATTAATACTTGACATTCAGTAATGATTACAAGGTTCAATCAGTGCAGTAGAAAAATACTATAGAACAGCAACTAGACAAAATTTCTGATGCATTATTCTCCCTTGGTTAGGGCTCAGTGACATCATTCAAAATTTTCCTTCAAATATCGGAAAACAACAATAACCGACCAGCATACCCCAAAATCCTAGTGACCTAAAAAAAAGCAACAAAAAAACACGCACACACACATGCCCATGATGGCCAGATGTTTGATGAAGCAGAAATGGCTCGTGCGGTAGTTTCTATGTAATTAATTATCATACAGACTACCATGTCACAAGGGTATTCTGACCCATCTCAACTTGTTGAACGTGTTGCTAAGGTTGCTTCAAAAGACCTTCCCGCTAAATAGTTCATTTGGAATGCATCTATATAGGAACTTAAGCATTGCTCAATGGCATATAAATATAATAGCACAGATATATAGATGCTCATGATGGAAACAGCAAACTAAACAGCGAAAACATTGCAGTTTTTTTCTTTGTTAGAGCTAGTGTGGATGACAAGCTGGTGCAGGTATACGATTCAGTGTACCAGGTAAGTGGCAGCTGCATTCAACTTTCTCAATATAACTTTTTGAAAATACAATCGCCAGATAGAAATAAGAAAAGGTAGAATTACCAGTCTATAGGTTCCTGGCTTGAAAATCCTGCTGATGTCTATGAAATCAAAAAGAACCTGCAGGAATCCCAGAAAGTTAGAAGCAGGTATAATGAATGATTTCATTAGGGATTCTGGCAACTGCAAGCAGCTTACCTGAAGCTTGTCAGATTTCAAAAAGCGCCTTCCCTGGCGACTACCATCAGGCATGCGAACTACAACTGTGATGGCTCCTTCATCATTAGGCAGTGGCTCCTTTGGTAAAGACGCTTGTTTGGCTGCAAGCTTGGACTCCAGCTCCTATTTTCATAATAAATCATGAATAACATAAACAATTCACTGTCTGCCAAAACCATGGAAAATACAGATTAAACAAACTTTAACAGAATCTGCAGAAGAAAACCAACATGCTTCCTTATCATTTGTTTGATGGTAGAGACAACCACAGCCAGAAATAGCAACAGCCCTACACTAAACTTTTGATTTCATGCTTCTGTCTTCTGAGGACATCTTTCATACTAGACTGCTTCTAATCAAGCCTAAGTTAGTATAAAATGATGTCCTGATAAGAACAAAGTAAAGCATTATGCTAAGTTTAATAATTTAAGGCATATCTTACGCACAGGTATTCATATATACACTTGTGTTAAAATTTAACAAGCATATTTCGTGCCAACCCAACCCAGCAATAATCATCCTGACACAAGCAACATGCTTCTGAGCCAATACAACATCTAAGTGCAATCCATATATGAAGAGATCTCTGTATATCATCCAGTCAATTCTTAATCACAGTACCAACTGAAGTACCTCTTCCTCAAGTTGTTTTCTCAGCTTTTCCTCCTCCTCTTGCTTTTGCTTTTCAATAGCAGCTTCTCTTGCAGCAGCAGCTTCTAATCTGCGGAGCTCAGCCTCCTGCACAGCCTTCAACTCTTTCTCTCGATCAGCTTGGAGGGATGCAAGATACTCATCATCCTATAATTGAAATACCAAGTGTCACATGCAGTAGTTATCTTATCTTCAGCAGATGCATACTGCACCATACCTGCTGCTCCCTTAACAACCGCTGTGCAGTTAATGCTGGTGATGGAGGACGTGCTACTCGGGGATAGAGAGTTGAGTTTTCATGAGATGGGAAGGAAAATGGATATGCTGCGCCTTCAGGAATCCCACCAAACATTGCAGCCTCAAGCATGACAGCTTCATCATGCTCTTCAGAAGAAATGCCACCCCACTTTAAAAAATAATAATAACAGGATTGTGAGTTGTGGAGAAACTGTAGTGTGCCCAAATTTTAGCTCACCAGAGGCATGATGGGATTAGAATACCTCTGAGGGGAAACTTCCACTGTTCTGGTGATCATTTTGAATGCTATGAGGCTGAGGGCTTGAGGGAGGACTGTCATTGTCAGCCCTTTGCACTGCTTCTGTTGACTCAGCATTTCCAGATGGAATACGCCTAGAACGTTGTCTAACTAAAGGTTGTTCCTCAACATCTTCAATATCCTCTTGGAAGTTCTCTTCATCTACCGATTGCCCAGAAGTTCCAACATTCCCTGCAGTTAGTCCTTGCCTCCAACAAGAAAGGATGTGTATGAGGAATCAGTTACTACTAGATAGAAGCAGGTTAGACTGAGGTTATCACATAGGACACACATTGCTTGTGCTTAGCTAATCAAAACTGACTTAAAATGACACAAACAGTCATTGGAAAGGTATACTGCAACTGCAATAACAGATTGCATAAACTGAAATCATAAAAAACTCAAGGCTGGTGGAACAATGGGCACTGAGGAAGCGATATACACTAATGGGAACCTATCAACTTACTGATCTATGAATAATCGAACATAAGTTAGTAGATGAATAAAAATATTTGATAGTCACCTTTCAACTGTCCCACTTGCTCCTTCAATGTCTTCCTTATCAGATAAATCAGAAGAATGATCAACCACATACATTCCCTCTTGGTGTAGAACTCTCTCTCGCTCCGCTGTCTGATTAATCACATAAAAAATGTATTGAGCATAAAGGTATATCCGTATATGCACAAAAACAGATTTTTGCATCTTGGAGAACTACCTCCAAGGACATAGAAACTGCCTGAGCAAGCTCATCATCATCTCTGCCACGTGATGTATTTTCATGATCACCACTATTTAGGCCCTAAATGCAACGGATTTGGTCAAAATAATGTGTAAAATCTAAATTCTTAGAAGAATGACATATCCAATAAGCGGAAGCTCACATTTGTCAGTCCTTCAGCGTCTCTTTTTGATGCTTCAATGGCTGCACGGATCATCTCCTCTTCTATGTCATTATTATAGTCACTAACATCGACCAATGGAGGAGCACTTGGCACAGAATAGTTTGAGCTTGAAGCATTTCTTGGGATATTAGGAGCATGAGAAGATGTCAAGTTATCGTCATCTTCATCAATTACAACAGTCCCATGAACCTCCGGACCATACGAAGACTCGCGTCCAGTAACATCTTCAATAACAGGACCCTGGCCAGAACTACCTGTTTGAGGACTGTTGTCCTTAACTTCAATAGGTATCTGCCTCACCTCCCTGGGGTGTGTAACATGAGGTCCCCGACCAAATATATCAGCAGCAGTTCTCTCAACAAAGTTTGGATCCAAAAATGCAAAACGGTTGCCCAAAGGCCCCAAAGTTTCAGGGAACAAAGGCCCGTGGAATGTAGGATCAAGTGGTTCATCCAGATCCATCATATCATCATGACTGGCAGGTATAGGGTTCTGATTGATTCTGGTGCTGAAAATCATACAGCTCAATTATATTTTGCAAAAGGAACAGCATGAGTATCAGGACAATAAATGCATATAAGAAAGGAAACAGATAGGAGAACAAAACACATACGTGGTCCTATCTCCTTCATTGAAATAAGCATTCACAGCTTCATTTAGGTCACCACTATGTTCCTGAGTAATATTTCATCAGCCAGTCATTATAACCAATAAATGAGCCTGGAAAGCACAGTAATATTTGTATTGCAACAATTGCAATGTCTAATAGATTAGCCAAATGTGATACATGATGAACATGAATACATGATAACAAGCTCTTAACCGTCTTTTGAGTTAATTAGTAAAGGTCGAACACAGCACACCAGATGATAATGAGTGTAGACTATGGGGTTAAACTGAAATTCACTGTGAAATATCTACTTCTGTAAATTCCAATATTGTTTTACAGCAATACTAGATGAACAAATATAAGAAATACACATGAACTCAAGTTCATATTTGTCAAGGCGCCACAAATAACTCATTCAAAATGTAGGCTGATAGTGGCTTTACAACATCAGAACAAAGACAAATCAACTGGAGGTTCCAAGCTAAAGTTAAGCTCAATGCAGCCAGAAGGAACAAAAATTGCAGTATTTCAGTCAGCACTCCAACCCTGCATTTCCAAACAGGGCCAATGACTCCCAAGGGCTATTGCGACAAAAACCAACAACCAGTCGTGTTCATTTGCTATACCAGTTCAAAATCCACATAAAGATCAGAAGGCTTGTTCATTCGCTATACCCGTGCAAAATCCACAGAGACCAAATAACTTAATTTTCTTCTGCTCAATCTCAAGTCTCAACACACTGCAACTTAAAATGTTTCTCCCAAAGGAACTACTGGTCAACCAAAGCCTATTCATCCCATAAATCAATCGGTTTATCGATAAAATCACAAAAACCAGATCTGCAAACCTTGAGCCATTCAATAGACAACAACAGTCTTCCCACACAACCAACGACCCACACATAAGGGTTCTTCCCTCTCGCTCCTACTCCAAATACAACCAACTACGACTGTGATACTTCTCCCTACAAGAGTTCCATAACATAAACATCTAAACGGATTTAATATCAACAAAGTTGGTTCTCCCACTACATGTATCAACAAAATTCACAGCCGTAACATTTTACGAGATCCACGGCACCCCCCCCCCCCTCAATCAACTGGTGATTCAGCATTTCTCAAAGCGCAAATATAAACCATAAACTAAGCGCATGCGTCAATTATAGCACCATGGCTCAAAACTCAAAGGCATTACACTCCACAAACCCCAATCCCGCTCCTTTTCTTAACTCTAAGCACCCTAAAGCCCGACTCCACGTACTCATCAAACCCTGAAGCAAATCGCGCATCACACTCACACCACCCATCCGCCATCCCATCGCATCGCCATCTAACCCAACCAAGCAGGGAGAAAGCGAACCCTAACTCGAAACCCAAAGGGAAAAAATCCACAAGTACGGGACTGTAACACGGGGTCGAATGGGCAGCGGGAAGGGAAGAGAAGGGGACAACTGATGGGGAGGAGCGGGTCGGCGTCACCTCGAGCTTGCGGACGGCGACGGCCTCGTCGGCGCCGGTGATGCCGACGAAGGTGTCGATCGCCTCCTGCGGAGGCCGCGCCATGGCGGTAGGGCGGCGGCGGCGGCCTAGGGCTCCGCGGCGACGCGACAGCGAGGAGGATGGGAGTCGGAGGAAAAAGAGTAGTCGTGAAGCAACGGAGCCGTGTTTTATTAATTCAAGTAGTGTTGATGCGGTGTCCCTTTTTGGTTTTCCTTTTTTGCCCTTTCCTTCGCTTTCTTGGTAGTTAAGGTTTGATGGGCCGTGGGCCGTTTAGCCCACGAGAGATCGGATATTTACGTTCGTGCACTCCAGCTGATAGGCTCAAGCAGCACACAGTCACACACGAGACACGACACATGTAGGGGCATGGATGTAATTGCCATCTTCTTGAAGAAGAAGTATGCCATTCCAGTAAAAAAAAGGGCCTGTGCCTTCTCCCTGAAAGGAGGAAAAGTTGGCGACGCTGATGCTGAAAGCACTTGCTCCCAGTAATGGTATATACCTTGTTGCACCGAGGTGAAATGTTGAAAGATCTTTTGGCCACATGAATTGCAGCACTGGATGTTCATATTCTGAAGGCAAAGAAATGTACATGCTCATAGTCCATACTGCACATGTCCTTTTCCAACAAACTGCAACTGTACAATTGTACTCGCGAGCTAGTTGGGGACTTGTGGCTGTGCAATCGAATCCCGATTCTTCTCCAGTTCTCCTTACAGGAAAAATTAGATAGGCAGCTCCTACACATCCTCATCTGAGTAATTGCATCCAACAATGTTAGATGAGGACATGAAGTAGAGCAGTAGGCGATCTAGCAGTAAGATTGCTTGCAAGGATTTTTAGAATTCAGCATACCACAGCAAATTTGGGAGAAAAATTGGTAATAGAATCATGCTGGAATCGACAGGTACAAGCTCGAATTAGATCGCGCAAGATTGTACTTCATAGAAACGGGGAGAATTCAGTTCTGTGAACTTCACAGACGAGGACAAATTTTTGTTGTAGATATCTACAAACACACAAGCATAGAAATAGTTCCCTGAAGGATATTGTATTTTGGAGAAAAGCTAACGGAAAATTGAACCATCTAAGTACTGCACTTCCATCTGGAAGTTGGTACGCAGTTCAGGTACTGGCACCAGTAGCAACCATCGTTCCCGTTCTTACCCTTGAAAAGCGTCACCAGGGTAATCACATATCTGCATCATAAGTCACCTCTGTTAGGTTTCAAGTATGGCTTTTTAATAACAAAAGATTGCTCATCCAAGCTATAATGTCAGTTTAGAACATTGCATATCATGGCATTGTTTTTTTACTTCCCTTTGCAATACATGGATAGCACGTCGCCTACTACAAGGTGATAGGTGGACTGTATACAAGTGCATCACGTCTTTAGATGGAGTGGAGAGACTTACCCAACTAGTAGCAAGAGGAGTGCAGTACCCCACAAAACATACTGGTATGCTTTGTACTTTGGAGGTTGATTAGTCTGAGGCAACTCATGCCGTTCCATCCAACCAAATTGAGGTCTTGCCAGCAGCACAGACCCAAGGAGGAATCCAGTCACAAATCCACCAATGTGAGCAAAATTATCGGCATGCGGTAGTATCCCAATTGCCAAATTGATTGCAATTATAAACAGAAGAGTTATGATGGCTGCTGCCTGCAAGAGCGAAACAACTGAAAATTGCATCAAACAACTGAATAGGAGTAAAACAGTACAGGTATATTGTCTCTCTTCTGCTGACCTTGTTGGAATAGATAGTCCAGTTCATAATAAGCTCAGAGAGCATCGACCCAAGGAGGCCAAACAAAGCTCCAGAGGCACCGACAGAGATGTAGTTACTCCGTAAGAACAGTGCAGACAGCACACTGCCACCAAAACCAGATAGCAGGTAGATGATCCCAATGCGCACTTGCAAGCGAGAAAACTTTAGTCAGTGTACAGGAATGTACTCAGGTTTAACAGTTTAACACAAAGGTAAATACACCCTATGTTCAAATGTAGAATTTCAGGAATAGTTGTGTGTGTCCTTAAAACCTCTACACCCTTTATTTATAGTACTAAATATTACAATCCAACTCGCATACGACTTAGACTTTTAAACTCGCACACAACTTAGATTCTTACCTAACTCTAATACTAACTCTCCAACAACCCGCTCAAGATGAGCATGAGATAACAATCATGATCATCTTATTACATATTGTAATACCATTATTAGAATTTACCAAAACCTACCATTCAAGCCAATACCATCACAAAGACCAAAAGTTGCTCACCACCAATACTACTAGGGACGTCACTAAATCCGTCTCCACTGTCTACCAGTTGTCCCAACCTCAACCTCCTTCTCTACCTATATGCCCCTAGCCACCCCCAGCCTCCACAACCTCTGCCCATACGCCCCTAGTCTTGGCCTCCACCACCTCAACCTCTGTCATAGCCCATTACGCCCAACTCCAGTTCCAATCATCTTTCGGACCTCTCCAGCAACACTATCACTAGCACTCATACCAACTCCACCGCACGACACCAATACCATCACTTCCGCCGCCAACTCGACATAACCTCCACTAGAGCTACCACCAGCTCATGCTTCGTTATCACCATCGCCGAGCTCATTACCGCTATCAATTACACCATTAGCACAACCACCAAAGCAACCACCTGAACAGTCTTCTCCCCCTGTCTTCCATGCCTTCCGTCGTAACCTCTGATATTGTCACCACCTAAGCTTCCTACAGCACTAAAATCGTATTATCCATCACAACCTTTGTTAGCATCACCACCACAGCAATAACACACACTACACCTCGCAAAAATCTATACCAAACCATACCACACCAGATCCTATCACACCAGACCACAAATATCAACCTCCTCCACTCTAGTCTCTCTCCTTTCCCCAACACAGTGTTGGTGATATGCCTTAGAGATGATCATAAAGATGATTGTATCACGTCTATATTTATGATTTATAGAATACGTTCTTTGGATGAATTATCATTTATAAAGATTAACAAGTATGTGACTTGGTACTGAAGCACTTTGATAATTATATGATGTTATTCTAAAAGTATCCCCGGTTGAATGCAAATGGTTGAGACACTATTGACTTATCAACCAACACATGTATTGATTGATGGTTATGTTTCATCGATTATAGATATGGGGATATCGAATCAAAAATGTGAGCACATATTAGAGAACATGGTGTTGGATTGACCCACCTTGAGACACTATTGAGATAGTTATGATTTTATGCGTCATTAGTTGATCTCAAGCAATGATGATGTATAATCCTTAGACTGAGATCAACACTATTTTCTACATGTGTAATAGTACATTTAAGGATTGCCAAACACTACTCCGTAACTGGGTAATTATAAAGGTAGTTTTCGGATATGCTATAAAACATGTAGAGGGATGTGACTGATCGAACATGGGATTTGCCCCTCCTAACATAACAGGAGAGATATCTCTGGACCTCTCGATGTGGTGGGATAAAGAAAGTGCATAGCCGTGCCACTGGTGGTCGAAGAGTCGACCACACAAAGTTATCCGTCACTAGATCGAGAAAATATAGAATAATCCATAGATGACAAATATCTCACTTGGAGTTCAACTAGATATTGTGAGGCAAAAAGAGAATACACAAGCAGCTCGTTCAGTCTGACCAGATACGAACTGGTCGTATGGAGATACGGACTGGTCATGAGCTAGTCGTACATGATCATTAACTGGTCGACGAACTGATCGTAAGGTGTTACAAACCGGTCGTGACTAAACGTGAACTGGTCATATCCGATATAGTATTTATGTGTATTCGGGAATCGTTATGTCCTGTTTGGAACCATTACCAACTTGTGGTCAGAAAAGAGTTTCCGAGTCACAACTGATTATGCATGAACCCACATGGTCATACACTAAACGGGTTGGAACAAACTAATTTGGATAGGATCCGTCATGGGCTCTTTATAAGGGGATGCATGGAGCTGTTGGGACGTAAGAGTTGCACCACCGAAATCCTAGTCACCATCTCCCCAAAGGCCATACCATGCGCGCTGGTGCTAGCACATCGGCGTACGGCGTTCCACCCCTAGACTTGTGGATACCATAGAGACGCTGCTGCGATTGCTATTGTGCTTATCGAGGATGATCCGTGACCTACGCAAGGAACGTGATAGGTTACTGGAGGAGACGATCGATGTCAAGGACGTTGGACGATCGACTACGATTACTACATCGACGTGCTCGACGTTGGATCAAGCTGCTCCAACTTTTCTTCCGCTATACTGCGCGTCTGGTGGTAATGATCTATGATCACTTACTTGCATAGCTTCCTTATTTACGTGGTAGAATTTTTGAAATTCGTGCTAGTGTAGCCTACCTGTATCCCTTCACAAAGCACACGTAGCCTCACAGCCTCTCGATCTACACATCCAAATCACCAAACTATACCGTGCGTCTTTCCCACTATCACGGCAACACCTCAATCAGCAACAAAGACCAGCAGTTGCACAACACAGCATACACCTTCGATTTTCCTCCTCTCCTCTTCTAGATCCCAATAGTTTTTTCTATTTCTTCTCTTCTCCTACTGCAGCACTACACAATACCAAACTCACATCTTTCTTTTCCTTTTTCTTGTCCTCTCCCGAGCTTCCTCACCCACGAGCAATTTTCTTTCTTTTCCTTTTTCTTGCCCTCTCCCGAGCTTCCTCTCCCCGAGCGCAGTCAGCTTGTAACATCCCAAGTTTCAGACTTGTGTTTCTAATGTAAGAAAATGGGTAGAAATTAAAAACTTTTCTTACATTTTGTATTTCTTGTTTGCCTTACCCCACTTTTGTAAAGAAATTATGGGAATACAAAAATCACAAGTCATTTTGGCCAACATCCTAGTCTTCCAAAACATTCTTGGCTAATCTTGTGATCATCTCCTGGAAATATTTTCCTTAGTTCTTGGGTTGATCGTGACCCTCTGAAAGGTTTCACAATTTTTAGAAATTGTTTGAATATTTTGGAGTCAGTCAAACCAAATCAATTTACGGTCAAGCAGAGGACCGGCACATTGTAGAATTTTTGAAGGAAAATGCATAGCACAAAAACCTCTGCAAGATTTACACAAGGTCAAAAACCCGGCTAGCAAACTCCTGTAAAAATTTCATAATTTTTGGAGTAAGTTTGCTACCTCAAATAAATCCCCAAACTTGGTCGGTTTAAACCCAAATTCGGGTTTGAGTCGGCTCGGACTCAGTCGAACCCGACCATTGGACTCGGTTGGCCGGCGACCCTCTGAACCTCCTCGGGCTCGCTCCTCGAGCGGCACGGCGAGTGCGGTCGAACCGCGGATCTCCATCCGGCGGTCGGCGACCTCCCAAGGACCTCCATCGCTAGGACCTCCTCTGCCTTGGCCAATCCGGGCGTCGGGATCACCGAGTGCATCGGGGCGTCGGGACCTCCGACCTGTTTTCTTCCTCCCGACCTCCACGAGTGCGGTGCGTCATAGTTTTCACGCGCTGCGTGTGTGAAATCGAGCGGTTGGGAGCGAGCTTTGTCACTTTTGGTCCTTCCAGCGCCTCTTTACGCCATGCATTAATTGTGTCGAGCTTTGCCTAAAAGAAATCATCCCTACCGCCCTTGTCAAATCTAGCAAGTCCATGGCGGGAGTAGGCACCGAAGGTTGCCTCGCGTGGTCTTACTCCTGTGGCTACAAAAGACCACGAGCTCCTCACTATCAACTTTAGACTTCCTCTCCCTCCACTGAGCTTCAAGAACCTAGGCACCACCATTGTCGGGTTTTGAAGTTCCCAAGATCACCCGAGCTCCTGTGGTTTAATTGCAACCTTGGCTTGCCCAACTGTTCGATTATCCACCTTGGGCATCTTTTCTAACCAAATCGGTTGGTTTGGGGAGGCATTGTGGGGACTGTTCTTGAGATCGTCCACCTTCTTCCTCGTCTCGTGAAGTTCTTTGTCACGAGCACCTCGCCCGGCTTCCTCCTCTCCTCAGAGCTCCTCGGACCTCATCTTAGCCCCTGGTGAGTTCATTCTAGCCTCCTAGAGCTCGAGCACGTGTCGGGTTAGGTCGTAGCGGACCTTTTCTTGTTTTCGGTTTTGTCAAAAAGTTGTTCATCGCTCTCTCCGGCTCGTGGCGTTCGGCCGTCGCCGCGTCGAGAGTTAGCACAGTAGGCCGCGATGTTATTGTGAGCATAGCGGTGCCCTTGGTTTCGCCGGCGAGGTCCGTCGTTGGCGGTGAGCTAAAACCAAACTCGTGTTTTGCCGTGTCGTTACTCGGCGAGAATCATAATCTAATGATTGGCATTAATATTGTCAGAGGTTGCTCATTAATCTTGTCTTGCCGGCAAAAGCGTGCGTGCCTTCTAAGTCCCAGACCTCACGGGTGTAATCATAGCCATTAAAGGTCACCCCAAGTTAGATGCGTGTAGTAGAGCGCTTTGCGTGTAAACTCTAAGTATTAGGACCTCCTAGGGTTAATCTAGGCGTTGAAGACCTCCTCAGTTAGGTCTTGGTCGTAGGATCCTTCTCGTAAAAAATCCTGGCGCCGGACCTCCTCTTGTTTTGATCCCGGTGTCGGGACCACCACTGGTTAAATCACGGCCGCTAGGACCACTCTGCATAAAAGACCTCCCATAGTCTTTTGTAACGACCACCCTAAAGACCACCCTTAGGGTCCTCTTTGTAAAGACCACCCCGGTCTTTTATAAAGAAAACCGGACCTCCCACAGTGTTGATCCTAGCAGTTAAGACCTCCTAGGCCCAATCTTAGCAGATAAGATCACCTTCGTGTCTTTGCAAAAGACCACCCTGAGACCTCATGAGGTCCTCTTTGCAAAAAGACCACCTCGGTCACTTTGCAAAGACCACCCAGACCTCCATCGGGGTCCTCTTTGCAAAAGACCTCCCACTGGTCCTTTGTTTGGAGGAGCTAAGGACCTCTTTAGAGCAGATCTGAACCGTTGTAGACCTCCCTGTGGAAATCTCAGCCGTCTAGACCTCTCTCTGTTAAACCTTATCGCTCGGACCTCCCTCGATTAAATCTGGATCGTTCAAGACCTCCTCTGGTAGATCTTGACCGTCTAGGACCTCCTCCTCAGCTCTGGACCGTTAGATCTAGATCTAACAGGCTAGACCTCCTCGATGAGATCTTAGCCGTCAAAGACCTCACGACCTCATCTTAGCCGTTCGGGACCTCACAGAGATCTTGGCCGTCGGACCTCCTTCTTTGGATTAAAGCCTTAGGACCTCCCTTAGAGCTGCGGGCGCGATCTTGATCGGCGGTCCCGACCACTGTAGCGCGAGGACCTCCTCTGCGTCTGCGTGCATGCAGTCGTGGCCGTTGGATCTAATCTCATCGGCCCATACCTCCCGATCACGGGAAGAGGTCTTCCGTCTGTTGTGTTCTTACTCGTCGGGCCGTTGGATTCGATCTCAGCGGTCGGACCTCACTGAGCGCGACGCGTGGTGCGGCTGTGCCAGTCGTGGCGTGCGATGAAGGATCGGCGGCCACGACCTCCCGAGTCGTCAGTTCTATTAGACCTCCAGAGCTCTGTTTTCCTAAGTTTTGGTGATTCAAATTTCAAAAATGTGTAACTTTGTCATTTTAACTCCTTTTTGAATGATTTCAATTGCTCTAGCTTTGTAATAAATGAACTTCAATCTAAGAATGAACTTAGGCACTTTTATGTGAGAAACTAATGTAGGTTGTATTAACTTATCTCAACATTAAATATTGTCTAGAAAATTCATTAACTTATAAAATGCATAACTTTTTCTCCGTAATTCCAATCTGGGCAAACTAAACTTTGTTAAAATTCTCTAGGGATGCACTTTAGTGTAGCATAAGTCTTGTTCTTAATATTGCTTCTGGAAAGTGAAATGTGCTAGTATTAATCTTAGAAAAATCATAACTAATTCATTTCAACTCCAAATTGTGCAAACTCAACTTTGTTGTTCTTAGGATGACCTTATCTACCCACCATAAAAATTTGAGTTCGGATCATTCTAGAAATTTTTGCCATGAGCGATAGTGTAATTAATTTAATTAGAATTTTTAGTGAGAGAAATTGTTTAGGTCATAACTTCTTCATGCTAAGTCCAAATGAAGTAATTACGGTTCCTAAAATTGTCTAAAATCAACCTCTTCTTCTTTGTATAAATTTCATGGGATTTGGATATCTTTTCTTTGTTGAGTTTTGTTTGGTGTTCTTCGTTCTTATCGGGTTTTATCGCATTTTAGCGTTAGATTAGAAGATTATATTGAACACGAGAATCCTCCTCTGCGGCAAGAACAATTCCAGCAAGGCAAGCGGTTTGATCATGCTAATCCTGTATTTTCAGTATTTATGTTGTTTACAAATTCTATGTATGCATTGCTAGTTTGTGTTTAACTATTGTTGTTAGTTGACCTAGTAGATGCATTTCCTTAGGCAAATGATTATCCTTTACTACCATGAGCCTAGGTTATTCTTTGTGATTAGAGTTCGTGGATGAACTCTTGTCACTTAGTAGTTTTGCGGATTAATTGCTTAGCCATGCTTAGCTTCCGGTAGAAATGGGTGGTTATCGACTGATCACACAAATGCTTACTATGTATCTATATTTCGGCTTGATGCTATGTTCAATTGCAAAAACCGAAACTAAAAGCAAATAACTTAGTAGTTTTGCGGATTAATTGCTTAGCCATGCTTAGCTTCCGGTAGAAATAGGTGGTTATCGACTTGTCGATAACCTTGATCACACAAATGCTTACTATGTATCTATATTTCGGCTTGATGCTATGTTCAATTGCAAAAACCAAAACTAAAAGCAATAGGATTTGGACTTGGGCACAATGGTAAGACGGTGTGATTTTTGGGTGTGACTGGAATGGTGGCCGAATCAATTAAGGACCGAACATCTTGTGAGTACACATTATCGAGCAATTTGTGCGTGCTAACCACACTAGAGGGTATGGGACCTCTCTTGACTTAGTACTTTGGCGTGTATTGGCTTGGTCGCGTCGAGGGAGGATGGTCTTGGGAGCATTGCGATGTCAAAAGCTTCCGTGATGGCTGGTTGTCTTTTGGCTTGCAATATAAGCGTATGAGTTTCTATCCATACGAGCGGCTCGTAGTCAATGCACAATATTGGAATGCGTCTCGTAGGACTTAGCCGTGCCGGCATACCTTCGGAAGTGTGCTTTGTGGCTTAAAGGCGGTCTGAAGTGTGGGTACATTGGTACACCCCTGCAGGGTTAAAACTATTTGAATAGCCTCGTCCTAGGTTATGGACACGCTTGGGTAACCTTTTCAAGAGTTAGACTACAACCTTTTAATTAAAACTTGATGGGTGGTACGAATTGGGGATTCGTGCTATGTTGGGGTGGCTATTGGGATAGTCACTTCCAGGTGGTTACTTGTATTTATCTTTATTTCGCTGTTATTTCAACAATAAAAACAGATTTGCAAACTTGCCTTTTAAATGTATTACATTATTGCAAATAAAGTTGGCTTTGTGCAAAATGAGACATACAACCTCCACTTAAATAAGTCTGCATGTAGTTTATGAACAGGTCTGCTATTCCACACGTCAGTCTTGCGAGTACCTTGTGTACTCATTGTTCTTGCTTAAATGTAAATTGTTGCAGAGGAAGAAGGTGAGCTCGATGGGCCTCACTTTTGTGAAATGTGTTGTGGCGATATTCGGGCGACTAGGTGGCGGCGATCGGTTCTGCCTTGTGGGTTGTGTTGGCTAACCGGTCAACTTTTGTTCTTAGCCATCTTATGACGCTTTTGCTTCCGCTGTCATTCTTGTATATTGTGTTATTTGGCCGGTTGACTCTTTTGTAATAACTTTACTTTATGTATGTCGTTGTTGAACTTAGTGTCAAATGTTGTATGGAAATGATGTATGATTTTGTGATGATGAGCATGCGCTGCAATTCTGGGAAGCACATGTCCATCGAGGCTTAGGATATTTAATTAGTAATGCTAGAACCATATGGAGGTCAAGTATTACTAGTTAAATACCCCGGGTCCTCACACAGCCGGCCCAAGCGCCGGATCCCGTTTTTTTCTTTTCCTTTTTTCTTGCCCTCTCCCGAGCTTCCTGCACTTGAAACACGGCGGTGCCTTCCTCTCCCTTCTTTGTCTCTGGCGCGGCCGGTAGGTTACATGGATATCATGGGGATATGCTCATGATCTTAGGATGATGTGACAATTGGCAATGACGTTGAAGGTTTGCGGAAACACAAGTTTTGGCAAAATTGGTCTGTCGAGTCTCAGCGGTCGGCCGGCCTTGGTGGCGGTCGGACCTTATCTCGGATGAATTATCTTGGCGATCGGCCAGCCGGTGGCGATTCGGCCGATTTGGTAGCGATCGGCCGTCGATGGCGATCGGGCCGGCAAGTTGAGTGACATTGGAGTTTGGTGGGCCAAAAATAGAGTGTGTAGGCAAGTGAGAGATTCTCACGCACTTGGTCCCATAATTTTTGGAGCCTCGGTCAAAAGTTCTATTCGTTTTAAATTTCCAAAGAGGTTGCGGATTTGATGTTGAAATTTTGGCTAGAATCCTTTGGTGGCGGTCGGCAGCCTTGGTTGGCGATCGGGCCGCGATGTGATCGAGCCGAAGCCAAAGTGGCGATCGGCCGGTTTTCCTAAATCGTCGGCCGTGTAGCGGCGATGGTTCTTGATTAGGTCAAGTTCATGGGTTTCATGTCATATGTGTTGCATGATGCATGTTTTGACTAACGTGGATCAAGTTGTGAAGAACTTGTTCCGGTCGATTTTCTTGTCTATTGTTGTGCGAGTTGCTTGGTGGTCAACGATGGTCAGCGGCGAGATGATCGGGACTAGGCTTGGAGAGCGAGGTTCAAAGCGATCGGCGATGCGGGTGAAGTCATTGGACTCAAGTATGGTGCAAGATGGACAAAGGTGACCGAGCAGGCGATTCGGTCGGCCGGTTGAATCAGCGGCGCGGGGTGGTGCAAGTGCCATGGTGGTTTCGGTGGGGCGGATGGGAGAGACTTGCGACATGATGGCGGCCGTTGGATCAACCTACACGTGGCGAACAGCGAGTGCCGCACAATATGAACACGGCGCTTTAAAATGCGTGCGTGTGTCACCGTTGTTTTGGACCTTAACGGGCCCATTAAGGAGACTCTTTTAGAAACCCTAGGCCTCCGCTATAAATAGAGGAGGAGGTGGCTGCACCCCTTCCTCGGCTTTTCGACCCTTTCATTGTTTAGAAACCTAATTTGCTTAGGGAGAGGAGGAGTGGAGGTTAGGGTTCTAGAGAGTTGGATTGGATTCGTGCTCATGTATTGAGTCTTTGTCATCCATTGATGGAGTGGTGTGAACCAATATCATATCAAATCAATCCAAAGAAAGTTTCTTCAAGATGAGGTCAATTGCTTTCTTTCTCTTTTTGATGATTTGAGTCTTTCTTTGATCCACGAGTTTTGCTTAGTTTACGGGCGTGATCTAGCTTGCGTGGCGTGTGGGAATACATCTAGGATCATCAAGATCATCAATCACCCACGAGCAAGTCTCAAGATCATATTTTCGTTTTGACTCGGTTTTGACCTAACTTCGCTCAAGCGGTAAAAGGTTAGAATCTTGGCAAGGATTATCACGATCGTTGCTTGGAATAGGTTCTGACATACTTAGGAAGGTGTGTGTCAAATTTCACGAAGTTTGGGCCTTACGAATCAAAAGTTTGATCAATTTGCGTTTGGTTTGTCGGTTTTTTTCTCTGTTCATCGAACTAGCGGTCGGCGGCCAGGAGAATCGATCGGCCGCTTGGATCGGTCGAGCTAGACCGGCCGTCGACCGCCCGTGAGAGGTCGACCGCGAAGTCTTCTGTTTTGGTTTCGTATTGATTTTACTTGGGGTTTTGAGTTGATTCAATACAAGTCTTATTGTGCATGATTGATGGATCTTCATAGCTTTCATAGCTATTGGGTGAGATTCGTATTGAATTCAATTTGGGAGAAAAAGAGATCGTGCTCCTATTCACCCCCCCTCTAGTCGTCTTTTCGGTCCAACAGGTTCCTCTCCCCGAGCGCAGCCAGTTGGCCCGAGCGCCGGATCCTGTCTCCCTTCCTCCACCATCAGCCCAATGCCGGATCTCGCTGAATCTCCTCCCTCCTCAAGCCGCCTTCGCCAGTTCCTCTCCCGAGCTTCCTCTAAGCGACCAGCGGTTCCTCTCCGAGCCTCCTCTAAGCGCGACCAACGGTTCTGTCCGACTTCTCTTCCTCCTCCGCCATCGGCCGAGTGCGATCCGTCTCCTCCTCCTCGCGCCGCTAGCTCCTCGTCACCTGACCACCCCACCCCGGGTAGTCGGTCGGTTGCGCCTCTTCACGCGCCCGCTTGCGCGTGGCGGCGGCCCGAGCAACGATGGCAGCCTGCGCACCCGCCCACAAGGCGGCGGCGACGATGAAGATGTTAGATAGGGTGGTGGTTGAGCGGATTGGATCTAGATCTGAGGTTAGTTCACGAATTAGAGTTTGGCTGTGATACCATGTAAAATTTCGGGAATAGTTGTGCGTCCCTTAGGACCTCCACACCCTTTATTTATATTTTATAGTGTTAAAGATTATAATCCGACTCGCACACGACTTAGACTCTTAAACCCGCACACGACTTAGACTCTTATCTAACTCTAATACTAATAATGACATATGAAGGAAATGAATCCAAAAAGACTATCCACATTTGTAGACCTGACTAGTTCTTAAATGAAGTCCACAAAACTAACTCTACAAGTCATACTCAGATTTGTGAGAGCAATGGCCTTCTGTTGTAACGGCAACAAAATGATATATATATAGCAAGCTAACTAGCCAAACGGTCCCAACACAGAGATGAGGTATGGAATCAATTCTCTGGATCTACTTAATTCAGAATGACGTCAGTTTCCACAAGTACTACAAGTACTAAGGCATAACCAGCTCAGAGAATTCTAATGCTTAAAAGTTAAAACATGAAGTACATTGCACAAAAGAGGGACTAGTGTTACAAAACAACAGATAAAGATAGCCAACCGATGTACTTCAACCGAAAAAGATTGACAATACTGTGGCAATGTCAAAATGAACCAATGCAGTACTTTTAAGAAGCTTACCAAACCCAAATTGCTGCTCAAGGCGGATTCCAATGAATAACAAGCTTAGCATGTTGACAATCAAGTGGACTAGACCAGCATGGAGCCAGATACAGCTAATGAGGCGCCACCCTTGGTGCTGATGAACAACTTTGGCCCAGTTAAGAGCTCCCATCTTCTCCAAACTGCACAATGGAGTGAACTTTTTGTTAGGACACTTTCAAGATGAAGAAAACTATACAATGCAGTACATTGTAATTAGGACAATTAGTCCCTTACAAACTTTCCCACGTAATAGAATTCATAAACTAGAACAGACAAAAATCACATTTTTACAGCTAAAGAGAGATTGTTTTACAGCTCAAGAGAGAGGAAAAAAGGTCCACACCTACCATGATTGCAAGAGGTAGTACAGATACAAAAGCCAATGAGGGCAACATAACCTGGTCACCTAATTGCCAACTATAACTCAGAAAAATATTAGTGTACCTATCACAACTATAATTTTAAACTGTCTGTAAGCAACGTAGACACTAGAAGACGAATCTTAGAAGAAAAAAAGATTCCTTTGCCAGTCGAATTGTTCCAGGTATTTGCATTGCTCTAAAGCTAAATCAAAATACTTCCGTAGAAATCTACATGCTACAAGCGGTCTCATTTGCAACAGTTCATAATGTTTTTGCTCGCCGCCATCTTAAGGCAGTAGCAACAAAGATCTAAATAGTCGCCAAAGCACAATCTCCCCCATTTCCAAACCACCAGGTAAAAATTCCGATGAGTACAAAAGCTCAGACATTTACTAGCGATGACACTTGAAAGCTAGACAAACTACCAGCTTTCGCTTCAAATCCACACTAAACACAACAGAAACCTCCAATTCCCCCTGAAACGACGCGAACTCCAGACCAAAACCCCCTAAAAATCCCCGCTTTTCACTCCCAATTTCACATCAAATCCAGCAATTCAGCCAAATTTGAAGCCAATCGTGAGACCATGAGACGTACGTGGCGGAGGAGGGGCCGAGGAGGGGGTTCTCGCGGAGCGGCTGGAAGGCGAACCGTCGGAGGAACCCGGCGACGCAGGCGTCGCCGAGGGGGCTCCCGTGGCGGGGGCAGTCGTTGACGAACATCTCGACGACGAACACCGCGACGCAGGCGACAAGCACCGTGGGCACGAGCCACGGCCACCAGCGCCGCTCCTCCGCGGCGTCGTATCCGCCGTACGATGCGTACTGGTACCCCGCCGCGACGCGGCCCTTCCCCTCGCCGCTGCTCGCCATGGCCCTCCCCTCGCTTCGCGTCTTCGTCGTCTGTGGCCGCGACGGTTAGGGTTCCCTCCCGCTCCGCCGCTAGTAATTAATTATAAGGGGAAGCGGTGAGGTACTAGTGTGGGAGTGTAGGAGTAGTGGACTGGTTGGTGGTTGGCGTCGCGCGGCTCGTTGCGCTTTTTGGCTTGCCTTAGAAGCGACGAGGAGAGGGAGGTGGTCGACAGTGACTGCAGTGGAGGCTGGTGGGTGGGGGTTGTGAGGCTGGCGTGTGGGGTCCGCAGACTGCGGGGACCACCGGTCGGTGACGCGACGCCGTGCTCTTATTTTGGAAATTTTTGCATATTTAGCCTTGTAGCAATTTTGAATTTCAAAAATAGCCCCTTTCAAGCGAAAATTTTAAAAATGGCCTCTGCACAGTGCACGTGCCATGGTCTGCAGCGGCGACGACCACCTTCGCCCGACGCGGCGTGTGCCCTCCCCCTTTTCGTAATTTTTTTTAAAAAAAAGAAGAACATCTAAAAAATTGTTAAATTTTTTTTTAAAAAAATAAATAAAATTTGGGGGAAAAAATTAGATTTTTTTTAAAAAAAATATTAAATATTATTAAAAATAATTAAAAATAATTTTGAAATGAGTCTTTGCAGCCTCCTCGCCTCATGCTTGCAGCGTCTTTGCGAGCACCGAGCGACGCGACAATGAGCCCCTGTTAAATTTTGGAAAAATTAGATTTTTTTAAAAAAATATTAAATATTATTAAAAAAAATTTAATTTTTTTAAAAAAAATAGCCGCGTGGTTGGGCGGCGACCAATTCTTTGCCGTGTGGGACGACATGAGCAAGGTCTTTCTTAGTGGGTTTATGCGACACCTTGCCACGCGTGGCGCGAAGGAGAGAGGAAATAGGGAGAGAGAAAGAAGAAGGTTGGGGAAAAAGGAAAATAAAGGAAAAATAGAGGAGAAAATAGAAGAAAAAAATTTGTTAAAAAAGATTGAATTTAATAGAAGTGTATTTTACTTATTTAAATTATTTTTAATTTTCTAAAATTTTCAATTAAGCTCTAATTGATACACTAAAATAGAAATGGTTTATTTTAATTTTTTGAAGATTTTAAAAGACTCTGAAAAAGAGAAAACTAAAGAGAAATAATATCTTAATTACTGCGGTTGTTGATCACATTACTTCTCGAATTTTGTTAAAATAATCTATTCTATGATGTTATTATTTTTTTGAAAATAAAATTGTGGTGACAACGTTGGTTGGTCTGTTTGTTATTTTCGTAGAATATGAAGGGCACAAAATTTGTCAGACTCGCAATAACATTTTGTGATCGTCGTATATTATTGTAGTGCGCTAAATTTATGAGAAATTTTACGAGGACGATTAAGATAGTAATGAGTCGTAAGGAGGAAGGTAAGTGATATTACGATCGCTTGTTAAAAATGACGAGTTAAAGCATATTACTTTATGGAGCTTCTACAAAATACAATTAAAGAAGTGAGAGCGCTCGTTGTGATTATGAAGATGGCCTAAAGCGGTACATTGAAATGTTGGGGGCGAAAATGTTGTGGTTCCATACTCTATATGCCTTGCACAATTTTCTTGATCATTTGATTAGGGTTTGCGAAAATGGAAAAAAGTAGGGTTTCAGTCTTGATAGCAAGGTATATTTGCGGTCTAGAGGAGGTTGTGGGATATTCCAAATATGCTATACTTTCCGTATACGGAAAACTATCTGTTAGACTCGGAATAATATTTTGTGAGCGCCGACGAAAGTACAACAATGTCGCAAAGGCATATGTCATGTAATGCGAGGATACACGACGGTTGATCTATTCATGAAGGACTACGATACATAGATAAAGAGTGAACATTACAATCTTATTACAAGCTGGACTTCTACTTGACAAGAACAAGAAATAATAGAAGAAATACGCAAAACTAACTATGTGAAGTAATTTACGAAGCATTTTCTCAACCCTTTCCATCCTTTCATCCAGTCTTTTAAGTCTGTTAGCTTCATTTGCATTGGTTGATCGGAGGTCGAGCCAGCGGGCGAAATCACGACAACACCACGGGTGTCTTCTTGTAAGCGACAATTTGCATTGCAATATCTCGAACTCTTGGGCGGCTTCATCACCACTGCCAAAGCAGAAGCATGTTGTGTTCTGAAAAGGAATTGCAGTTTCAAGTGAAAAAAAGAACGTGTTATTTCGAATAGAATTCATTTGGGATGATTAGACACTACTTACTGTAAGATTTGAACACTTCATGAACACTCGGGATGGATTCGTTGGCGTATGCGAGGTGAACACATTTGGATCCACAACGAGGGCACACGAGTCTTTGTGCATACGATTCTAATTGTCTGCTCACACGAAAGTTAGATGAGGCCGAAGACATGTTATTATAGAACGGACAAAAGGAGAAGAGGAAGTGAAGAGTGGGGTGAATGGCTGCCAAAGCATTCATATATAGCCTGCGGCTAAATTGCAATTGGGTTCAAGGATATTCGCGTCCGCGAGGTAGCTGGCCTGAGGAGGAATCATTTGGCAGTGTTGCGTGATGTCTTTTAGATTTTGTCCCGACTCGTCGGGTCACATCACTGTACAAAAGCTGACTCGTCGGGTCACATGACTGCACAAAAGCTAACTCGTCGGGTCACATCACTGCGCAAAAGCTAACTCGTCGGGTCACATCACTGCGCAAAAGCTGACTCGTCGGGTCATGTCGCTGCGCAAAGATATGAGTTGGAAGAAAGGAGAAGAGGAAGTGAAGAGTGAGCTGAATGGTAGCCAAACCATCCATATGTAGCCTGTGCCTAAATTGCAATTGGGTTCAAGGAGAAGAGGAAGATAGGCTTGCACGGAACCAGAACTACATTAGAATCCGAAGACAGAGGCACATTACACGTGGTCACATGGCATGCTAGTTCGGCTAATTGCTTGAGTCATCCTTGCTACTACTACGGTACAGTGCGACACAAGCATCCGGACTATGTAAGTATACATGCCTTTAGGGGATAGTAAAAAACATGGCGGGTAGGACGAAGGACTACTACGGAATGGCCCGACCTACTGCGAGGATCGGGGCCATTTTCCCTTCCTTGTGAGCTCGGCGTTGAACTTCTCGCTGACCTCTTTGGCCTTGGCTGCTATTTCCCTCTTTTTCTCGCGCTCCCTCTCGCGAGCCTCGCGCTGTCTGCGATTGCACGCCTCGAGATGAGCTTTTGTCTCCCAACGTATACGCTCGTTTTGCTCGTCGTTGCGACGCTCGTCCTCCCGGATCTCGCGGGCCCTTTTGACATCCCACTCCTCGAAGTTGAGAGTCCATTGGTCATGTGGATGGATCTCGTGGTCGATCCACTTGCGGTAGCCACATAGCGGATCCGGGGATTACGGGTAGATGGGAGAGGTTGTTAGTGCATACTTCGAAAGAGAAAGGGTATAAGAACATACTGTAACTGGACTTTACCGGCTGTCGATAGCTGTGTGTGTCCCAACGGCGGTCGGGATAGTCACAGGAGTAGTTTGCACAACCCCAGTAACGCATGCTCAGGCTTAGCCGGTGCTTAGACTTGAAGAACTTGCATGGGTCCATGCACCAGCAGAGGGGCGGCGTCTCCCCTGCGGGTCTTTGCGACAAGCGCTTCGGTTGGAGCGTTCGGGATGGGTTTCTTTGCTACGGGGCCTCACTACGGAGAGCGCCATCCTAGCAAGCGCCTCTTCTTTGGACCGAGACGCAGCGCCCTTGCTTGGTCGTCCGCTCCCAGCCAGACCCTTGCTAGTCGTGGATCTCATCCCATTGCTTTGCCATCTTGTCCCATTGCTTCTTTTGTCTCTTGTCCATCCCGACGTGGTGAAGGAAGCTCTTGTGTAGTGTTGGGTTTGGTTGTGTAGTGTTCTCTCCCAAAGCAGGTCACCCCCTTTTATAAGCCCGGGGTGGTCACGGTATGGTTAAGTTCGGTGAGTAGCCTCACGAGGTAGAGTGTTGTCTTATCTTTACGAAAAGTTTACGGCGGCGAGTGATGTCTTGTCTTTACGAAAGTTTACGCGATCTGAGTGTTGTCTTGTATTTACGATAAGTTTACGTGTGTGTATTGTCTTGTCTTTACGAAAAGTTTTTGGCGAGCGAGTATTGTCTTGTCTTCTGAATAGTTTGCGTATGAGTATTATCTTGTCTTTCTAAAAAGTTTACGCGCGGCGAGTGTTGTCTTGTATTTACGAAAAGTTGCCGACTCGCTCGTCAGTCCGTGTTGCCAAAGTCGACTCATCGGGTCACGTCGTCGTTGCATAAAAGCGAACCATTTTAAGCCTTTGTCCGTTTTAAGCGCTTGACGAGGTTTATTACATTCAAAATGGCGTAGCTAATCCTTTCCCTTGCCCTTGCGCGGGATGTCACATATAAATCATAATGTAAATCACATAACATGACATCTTTGCACACAATACACAATGATCCCAACCCGTCGTCCGCGCCGCGGCGAGTTAGGTCGGCGTCTGCGATGCAACAACGTCGCGTTGCGGCAAGTCCTATCTTTGCCTGTGTGGTCTTATCGCCGCGCAAAGCCGCACGTGTGGTCTTGTCATTTGCACAAGCCGCCTGTGGGTCTTATCATTGCGCAAAGCCGCACAAAGCTGCCGTGTGGTCTTGTCATTTGCGCAAAGCTGCGCGCTCGTCCGTGTGGTCTTGTCATTGCGCAAAAGCGCCGTGTGGTCTTATCATTTGTGCAAAGCTACATAAAGCGGTGGCCAGGAAGCATGTTTGCACCATAGGCGATGTGGCGGTTGCACCGCAATAAGCCTCAACTCCTGCACAAGCCTTGCTCGCACGTATATCTTGCATGTCTTTGTATTTCACCAATCTTGTAGCATGTATACATCGGAGTACTATGGCATCGACACAGTATGATACTTGGAGCGGAGAGTTCAACTCCTACGGCGTCGAAGGCCACTCTGAGGACATATGGCGGGGAGTAGTTAAGTGGTCGCGAATGAAGCATGCGACATCCGGGCCGTGGGAGGCGTCGATCAAGGCGCATCCGCAACAACATGGGCGCGCCAGCGTGGAGATCAACCAAGACCAAAAGGTGTAGGCTATACAAGACTCATGGGCACTCATTTAGGAGCGCCGAATAGACCTTCTTCCTCAGCGCCACTGTGTATCCATAAGCTATCCGGTGTATTAAATCATGTTGGTCGTAGTGATTCCAGTGTTGTAGTCATTTGCGTTGTAACCTGTACTACTTTCTATGTGAAACATCCCAAGTATTGGACTTGTGTCTGAAATGTAAGAACATGTGTGGAAATTTAAAACTTTTCTTGCATCTGGTATTTCAAACCTTGTGGTAATAAACAATTTTCTAATAAAATGAATTAGATATGAATTTCTAAAGTTTTTATAATTTTCAGTTGATAACTAAATACTTACTGAAATATAAACAAACTTAACTGGTGGGCAGTAAAATCGTACTTTCCACACAGTGTGGCCCTTCTGCCGGAGCAGCTATATAAGGATGCTTTCACTACGATTCACCTCGCTCATCTCTTAGTGTTCTCATTTCTTCCAGCGCGAAACAAGATGTCTTCAGCCTCATCTAACTTTCGAGTGAGCAGAGAGTTACAATCACTACGGCAGCACCTGGTTTGCCCTCGTTGCAGGGATCACTATGGCAAGAGTTGAGAAGATGCTTCACAAATTAGTAAACTTAGTTAGTTTCACGATGTTTCTTCTATTGTATATAGTTCTTGCGAAGTAGAGCGTCAGTTCTACTTGGGTTTGTACTCGCACTCTTCATCCATGCGTCGCGGGCCTTCATGAATGAGAATAAAATTGTTCTGCTTACATAGACAACGAACTAAATAAGTGCAATTACAGTTCAAATAAGCAACTGGATTACAAGTTACAACATATAATAGACTTCTAATGTTACTACTCCTCGCGCTGCTCCTCAGTACTGCCTGGCATAGGACCTTGCACTGGCCTTCCGCGCCAGTGTTGCTGCCGTAGGTCTCTGTCGAATCTGCCCCCGTGAAAACGTCAGCCTATCAGGTGACCGTGGGTTATGTCGCAAGTCATAGCGGGGCTCTTCAACAGCCGTGTCGTGCGTGCACGGGGCATCACTGCGGGGTGGCGTTGACAACGGCTTCGGTGATCGAAGCATTAGGATCGCGGCGAGATCCATGGAAGGGCACCAACTCGGCTCGACTGCGAGGTGAAGCGGGAAGCGCTCGGTGCAGTTCACCTTGCGGGTGAAGCTGCGCGGTGCGGTGTGTAGCGGGTGATATCATGGCGCCGTATCCCCATTGGAAATTACCCGGTGAAGGGTGGGGAGGAGAATGCAGGATAACCTCGGTGGCTTGGGTTGCGTCCGTGCTCTCTCTAATGTCGTCTTCCGCGCGGTGATGGCGGCGGCATCAGCGTAGGGCCCCTCGCGGCGAGGCGGGATCAGCGTAGGGTCCATCTGCGGCGGCGGCGGCATCGTCACGGTCCTGCGTGGCAGCTGCGAAGATGATCCGCGCCCATGCTCTGCGCGGCCCGGTCGGCGGCTCGAGCGGGAAGATGGAGGGTGAGGGTGCGCGACGATGCTCCCTCCGATGCCTCAGGTCGACATCGGTGGACCTTCCACAGCTCATGTTACGAACGACTTGCTTAACATCGTCAACAAGCGTCTTCATCACAGAAAAAAGACGCTCAACTGTGTTGTTCGTGCCTCGCTCGAGTTCTCGGCCAGCGCGCTCCAGAACGCTCTCCAACTAGTCCACCTAGATGGTTACCAAACAAACAAAATTTGGTTACTTAACCCTATTGCGGAGGGTGGTTAATATACTACATCTTTGAGCGTCACGGAATCGCCACGCGTCTTTGCACGATCTTGGTCGAGCCCAAGCCCAACCGTTCGGTGTGGGTAGGATCTTCATGTCGGGCCCGGGGGGGCGCTTGTCATTCTCATTTGCGTGTGCCGTACGTACCACTCCAGGTACGTACCGTAAGTCCCTTCATCGTAAGGCCGTGCCTCCTGCAAAATGGAATCGATTGCGTTTGCCATGCATCTACCCACAGTGCTGCATCGAAGCCGATCATCGCTCTTGCGGCCCTTCTTAAATGCACTGCGGTGGAATAAACACAACAAATTATGGTGCCGACATAACATATGACTAAATGACCTACAATATTATTAAGCAATGCAATGTACTTACAAGTATTTGCGCCTCATAGCGGTCGCCCTAGGCGAGGATCTCACAGTGCGGCTCGAGCGCCTCATCACCCATTGTGGGTTGTAGGCCTCAACCATGTGGGAGAAGACCATATGACAAGTTGTCCTCGATCGCGCATCCTCGGTAGCATAGCAAGCTCAACCCGTCGGCGTGCCTTGCGAAGGCATCCGTCCAAGGAGCCCATATTACATCGTCCTCGTGCGGGACCTCGAATTCGTTGTGGAACTCGGGGTATATGCGGCGCGCTATACCTAGACCACCCGGTCTTGCCACGGTCCGCCGGGATCCCATGGTTGGGCCTTCCACGGGATCCTCGTCGTCGCCCAACCATAGAAATGTTGTGTGCGCGGGTAAGGGTGGGCTGGCGGCGGAATCGGCCGTCCGACCGCGAAGTGCTCCCACGAACACGGTGTAATAGCGTGTGGCGGCCGACGACATGGGCTATGTTCCGTCGCGGCCAGCTGCGGCGTCGCCACGACCACGACTCACGTACAACACGCATCTGGTGAACCCCAAGTATCTGCGGCACATCCTCATCGTCGGCGTCCACGATGGACTCGCAAGGTGAATATAACTCGGGTACACCATGTCTCCTGCGTGCTCGGGAACATGACCCACCGAAAATAAACAACAAATATGCAATTAGGTGGCATCGAACCACCTCCTCCGTTCGCGTCATTCGGGCAATGCATGAATTGACGCGACTAGCCGTCTTGAGCAGCCCTTAGACCTCGGGGATAGGATGCGGCGATGATGGAGACTACGCCTTCGGTCCACCGACCTCGGGAGGAACAACCGCCGCGACCTCACAGCGGTAGCACAGTAATGAAGTCGGTGTCTTGCGATGTCACGGTCATCTCCCCACCGGAAGTGGAGCGTGCGGGTCTCGGCGCCAACGATCAACGAGGTGGAAAGAAGGCGAGCATCAATCGGAGGTTTTGCCCCATGTTCGACATCCGGCGAACGCAATCAGTCCAGTTGACGAAGTCTAAAGCGTCTGCTCGTCCAACGGCCAAGTCTCCTCGGTCCCGTGTCACGAGTTGGCGGTCCATTGCCACCGATCCAAGCGTGACAACGATCTTTGGCGACCCATGCCTCCTCGGTAGGGGTGGTAGAGTATGTGCCATTGCTACAAATGAGAACAACTAACGATTAGTGAAATCTAAATGCGTATTTAACGCTACAAAGCGCAATAAGAAAAAATTTAAATCGTCATTACCTAATCTAATCACAATGTCGAGCAGCGGCTGCGCCTCAGCGGCTAGCGCGCGGCGTTCGTTCATATCTGTGACGCAAAGCAGATGACAAATGACTGATGTGAAGCGATGTGACTTCGACATGATTTAAAGAGAAAAAAACAAAAAAACTTTTTGCTTTCGGTGGAAAGCCGACGCGCGCGTGAGCTAAACGCCGCTCTGTGGGGACCCCAGAGTTATCTCCGTAAGACTGAGACTAATCAAGGTCTTAGGGACATAACTCTAGATCTGCAGTAAATGGATTCCAACTTAACTCAATCTAAATGAGAGGCTTAACTAAAACTAGAGCCCCGACGATCATGCGCGCCGCTCCTCTGCGAGCACTACATGATTGTCGGTTCTCCAACAAGTCAAGCACTACACTTAGTGAGTTAAATAGGAAGCCATGAACAGCGAGTACGACTTATATTGGCTCCCAAGATCAGCGACCAATATAACCATACTCTCATACAACGTTAGTCACATCCATACAACACTCATACATAAATAGTACAAAGTTATACATCACGCTTTCAAGTTTACAACTACATAAGTGGCGGCCGCCAAATTAACAAGTTCATAAGCGGAAGCAAGTAAATAAACCAAAATGCTGCGGTGGTATGCCACATAACCCATCGACAGCCATCGGGAGTTAAGAGATAGCATACTACTCATCGATTATCGCCTAAATCGACAGAGCAAGCTCATCGGTCTCAATATCTTCCTCACTGTAAAAGCCGACAAACATCCGGTTGAGTACAAAAGAATTTTCATAAGTCTTACACAAATAAAAATAGTTATGCATAAGGTCATTCAAAGGAAGGGCTCATATTGGCTTAGTTTTGCGAAAGAGACGCAACACTGAACAACCTACACATACTAGTTTTTCAAGTGCCATTTCAAAATCAGATTTGAAGTAGAAGTAAAGCATGTGAACAAGTAATGAATTCAATAACAAATAAATCATACAAATGGCAAAGTGGCTGTCCACTTTGATACAACAACAAGCATGAACATCCCGTTCATGACAATACAAAGTTACAACCACAATTTTAATTCCAAGACTAACAATAAGCAGCCACAAATTTCAAGCGGTCGTCCATAACCGTGGACACGGCTATTCGAATAGATTTATACCCTGCAGGGGTGTACTACTTTACCCACACGACTTGATTAGCCCGTAAGCCTCCAGATGCCTCCGAATATAGCATACTTCCTATAGTATGCCGGCCGGGTAAATCAAGATATGGTCATTTTTAGCAAGAAGATCCCATTAGTTAAGTCCCTCAACCCAGGGCTCCTAAGAAACACAAGACGTTAACGTCTCCATCCTATCGGCCCAAAAGGAACACAGGATTTCTCGGTCCTGTGCCCTTACAATTTCACCACCATGAGACTCAACACAACAGAACATTCCCCCTACTTAACCATACGGCACCCATATACCGCATGTGATAGCACGAGTTTTACTTGAATTGCAACAACCCAAAGTTCGGTCCTTAATTGTCCAAACAAGTCAAACCACAAACCCAATTCTCGTGCACAAAGCACTATCACTAACCAACACTTGTCCAGACCAAAAGCTCAATTAAAGTGACAAATTTAACTCATAAAATAGATACAAAGGTCTGAAACAAAAGTATATAATGAGAGTTGTGTTTATCCCATAATTGTCGGGTTATTCCCGACAATCAGACTACCGTATCTAGACTTGCATGGCTAAGCAAACCCGAACCATACAATTTCACACATCCTATCATAAGCATTTCAGTACTGGTATAATTCATGGATAGCCACAATGACAAGATAATAGGATGTGTCTAACTATTCATCACAAAAATAGCGATATTATCAAAATAGCATGTAAGCAATTATCATTGCACTAACTTAACAAAAACTGGGATCAAATATGATGCAAAAAGAAAGTTTAAAGGATGCTTGCCTTGCTAGTAGGCTAATTGCTCTCCCTCAGTAGCGTAGGAGTCAATATCTATAGGCTTGGAATCTATATAAATACAATACCGAATAAACATCGAGAAATACTCAAAAATTCAAAGTACTAAAAAATGCATGATTTTTCTACAGTAGCTAAGTCATGATTTTAGATGATTTTTGGTGAAATAATTATTCCATTTTGATTTAGTATGTCAAAGTTATGATGGTTCGAATTTCAGGTTTCGATATGTCCTCTTTGAGTAATTTAATTATGAGGTGAAAATTTGTAGAGCAGTGGTGAGTACATGGATTACATGGATAAATAGGCAATATTATTACAAGTTCAAAACAGTTGAGTTTGCTCCAATATGAGTTTTCATGATTTAGTTATGAATTTCTAAAGTTATCAGCATTTTATAGTGTAACAACAATTCACTTTAGGATCATTTTCCTCAAAATATATTTTCTGAGACAGAGGTAAGATTGAAACCTAATTACAAATTAGTTCACTTAAAATGAAAAATATCAAAAGTGGTTTCACTGTTTTTGGAGTTAATATGAAATAGTTATGTATTTTTGAAGTTAAAAGCCTTTTTCTATTGTGCAAATAATAGAGTTATGGGTTATTCTTCCCAAAAGAATACTTTTGTTACAGGGACATGTTTGAAATTAATTTTAATATAAATTTCATTAAAAATGAAAATTATCAGAAGTGGTTTCACTCAGTTTGGAGTTAAAATGAATTACTTATGTATTTTCAAAGTTATACATATTTTTCAGCTTACAAATAAACGAATTTCGAATTTTATATGTCATTTTAACCTTTTCTCACCGAGTCACGCACTAGCCGAGGTCACTGACCAGCGGGACCCAGAGAACAGTGTTGACTCGGTCAGCCTTGACCCAGCCCAACCGAGTACAAGCCGAAAGCGTATTTCTCAAAAACGTCTTCTAGTTAGGAAAACATATTTTCAATCTTTCTACTGAGAAATTACGTTTTCTCTAAACAGAAAGTGTAAACTTTAACTTACCAACCAACTAACATGGCATAAGGGCCCACGTGTAAGTGACTCCTCTATTTGCTAATACAATACTTAACACCTAATCACGTCATTAGGTCTAAACGCCGCGCTACAGTGCTTTGCCGGCGAACCCAACAACAGCAGCGCCGGCCGTGCTTGCCTGGCGGCCCACCGGCGATTCCAGCCACGAAGGCGCCGACCAAAGCTCAGAACGGAATCACAACAGCCTTGCGCACCTTAAGGTGGTGGCGGCGATGGTTGAGCCGGCCTAGAACGGCGGCTAGCCGACGGCGAGCGGTAGCACCTCTACAGCACAAGAGGCTAAGACAACTCGGCGACGCACTGAGCAAAATAGCGCGCGCAAAATCATCTACAAGGTCCAGGGAACCTTACCAGAAGGATGGAGAGGCCGGGGAAGCTCGGGTAGAAGCTAGCGCCGGTAATGGTGACGGCGGCGGCAAGCTCCACGAGGAGAGGACTCTCTGGGCCACAAGACTGAAAAATGGAGGTGGTGTAAGATTAGGTGAAGCTAGTAGATGGTTACCTCAGGAGGAATTTGACAAAAGCTCACCAATTCAACAAGCGGACGATGAGCAGTGTTGTCGGTGGTAATGGGGAAAAATCTAAATTGCAAAGCTCTGTCATGCATTGAGGAAATAAGTTGAGGAAAATGAATCTTATACTCCATGGACCAAGATGGCCATAAGCGAAGGCCAAACTCACCAGAGCTAGGAATGGCACAAACGGCCTTCGGGGTGCGCTCTAGAGCCGGTGGGAGCACGAGTTTGTCCCGGGTCCTACAAGCAACAACAAAGGCTCAAATACGCGAAAATGGAAACAGCATGCAAAGTAGGAGAAGAGGGACTTGAATGCGTGAACTTTACCAAGAACAGAGCTCAAGGAGCTTCCCTCTCTCGGCGGCGGAGGAGAAGTGAAGGGAAGGCTGGGTGCGGAGGGTAATATGGCAAGAGAGACGTTGGAGTGGGGGCGGCGAGAGATGCCGAAACTCTGGGAGTGGTCATTTGGGGCGGTGACCCGATGGCGCCTATGACGTGAAGTAGGGCTCTGGCGAGACGTGGCGGTGCCGCTCTGCACGAGCTCTGTCGCGAGGAGGAAGATGACCCTGGCGCGTGGGCCCGAGCTGGCAGTGACACAGGGTGGTGCGGTGAAGAGGTTTCCGGTCGGCCGTTGGATCACGAATGGACGACTCAGATTAGAGGGGACTTCGGACTGGTCAAAAGCTTGCGAGATCAGGACCGTTGAATATTGATCCGATGGTTGCATGCGAAGGTGCAGTTAGGTGGTTGGGCTGAGCCGTTTCACCGAGTCGGGCTCGAGCCCAGGGAATAGTGACAGGTTTGGGTCTAGGGTTTGACTGGAATTTAAATTGTTTTCCCTACTTTGACCAGGGGCTTAAAAATAGGAATAAAATTCCTAAAATCATGAAATAATTTTTGAGGGTTCCTGGGATAGCCTAGTGTCTATAAAAATTATTGAACCCTACTGTTCATAATATATTTTGTAATATATAAATTCAAACTTAGGCTAGGTCTTTTAATGGTGTTTGAATTTTATTAGGGTTCAAACCAGTCCCAAAAATTTGGGAAAAATTATATTAATTCATGATAATTAATGTAGTATTTGAATAAATTATTTCCAGAGATACTTTACTAGCATTTATTTCAGTTTTTAGTTTGGAGTTCAATTTAAAGTGTATGTTTTATTTGTATTTTGAGATTTTCCAAGTACAATATTTAAATAAAAAGTTTCAAAACATGATGTATGCTAATGAGATGCATAATAAACCTATTTATTAATTTGGGGATGTGACAAACCTCCCCCCTTACAAAAGATCTCGACCCCGAGATCGATAGGGTGGAAGTTGGATAGGAAGGTTCTAAAAGAAAACATAACATATGTTGTCTTGATTTCCTTCAAAGATAGTGCTAAGATATCTTTGTAAGGTTACAAGAAATGGCTATTACATCTTTTCTTCCCATTGCTTTGTTTAAACTTTCCTTTCTTGATTCGAAGACACTTTAAGTAGAAGGAAAAAGGTCTGGATAATGAGCTCGCACATGATCTTCCCGCTCTCATGTTGCTTCATCTTCAGTATGGTTGCTCCACTGAACCTTAATGAATTTGATATTGCGATTTTGCGTTTTGCGCTCCTTCTCCTCAAGAATGCAAATCGGGTGCTCTCGATAAGAAAGGTCAGGTTGCAAGTCAAGTTTCTCCAGCTCAGTTGCTTCGGTTGGGACACGAAGACACTTCCTTAGTTGTGAAACATGAAAGACATCATGTACATCAGCAAGTGAGGGTGGCAATTCTATTTGATAAGCCACCGGTCCCATCTTCGCTAGAATTCGGAAAGGTCCGATGTAGCGAGGTGCCAATTTGCCTTTGACTTGGAAACGATGTGTTCCTTTCATTGGAGAAACCTTAAGATAGACATGATCATCCACCTCAAAACTCAATTCACGACGACGGCGGTCGGCATAAGACTTCTGACGAGATTGCGCCGTCTGAAGTCGTTCGCGGATGACACGAACTTGTTCTTCCGCATCTTCTACCAAGGTTGGACCATAAAATGGCCTCTCCCCGGCTTCGGACCCGTTCAAAGGTGTCTTACAAGCTCTTCCATACAATGCCTCGAAAGGTGACATTTGTATGCTTGATTGGAAACTGTTGTTGTAGGAGAACTCCGCAAATGGTAAATATTTCTCCCAGTTTTTGCTATAGGACAGCACACATGCTCGGAGAAGGTCCTCTAAAATTTGATTCACCCTTTCAGTTTGTCCATCTGTTTGCGGGTGGTAAGCAGAGCTGAAAGATAGACTGGTCCCCATTGCTTTATGTAAACACTTCCAGAAGTAAGATGTGAACTGAGGACCTCTATCCGAAACGATAACTTTAGGTACACCATGGAGGCAAACAATTCTGGAGATATAAAGCTCGGCTAACTTATCCCCGTGGTAGGTGGTCTTAACAGGAATAAAATGGGCAACCTTCGTCAGAAGATCGACAATTACCCAAATAGAATCGGACCCAGCTTGAGTCCTTGGAAGGCCGGTGATAAAATCCATGCCAACTTCTTCCCATTTCCACTTGGGAATGGGCATGGGTTGTAGAGTACCTGCTGGCTTTAAATGCTTAGCCTTCACTCTTTGGCATACATCACACTTGGCAACATATTGAGCGATTTGCCTCTTCATTTGGCTCCACCAAAGCCTTTTCTTTAGATCTTGGTACATCTTGGTACTACCCGGGTGAATAGAGAATTTGGAGTCATGAGCCTCTTTGCGAATTAGTTCTCTCAAGGTATGATCACTGGGCACCACTAACCGGTTTCCCAACCACAGGATGCCTTGTGCATCTTCTTTGAAGCACTTGGCCTTGCTTTGCTTTACTTCTTCCCGGATCTAAGCTACTTCTGTGTCAGTCTTCTGGGCTTCTCTAATCTGGTTCTCAAGTGTAAAATTCACACTAAGGGCAGCAAGAGAACCTTCTTCAATTATCTTCAGGTGCAGAGATTGCATCGCAGCACACAACCCTGCCGAAATGGGAGTTACCGATATACAGTTGCACTGAGGCTTCCTGCTTATAGGGCATCGGCTACCACATTTGCTTTTCCTGGATGATAATGGAGTCCAAAATCATAATCTTTGATTAGCTCAAGCCATCTTCTTTGCCTCAAATTCAGATCGGCTTGGGTGAAGATATATTTAAGACTCTTGTGGTCGGTGTAGATCTCGCAACGATTACCGATGAGGTAATATCGCCAAATCTTTAGAGCATGAACAACCGCTGCGAGTTCCAAATCATGAGTAGGATAATTCAACTCATGTGGTCTCAATTGCCTCGATGCATAAGCTACCACTCTGCCCTCTTGCATAAGCACACAACCGAGCCCATGGCGAGATGCATCGCAGTAAATGTCAAAGCTCTTGTGGATGTCGGGCAGAATAAGTACTGGAGCTTTGGTCAGGCATTCCTTTAGGATATGAAAACTCTCCTCACATTCAGGTGACCATTCGAACTTCTTTTCTTTCTTTAGAAGCTGAGTCGTTGGCCTCGCAATTTTGGAGAAGTTCTGGATGAACCTGCGGTAGTAACCCGCAAGTCCGAGAAAACTGCGAATATCAGTGATATTTCTGGGTTGTCTCCAATTAAGGACATCTTGCACTTTGCTTGGATCAACAGCGATACCTCCCTTGGATAAGACATGTCCCAAGAAACTAACTTCATGGAGCCAGAACTTGCATTTACTGAATTTGGCATAGAGCTGATGTTGACGAAGCTTTTCCAACACAAGCCCCAAGTTTTGCTCGTGTTCTTCATCATACTTTGAGTAGATAAGGATGTCATCGATGAATACAACAACAAACTTATCCAAATACTCCATGAACACAGAATTCATAAGATTCATGAAGTATGCCGGTGCATTCGTCAGACCAAAAGACATAACAGTGTACTCGTATAGATCATACCGAGTAGAGAATGCTGTCTTCGGAATGTCCTCTGTTCTGACCTTGATTTGATGGTAACCTAGTCTCAAGTCAATCTTGGAGAACACTTGAGCCCCACTAAGTTGGTCAAACATATCATCAATCCGCGGAAGCGGATACTTGTTCTTGACAGTGACTTCATTTAACGGACGGTAGTCAATACACATCCGCAAACTCTTGTCTTTCTTCTTAACAAAGATAGCCGGGCATCCCCAAGGTGAGGAGCCCGGTCTAATAAATCCCTTGTCTTGAAGTTCTTGGAGTTGCTTCTTCAATTCTTCTAACTCATTAGGAGGCATCCGATATGGCCGTTTTGAGATCGACGCAGTACCGGGCACAAGCTCGATGACGAATTCAACTTCTCGATCAGGAGGCATGCCTGGGAGTTCTTCGGGGAATACATCTGGATATTCACACACCACTGGCACCTTCTCAATTTCAAGAGAGGTACTAGCTTCTAAAGCATAGAGATGAGAACTGCCCACTGTAGGTGGAAAAACGACCTGACTGCGTTCTTCGCTAGTGACAGAAATAGACCATTGAGCACAATCGATCTTTCCCCTATTCTTGGACAGCCAATACATCCCTAATATCACATCAATACCCACTGAATTTATCACAATTAGATTTGCCAAGAAGTTAACCTTTTGAATTTCCACTTTTACGTCCTGACAGACTTGATCGGTTTGGAAAACCGATCCCGGCGACTGGATTTGATAAAGTGGCTGAAGTTTATGTATTTCAAATTGATTAAGTGCAGCATATTCTTCTTTGATGAATGAATGAGATGCTACTGAATCAAATAAAGCGATCTTTGGACAAGAATTAACCGAGTGTACCCAAAGCGACGCGTTTGAGCGTCGCTCGCCTCCTCAGCGGTGGCGTGGTTCACTCGGCCACGTCAGAGGATTTGAGGAGGGTAGATGCTGCCCTCGGAGGTGGTGTAGGTCTTGCCACACCTGGTGGTGTAGGAGCTCGATAAACCTGGGGCATTCCTCGCTGCTTGGCGAGGCAGTGAGATGCATAGTGGCCCTGGCGACCACAATGAAAGCATGTGATATTAGGCTTGTAAGTACCACTATTTTGGGAGTTCTTACTCCCATTGTACCGCTGCGCCGTAGGTGGAGAAGGTCGTGGAGGTGCCACAGGAGGCCTCGGTGGCACTGGGGCCTGAGAACGAGGTGCACAGGGCGGTCCAGGTCTTGTTGTCGAGGAAAACTGCCGCTAGCTAAAAACTGAGCTGCTTTCTTCCTCTTCCTGGACTCCTCTACAGCCACACTCTTGTGCTCCACTACAATGGCCTTATTCACCAAATGTTGGAAGTTCCAGAAATCATGTACAGCTAGAGCTAGCTGCATCTCCTGAGTCAAACCGCCCATGAACCGGTTCTGTCGACGAGTGTCAGTGGAAACATCGTCAGGGGCATAGCGGGCTAAGGAATTGAACTCCTGAAGATACTCAGTGACAGTCTTCCTTCCTTGCTTCAAAGTAAGAAACTGCTGCTGCTTGATCGGCATGACCCCCTCAGGAATGTAGGCCTCCCTGAAGGCCGCCCGAAACTCGTTCCATGATGGAACTTCTCCGTTAGGCTGCATGGCGGAAAAATTATCCCACCATGCACTAGCAGCACCCTCCAGTTGATAACTGGCAAAGTGGACCCTCTCAATGCCTGTGCACTGAGCAATGGCTAGCTTCTTTTCATTGTCTCTAAGCCAATCTTCAGCCTCCATCGGATCTCCGGTGCCCGCAAAGGTGGGAGGATTTGTTCGCTGAAATTCAGCGAGACCGCCACGCGGCCGAAGATTTCCCCCTCCCCCTGCTGCCGTAGGAGCAGGAGAAGTGTTGTGAGCGATAGCTTCGAGAATCCTCGTCTGGTCCATCCTATTCCGCTCGATTTGAGCCAGGACCTCTGCCATAGTGGGTGGTGGAGGAAGCACTTCCTCTTGGTCTACAACAGGAGGGCGTCGCGGGGGTGGAGAACCCTCGCCACGAAGAGCTCTCGCACGGGTGTTAGGGCCTGACATCCTGAAGTGACAAGAAAAATTAAAAGAGGCCAAGATTACTGGAAAAAGATGTGAATTAAAAATCTGGACAGTAAGCACATAGTTCTTAATTAAGCATGCATAATGATATAGAATGCACAAAAACATAACACCAAAAGGGGGTACAAAGGCGCTAAGGCCAGTACAAGATCCATAAATTCAAATCATAGTTTTCCCAATGCAATTACATCCATAAAGGCCCGTGGGCGAAACACAACCTTCTAAAATAAAAGTTCTTGCAAGAGAAACATTAATCACTAAATTACTACTAGCTTATTACAGGAATTTAAAGATACATGCTCGATCCTGAGCTTACACCTACAACATCCTAAATGTTGTTCCGGTCAAAGTTCACCGGGAACTCGTCCAGAAGATGTGCCCCAGGGGATCCCGTATCATCAGGGTCTCCTAGATTAGGAAGACGCAAAGGGGAGCCTTGCTCTATCACATGGCCTCCAGCAGGTTCCATCCTATGAGTACGAGCAAAGCCTACTGACATACGGGCCTGGCATCTTGCCCCATAGTTGGGTACACGTCCTGGCACTTCCAGAAGACGGTACATCGGTGGTGCCGAAGCATATGGGGGAATCTCATTTGCGCCATGAACCACATGGCGGTCAACGATCCCCATGTTACACATGAATTGTAAGTGCTCTTGGGCCACCACGAGACGTTGACGAGTCTCGTACAGCTCATACACAGTGCACCGATGAATTTGGTCCATGATATGAACCAATCTTGCCAACTGCCTAACCTGGGGATCTTCCCCAAACTGGATCCGGGCAAAAGTGTCCACCTCCGTGCCACGCTCCCTCATAGGAAAATGGTCGTAAGGAGGCTGAGACAACTCCGTCAGATCATAACGGAGGTGGCTCATAGCCACACGAGCCACTTCCTGTAGAGCCATGGCCTCAGAAGTGCCACGTGCCTTGAAACAATATGGGATGCTCCCCGTGACTTGTCTGGCGATAATATTGATCACGGCCAAGTATTCCTCCATGCTTGGCCCTCTGTCGCGGCGATAGATGGCGTAGGTCGGCTGGTAGGTAAAGTTCGCCCTTCACATCATATCTCGAAGAAGCGCCGGGTATCCATCCATGTTCTCAGCTTGAGTTTCTTTGACCAGATATTGACGACTCATCTAAAGGCAAGAAAAACAAGGTAAGACTTATTTGTCAATCCAAACAAGAGTAAGGGAAGAAAAGACACTAAGAGGGATGAGGAATAAAAGATATTCCTAACTTATACTTTCTGAAAATAATTTGATAATTTCAAAATATTTTGACTCAAAAAGGCTTACTAACTCTAACGCCAGTGCTATCTCTAACCTACAATCAGTATAGCTCTGATACCAACGCTGTGGGGACCCCGGAGTTATCTCCGTAAGACCGAGACTAATCAAGGTCTTAGGGACATAACTCTAGATATCTAGTAAATGGATTTCAACTTAACTCAATCTAAATGAGAGGCTTAACTAAAACTAGAGCCCCGACGATCATGCACGCCGCTCCTCTGCGAGCACTACATGATTGTCGGTTCTCCAACAAGTCAAGCACTACACTTAGTGAGTTAAATAGGAAGCTATGAACAGCGAGTACGACTTATATTGGCTCCCAAGATCAGCGACCAATATAACCATACTCTCATACAACGTTAGTCACATCCATACAACACTCATACATAAATAGTACAAAAGTTATACATCACAGTTTCAAGTTTACAACTACATAAGTGGCCGACCGGCCAAATTAACAAGTTCATAGCGGAAGCAAGTAAATAAACCAAAATGCCTGCAGTGGTATGCCACATAACCCATCGGCAACCGACTGGGAGTTAAGAGACAGCATACTACTCATCAGTGTCGCCTAAATCGACACCGATAAGCTCATCGGTCTCAATATCTTCCTCACCTGTAAAAGCCAGCAAACATTTGGCTGAGTACAAAAGGGTACTCGCAAGTCTTACACAAATAAAAATAGTTATGCATAAGGTCATTCAAAGGAAGGGCTCATATTGGCTTAGTTTTGCGAAAGAGACGCAACACTGAACAACCTACACATACTTGTTTTTCAAGTGCCATTTCAAAAATCAGATTTGAAGTAGAAGTAAAGCATGTGAACAAGTAATGAATTAAATAACAAATAAATCATACAAATGACAAAGTGGCTGTCCACTTTGATACAACAACAAGCATGAACACCCCGTTCATGACAATACAAAGTTATAACCACAATTTGAATTCCAAGACTAACAATAAGCAACCACAAATTTCAAGCGGTCGTCCATAACCGTGGACACGGCTATTCGAATAGATTTATACCCTGCAGGGGTGTACTACTTTACCCACATGACTTGATTAGCCCGTAAGCCTCTAGATGCCTCCGAATATAGCATACTTCCTATAGTATGCCGGCCGGGTAAATAAAGATATGGTCATTTTTAGCAAGAAGATCCCATTAGTTAAGTCCCTCAACCCAGGGCTCCTAAGAAACACAAGATGTTAACGTCTCCATCCTATCGGCCCAAAAGGAACACAGGATTTCTCGGTCCTGTGCCCTTACAATTTCACCACCGTGAGCCTCAACACAACAGAACCTTCCCCCTACTTAACCATACGGCACCCATATACCGCATGTGATAGCACGAGTTTTACTTGAATTGCAACAACCCAAAGTTCGGTCCTTAATTGTCCAGACAAGTCAAACCACAAGCCCAATTCTCGTGCACAAAGCACCATCACTAACCAACACTTGTCCAGACCAAAAGCTCATTTAAAGTGACAAAATTTAACTCATAAAATAGATACAAAGGTCTGAAACAAAAGTATACAATGAGAGTTGTGTTTATCCCATAATTGTCGGATTATTCGCGACAATCAGACTACCGTATCTAGACTTGCATGGCTAAGCAAACCCGAACCATACAATTTCACACATCCTATCATAAGCATTTCAGTACTGGTATAATTCATGGATAGCCACAATGACAAGATAATAGGATGTGTCTAATTATTCATCACAAAAATAGCGACATTATCAAAATAGCATGCAAGCAATTATAATTGCACTAACTTAACAAAAACTGGGATCAAATATGATGCAAAAAGAAAGTTTAAAGGATGCTTGCCTTGCTGGTAGGCTAATTGCTCTCCCTCAGTAGCATAGGAGTCACTATCTATAGGCTCGTAATCTATATAAATACAATACCGAATAAACATCGAGAAATACTCAAAAATTCAAAGTACTAAAAAATGCATGATTTTTCTACAGTATCTAAGTCATGATTTTAGATGATTTTTGGTGAAATAATTATTCCATTTTGATTTAGTATGTCAAAGTTATGATGGTTCAAATTTCAGGTTTCGATATGTCCTCTTTGAGTAATTTAATTATGAGGTGAAAATTTGTAGAGCAGTGGTGAGTACATGGATTACATGGATAAATAGGCAATATTATTACAAGTTCAAAACAGTTGAGTTTGCTCCAATAGGAGTTTTCATGATTTAGTTATGAATTTCTAAAGTTATCAGCATTTTATAGTGTAACAACAATTCACTTTAGGATCATTTTCCTCAAAATATATTTTCTGAGACAGAGGTAAGATTGAAACCTACTTTACAAATTAGTTCACTTAAAATTAAAAATATCAAAAGTGGTTTTACTGTTTTTGGAGTTAATATGAAATAGTTATGTATTTTTGAAGTTAAAAGCCTTTTTCTATTGTGCAAATAATAGAGTTATGGGTTATTCTTCCCAAAAGAATACTTTCTGTTACAGGGACATGTTTTAAATTAATTTTAATATAAATTTCATTAAAAATGAAAATTATCAGAAGTGGTTTCACTCAGTTTGGAGTTAAAATGAATTACTTATGTATTTTCAAAGTTATACATATTTTTCAGCTTACAAATAAATGGATTTCGAATTTTATATGTCATTTTAACCTTTTCTCACCGAGTCACGCACTAGCCGAGGTCACTGACCAGCGGGACCCAGAGAACAGTGTTGACTCGGTCGACCTTGACCCAAATTTCAATCAGAATATGACCCTAACTTAGGGTTTGTATTTCAAATGTAAAATTTTGAGGAGAAATAAAAACTTTTGTTGTCTCTTCAAATCATTTGAAAGTTTCTAAAGTTTTCCCTAGCAATTTCCAATTTTAGAATTTAATTCTTGTGATTGGAAATTGTTGTCATTATTCTTAGCCTTCAAACTTGTGATCATCCCTAGGAATATTTTTCCTATCATCTTGATCATCCTATCTACCTCCCTGAATTATTTCACAATTTTTAGATTTTGTTTGCTATTTCAAATGGCCAAGTCAACTCTGTTTGAAATCTGGTCAAACTCCTTGTACAGCAGCTTGTGAATTTTCTCTAGAACAATGCATTGCATAAAAAGTTCTGGAAAAATTATACAAGGTTGTTCTCTGTCTCTAGTAGCTACCATAAAAATTTCGAAATTTTTGGAGCTCAGGAGTTACCTCTAAAAATTCCCCAAACCTTCTCTGTCTTTTAAATCAAAATCTAAAAGTACTGTTCCTCGGGCTCGGACCCAACCTCGGGCTCGAGTCCGACTCGCACCACTTGACTCGGTCGCGTCAACTATCTCGCACGCGCGAGTCAATTGATCGTGGCCGTCCGATGCAAATCGAGCGATCCGCGTCTTGCGCGCTGCAACCGAGCACTGTCCGAATGCATACATCAATCTCGGTAGTCCATTTCGGATCCAGCGGTGGTGCGTTACGAACCGAGCAAACCTCCGGTTCGCACCGCTTCGTCTGTCGTCGACATATGGACCCTACCTGTCGAGTCCACCCTCGTCTTCTCCGCACCACCGGAGTTCGCGGCGTCGCGCATGCACTTGCTACGTACCTCGCCGCCACCTATTTGCCCTCGTGTTCGTCCGTGGAGCATCGCGAGCTTCATAACCTCACCGCACTCATTCGGTCATCGTTTCTTCGCTCTCTCACCTTCTCGCCCAAATTTTCCTCTACCGAGAAGAACTCGAGCGTAGCGCGCCGTTCGGCGCCGCCAGGCAGCGATCGCACAACAGTCGTGTTCCTCTCGCCTCGCGCCTCCATTTTGCCTATTCCGGTCCTTGGCGTCCGGTGGATCACGGGCGGTATCGTCGCTCCGCCTCCGGCGATCTAAGCCCCGCGAGCTTGCTAGCGTTACGTGAGTCTCAAGCCTCGGCGTTTGGTTCCACTTGATCGCAATGCTCCACCGATGCTCACGGTGGGTTCGTTTCGTCTTTGGTGCATCGTGGAAGCCGTGCGACCGATTTTCTCCGAGCTCGGTGTTTCGCGCGTGGTGATTCCGGCCGTCTCGAACCTCCTTCGTCGCCATCGTCTTGTGCTTATTGTTCACAGGATCAAGGCGGACTGTGGCGCACCTTCTGGAGTCTTCTCGAAGCCCATAGCGTCTTCTCCGCGAGCACCGCATCTTCTTCTCCGCCTCCGGTCGTCGCGAGCTCAACTCCGGTGACCATCGGACTCCGCGTCGCCGCCATCGTGTTCGCGAGATCCTTGCGAACCCGAAGGTACCACTCACTCGTCTTGAAACTCACTGGTTTGCTAGATCACCTGCGCGGCCGCACCGCCGTGCCAGTGCTCGCCGGTGAACCGCCGGTGAAGATTAGTTTAACTCTAATCATGTCTTCTTTGAGTCTCTGATTTGTGGGCCCTCTCTGGTAATCGCATTTAGAAATCCTTTAATCCAGCCCGTTATTTGTTCTCTGAGTCACTGCCATGTGGGTCCATGTTGTCAGTTAGGTTTGTGTAGTTCTGGTAATATGTTTTCTCTGTTGGGAAACGTATTTCTTTGTGAGAGTATGTAGGTTTGCACCTTAGTGAGCCAAGACGTATTCTTTGAATACGCCGAGCGTCACTTTAAGCGGTGCGCTGCCTCCGTCAGCGTTATTGCGGCCCGCCGCTGTCGATGGGGGAGCTTCTTGTTGGCGGTAGAAAAAGTATTAAGTGCTTTAGTATTTCTGAAATGCTTTTCTGTTGCACTATTAAATCATTTAAACTTGTAAAATGCATAACTAATTCAATTTTTATCCAAATTGCATGAAACCAGTGCTGTTATTTTTCATTTTAAATGTATTATTTACTAAAATTAGTTTCATCCATGTCTCTGTAGCAAAAATCTGTTATCTAATAAAATGATGTCTTATGTATCTTCTAAATTAGAAAATGCATATCTTTTCCAATAATTGTCCAAATTCAATGAACCCAGTTTTGTAAAATTTCATTTTCAGTATACTAACTGTTAGGATAGGTTTTATACACTGTTTCTGTTTATGAAAAGTTGTTAAGTAACTAACTAGTGGCATGTTGTGTTTTTAGCTTAGAAAATTCATAGAAAATTATTAGCATCTTAAAATGATTTGTTCTCTGTTTCTAAATTTTGTTATATCTTGTTTAGGCTGCTGTGTGAATTTTGGCATGGGTTGATGTTGTTGTTGTATGCTTGAGTTTTGTCGGTGTTATTCGTCCTTATTTGCTGTTGTGTTCGATCGTTAGGCTTCGATATTTGCGGCAACCCTGAGGACGATCCTCCGCAGCATATTGAGCAACAGCATCCAGGCAAGCAGTTTGATCATGTTTATCCCAGTATTTTAAAGTCTAATATTTTGTTTCAGCTGTATGTATGCATCGCTTAATTTGTGTTAAATTGATTAGTTAAATCCGTAGCTGCATATCCTGTAGATAAAATATTGATCTCTACTACCGAGCCTAGGTTATTTCTTTGTGATTAGAGGTCATTGGATGATCTCTTATCACTTAGTAGATTCGGTCAACTTGCTTAGACATGCTTAGCTATCGGTAGAATCAAGGCGGTTATCGACTTTAGTCGGTAACCTTGATCACACAAAATTTACTATAACTTTATGTTTTAGCATTTACTGCTATGTTTATCTCGCAAAACTAAAAATGAAAACAAAATGGTTTAGACTTGGGCACAATGGTAAGGCTGGTGTGATCTGTTGGGTGTGACCGAAAGGTGCAGTCGATTAAGGACCGAGTTACTTGCGCCACCGCATCGAGCATTTGCGTGCTAACCACACTAGAGTATATGGGACCTCTCTTGACCTAGTACTTTGGCGTGTATTGGCTCCGGTCGCGAGGAGGTCGCAGAGGGACGGAGGTGGGAGCATGGTAGTTGTCCAAAAGCTTTATCACGAGTGGGTAGTTGTCTTTCGGCTTTACCATGTAGCGTATGGTGTTTCTACCCATACGAGCGGCTCGTGAGTTAATACACAATATTGGAAAAAGTCTCGTAGGACTTAGCCGTCGACATACCTACAGTGTGTTTTGGCTTAAAGGCGATGCAAGTGTGGGTACATTGGTACACCTGCAGGTTAAAACTATTCGAATAGCCTCGTCTAGGTTATGGACACGCTGGATCGCCTCGTAAGAACTAGACTACAACATTTTAATTAAAACTTGATGGGTGGTACGAATCGGGATTCGTGCTAAGTTGTAGTGACTATTGGGATAGTCACTTCTAGGTGGTTACTTGTATCTATCTTTATTTCGCAGCTATTTCAACAAAGAAATGAATTGCAAACTTGCCTTTAAATGTATTACCTTATTGCAAATAAAGTTGGCTTTATGCAAATGAAACATATGACCTCCACCAAATAAGCACGCATGTAGCATATGAACAGTGCGCTAGTTCACACGTCGGTCTTGCGGGTACAAAGACAATCTTTGTACTCAGTGCTTTGCTTAATGTTTTTGTTGCGAGAGGAAGGAGGTGAGCCTCGTGGTCCTCACTTACGTGAGTCGTCTGCCGCGCGTGGGTGACGACTAGACTTGGCGGTCCTGGCGGATGCCTTGTGGGTTGAAGGCACACCGATTGGCTTTGTTTATAGCCATCTTATGGCACTTTGCTTCACTGCCTTTTTGTTGTTGTTTGTGTATCTTGTGGCCATCGGCCATTATGCATAATTTGTTACTATTTGTTTATCTTCCGTTTGGAAGTGTGGTGTTTGGACTCTATGTGTGGAATGGAGTTGATGTCTAATTTGTATGCAGGTGTGTATCTTGCTCGAAGTATACATATCTCGAGATCGATTATTTGATTTGTGATGCTAGGACCGGTGGTTGGTTAAGCATTACAAACCAAATAAACCAGGGTCCTCACACCAACCGAGTACAAGCCGAAGCGTATTTCTAAAAACCTCTTTTAGTTAGGAAAACATATTTTCAATCTTTCTCTTGAGAAATTACGTTTTCTAAAAGCGAAAGTGTAAACTTTAACTTACCAACCAACTAACATGGCATAAGGGCCCACGTGTAAGTGACTCCTCTATTTGCTAATACAATACTTAACACCTAATCATGTCATTAGGTCTAAACGCCGCGCTGATGCTTTCTTTGCCGACGAACCCGACAACAAAGCCGCCGGCCGTGCTTGCTGGCGGCGATTCCAGCCACGGCGATTCCGGAATCACAATGGCGCGCACCAAAGCTCGTGGCGGAATCACAACAACGGCTAGCCGACGGCGAGCAGTAGCACCTTAACAAGGTGGTGGCGATGGCATCAGAGGACCGGTATTTAACTAGTAATACTTAACCTCCATATGGTTCTAGCATTACTAAGTAAATATCCTAAGCCTCGATGGACATGTGCTTCCCAGAATTGCAGCACATGCTCATCATCGCAAAATTATACATCATTTTCATACAACATTTAACACTAAGTTCAACAACGACATACATAAAGTAAAGTTATTACAAAAGAGTCAACCGGCCAAACAACCAATATACAAGAATGACAGCAGAAACAAAAATACCATAAGATGGCTAAGAACAAAAGTCGACCGGTTAGCCAACACAACCCACAAGGCAACCGACCGGGCCGCCAAGCTAGTCGCCCCGAATGCTACCACAACACAGCTCACAAAAGTGAGGCCCTTCGAGCTCACCTTCTTCCTCTGCAGCAATTTACATTTAAGCAAGAACAATGAGTACTCGAGGTACTCGCAAGACTGACGTGTGGAATAGCAGACCTATTCATATGCCACATGCAAGCTTATTTAAGTGGAGGTTGTATGTCTCATTTTGCACAAAGCCAACTTTATTTGCAATAATGTAATACATTTAAAAGGCAAGTTTGCAAATCTGTTTTTATTGTTGAAATAACAGCGAAATAAAGATAAATACAAGTAACCACCTGGAAGTGACTATCCCAATAGCCATCCCAACATAGCACGAATCCCCGATTCGTACCACCCATCAAGTTTTAATTAAAAGGTTGTAGTCTAACTCTTGAAAAGCTTACCCAAGCGTGTCCATAACCTAGGACGAGGCTATTCGAATAGTTTTAACCCTACAGGGGTGTACCAATGTACCCACACTTCAGACCGCCTTTAAGCCACAAATCACACTTCCGAAGGTATGCCGGCACGTCTAAGTCCTACGAGACGCTTTTCCAATATTGTGTATTGACTACGAGCCGCCGTATGGATAGAAACCCATACGCTTACATTGCAAGCCAAAGACAACCACCATCACGGGAAGCCTTTCTGACATCGCAATGCTCCCAAAGACCATCCTCCCGCGACTCCTGCGACCCAAGCCAATACACGCCAAAAGTACTAAGTCAAGAGAGGTCCCATACCCTCTAGTGTGGTTAGCACGCACAAATTGCCTGGATAACAGGTACTCACAAGATGTTCGGTCCTTAATTGATTCGGCCACCATTCCAGTCACACCCAAAAATCACACCGTCTTACCATTGTGCCCAAGTCCAAATCATTTTGCTTTTAGTTTTGGTTTTTGCAATTGAACATAGCATCAAGCCGAAATATAGATGCATAGTAAGCATTTGTGTGATCAAGGTTATCGACAAGTCGATAACCACCTATTTCTACCGGAAGCTAAGCATGGCTAAGCAATTAATCCGCAAAACTACTAAGTTCGCAAATCTGTTTTGTTGTCGAAATAACAGCGAAATAATGATAAATACAAGTAACTACCTGGAAGTGACTATCCCAATAGCCACCACAACATATCACGAATCCCTGATTCGTACCACCCATCAAGTTTTAATTAAAAGGTTGTAGTCTAACTCTTGAAAAGCTTACCCAAGCGTGTCCATAACCTAGGACGAGGCTATTCGAATAGTTTTAACCTCGCAGGTGTACCAATGTACCCACACTTCAGACCGCCTTTAAGCCACAAAAGCACACTTCCGAAGGTATGCCGGCACGGCTAAGTCCTACGAGACATTTCCAATCTTGTGCATTAACTACGAGCCGCTCGTATGGATAGAAACCCATACACTTACATTGCAAGCCGAAAGACAACAAATCCCATCACGGGTGAAGTCTTTCGGACACTACAATGCTCCCAACACCATCCCTCCTGCGACTCCCTGCGACCCGAAGCCAATACACACCAAAGTACTAAGTCAAGAGAGGTCCCATACCCTCTAGTGTGGTTAGCACGCACAGATTGCCTGGATAACAGGTACTCACAAGATGTTCGGTCCTTAATTGACTTGGGCACCAATCCAGTCACACCCAAAAATCACACCATCTTACCATTGTGCCCAAGTCCAAATCTTTTTGCTTTTAGTTTTGGTTTTTGCAATTAAACATAGCATCAAGCCGAAATGTAGATACATAGTGAGCATTTGTGTGATCAAGGTTATCGACAAGTCGATAACCGCCCATTTCTACCGGAAGCTAAGCATGGCTGAGCAATTAATCCGCAAAGCTACTAAGTGACAAGAGCTCATCCATGAACTCTAAATCACAGCAATAACCTAGGCTCATGGTAGTAAAGGATAATCATTTGCCTAAGGACATGCATCTACTAGGTCAACTAACGACAATAGTTAAACACAAACTAGCAATGCATACATAGAATTTGTAAAGCAACATAAATACTTGAAAATACAGGAATTAATATGATCAAACTACTTGCCTTGTTGGAATTGCTCTTGCTGCAGAGGAGGATTCTCAGGTTCAATAAACTCTTCGGAACCTAACGCGAAAATACGATAAAGCCGATAAGAACGAAGAACACCAAACAAAACCCAATAGCAAAAGACATCCAAATCTAATGAAACTTATACAGCAGCTAGAGAATGATTTTAGACAATTTTAGGAACAAGAATCATACAATTTGGATTTAGGATGCAAAAGTTACAGCCAAAATACACTTCCTCAGCCTATTAAATCACTAAATTAATTATTGGTACTGTTCATGGCGAAATTTTCTAGAATGATCTAAGCTCTTAAATTTTTATAGCAAGCAGATTATGACATCCTAATAACAGCAAAGTTGAGTTTACTAAATTTGGAGTTATAATGATTTACTTATGATTTTTCTAAGTTGTAAACCTAGCACATTACATTTTCCAGAAACATAAATATGTTCAAAACCTATTTCATATTAAAGTACACTAACAGAGGAATCTAATAAAATTGATTTTGCACATTATGGAGTTATACAGGAAAAGATATGCATTTTACAAGTTTAATTCTATTTTTTTTTTGATATTCTAAATTGGCAGAAATCAAGTTATTTGAGTTAAACAATTTTCTGGGACAGAAACATGGCCAAATGCATTTTTATATTAAACTACAGAAGCATAAAAATTTATTACAGCTGGAAACATCTAAAAAGGATTTAAAATGAATTAGTTATGAGTTTCTAGAGTTTTGATACAATTTTCAGTTGATAAATAAATACTTATAGAAATGAAACCCAACCCAAACGAAAATAAATGACGTGGACGCACGAGAGCCCTCGATCTAACATCCTATGGCCCACGCGCGCCGGGAATAGCGCACGCGCGCGATCTCTAAAAGGAGCCCACCGTTGGATCAAGATCCAACGGCTGACGAGGAAGGATGCATTCGGACGGTGCGGTTGCCTCGGCCAACCACGACCGCAGATCTAAAGATGAACGGCTCAGAACACACCTCCCTTCGGATGGTCCGACTGCATTCACGATCACGACCGCAGATCAAGCAATGGACGACCTAGAATGATTTAGGCAACGAGATGGTCCGAATGCATACTAGATCTGGGCCGCAGATCGCAAAATGGACGGCGGTCAAAGATCGAAGTGCATCTAGGAGCGCTGACACGTGGGGCCGCATGTCAGTGACTGTGAGTCACACACGCGAGCTTTAACACACGTGCACAGGGCTCGGGGCCCACATGGTAGTGGCACAGGGGTTATCTCCGACAGCCATTAATGCCGACACTAAATTAACCTATGATTAAGCATTAATGATGTCGGAACAGCACGAAAATGCGCCAGCGGGTGATTTAAAGAACTGGGCCCACTGTCAGTGAGACATTTAGGCCAAATTAAGACACAATTAATACTTTTAATGATTGGCAATGATTGGGTATTAACTATGTCCTAATTAACTGACGACAACGGGAGCTCCCCGCTGACAAAACCCGAGTGCAAACTACGGCTTATCGCCGGCGACTCCGGTCGCGGCGGCGCCCACAAAATACCAAAATGGGTTCGCAATAGTATTGCGGACCCAATGGTGATAACCTCGCCGGCGGTGGAGGTCTAGAACGCCGGCGAGCCGGAAAACACAGATGGAGCTTTTTCGGCAAAACATGAAAACAACAAAATGCTCCGCTGCGACCTTAACCGTGGGGAGCTTCAAAGATGGCCGGGGAAGACTTGAACACGATGAAGCTCACCGGAGCCGAGGAAGATGAAGTAGAAAATGAGGTTTTGAGCAAAATGAACATCAATCGGTGATCAAAATAGCTCCATTATGGTTCTCAAAAGCTCCACAAGTAAGTAATTGCAAAAAGAATCACTTACCGGAGTTGGAGAAGAAAGGGGGTGCAATTGGCCGAAAATCTCCAAACTTAAAATTGAGTGATTCCTGTGAATGCAACCAAAAATCAATTAGGGGAAAGGTAAAAGAAGTTGATGAGCTCAAAATGGTACAAGAAAGATCGAAGATGAACCACTGGACACCAAGATCACCAATGGACCTTCTCGGGTCAACAATGGTGCATTGCTGTTTTTGAAGTGGTTTTGAGCTCAAAACACAGAGAAGAGCTAGGGGTGGTGTAAAGGAATACCAGGAGGGGCTAAGGGGCAATATATAGAGGAAGGATTAGGGTTTCGAGCAAGAACATGAGTCCATGGTGGGCTCGGTTCAAGGCTCAGCCCTGGACCAAGAAATGATGGGGGCAAGTGAGACTCAGGATGGAGGAGCCGAAAGCCTGGGGCGCATTTAATGCCCCACAGAGAGATGTTGACGAGAGCGAGCTCGAATTGACAAAACGAACCCGCCTCCCTCTCTCTCTTCCTGCTATTGCTCACCCGCATTGCACGGAGAGACAGAGGAGGAAGAAGAACAGAAAAGAAAACGGTGACCGTTGGATTGAAAATGGACGATCAGGATTAAAAGGATCCGGCTGAGGGTTTCTAACACTCCAAGCAATCAGGGCGGTCCGATTAAAAACGAACGGCTCAGATGGATGGAATGTTCATGGCGGTCCGAATGTTCCTGCGAACGCGGGCCGTGCGATTTAAATCCAACGGTTGATATCAATCGCGCGCTATGAGTGAGCCCGGTGCAGTTAGGTGGTTCGACCGAGTCAAGTGGCTCGAGCTCGAGCCCGACTCGAACCCAAGGAACAGTGGAGCCAGGTTTTAGGTTTTAATTAGACAGAGACTTTTGAGGATTTATTAGGGGTAGCAAAATAACTCCAAAATTTCTGAAATTTTTACAGGAGCTTGCTGACTTAGATATTGACCTTGTATAAAATTTTCAGAGATTTTTATGCAGTGCATTGTTCTCCAAAAATTCTGCAAGGTACTGGTTCAAGGTTTGACTGAAAGTCATACAAGTTTGACTGCCCTAAAAAATATTCAAACAATTTCTAAAAATTGTGAAATTTTTCAGAGAAGCCACATCCCACCCCAAGAACTTAGGAAAAATATTTCCAGGAGATGATCAACAGATTTGACGAGATTGTTGTAGAAGGATCAAGATTCGGATCAAAAGACTTGTGACTTTGTATTTCCATAACTCTTGTACAAGAATTGTTTTAGTACACACAAGAAAATACATGATGTAAGAAAAATTTTAATTTCTACTCATTTTCTTACATTTGAAACACAAGTCTGAAACTTGGGATGTTACAGGCACCTCTACGGCACAAGAGGCTAAGACAACTCGGCGACGCACTGAGCAAAATAGCGCGCGCAAAATCATCTACAAGGTCCAGGGAACCTTACCAGAAGGATGGAGAGGCCGGGGAAGCTCGGGTAGAAGCTAGCGCTGGTTATGGTGACGGCGGCGGCAAGCTCCACGAGGAGAGGACTCTCTGGGCCACAAGATTGAAAAATGGAGGTGGTGTAAGATTAGGTGAAGCTAGTAGATGGTTACCTCAGGAGGAATTTGACAAAAGCTCACCAATTCAACAACTGGACGATGAACAGTGTTGTCGGGTGGAAATGGGGAAAAATCTAAATTGCAAAGCTCTTGTCATGCATTGAGGAAATAAGTTGAGGGAAAATGAATCTTATACTCCATGGACCAAGATAACGCGCAAAAGCGAAGGCCAAACTCAACAGAGCTAGGAATGGCACGAAAACGGCCTTCGGGGTGCGCTCTAGAGCCGGTGGGAGCACGAATTTGTCCCGGGTCCTACAAGCAACAACAAAGGCTCAAATACGCGAAAATGGAAACGACATGCAAAGTAGGAGAAGAGGGACTTGAATGCGTCGACTTTACCGAAGAACAGAGCTCAAGGGAGCTTCCCTCTCCTCGGCGGCCAGAGGAGAAGTGAAGGGAGAACTGGGGTCTAGAGGGGGTAATATGGCAAGAGAGACGTTGGAGTGGGGGCGGCGAGAGATGCCGAAACTCGGGGAGTGATCAGTTGGGGCGGTGACCCGATGGCGCCTCTGACGTGAAGCAGGGCTCTGGCGAGACGTGGCGGTGCCGCTCTGCGCGAGCTCTGTCGCGAGGAGGAAGATGACCCTGGCGCGTGGGCCCGAGCTGGCAGTGACACAGGGTGGTGCGGTGAAGAGGTTTCCGGTCGGCCGTTGGATCGCGAATGGACAACTAAGATTAGAGGGGACTTCGGACTGGTCAAAAGGTTGCGAGATCAGGACCGTTGAATATTGATCCGATGGTTGCATGCGAAGGTGCAGTTAGGTGGCTGGGCTGAGCCGATTCACCGAGTCGGGCTCGAGCCCAGGGAATAGTGACAGGTTTGGGTCTAGGGTTTGACTGGAATTTAAATTGTTTTCCCTACTTTGACCAGGGGCTTAAAAATAGGAATAAAATTCCTAATATCATGTAATAATTTTTGGGGGTTCCTGGGATAGCCTAGTGTCCAGAAAAATTATTGAACCCTACTATTCATAAAATATTTTGTAATATATAAATTCAAACTTAGGCTAGGTCTTTTAATGATGTTTGAATTTTCTTAGGGTTCAAACCAGTCCCAAAAATTTGGGAAAAATTATATTAATTCGTGATAATTAATATAGTATTTGAATAAATTATTTCTAGAGATACTTTAGTAGCATTTATTTCAGTTTTTAGTTTGGAGTTCAATTTAAAGTGTATGTTTCATTTGTATTTTGAGATTTTCCAAGTACAATATTTAAATGAAAAGTTTCAAAACATGATGTATGCTAATGAGATGCATAATAAACCTCTTTATTAAGGGCGTGTTTGGCATGGCTCTGCTCCACAAACAGAGCGCTCCACTCAAAACTCAGGAGCAACACCCGGAACTCAAACGTTTTTCTCTATAACCATGGCAAAGGTGGGTAATTACCTTGAAACTCCGTGTCTAGATTCATTTCGAGGATTCCCGGAGTGGGAAAAGAGTGCTCCACCAAATGAACTAGAGCTCTACCAACTCCATGAAGAGCAATGCTCCATCAATTTATGGAGTTTTGGTGTTTGGTCGGTTTTGGGCAACTCCCCAGAGTTTTGGAGTGAGCCATGCCAAACACGCCTAATTTGGGGATGTGACACGCTCAGTGCATGCAACACCGCCGCAATTAGGGGGCTCAGCTGCCGCGTCGCTCGGTTCTGCGGCAGGCGCGGTAATGAGGCTACTGCGCAGACTGTTTCAAAATTATTTTTAAATTATTTTTAATAATATTTAATATTTTTTTAAAAAAATTCTACTTTTTTTTCCAAATTTTATTTAATTTTTTTTTAAAATTTAACAAATTTTTAGATGTTCTTCCTTTTTTTAAAAAAAAAAAAATTACGAAAAGGGGGCGTTGCGCGCGCTGGCCGGCAGTGGCTGCTCGCGCCGGGCGGGGCGGTGGTCGCGCCTCGATGCCGTGTGGTACGTGCACTGTGCAGAGACCATTTTTGAAATTTTCGTTTGAAGGGGGCTATTTTTGAAATTCAAAATTGCTACAGGGCCAAATATGCAAAGATTTCCTTATTTTGGGTGTTTGGGCTAGTGCAGCCGTGCAGGCTAATGGTTGGTTAACAAGCAAGCCATCCTTGATTGGTTGGTCATTAACCAGCTAAGCTAACCGTCCCTTTAAAGAAATACTGGGAATATGAATTTTAGTTGATTGGTGCATTGCATCACGCGATTGATCACACAGATCTAGTACTGGTGTAGACTCACAAGTCACAAACTCACAATTGCAAAAAGAGAGAGAAAAATGGAGATGTGTCGTTCTGTTTCTTGATTCCATTGCAATTGATTCGCTTCCTGAAGATGAAAGGCATGTGGTGTGGGGCTGGTTCACCACCAACGTATTCTGGTAGCATTTTGTGCACGTGGTACAGCGGAGTAACTTTGTTTCTGCACGTAGGGACTCCTGCTCCACAGTCCGGTGGGCAGTGGGTCATCACTGACACTGACACCGTAGCGCGTACTGGTGACTGAGAGTAGCACGTTGCTGGCGTTTGGTTTCGTTATGTTCACTCGTTCCGCGGTCGAGCGTTCTGTTTCTCTCCGTGATTCTGTCGTGAATCTTGCGCTGGTGACACACAATCCCGTGGAAATAAAATCTATGGAGGGAAGAACACCTCCTCACATATGTGCTACAGTAATATCTCATGAGATAGATAGTTGCGGAGGAGGGGCCGTAGATTTTATTTGCCAATCCTGCGGCCACTCGTTCAACCGCCCGTACATATCCGGAACCATATGGCGCCATTCGGAAATGCTGGGTACAAGCTTGCACGAATGCCACCGATGGCATCACTTGCTGCTTCATCTTGCATTCGGTATCTCAGCAGTAGTAGTTCGCGCGTCCTTGTGCTTCCAGCCCGGCCGCTCCGCCTCCACCGATGAGGCGACGACTGATGGGTAGCAGCTGGCAATCCACTGGCGCGAGGCCGCCGCGTCCACACAATCTATCGAGGCCCGATCTTGCGATTCTTGTGCTTATGTCTGTCTCGATGTGACGCAATGCAACGGTCGTTCCTTAGCCACAGAGGGGCGGAGGTCATGCATGTGTTTTGCGTTGCATGATTGGCATATCACAGGACGTACGTCAAGGCCATGTCATATTACATTACATAATGTTCGTTCGATTTGATCTTTACGTGTATTCAAAAGTCATTATGTTCTGCTAGGAACTGCTACCAACTAGTGATCAGAAAGGAGTTTCTGGATCGCAACCGATTATATATGAACCTATAGGGTCACACACTTAACAGGTTAGAACAAATTAACTAGTTTGGATTGGATCCGTTGTAAGCTCTTTATAGCGGAAGGCGTGGGGCTTTCGGGATAGGAGTTGCATCATCCACCGAAACCCTAGCTGTCACTTCCCCGAAGGCCTTTTGTTGTGTGTGTTAGTACTAGCACACCAAGGTACGGCATTCCTCCCATGTACGTGTGGACACCGTAGAGACGCGGTTGCGCTGATCGAGGACGATCCGCGAACTACGTAGGGAACTCGAGAGGCTACTGGAGGAGACATTAATGACCAAAGACGTTGACGATCGACTACGACCACTACATTGACGTGCACGACATTGGACCTGACTGCTCCAACTATTCTTCCGCTGCACTACTCATTTAGTGGTAACGATTTATGATCTCTTACTTGCATGACTTCCTAGTTTACATGATAGAATTTTGAATTGTGAGCTAGTGTAGCTTCCTCGTATCCCAACATATGTGTTGTTCATCGTCGACCTATGACTTACGGCGACTTACGGCTAACTCCGAGCAGTGTGCATAACGATTAATACGGAAATAACAATGGGCTGCAATACATGGCGAGTGTTTGCCCCATAGAGGTGCATGCATGATCGGGAATGGACAAAAGGGACTGGTGGTGTGTTTCAACGCGGTTAAACAGATAGCTTATCTGTAGTTTTGAATATTGTCATATGTTACTGTAGAACGTCCGGCACATAGACTTTCCGGTTCTAATCTAAATAGAGTTGTGGTAATCACGTTGACCTATAAATACACATGACAACAGGCCAAGTATTCTTGCGCCAAACATATATTTTACATGGTAACAAAGCTTCACGATTTGAACTCCATGGATTCCATTTCATCCACACAATCCAACACGGCCTCCTCTATGACTTCATCATCTTCCTCCACCGCGGCTCCTGCCTTTAACCACTTCATCAACATCAAACTCAATCAAGACAACCATTTGTTGTGGAAAGCACAATGCGTTCCCTATCTTCGTAGCCTGCTAGGCTATGTAGATGGATATGTCAAGGTGCCGGCACCGTTCATCACGGCGACTACAGAAGATGGCGTTGGTCAGACACCAAATCCTGCATACCAAAATTGGTATCAGCGGGATCAACTGGTGCTCAGTGCCCTTCTCTCATCAATGATAGAGGAGATCTTGTCGCAAGTTTTGTTCCTCTCCACCTCTGCACAGGTATGACAGGCACTGGAGGGTATGTTTTCTTCACGCTCAAGAGCCCGTGTCATGTAGGTTCATTTTCAATTGGCGAATCTCAGGAAAAAGGAGATGTCAGCCACCGATTACTTTCTCAAGATGAAAGGTTTGGCTAACATCATAGCATCCATTGGACAACCACTCTCTGGTGAGGAGATTATCTCATACATACTAACAGGCTTGGGACATGAGTATGATGCTCTTGTTACATCTATAACAATGTGTACAGATTTGTTTATTCTGACATAGATGTATGCTCACCTCCTCAGCTACGAGCTTCACGTGGAGCAAAATAATGCTAATGTGCATATTGGATCTTTAGCCAACAATGCCATGTGTAGCAACATCAATCGTGACCTAAACAGGAACAACGGTCCTCGTCCAGAAGCATCCAACCATGGTCGTGGCCGTGGCTAATCAAGTCGTGGCGACAATGGCCAAGGAGGAGGAAATAAGCCAACTTGTCAAGTATGTGGCAAGTACAACAATGAAGCACTACAATGCTATCACTGCTTCGATCACTCATATCAATCTGAAGACGTGCAAGTCAGTGCAACAACAACAATTGGATTGTATGCTGTCAACACCAACTTAAAGGGATATGAGTATGCTACACTAGCTAACAATTCAAAAAACTCTACCACATAAACCAGGAAGTCATGCAAGCAAGAAATTATAGATCGTTACTACTAGACGCGCAGTGTAGCAGAAGAAGAGTTAGAGTAGCCTGATCCAACGTCGAGCGTGTCGATGTAGTGGTTGTAATCGATCGTCCAACGTCCTCGGCACCGATCGTCTGCTCCAGCAACCTATCACGTTCCTTACGTAGGTCGTGGATCGTCCTCGATCAGCGCAGCAGCAATGGCAGCAGCGCCTCTACGTTATCCACACGTCCAGGGGTGGAACGTTGTACGTCAGTGTGCTAGCACCAACGTACATGATAGGACCTTCGAGAAGATGGCGGCTAGGGTTTCGGTGGAGCAAATCTCTTACGTACCAACAACCACATGCACCCCTTTATAAAGAGCCCATAACGGATCTTATCCGAACTAGTTTGTTCTAACCTGTTAAGTGCGTGACCCTGTAGGTTCATGCGTAATCGGTTGCAACTCGAAAACTCCTTTCTGACCATGAGTCGTTAGAGGTTCTTAGCAAGACATAACGGTTCCCAAATACATATAAATATTATATCGAATGAACCTTATGCAATATGATCTGTGATCAGGTCCTTATTACTTACGACCAGCTCGTATCTCCAAACGACCAGTTCCTATTTAGTCACGACCAGTTCGTAACTCCTTACGACCAGTTAGTGATCATGTTCGACCAGTTTACAGCCAACCCGTATATTCATATGACTAGTTCGTATCTGGTCAGACTGAATGACCTGCTTGCATATTCTTCCCTCGCCTCATGATATTTGATTGAACTCTAAGTGAGATATTTTATCATCCATGGACTGTTCAATACTTTCTCAATCAAGTGACTGATAATTTCATGTGGTCGACTCTTCGATCACTAGTGGCACAACCATGCACTTTCTTTATCCGACCACATCGAGGGGGCCCTGAGATATCTCTTTTGTTATGTTAGAAGGGGCAAATCCCATATTCGACCAATCATATCCCTCTGCATGTTTCATAATGTACTCGAAAACTACCTTTATAACTACCCAGTTATGAAGTAGAGTTTGGCGCAACCCCTAAATATAATATTACACATGTAGAAAACTATGTTGATATCAGGTCTAAGGATTATACATCATCATTGCTTGAGACCAACTGATGACACATAAAATTATAACAATCTCAATAGCGTCTCAAGGTGGGTCAATCCAACACCATATTCTATAACATGTGTTCACATTATTGATTTGATATCTCTATATCCATGACCGGTGAAACATGGTCATCAATCAATACATGTATTGGTCGATAAGTCACTAGTGCTCCAACTAGTGACATCTGACTAGGGATACATTTAGAATGATATCATATAAGTTAAAGAACTTTACCAACAAGTCACATACTTGTTGATCTTTATAAATATAATTCATCCAATGAACATAATAACATATATTTTATAACTCATAAACATAAATGTGATATAATTATCTATATAATTGCCTCTAGGGCATATCACCAACACAACTAGTATGCAGACATGGGCGCAACAAACCACCTAACCAGTGATCTCGACAGACTCACAGTTCGGGAGCGCTACAACGGCAATGACCAAGTTCAAGTGGCAAATGGCTCAGGTTTGAAATTTTCTCATATCAGTCATTCTTCTATTTTTGGCTCATCTAAATCTCTGACTCTTAGAAACGTTCTACATGTTCCACAAATCAATAAACACCTTCTTTCATTCCACAAATGAGCTATAGATAAAAATGCATTTGTTGAATTTCACCATGATTCTTTATTTATTAAGGATCGAACCACGAAAAAATTCTTCTACACGATAGAAGTAGTCAAGGGCTTGTCAACAAGTCTTCTCCAGTGTCAAGATTTTTTCAGATCAATGGCACAGAAGACTTGGTAATCCTTCATCTTCAGTAGTTCAATCCATTCTTTAGTCAAATAATCTAGTTAGTGGTCCTATTAGGGAGTTTTCAGTGTGTGATGCTTGTCAACAAGCCAAAGTTCATCAGCTACCTTAAAATAATTCTACTCGTGTAACTGCTTCTCCTCCTGAGCATGTCCACTCTGATGTATGGGGACCTACCATTAATTCAATAAGAGGCTTCAAGTATTATGTGAGTTTCTTAGATGAATACAGTAAGTTCACATGGATTTATTTGTTGAAAAATAAGTCTGATGTGCAGCATGCATTCTTTAAGTTTCAGAGTCATGTTAAGCAGTTGTTGAACACAAAAATTTGCACCATGCAAACAAACTAGGGGAGAATATCGGAAACTCCATCAGTTCTTTGATAAAATTGGGATCATGCATCGTGTCTCATGCCCTCATACTCACCAGCAGAATGGAGTTACAGAGAAAAAACACTGGAACATTGTAGAGACCGGGTTAGCACTCCTTGCTCAATCCCTTGTTCCAATTAGGTTCTGGGATGAAGCATTACTGACTGTGTGTTTCTTGTAAACTACATGCCAAGTTGTGTCATTGCCAACAAAACACCCCTTGATTGTCTCGTCATCATATCTCTAGATTATCACATGCTTAGGACCTTTGGCTGCCCTTGTTGGCCTAATATCAGACCATATAACACATGAAAACTCCAGTTCAAGTCTAAGCAGTGTGTCTTCTTGGGATATAGCAGTATGCATAAGGGATACAAGTGTCTTGATAGATCTACATGAAGAATTTACTTGTCTCGTGATGTGGTATTTGATGAATCTATTTTCCCTTTTGCTTCATCAGCTGGTATAGTCAATTCTGACAAAATCGACAATACCACATATACTGTATCTCTTCCTGCGCTTACATCTCCTTCTACTCCCTCATTTTATCCATCTCATGAGCCGATAGCACAGAATGATGATATGGGAAACTATAATATGTCCATGTTGTCTATTGATAATACTAAAACAGGAGCGGAAGTTCTTGTAGGAAGTAATGTGTCTGAAGACAGTGCAGGAGGTGATTCAGTAGACATTAACACTAAAATTGGTCAAGACAAGAGACACCATGTGCAAACTAGATTGAAAAATAACAAGATCATGACCAAGGAATATCATGATGGCACTGAGGGAGCATCGAGCTCTACGAGGATGACTACTTCGAAAACCATGCGAACTAGACCGCGTCCTCCACTCGATTGCCTGTGGACACGTCGAATGGTCTCCATGAGTTGTTTTGGTTCTGCTGCAAGTTGTATGTTATCGTGATCCCTGCGTGGCAAACCTTGTAGGACTTGACCATAATGTCCTTTTTGCTACCAAGTAATATTGTTTTGCCTGCTTCTTTAGCTGTGTTGTTGTATGGTTACGAGTACACCGATGCTGCAACTGTGTGAGCTAGCTACTGATTATGAGACTAATTCAGAATGCACAGAGGGTCTCGGGGTTGCGTACTCGAGGTCCCAACAATATGTATATATATATGTATATGTATATGTATGTATGTGTATATATGTATATGTATGTGTATGTATATATGTATATGTATATGTATGTGTATATTTATGTGTATTTATGTATGTGTATATAGATATGTGTATATATGTATGTGTATATATATGTGTGTGTGTGTAGGACGCCCATTTCGTACTCCTAAGAGTACATACTCCCATTCTAATATACCACTTAAACGAATATATTATACTTCTTTATCACTTTTATTATACTTAAATACCAATTATAAGATACTCCAATACGACTTGATTGAAAATTTTTCATTGGAGCTCTTTATTTTTCCTATATACCCTTTTTCATATATAAAAGATGTTTATATACAAATTTTGCTATAAAAAGTGAACTTTGATGAAATTTTTTATGGAACTCACTTTGGGGTATCTTATAATCATAACTAGAGTATGCTCAAATAGATAAAGAAGTATAATCATACGATTCAAGTGGTATATAAGAAGAAGGAGTACGTACTTCCAGGAGCCAAGAGTACCATACTATTTTCATATATATATATATATATATATATATATATATATACACACACACACACACACACCCGTTTGGTACTCCCAGGAGTACATACTCCCACTTTTAATATACCACTTAAACAAATATATTATACTTTTTTTTATCACTTTCAGTATACTTAAATACCAATTATAAGATACTCTAATACGACTTGATTGAAAACAATTCATTGGAGCCCTTTATTTTTTCTACATACCCCTTTTCATATATAAAAGAAGTATATGTATAGATTTTGCTATAAAAAGTGGACTTTAATAAAAAAATTCATGGAACTCACTTTAAGGTATCTTATAATCATTATTAGAGTATACTCAAATAGATAAAGAAGTATCATTAAACGATTTAAGTGGTATATAGCAAGCAGCCGTTATGTATAGTTTCCACAAATAGCTACAAGAGATATCATGTTCAGTTGCCACTTGCTACACATGACACAATCAATCTGCCTCAGGTGTGATCTGCAAGTTTTTAAAAAGTGTTGTCTCAGAAAGCTTCAAAAGCTGTGTGCTCCACAAGTTTTAAAAGTGGGGTCACAATAAGATTTAAAATGTGTGCGCTCCACAAGTTTTAAAAAGCTTGGTCTCACCAAGCTCTAAAATATGTGGGCTCCACAAGTTTTAAAAAGTAAACCTTGGTGGGGATGCTCTAAAATATGTGGGCTCCACAAGTTTTAAAAAGTAAACCTTGGTGGGGATGATGACCAAGCATTATTTTGCTTCCTTTGTCAACTAAGGGAATCTCGTAATTCTAAACGGATGCATTTGACACCACTTACATTAGTATGCTGGTTGGAAAATTTTCCCATAACCACTGCATTATCTTATAGATCATCTTATTATGGTGATGTTCTCAGTCCACCATACTGTTAAGCATTAGGTTTTGCTTCATTCTCTGTTTGTTTTAAGAAGACTGGGTTGGTTGGTACTTGGTACTGCGTGCGTTGCTGCACCGTTGATTGTAGACTGGTATGACAATAGTTGTATGTTTTGAACTGGGCATAATGTTTTTCTGGGTTGTACAGAGCATTTTTTTTTTGCGTGCACGATTAGATACGGTATAATGTTGTGTAAAACAGGGTATATGGTATCAGTCTTAAATTTAGCAAGATGGATGGCGGCAAAAGACAACGTGAACAGGATTTCATATGTCGGGTATATACAGCCGCAGCACAGCTGCGCTTACAGAGTGGTTAAGCAGTTCACATTATACATTCGAGCATGAACCATAAAAACCAAACAGAAACTATATAGTTATTACATGGGTACCGCTGCTCAGGTCGAACGTGGCTATAATACAAATACTATGCCGTTCATTATGGTAGAAACATCTACGGTATTGTGGGCAAGGCATGAGCATTTATAGATACCAAAAGGGGCGTAGTAGCAAACAACCTAACGTAAATGTGAGTCAGTTCGTGAAGCACATTGCTTGATCAAAAGCTATACAGCACAACGGTAGTACCAATGGGGTAGACATGCTCAATGTGGCCTGCAAAATAAGGATTTTTATAAATGATCAAAAGCGATGAGTGTTTGATTGAGCAGTGTTAGAATTGCGTCTTGTAATAGCGCTTTTTGTCTGTAGACGGTGTTAGGCCTAAAAAATGTTTGTTTTCCAGTGTACAATTAAGGGTTTTTTTTTGTATGCAATTCAGATATACAATGGATCTAACATGTACCGCTACGTTTTTAAGTTTGGAAACTGTCCTGTGTTATTTCTAATTTGAATCAAGTAGGAATTTCTTTAGGAGTTAATAATTTGGAAAAGATCTATTCTTTAGAAGCTATTAAAAAGACCGAACTTGGTAGGTTAGCTTGTAGATTGGCTTGTTCGGGCAAAATTAGTAAAGAACATACCCCCCAAGAGGATTTGGATGAGGAAACCGATAGTCTTGATTTATCCTCTCTAAATAGCTTATGTAGCGATTTGTGTTATGAGGAACTGGCTGCAGGTGATGATCATGATTTGCAATTGGTCTCACACAAATAGAAAAGAACGGGTGTTAAAAAAGTGCTTGCAAAAGTTGTTGAATCTCGCATTAAAAACAAACAAAGAAAAAAAATGAAAAGTGTTTTTTTGGAATAGTAGGGGTCTTGGCGAACCAGCGAAGTATAGATTCATTGTGGAGTTGGTTCGGGAACAACATTTGGATTTTGTTGCTATTTTAGAAACTATTAAGAAGGATTTTTTCAATTCACATTTAAAACATCTTAGCGGTGGTATGGATTTTTTTTGGCACTGGCTACCACCCCATGGCCGTTCTAGGGGTATTTTACTTGGTGTGAACATGGCTGTTTTTTATGTTGGCTCCATTTTTTAGGGAGATTTTTATATTAAGCTTCATTTACGTAATAAGTAAGATGGGTTCGAATGGATCCTTGTGGCCGTGTATGATGCTGCACAACCAACTTATAAAAATAAATTTTTAACTGAATTAGTTCAGGTGTGTAGCAAGGAAACCTTTCCTATCCTAATTGGTGGTGGTTTTTATATCATAAGGCGCAGTGAGGAGAAAAATAATGATAATTTTGATCAGCACTATCCTTTTCTTTTTAATGCTGTTATTGAGGGCCTAGACTTAAGAGATCTTAGGCTTTTAGGTAGACAATTTATATGGACAAATAATTTGGATAATCCTACTTTTGAAAAACTTGATGGAATCCTTGTGAGTACGGATTGGGAATAGAAATACCCTTTGACCACTGTAAATGCTTTGGAACGTGTTCTTTCTGACTATACGCCTATTGTTCTTAACAGTAGGGCTGCATCTGATACTGGGAACCAACATCTATTTAAATTTGAGTTGGGCTGGCTTAAGAGGGACGGGTTTTTTTGATCTAGTGGATCAGGTGTGGCAACAAAATAATGTTGATAATTCTATAATTGACCAATAGCAAAGCAAAATTAGAGCGCTTAGACAATTTCTCAGAGGGTAGGCTAAAAATACTAGTGGTGCGTATAAGTTAGAGAAAAAACGTCTTTTGAATATCATTGATAATCTTGATAAGAAAGTTGAATCTACAGGCTTATCTAATTTTGAAATTAATCTTAAGCACAATTCTAATGAGCGTCTTGCCCATTTACTGCGAGAGGAAGAAATCAAATGGTATCAACGGGCTAAGTTGAAGCATTTGCTTGAAGGGGATAGTAATACTCGGTATTTTCATTTGATAGCCAATGGTAAGCATAGGAAACAACAGTTTTTCCAGTTGGAATAGGATGAGTTATTTCGAGTGAGGTTCATTTAAAGCAGTACATCACGAATTATTATAAAGGTCTTTTTGGACCTCCTGATAGCAATATTTTTTTTTCATGATTGAGACTATCACGGATGATATACCTCAAGTTTCTGACTTTGAAAATGATTATCTTACTGCCGAGTTTACTGAAAAGGAAGTGAAATATGCAATTTTTCAAATGGAGCATAATAAAGCTCCGGGTCCAGATGGTTTTCCAGCTGAATTTTATCAAGTTTTTTGAAACATTATTAAAAATGACTTGATGGCTCTCTTTCGAGATTTTCATAGAGGCTATTTACCTCTTTTCAGGCTCAATTTTTAGGTCATTTTTTTTTACTTCCAAAAAAAGAAGATGCACGACAAATTCAACAATATAGGCCGATTTGCCTATTAAATGTGAGTTTTAAATTTTTTACTAAGGTAGGTACTAATTGTCTCATGAGCATTGCCCAAAAGGTTGTTCGGTCATCTCAAATGGCTTTTATGCTAGGGAGAAATATTATGGAAGGGGTAGTTGTTTTACATGAAACAATCCATGAGCTTCATAAAAAGAAATTAGATGGTATCATTTTTAAGATTAATTTTGAAAAGGCTTATGATAAGGTCAAATGGCATTTTCTACAGCAAACTCTTAGAATGAAGTGTTTCTCCAAGTTGGTGTGCTTGGATTGACAAATTCTTTGCAGGGGGTAGTGTGGGGATTAAGATTAATGATAGCATTGGGTCTTATTTCCAAACCAAGAAAGGACTTAGGCAAGGGGACCCTCTGTCTTCAATTATTTTTAATATTGTTACGGATATGTTAGCTATTTTGATTGGAAGGGCTAAGAATGAGGGTCATGTCAATGAGATCATACCGTATTTGGTTGATGATGGTCTTTCTATCCTTCAATATGCTGATGATACTATTCTTTTCATACATCACAATTTTGATCAAGCAAAAAATTTGAAGCGTATTCTTTGTGCATTTGAGCAACGTTCTGGTTTAAAGATTAATTTCCATAAAAGTGAACTCTTTTGCTTTGGAGAAGCAAAATTTTTTGAATCTCAATACCTAGAGTTATTTGGATGTGAGAGGGGTTCTTTTCCCTTTAAATATTTGGGCATTCCGATTCATTTTAGAATGTTGAGAAATAATAAATGGAAGGGTTTGGAAGATCTCTTCGAAAAAAGGTTGAGCAATTGGAAAGGAAAAAATTTATCTACTGGTGGTAGATTGGTAGTGATAAATTCAGTTTTTAGTGGCCTTCCTATGTTTATGCTTTATTTCTTTGAGATACTCAAAGGGTCCTTAAAAGACTGAATTTTTTTAGGTCTAGATTTTATTGGCAGAGTGATAACCATAAAAAAGTATAGGTTGGCTAAATAAAATATTCTTTGTAGGCCCAAAGAACAAGGTGGCCTGGGAATTCAACATCTTGAGATAAAAAAGAAGTGTCTTTTGGCTAAATGATTGTTTAAACTTTTGAATGAGGAAGGAGTTTGGTAGCAATTGCTTAGAAATAAATATTTGAATAATAAGTCTGTATCTCAAGTTGATAGTAAACATAGGGATTCCCATTTTTTGGAAGGGATTGATGAAGGTAAAGCATGATTTTATTCAATGCTGTTCTTTTAATCTTAGGGATGGGAAACAAATCAGATTTTGGAAGGACATTTGGGTTGGGCATCGACCTTTTTATGAACTTTATGCAACTTTATTTGATGTAGTCCGGAAGAAATAAGCTTTGGTTGCAGATATTTTAGGAACTACGCCTTTAATATTGAGTTTTAGGAGAGTGACTATTGGATCAAATTTGCTTGCTTTCAATAATCTTATGGTGAGAATAGCTAATGCTCATCTTATCATGATAAGAATACGGTTCGTTGGAATTTGCATAGGAATGGACAATTTTCCGTCAAATCTATGTATAATGTTTTGGGTGATACCAATTGTCGTTTTCGATATCAAAAGTTATGAAAAGTTAAAGTACCACTTAAGATAAATTTTTTCTTGTGGTATCTTTGTAGAGGAGTTACTCTGACTAAGGATAATTTATTAAAACAGAACTGAAGAGGTGACACAAATGGTTGTTTTTGTGATAAAAAAGAGACCATACAATATTTGTTTTTTGATTGTCGCTTTGCCCGTTTTGCTTAGCACATAGTCCAAATTACTTTTAATCTTAAAAGACCAAATACTATTCGCAATATCTTTGAGAACAGGTTATTAGGTCTTAATTCGGATTCAAAAGCAACTATTTTGGTAGGAACGATGGCACTTTGCTGGTCTATATGATTATGTCGTAATAATGTCGTTTTTGACAAGTAAAATTATTGACCATCCTCTACAGGTTATATTCAGATGCATCCATTGGATCTACTCTTGGTCAAATTTGCAATGCCAAGGAAGACGGGAGGCTTTAGTAGCTGAGAGCAAAGCATTGGAGGTTATTAAAAGAGAAATCTTCAACAAGAATGGGTGGAAACTATGTAATAGGCTTCGAGATGTTTGAAATACTTTTATGTTATTGTTTCTCTTCAGAAGGATGTTTACTGTTTTTACGGCTTTTGTTTTGCAGTTGGTTTATATTTTTACGGCATTTGTTTTGCCGCATCATTATTGTTTATAGGGCTACTGCTTCGCCTGGTTAAGAATTCTTCAGTATTTGTAATAAATTTTGGGCTGTATGTATCATCGGATACAGAGGCCGGGAGAGGTTTTCTTTTCCATTATCTAAAAAATGAAATAGTGTGTTAAAATGTAGAGTTGGATATTATTGTTCTGGAGAGATTTGTTTAATAATGATTTTGGATAAATCGTAATAAGCAAACTGCCTAAGCAGAAAAACGGCTGTCTGAGTAAAGATGTCAGACTAAAAAAGGAACCATATCGGACTGGAAAAGCTGTGATAACATTAGAATGTTTGAGAAAAGCATCATATTTTGTGTACTAATCTAATGTTTTGCCTTTATGAGTACAATTCGAATAACTATGAAATCTGAAGAATATTGATAGGTTCATTTGAACCAAAGAAGTATTCTGACAATTGCTAGGAATCTTCATATTGAATATAATTTGTAGGCGTATTGAAAATGTCAGGGTTCTTTTTTTTTTAACACGTAGCTATACGTAAAGTATTAGAATCGTCATTTAACGATTTCTTCTAACTCTATCTTGCAAGTGACAGGCGATTGTTTTGGAAAAACTGACTTCATATCTGAAACTGGGAAACCATTTTGTTGTTCTGTAAGAGAGGTAATAAACTGTAACCTGTATCTATGTAAAGCGCGATTCTAGCAGAAAAGGATATCATCTGAGATGGATCGAACTGACCTACGCCTTCCACACGGGTTTCCCTTCGTTGTCCTCGAACAATTTCCTAGCTGTTTTTGAGATACTTTGAGAGGTGTTACACCTGTAACCATAAAAAGAATCTTAAAGACATGCCTCTGATGTTATGCATGGGTAGTCATGCATTATAAGAGAGCTATCTTTTTTGCTTGGGTTTGATAAGGACGAAAATTGTAAATAGGATCTGTACCATTTAGAGCTCGATTGCTAAGGACCATATTCCTTTTCCGCTGGAGTTGTGTCCTCGATTGAAAGGTCTTTTTCGTTTTTGGGTGAGGGAGTTAGCTTCATCAACATAAAACAAAATGCATGTTATCAGCAGTTGATTAGGGCTAACAGGTTTACAAATCATGGCACTTACCGCTGAAGCGCTGGTGTTGTTTCTGAGATGAATTTTTTTGCATGCTGTGCTAAAGGGATGTCGAAACTGTTATACGCGACGGCGGAGGAACGACGAAGTAAACAAGATCAATCGCGCACGAGATTTAACGTTCTCAATGCGAGGGAAAAACCACGTCTTCACTATATCGGAGTGAGGTTACAACGTTTTACAACTCGATTCGATATCCCAAACAGCGCTTACAGGAAATATATATATCAGGGAAACCCTAATTCGACTAGGATCCGCTCCGCTCCGGCCCTAAGCCTCCGGCGACGGGCCTCCGCTACGCTCCGTCCAGAAGCTGGCCTAATTGATGTATATAATTTGGATCACAAATCAACAGAAACGTGTTACCGCTGTTTCTGAAGTCTGGTCAAGTTCCTTGTCTTTGCGAGTGTTAGCCTGCGGCGCAGTGGTCTCTTGCTGTGAAGGTAATTGTTTATCGCTGTCAAGGATCGATGGCAGCTACAGAGAGTAATGAAACTTGAGGATGTTGAACTAAAAGAATGGATCAGTGTGCTGTGTGCACAATAAATTGCATGACAATGGTAATGTATTGAAAATAATAAGTTAGTGTACTACGAAAGGACAATAAGCGATACTTGAGTTGGGCAGAGAGTGGAAGCAACCTTCTGTGCTATGTTGGTAGTTTGGGTTTGGGCGATGGCAATGCTTAGCTCTGTTTGCTGGATGGGGCATCGGTGCTGTAGGAGTTGTGAAGATGAGGAGCTTCCTTCCGGAGTATCGCTATCATGGTGTGACGGCACTAGTGCCGGAGGGTCTCGATGAACTCGAGTAACTTGAAATGAGATATTGTCTCGTTGAAATTGTTAGGAATAGCAACTTATATTCTCTGGGGGTCAAAGGGCCAGTATATATACACAAGTACAGATGGTGAATATGCAAGTAACCCCTCGTAACAATGGGGAATAACATACTATACATATATGTCTAACACCCCCCCTCAAACTCATGGTGGATCAACAACACTGAGTTTGGAGAGGTAGAAGCCATGCTGTGCTCGAGTCTGGGCCTTCGTGAAGAAATCTGCTATCTGAAGCTCTGAAGGCACATACTGAAGAGCAATCACCTGATCGTGAACACACGACCTCATGAAGGAAGCATCAACACCAATATGCTTGGTGAGCTCATGCTTCACAGGTCACTGTGCAATACCGATAGCACTGCATCGTTCGACAAGAGAGGAGTCTGTAGTGACAGAAACACCAAAATCCTCAAGTAACCACCGTGAGCTGGTAATCTCTGCCAAAGAGAGCCATAGTTCGCAACTCACCTGCACTCGAACGGGACACTGCATCTGCTTCTTCGCTCTTCCGTGCAATGAGAGAACCACCAAGAAAAACACAGTAAGCAGAGATAGACCGGCGATCAGAGGGATCGCTGGCCCAAGTAGCATCCGAATAAGCCTGGAGCTGTAACGAGCTGGAGTGTGGAAAGAAAAGACGGCGAGAGATAGTCCCACGAAGGTATCGCAGAACTCGAAGAAGGTGGTCGAGTGGACTCGAGGGGAGCGAATACGAACCGACTCGTAATGTGGACTGGATAAGTGATATCTGGACGAGTAACAGCAAGATAGACAAGACTCCCAACAAGATGACGATAGCGAGTCGGATCAGAAAGAGGCTCGCCATCAGAGAGTTGAAGATGAACATTGAGCTCCATGGGAGTCTCAATAGTACGCTGATCAGTGAGAGAGGCATGATCAAGAAGATCCTGAATATACTTCTCTTGGGACATAAAGAAACCATCTGGAGTGGAAGTAACCTCAATCCCAAGGAAGTAACGAAGAGGACCAAGATCCAACATAAGAAACTACTCCCTAAGACGAGCCTTGACAAAGGCAATGTACTCAGAATCATCTCCGGTAATGATCATGTCATCAACATACAGAAGAAGAAGAGTCCTACCACGAGACGAAGTGTGGACAAAGAGCGCAGGATCATGATCACTAGCTGAAAAGCCAGCAGCAGTGATCACAGAGGAGAAGCGCTCAAACCAAGCACGAGGGGCTTGCTTAAGGCCATAGAGAGAACGACGAAGACGATGCACCATGCCCTCGAGAAATGAATACCTGTGGCGGAAGCATGTAGACCTCCTCACGCAACTCGCCATTAAGAAAAGCATTCTTGACATCAAGCTGAGAAACAGACCAGTGGCGAACAGACGCCACCGCAAGAAGAGTGCGGACAGTGGTCATGTGAGCCACATGAGCAAAAGTCTCGTCGTAGTCACGACCATGCTCCTGCTGGAAGCCACGAGCAACAAGACGCGCCTTATAGCGTGTAACATCCCAATTTTGGGCTTGTGTTTCAAATGTAAGAAAATGAGTAGAAATTAAAACTTTTTCTTACATCATGCGTTTCCTGTTTGTACTGGACAAGTATTGTACAAGACTTATGGAAAGGCAAAGTCACAATGTCTTTTGATCCAAATCTTGTTCCTTCAAAAACAATCTTGTCAACCCTTTTGATCATCTCCGGGAAATATTTTTCCTAAGCTCTAGGGTTGGTGTGTGACCTCTCTGAAAAATCTCACAATTTTTAGAAATTGTTTGAATACTTTTGGGGTCGATTAAACCTATTCAAAATCTGGTCAAATCAGGACCACCACCTTGTGGAATTTTGGAGGAAAATGTGTAGCACAAAAACCCTGCAAAATTTACACAAGGTAATCAACTCGATTAGCAAGCTCGGTAAAAGTTTCATAAATTTTGGAGTAAGTTTACTACCCCAAATAAATCCTCCGACTTCAGATCAGTGAAACTCAAAATTTGGGGCTGAGTCAGCCTCGGGCTCGAGTCAGACCCGAGTCCGACCCAGCCTTTGGACTCGATCGGACCAGTAGCTCGCTCGGGCTCGGGCTCGTGCAGCATAGCGGGCCGCGGATGGGGATCGGGTGGCTCACGACCTCCCCGCGCGCATGGACCTCCCTCGCTCGTTCTTCTTCCTCCGTGACCTCCTCGAGCCCTGGTCGTCATGATTTCCCCCCCCCCGTGCGTGTGTCAGTGTCAGAGCAGTTGGGAGCAGGGTGCTGTCACCTTTTGGTCCTTCCCAACGTCTCTTTCTGCCATGCATTAATGGTGCCAGAGCTTTGCGAAAGAGCCATCCCCTGCCGCCTTGTCAAGTCCTCGTGGGTCATGGCGGGGCATGGTTCATGCTCACGTGAGGCTTTACCCACACCATTGCCAAGCTCCCGTGCTATGTATAGCCCGAGACCTTCCTTCTCCTTTCCTTCTTCGTTCTTGGCGTGCTTGAGCTCCACACTTAAGCACCCGAGAGCACCACCTTCCTGTCACCATTGTCGCCTTGGAGCTCCTCGCCGAGCTCGAGCTCCGGTGGTTCCATCCGCGTTCTTACACCTTTTCTTGTCATCTCGAGCATCCTCTAACTTGCTGTGGTTATCCATCGCGAGGGTGGACGAGTTGGGGGCTTGCTCGTGGTCGGGACCGCTTTCTTCCTCGTCTCCGGAGGAGTCCCAGTCACCGGGCGTCTCCTTCGGTTTCCTCCTCTCCTCGGCTTCCTCTGGACCTTCCCTACACTCGGGTGAGTCCATCTTAGTCCCTTAGGGCTTAGGGTCTAGCTAGCTCAGCTCGTGGCGCTCGGCTTGGTCATTTTCGGTTTTGCCAAACACTTATCCTCCGTCATTCTCGGCTCGCGGCGTTTAAAACGTCGCCGCCGTCGAGTGTCTCCGCTGAGTCGCGACAATATTGCGAGTATATCGGTGCCCTTGGTGGCGCGGCGAGGTCCCCATCGCCGTGACAAACCGTTGAGCCCGCGGGATTTTGCCGGTTCAAAAACCTCCGTTTTCGTCACTTTCTTAGGACATCATCAATGCCCCATTTATTGCTAATCATTGGGTGCATTAATCCTGTTTTAAGCTGTGCCATTGTGTCACTGACCTGTGGGCCATGGGCTTAGAAGTTAAATCCGGAAGTCTTTTGGTGCCCCTTTTAGGTTCATTCATTGCCAATCTTCAGGAGCAATAAATTTGTCTTAGCCGCCCTTTTTTTGGTCGCTGTCCGGTGGTCCCGCGCCATTAAAAGAAAACCCCGGACCTCCTCGGACTAATCTTGGCCGTTCACGACCTCTCCAAGATTAGATTTGGGCCTTAGGTTCTTTTCCGCAAAAACCTCAGTCTCTAGGACCTCCCCCTAGATTAGATCCTAGCCGTTTAAGACCTCTTGGAACTCCATCTGAGTCACTAGGACCACTCCTGCGCAAAAGGACCTCCTCGAGGTCATTTCTGTAAAAACCACCTTCGGGACCTCCACCGAGGTCCTCTTTGCAAAAGACCTTCCTTGGCTATTTTTGCAAAGACCACCTCAGGACCACCCTTGGGGTCCTCTTTGTAAAAAGCTGTCCCGGGTCTTTTATAAAGACAACCCCGCTCAGACCTCTTAGGCTCAATCCTAGCCGTTCACGACCTCCCCGGTTTAGATCTGAGCGTTGGATCTCCTTTGTAAAACCTTTAGTGCTCAGACCTCCCTCCACGTCGATCTGAACCGCTCAGGACCTCCTTAGGCCTGATCTGAGCCGTCCAGATCTTCTCCCGTTAGATCACTACCGTTTAGGACCTCCCCGAGTAGATCTTGGCCATCCAAGACCTCCTCGGTTAAATCCCAACCGTCCAGGACCTCCCTCGCTTGATCGCGTCCGTTAAAGACCTCCCTCTGGAGATCTAGACCGTTGAGGACCTCCTCCGTTTAGATCCGTAGCTTTAGGACCTCCTTCGGCTCGGGACCGTTAGATCTAGATCTAACGGGCTGAACCTCCTCTCAGAGGCTTAGTCTTAGGAACTTCCCTAGTGCTCGGGATCGCGGATCTTGATCGGACGGTCACGACCTCCGTTAAGCGCGAAGACCTCCTCTGCGTGCTGTTGTGCATGCACCGGTCGTGGCCGTTGGATCGATCTCAACGGTCGGACCTCCCGATCTGGGAGGAGGTCTTCCCGTGCGCTGTGCTTCGAGGTCTGTGGCCCTGCGATGCAAGATCGACGGTCCACGACCTCTCCTTGTCTTCCAGTTCGTTTGGACCTCCCGAGAGCTCAAAGTTTCCTAAGTCTTTTGCTGTTTCAAATTTTAAAAGTGTATAACTTTGTCATTTTAACTCCTTTTTGATTAATTCCAGTTGATGTAGCTTTGTTATAGTATGAACTTAAATCTGAGAATGAAATTAGGCCCTGTTTTGTAGCAGAAAATGATTTAAACAACATGATCTTGTTTAATGGAAAATGATGTCTAGGAATTCATGGAAAATTTGTAAAACACATAACTTCCTCTCTGTAGTTGCAAACTAAGCAAACTCAACCCGGTAAATTTGGCCTGTAGGCATGCTTTAATTTGATCTAGGCTTTGTCTCTATTCATGTTCCTAGGAAATGAGATATGCTAGTTGTAGAACTTAGAAAAATCATAACTAAATCATCTTAACTCCAAATGACCTAAAATTTTATATGGGTTACCACTATACCAGTAGGTAGCTACCATAAAAATTTCAGCTCCAAAATCTTTCTAGAAAATATTTTTGCTACAGTGCTAATTATGGCCGAAAATGAGTTTTTAAGTAATATCTTTTGCACCACAAATCCAAATTAGGTTTTTCCAGTTTCTATGTCTTGGTATATTTGTATTCTACCTTGCGTATAAATTTCGTTGTATTTGGATAATTTTTGCTTGCTCTTTTGTTTAAGTGTTGCTAGTCTTATTGGTTGTTCTTGGTTCTTTTTGCCTTTCCGCTTAGGGTTCGACATTTGCGGTAACCCCGAGAACGACCCTCCGCAACAAATTGAGCAACAGCAAGCAGGCAAGCAGTTTGATCATGTTAATCCCAGTATTTTAAGTAATTATGTTGATTACAAATTCTATGTATGCATTGCTACTTTGTTTTAATAGTTGGCCTAGTAGATGCATTTCCTTAGCAAATGATTATCCTCTACTACCATGAGCCTAGGTTACTTGCTGTGATTTAGAGTTCGTGGATGGGCTCTTGTCACTTAGTAGTTGCGAATTATTTGCTTAGCCATGCTTAGCTTCGGTAGAAATGGGCGGTTATCGACTTGTCGATAACCTTGATCACATCAAACTTATTATGATTATGATTTCCACCTTGTGCTATGTCTACTTATGAAAACTAAAACTGAAAACAAAATGATTTAGACTTGGGCACAATGGTATGATGGTGTGATTTTGGGTGTGACTGGAATGGTGCCCGGGTCAACAAGGACCGAACATCTTGTTACACTAAACCAAGCATTTTAGCGTGCTAACCACATTAGAGGGTATGGGACCTCTCTTGACTTAGTACTTTGGCGTGTATTGGCTCCGGTCGCGGAGTCGCGGGAGGGATGGAGGTGGGAGCATTGTAGTGTCCGAAAGGTTTCCCCCCCGTAACGGGTGGTTGTCTTTCGGCTTGCAATGTAAGCGTATGGTGTTTCTACCCATACGAGCGGCTCGTAGTTAATACACAAGATTGGAAACGTCTCGTAGGACTTAGCCGTGCCGGCATACCTTCGGTAGTGTGCTTGTGGCTTGAAGGCGGTCTGAAGTGTGGGTACATTGGTACACCTGCGAGGTTAAAACTATTCGAATAGCCTCGTCCTAGGTTATGGACACGCTTGGCAAGGTCTTTCAAGAGTTAGACTACAACCTTTTAAATTAAAACTTGATGGGTGGTACGAATCGGGGATTCGTGCTACGTTGTGGTGGCTATTGGGATAGTCACTTCCAGGTGGTTACTTGTATGTATCTTTACTTACTGTTACTTTGATAACAAAATAAATTTGCAAACTTGCTTTTAAAAGGTACTACATTATTGCAAATAAAGTTGGCTTCATGCAAAATGAGACATATGACCTCCACCTAAATAAGCTTGCATGTAGTTTATGAATAGGTGCGCTATTCCACACGTCGATCTTGCGGGTACAAAGACAATCTTTGTACTCGGTTGCCTTGCTTAAATGTTTTTGTTGCGAGAGGAGGAAGGTGAGCTGAAGGGCCTCACTTTTGTGAGCTGTGTTGTGGTAGCTTATGGGGCGACTAGCTTAGCGGCCGGTCGGTTGCCTTGTGGGTTATGTTGGCTAACAGGTCGATTTTTGTTCTAGCCATCTTATGGCGCTTTTGCTTCATTGTCATTCTTGTATATTGTTCTATTTGGCCAGTCGGCTCTCTTTGTAATAACTTTACTTTATGTCGTTGTTGAACTTAGTGATATATGTTGTATGGAATTGATGTGTAATTTTGTGATGATGTACATATGCTGCAATTCTGGGAAGCATATGTCCATCGAGGCTTAGAATGTTTAATTAGTAATGCTAGAGCCATTTGGAGGTTAAGTGTTACTAGTTAAATATTCCGGGTCCTCACAAAGTTGGTATCAGAGCCATACTGACCGTAGAAACCCCTAGCTTGGTCGCCTTGTAGGATGTTACAAACCTATTTTCAAGAGTCAAATGGTTTATGAAAGCTAAGTAAGTTATCAGATTTTACTCCTTACCTATCTTAGTTTTCTTCTCTCATCTTGTTCTAGTTTGAGTTTTGAAAATTGTTTTCCTCTCATCTTCTTCCAAAGAATAGTCCTTATCGTTTAATTTGGGTTTTGGGAACCAATGAGTTTGGCAAATTGAAGTGTTGGCTGCCCTTCTACAAGGTTTTGAAGCTTCTGGAATGGAGAATTTCGACTAGGAGCTTGGATGCAAAATCTGGACAGCAAGCATCAATTTCCGGACAGCAAGCTCAAAGGTTCTAAAGAAGGTAGATAATGAGAGGATAATTCAACTAAAACTTGTGGGAATGAAAGGGTAAGAAGTGATATGAGATTAGCTAATGCCTATACTCTATTAGGTGGTTATACCTTGATCTTTGGACTGTTTGGAGCTAGAATTTAGTGCTGAAATTTTGGGTCTTCTCAAGCGATTACTCGTTCCTCCATACGGGTTAGTCGTTTGGGAGTTGATTTGTTGATTTTGGTCTTGTACTCTTGGTGGTTATTCTTGAGTTTTTTTATTGAGTTCGGGATGCCTTGCTTTTTATCTCGGGCTTGTAGCTAACTTATCTTAGTGAATCGGGATGGTGGTGGGACACGTGCGGCCGGAATCAGCCGGGTAGTCCCGATGAGGAGCTTCCTCCTCCGACCATGGCGGAAGTCCTCATGCGGATCGAGCGCAATCGTTCGGAGGACCGCAGGTCTTGGAGGTCATCGCCGGAACACCTCTACTTCCTCTCGGTGCCTCAGGTCGGAGGTGGACACGAGCTCGTGGGGGCTTGCGGAGTTCCTCCGCACGCAGCCTCCCACCTTCTCCGGTCCGAGGATCCCTTGGGCGCGACGGCCAGCTGCGTCACGGTTGAGCGGAAGCTCAACGTTGCTCGATGTCGAGGCGAGGACGGGCACTTCGCATCTCATCGGTGGAGGGTGCGGCACTCTCATGGTGGGAGAATTTCCTCGCCATGCAGCCTGCGGGACACGTGGTCTCGTGGGAGGAGTTCCGGTTAGCTTTCCGTCGGGCCCATGTCCCCGCCGGCTGATGAAGCTGAAGAAGAAGGAGTTCCTTGCGCTCAAACAGGGCGCAGTGCGTGGCCCGAGTACCTCCATGAGTTCAACCATTTGGCGAGTGCGCTCTGCCGAGTGGCCACCGATGAGGCCAAGCGGGAGAAGTTCGTGGAGGTTTGTCGAGGAGCTTGTGACAAGCTCTCTGTGTGGACTTCCCGACTTCCGGACCTTGGTGGACAAGGCCATCATCGCGAGCACAAGGCGAGAGCGGCGGGCGAGTCCCGCAGCGCAAGTGGGAGGCCCAGGCGATGCCGCACAGCCGGCCTCGTTCGTCCCGTGTTGGACCTGCACGGTGGCCGTTCCTTGGCTTCACCACCGCCGAGGCCTTCAGCACCAGACTCCACGCCCTCCGCGGCCGTGACTCGATCACGTGCGCTGCGACCAGCCAGCAGGTGTTCCCGCAACCCCGCGCCGCGTCACCGCTTCTGCGCCACAACAAGGGCCACTACGCGAGTAGTTGTCCTAAGAAGATCTGAGCGGCCTCGTCCTAATGGAGGACGGGCAAGGGAGTGGTCACCCACGACCGAAAGACCCGGGCTTGGGGGCGGCGAGTCAACCATATCTCGGCTGAGGAGGCACAGGAGGCGCCCGACGTGGTGTTGGGTACGCTCCTTGTTAATTTGCGTCCTGCTACAGTTTTATTTGACTCTGGGGCCTCGCATTCTTTTATTTCGAGGTCTTTTGCTGTTGATTGTGGGCTTCACTGTGTTCCTTTGGGGATTCCACTGCTGATTCGCTCTCCGGGTTCGGAAATGAGAGCTGACCAAGTATGCCGGGATGTTCCTATCCACATCGAAGGAGTGGGGCTCTTGGCGAATCTTATCCTACTCGACTCGGCGCGCTTGGATGTGATTCTTGGCATGGATTGGTTGTCCCAACACTTGGGGCAAATCGATTGTGCCAGGAAGATTGTCTACCTCACTAGTCCTTCAGGTGAACAGGTTGGGTTTTCGCCCCAGTTGCGAGAGCCCCATCTTTATGTCCTTGAAGCAAAGCCAGCAGTGGAGATTCACGACGTCCCCACGGTGTGTGACTTCGCGGACGTCTTTCCTGAAGATTTGCCAGGGATGCCTCCTGTTCGAGATCTGGAGTTTGTGATCGAATTGCTGCCCGGTACCGCCCCTATTTCTAAGAGGCCGTATCGCATGCCTCCTAATGAGTTGGAGGAGCTGAAAAAGCAACTGGGTGAGCTGCAAGAGAAGGGTTTTATCCGTCCTAGCTCATCTCCTTGGGGTTGTCCAGTTATCTTTGTGAAGAAGAAGGACAAGACCTTGCGCATGTGCGTTGATTACGAATCCCACTTAATAAGGTGACGGTAAAGAACAAGTATCCTTTGCCCCGTATTGATGATCTTTTCGATCAGTTGACCGGAGCACGAGTCTTCTCCAAGATTGACTTGAGATTGGGCTATCATCAAGTCAGGATCAGGACCGAGGATATTCCTAAGACGGCTTTTGCTACTCGTTATGGCCTTTACGAGTACACCGTCATGTCTTTTGGTTTGACTAATGCTCCCGCTTTATTCATGAATCTTATGAACTCGGTATTCATGGAGTATTTGGATAGATTTGTGGTGGTATTCATCGATGATATCCTTATCTACTCCAAGAGTGAAGAAGAGCATGCTGAGCATCTTAAGCTGGTGTTGGGCAAGCTGCGTGAGCACCAGCTGTATGCCAAATTCAGCAAGTGCGAGTTCTGGTTGAAGGAAGTGGCGTTCTTGGGCCATGTTCTTTCAATGGAGGTGTGGTGTGGATCCTAGCAAGGTCGGTGATGTGCTATCTTGGGTCAGCCAAGTCGGTCACCGATGTGCGGAGTTTTCTTGGTTTGGTGGCTACTACCGCGCTTCATCGAGAATTTCTCCAAGATTGCGAAGCCTATGACCGAATTGCTTAAGAAGGACAAGAAGTTTGAGTGGTCATTGCTTGTGATGTGAGTTTTCAGGAACTCAAGAAGCGGTTGACCTCAGCCCCAGTGCTTGTTCTCCCTGATATTCACAAGAGTTTCGATATCTATTGTGATGCTTCTCGTCAGGGTCTTGGTTGTGTTCTTATGCAGGAGGGCAAGGTTGTGGCCTATGCATCGCGGCGATTGAGGCCTCATGAACTTAACTATCCTACTCATGACTTGGAGTTAGTCTGTAGTCCATGCACTCAAGATTTGGCGGCATTATCTGATTGGTAACCGTTGTGAGGTGTATTCCGACCACAAGAGCTTGAAGTACTTGTTCACCCAGCGAGATCTGAACCTCAGGCAAAGAAGATGGTTGGAATTGATCAAGGACTATGACATGGGCATTCAGTACCATCCGGGCAAAGCCAATGTTGTTGCGGATGCACTCGGTCGGAAGGTGTATTGCAACATGTTGATGCTCCAAGAGCGGCGACCTACCTCATTTCGAAATTCAGCGCCTCAATTTGGGTTTGATCGAGCACGGTTCTCTTGCTACATTGGTTGTGCAACCAACCTTGGTGGACCAAATTAAGGCGCACGCAGCAGATGCGGTGTGAGCGGATCAAGCGTAACATCAAGGATGGGATAGCCAAGTGCTTTTCGGAGGGCGAGCATGGCGTTGTGTGGTTTGGGCGGCGTCTTGTGGTTCCTAAGGTCATGGAATTGCGGAATATGATTCTCCGCGAAGCCCATGACTCTCCTTTGTCTATTCACCCGGGGCTACCAAGATGTATCGGGATCTTCGTCGAGAGATTCGGTGGACCCGAATGAAGCGCGAGATTGCCAAGTTCGTTCTTCGAGTGCGGCGTGTCTTTGTCGTGTGAAGGCGAACATCGGCGTCGCGAGTCTTCTTCACCTTTGCGGTGCGAGTGGAAGTGGGATTCCGTTGGCATGGACTTCATCACCGGATTGCCCGCTCGTCCAAGGGAATGATGCTATTTGGGTCGTGATCGACGGGTTGACTAAAGTGGCACATTTCCTTCTGTAAAGACTTCGACCGTGTGGGGCCTTTGGCGAGCTTTATGTCTCGAGGATTGTGAGTCTTCACGGTGTACCAAAGACGATTATTTCGATCGTGGTGCGCTTTTCACCTCGCGGTTTTGGCATAGTCTGCGGGAGGCTATGGGGACCGCCTTCACTTGATCTGACCTTTCATCCTCGGTGATGGTCGACGGAGCGAGTCAACCAAGTGTTGGAAGATATGCTCCGTGCTTGTGTTCTTTCCTATGGGAAGAAGTGGGAGAAATGCCTACCATTTGCTTTGAGTTCTCCTACAACAACGACTTTGAGCCGATCTTGGCATGGCACCATTTGAGGCTTTGTATGGGAGAAGGTGCGAACCCGTTGAACCGGTCGAGACGGTGGCGGCGATTTTCGGCGGACTCGATCAATGAGGCGAAAGTCAAGTTCGATTGATCGCGAGCATCTGCGCGCGCCCAGATCGAGCAAAAGAGCTATGCAGATCGTCGTCGCCGTGAGTTGAGCTTTGAGCCCAATGACTTTGTGTATCTCAAGGTCTCACCCTTGAAGGGCCATCAGCGTTTTGGCATCAAGGGCAAGTTGGCTCCTCGATATGTTGGGCCTTATCGCATTGTCGAGAGAGTTGGGGCCGTTGCATACAGTTGGAGCTACCACCGCGCTTGAGGGTGTGCATGATGTGTTCCATGTGTCACACCTTAAGAAATGCCTCCGTGTTCCAACCGAGAAACTCCTTTGGAGGTTCTCGATGTGCGAGAGAATTTGACCTACATGAGCATCCTATTCGTGTTCTTGAGGAATCGAGCGGAGAACAAGGAACCGTGTCATCAAGTTCCTTAAGGTTCGGTGGTCAAACCATTACGAAGATGAGGCAACTTGGGAGCGGGAAGATCGCCTTCGTGCGATTTTCCTTCTTTCTTCTCGAGTAAGCGGAATCTCGGTCGAGATTCTTGTAAGGGGAGAGTTGTAACATCCCAATTTTGGGCTTGTGTTTCAAATGTAAGAAAATGAGTAGAAATTAAAACTTTTTCTTACATCATGCGTTTCTGTTTGTCTTGGACAAGTATTGTACAAGACTTATGGAAAGGCAAAGTCACAATGTCTTTTGATCCAAATCTTGTTCCTTCAAAACAATCTTGTCAACCCTTTTGATCATCTCAGGAAATATTTTTCCTAAGCTCTAGGGTTGGTGTGTGACCTCTCTGAAAAATCTCACAATTTTAGAAATTGTTTGAATACTTTTGGGGTCGATTAAACCTATTCAAAATCTGGTCAAGCGTGGACCACCACCTTGTGGAATTTTGGAGGAAAATGTGTAGCACAAAAACCCTGCAAAATTTACACAAGGTAATCAACTCGATTAGCAAGCTCAGTAAAGTTTCATAAATTTTGGAGTAAGTTTACTACCCCAAATAAATCCTCAGACTTGGATCGGTGAAACTCAAAATTTGGGGCTGAGTCAGCCTCGGGCTCGAGTCAGACCCGAGTCCGACCCAGCCTTTGGACTCGATCGGACCAGCCGAGCTCGGGCTCGGGCTCGTGCGCGCGCAAGCGGGGGCCGCCGGATGGGGATCGGGTGGCTCACGACCTCCCCTGCGCGCATGGACCTCCCTCGGCTCTGTTCTTCTTCCTCCAGGACCTCCTCGAGCCCTGGTCGTCATGATTTCCCCCCGTGTGCGTGTGTCGGTGTCGAGCGATTGGGAGCGGTCTTTATCACCTTTGGTCCTTCCCAACGTCTCTTTCTGCCATGCATTAATGGTGCCAGGAGCTTTGCCCGAAAGGAGCCATCCCCTGCTGCCTTGTCAAGTCCTGTGGGTCATGGCAGGGCATGGTTCATGCTCACAGTAGGCTTTACCCACACCATTGCCAAGCTCCCAGGCTATGTATGGCACGAGACCTTCCTTCTCCTTTCCTTCTTCGTTCTTGGCGTGCTTGAGCTCCACACTTAAGCACCCGAGCACCACCTTCCTCGTCACCATTGTCGCCTTGGAGCTCCCAGCCGGCTCGAGCTCCGGTGGTTCCATCCGCGTTCTTACCGCTTTTCTTGTCATCTCGAGCATCCTCTAACTTCTTTGTGGTTATCCATCGCAGGTGGACGAGTTGAAATGCTCGTGGTCGGGACCGCTTTCTTCCTCGTCTCGGCGGAGGTCACAGTCACCGGGCGTCTCCTTCGGTTTCCTCCTCTCCTCGGCTTCCTCTGGACCTTCCTACACTCGGGTGAGTCCATCTTAGTCCCTTAGGGCTTAGGGTCTAGCTAGCTCACTCGTGGCGCTCAGCTTGGTCATTTCGGTTTTTGCGAAACACTTATCCTCCGTCATTCTCGGCTCGCGGCGTTTAAAACGTCGCCGCCGTCGAGTGTCTCCGCTAGGTCCGCGACAATATTGCGAGTATATCGGTGCCCTTGGTCGGCGCGGCGAGTCCCCATCGCCGCGGCAAACGTTGAGCCCGCTCGGGATTTTGCGGTTCAAAACCTCCGTTTTCGTCACTTTCTTAGGACATCATCAATGCCCCATTTATTGCTAATCATTGGGTGCATTAATCCTGTTTTAAGCTGTGCCATTGTGTCAGCGACACAGTGGGCCATGGGCTTAGAAGTTAAATCCTAAGTCTTTTGGTGCCCTTTTAGGTTCATTCATTGCCAATCTTCAGGAGCAATAAATTTGTCTTAGCCGCCTTTTTTTGGTCGCTGTCCGGTGGTCCCGCGCCATTAAAAGAAAAACCCGGACCTCCTCGGACTAATCTTGGCCGTTCACGACCTCTCCAAGATTAGATTTGGGCCTTAGGTTCTTTTCCGCAAAAACCTCAGTCTCTAGGACCTCCCCCTAGATTAGATCCTAGCCGTTTAAGACCTCTTGGAACTCCATCTGAGTCACTAGGACCACTCCTGCGCAAAAGGACCTCCTCGAGGTCATTTCTGTAAAAACCACCTTCGGGACCTCCACCGAGGTCCTCTTTGCAAAAGACCTTCCTTGGCTATTTTTGCAAAGACCACCTCAGGACCACCCTTGGGGTCCTCTTTGTAAAAAGCTGTCCCGGGTCTTTTATAAAGACAACCCCGCTCGAACCTCTTAGGCTCAATCCTAGCCGTTCACGACCTCCCGGTTTAGATCGGCGTTGGATCTCCTTTGTAAAACCTTTAGTGCTCGGACCTCCCTCCACGTCGACCGAACCGCTCGGGACCTCCTTAGGCACGATCGAGCCGTCGGATCTTCTCCGTTAGATCACTACCGTTTAGGACCTCCCGAGTAGATCTTGGCCATCCAAGACCTCCTCGGTTAAATCTAACCGTCCGGGACCTCCTCGCTTGATCGCGTCCGTTAAAGACCTCCCTCGGAGATCTAGACCGTTGAGGACCTCCTCCGTTTAGATCCGTAGCTTTAGGACCTCCCCTTGGCTCTGGACCGTTAGATCTAGATCTAACGGGCTGGACCTCCTCTCGAGGCTTAGTCTTAGGAACTTCCCTAGTGCTCGGGATCGCGGATCTTGATCGGCAGTCCACGACCTCCGTTAAGCGCGAAGACCTCCTCTGCGTGCGGCGTGCATGCACCGGTCGTGGCCGTTGGATCAGATCTCAACGGTCCGGACCTCCCCAGTGCGGGAGGAGGTCTTCCGTCTGCGGCTGTGCCGAGTGCTGTGGCCTGCGATGCAAGATCGGCGGTCCACGACCTCTCCTTGTCTTCGATTCGTTTGGACCTCCCGAGAGCTCAAAGTTTCCTAAGTCTTTTGCTGTTTCAAATTTCAAAAGTGTATAACTTTGTCATTTTAACTCCTTTTTGATTAATTCCAGTTGATGTAGCTTTGTTATAGTATGAACTTAAATCTGAGAATGAAATTAGGCCTGTTTTTGTGTGAGAAAATGATTTAAACAACATGATCTTGTTTAATGGAAAATGATGTCTAGGAATTCATGGAAAATTTGTAAAACACATAACTTCCTCTCTGTAGTTGCAAACTAAGCAAACTCAACCCGGTAAATTTGGCCTGTAGGCATGCTTTAATTTGATCTAGGCTTTGTCTCTATTCATGTTCCTAGGAAATGAGATATGCTAGTTGTAGAACTTAGAAAAATCATAACTAAATCATCTTAACTCCAAATGACCTAAAATTTTATATGGGTTACCACTATACCAGTAGGTAGCTACCATAAAATTTCAGCTCCAAAATCTTTCTAGAAAATATTTTTGCTACAGTGCTAATTATGGCCGAAAATGAGTTTTTAAGTAATATCTTTTGCACCACAAATCCAAATTAGGTTTTTCCAGTTTCTATGTCTTGGTATATTTGTATTCTACCTTGCGTATAAATTTCGTTGTATTTGGATAATTTTTGCTTGCTCTTTTGTTTAAGTGTTGCTAGTCTTATTGGTTGTTCTTGGTTCTTTTTGCCTTTCCGCTTAGGGTTCGACATTTGCGGTAACCCCGAGAACGACCCTCCGCAACAAATTGAGCAACAGCAAGCAGGCAAGCAGTTTGATCATGTTAATCCCAGTATTTTAAGTAATTATGTTGATTACAAATTCTATGTATGCATTGCTACTTTGTTTTAATAGTTGGCCTAGTAGATGCATTTCCTTAGCAAATGATTATCCTCTACTACCATGAGCCTAGGTTACTTGCTGTGATTTAGAGTTCGTGGATGGGCTCTTGTCACTTAGTAGTTGCGAATTATTTGCTTAGCCATGCTTAGCTTGTAGAAATGGCGGTTATCGACTTGTCGATAACCTTGATCACATCAAACTTATTATGATTATGATTTCCACCTTGTGCTATGTCTACTTATGAAAACTAAAACTGAAAACAAAATGATTTAGACTTGGGCACGATGGTATGATGGTGTGATTTTGGGTGTGATCGGAATGGTGCCCGGTCAACAAGGACCGAACATCTTGTTACACTAAACCAAGCATTTTAGCGTGCTAACCACATTAGAGGGTATGGGACCTCTCTTGACTTAGTACTTTGGCGTGTATTGGCTCCGGTCGCAGGGAGTCGCAGGAGGATGGAGGTGGGAGCATTGTAGTGTCCGAAGGTTTCCCCGTAACGGGTGGTTGTCTTCGGCTTGCAATGTAAGCGTATGGTGTTTCTACCCATACGAGCTCTCGTAGTTAATACACAAGATTGGAAACGTCTCGTAGGACTTAGCGTGCGGCATACCTTCGGTTAGTGTGCTTGTGGCTTGAAGGCGATGCAGTGTGGGTACATTGGTACACCCCTGCGGGTTAAAACTATTCGAATAGCCTCGTCTAGGTTATGGACACGCTTGGCAAGGTCTTTCAAGAGTTAGACTACAACCTTTTAAATTAAAACTTGATGGGTGGTACGAATCGGGGATTCGTGCTACGTTGTGGTGGCTATTGGGATAGTCACTTCCAGGTGGTTACTTGTATGTATCTTTACTTACTGTTACTTTGATAACAAAATAAATTTGCAAACTTGCTTTTAAAAGGTACTACATTATTGCAAATAAAGTTGGCTTCATGCAAAATGAGACATATGACCTCCACCTAAATAAGCTTGCATGTAGTTTATGAATAGGTCTGCTATTCCACACGTCAGTCTTGCGGGTACAAAGACAATCTTTGTACTCAGTTGCCTTGCTTAAATGTTTTTGTTGCAGAGGAGGAAGGTGAGCTCAAGGGCCTCACTTTTGTGAGTGTGTTGTGGTAGCTTAGCAGGCGACTAGCTTGGCGGCCCGTCGGTTGCCTTGTGGGTTATGTTGGCTAACCGGTCGATTTTTGTTGTAGCCATCTTATGGCGCTTTTTGCTTCATTGTCATTCTTGTATATTGTTCTATTTGGCCGGTCGGCTCTCTTTTGTAATAACTTTACTTTATGTCGTTGTTGAACTTAGTGATATATGTTGTATGGAATTGATGTGTAATTTTGTGATGATGTACATATGCTGCAATTCTGGGAAGCATATGTCCATCGAGGCTTAGAATGTTTAATTAGTAATGCTAGAGCCATTTGGAGGTTAAGTGTTACTAGTTAAATATTCCGGGTCCTCACATAGCGCTCAAGAGAGCCATCAGAACGAGTCTTAATCTTATAGACCCACTTACACGTGATGGGACGAGAGTGAGATGGAAAAGGGACAAGATCCCAAGTACCAGTACGCTCGAGGGCAGCAATCTCCTCGGCCATAGCATGTTGCCACTCAGGATGAGTAACAGCATCTCGATAGGAGACATGCTCAAGAGTAGCTGCATCAGAAAAACCAAAACGGGCAGGAGGCCGAATCGACTGGCGATTGCGGAGAGCGTAGCGAGGAGAAGATAACCCATCAGGGGAAGATGGATCATCAGGAGAAGATGGCTCAGCGGGAAGATCCTCAATACGAGGTCGACGAGTGTAAACGAGTGTAGTGGGAGGAGCCGAAGGAGCCATAGGAGACGAAGCAAACGTTGACAACGACGGAGAGGCCACAGGGGGAATATGTGGAGACTCAGTGGGACGAGTGGATGAGGGCAAGATAGATATAGGTCTATCTGGAAAGGTCAAAAAAGACGAGACTCTGAGAGGAAGGCAAGCCAAGGAGAGGTAGGACGTGGGTAGAAGGGACGAGACTCGTCGAAAGTCACATCCCGAGAAATCCGCATCTGTCGACCAACAGGATCCCAGCACCGATATCCTTTGTGCTCGGCACTGTATCCCAGAAAGACACACTCAACGGTGGCGATCGGTTTGGTACGTTCTCGAGGGGCAAGGAGAACATAGCAAACACGGTAAGCAGACGAAGGCGAGTAGTCGGGAAGAAGACCACAAAGACGCTCAACGGGATCGCACCAAAGAGCGTAAGAGGGCTGGATGTTAACGAGATAGGTGGCAGTGGAAACAGCCTCGGCCCAAAAGTGAGATGGAGTGGAGGCGGCAATCATCAGTGCACGAGCCGTCTCAAGGAGGTGACGATGCTTGCGCTCAGCGACACCATTCGAGCATGAGCACGGGACAAGAGAATCGGCGAGAGTACCGCCAGGCAAGAAAGCTGCGCAGGTAACGAGAGAGGTACTCGCCAGCAGAGTCAGCACGAAAAACACGAATGGGGGTGGAGAACTGTGTGTGGACCATAGTGGCAAATTGTTTGTAGATAGATAAGACCTCACTATGAGAAGACATGAAATATATCCAAGTGTGGCGAGAAAAATCATCTATAAAAATGATATAATATCGATGACCCCTTTCAAACGAAGGAGCGGACCCCAAACATCCGAATGAACAAGATCAAAAGGGCGTTGAGACACGGACTCACTATGAGGATAAGGGAGCTGAATCTGTTTATCTAACTTACAACCCTGACAATCTAAAGACACGTCTCCTGAGACAGACCCGAAGACCACGGCGAACTAGGGGCGGCAGAAGAGATCCACACGAGATGACCAAGACGGTGATGCCACCGCTGGAAAGAGCCGATGAAGCGGAGTGGCGTAGCGGAGAGCGGTTGCGCGGTGGCGGCGGAAGGAAGGTGAAGCAGTCAAGCTCCCGGAGATCTTTGTGAGTCATGGCGCCGAGGCCGAACCAACCGAGCTCCGTGTGGCGGTCCCGAACACAACAAGAGTCGAGTCGAGAATGACCCGACAACCAAGATCGATGTCGCCCGTGAGAAAGAAGGCGCATGGTAAGTCGAGGAACATAAGCAATGAAGAACATGAAAAGATGAGTTGCTAAGAGGTCCTCGACCGAGACGAAAGAGATGTACCATCGGCAGTAAGAACAACGGCAGGAGAATCAAGGGGTGTAATGAAAGGCAGAGTGGAAGAATCGTGGAGTCATGTGAAAAGATGCTCGAATCAAGAATCCACGGGAGGTACTTGACTGTAGGAGGTGGTCTCTCGGTGCGAAGAGTCAATAGCGAGCTGCGAGAACATCGAGGAGAACACAGGCGGCAAGCGGCGTCGAAGTCTGGCTATCTCCTGCTCAGTGAAAGAAACAGCTGAAGAAGTCGATGCAGGCGTCGATGTAGAAGCATCGATGCGATGCTAGGAGAAGAACGGCGAGAAAGATGCGCGCTTCTTATAGCTGGGACTCAATGTGGCCGACCTTATTGCGGTAGGAGCGATGGGGCGACCACCGCGGATGGAGGGCGCCACCACCACTGTGGCGGCCGCCGGAGGAGTCGGTGTCTTGGCGCGTGGAGCCGTCGGTGCAGCGTGTGGCGAGCGCGAGCACGGAGGAGAGGCGGCGGGCGGCACCACTCGAGCGAGTCTCCTCTCGCTCGTATCTCGATGGACCTCTCGAGAGTGACTCGAGGGTGGCGTGCAAGGAGCCGGGCACGCCACTGCTCAAACTTCGGGGCGGCCGAGTAAGGAACCGTAGATCCATGAAACTCGGTCGGCACGGACGGCCGAGCAACAGGACGGGAGCGACATCCAACGGTGCGAAGAGTCGGTGGCGACAAGCAGCAGAGCTCGAGCATAAAAACGTCAACGGTGCCATCACCTGCTGAAGAGAGTGCTCTGACGGACCACGGAGAGGTACAGGGCATCACGGAGGGCTCGTAGCAGCGAAGGTGAGTCCACATCCAAAAGCGATGAGAGTCCCACAACCTCGGAAGAGAATTGAGGCCGATATCATTGGCGATGAAGGCAATGAGCAGCCTGAAGTCGTCGTCGTATTCACGAATGTAGGCGGTCGGCGATCCTTGTAGAAATCGAGCCTCTGGTAGCGAGGCAACCTCATCATCGGCAAAGCGGCGGTCTTAGCGGCGGCCTTGTCGATTGCTCGGCGATCTGGCGGCGTAGGCTCCGTCGGAAGAGTAGGGCAAGGCGGACAGGTGACATCGCCAGAGAGGACGCCCCAGAGACGAAGACCACGCATGTGGATGCGCATATGAGATATGAAGTCGGTGTAATTAACACCATCGAAGATCACCGGACAGCGAGGGAGGGAAACGGTGCCCATTGGTAGGCGGCGCTGGACGGCGCGGCGACCAAGACAACGAAGTCTAACAGGTGGCGCTGGACGGCGCGACGGTTAGAACAACGTTTTTCGGGCCGATTAAAAACAGCAAAGCTTCGGCCCACTAGGAGCCCACGCGCACTCGCGCACACGCACGGGGGAACTAGGGTTCCCCCGGCAGCGGCAGCGGCGGCGGCGTCGGCGGAGCGGGTGGCGGCGGCGTCGGCTCGGCGTGAAGAGAGCTCGGGTGGCGGCGCAGTACGAGGAAGTTCAGAGGCGAGCGAAGCGCGGAACCGGGCGGGCTTCGGCGAGGCCGGATTGCGGCGCGCGGCGGCGGCGGCTTCCGTCCCAGGTGGGCTCGGCGGTGCTGTCCTGAAGCCGAAGAGGTTGCGCTCCGGGCGCGGTGGCGCGGAGTCACTGGGATTCTCGGCGGCGGCACAATCCCGAGTGGCAGCGGAGATCTTCAACGACCATCATGCACGGGAGATCTTCAACGGCCGTCACGCACGGGCGCGGAGATGATTGCAGCGGCGGCGACGGTCGGGGTGGCGGCGCGACTTGTAGTAGATCGGGCGGGAGATGCCCTGGCCCGGATCTCGCCGGATCCAAGGCAGCGGGTGGAGACCGGCGTCGGGTGCGTCGGGAAAAGGTGAAGCCGGCAGCGGCAAGATGAGGCCGGCAGCGGCGGTTAGAGATGGGAAGCCGACGGCAGCGGCTAGGGCAGACGAGTTGCGCGTCCGGGAGGAGAGGTAAACCTAATATGCTCTGATACCATGTTAGGAATAGCAACTTATATTCTCTGGGGGGCCAAAGGGCCAGTATATATACACAAGTACAGATGGTGAATATGCAAATAACCCCTCATAACAATGGGGAATAACATACTATACATATATGTCTAACAGAAATGAGCCGTGAGAGACAATTGCTTTTATAATATAGATTCTTCCAAACAGGGCTGTTATTTCTCTAGGGATAGATGTAGATGATCCATGCTCAGCGGAAACAAGTATGATGGCTAGCTCTCCAACAAGTTCCTCCACAGTATCTCCAAAGAAGATGAATTCGATCATAGAAGTATTGTCTGTTGTGTCATCGATTGCCTCAACCGCTAGTTTATATCTAACAGTAAAAACAGAAACTTTTATAGGTATGTTTGGCAACAAAATTGAGCTGCATACTACTATGTTTCTAAAGGATATGTAATGCCTGGATTCTGCAGTTTTGTTAGGACATTTGGTGCAGCTGTAGATGTCATCGTGTGGTATCGATATTTATTTATTTTATATTTTTATTTTTTGCAAGCTGTGCAAGCTAGATACCACCATTTGTCGTTTGGAGCTAAGCCTTTGATTGTTGCCTGACAAATATGTCTTTGGTTCTGTGAGAGTGATGGAACAGCCAGTGTTACTGCATGTGCATAAAAAGATGTGATGCTAGACTTTATTTGTGATACAGTCAAGACATGAATACCATTATATCGTATGAGTTTAGAAGAGATAGCTCCGATATATTTGTTTGGATTGGTTCATTTTGCTCTATAGCACTTGGTCCTATGCCTATCCACTGCATTTATGTATTGTTTGCAGGTATAGCTTGCAGATAGACTGAGTTTACTTACACGTAGACAGAAAGAAATTAAGGTGAAAATGTCAGAAATATGCTTTAGGTCTGTACTATTATTCTAGTTGAGCTCTATGAAACGTAAGTGATAGGTTAGATTCCTATTATATACCCTCATGAAGCTTGAATGTGCAGCCCGCAAAGATAGCGACGACAGAATGTCTCTTGCTGGTATTGTACAAGTGTTCAGCATCGAAATTTTGTGTTGTGGTTTCCCAAAGTGCTAAGGTGGCATCATCTCTATATTAAGAGGGGAAAAAAGGGGGGAAAAGGTAATTGCGGTTGTAGAAAGCGCTTGCCTAACCTATGATAAATCTAAGAATGCAACCGAGGCAAAAAAAAATTGAGTCCTTTTTCTGCGTATTTGTCCTATGCAACAGCCAAACATTTATTGAGTTTCACATTTTGTGGTGATTTAGAGCTCTGAAACGTTGCAATTTGCAATTCTGGAAAAAGATAAGTATCATGAGTGATGGCAAAGCTAACCTTCCTGCCACGTGATGAGTTTTGGAAGCAGAGGCGAAAGGGAAGAATCAATTCAAAAGAATGAGGATTGCATCGGAATGCCATGGTGGGCGGCGGCCAAAAGAAACCCTAGCTGCCGGCAGCGAAGAGGGAGGAAAGACGGCGTGGGTGAACAGTACATGATGAACAGTGCATATATAGAAACTGACTTGGGAGGTATTATCCTTTCTAATGCAATACAAACTAACTTGAAAGGCATTATCCTTCCTAATGCAAACTTCCCTAATGACACTTTCCTACAATAAACTTATCTAATTGCAACTTCCTAATTTGAGGATTCTTAAACTGCCACTAGGGCCAGCTGCGCCTTCTCCTAAACTGCCGCACATGACATCTCTCCCTACGTTGATAAACAGCTCGTCCTCGAGCTGAAAAGAGGGATAAGACGTCCGAAACATGATAACGTCTTCCCATGACGCATCAATAGCGTGAAGTCCTTCCCATTGAACCAGAATTAGCCACTTATCTCGAGACAGGCGGGCACAGAGCACCGTGGCCGGCGTGGGAATAACTCAGCCATGAAAGAGGCGACAATGGTGGTGGCTCATTAGGAGAAAGGCCTTCATACATCTGAAGGAGATTCAAATGAAAGACATCACGTAAGTGTGCAAATGCGGCAAGTCCAATTGGTACGCAACCTCATTGATCTTGGCTGAGCGAATACGTGCCATAGTCGACGTAGAAATGCCAAGATGCGTCCTTCTTCTTGACCATGAACACGGGCGCCGAAAAGGCTAAGCAGCTGTGCCGAATGATGCCCTGCTCTAACATAGCGGTGCATTGGTGCTCCAACTCATCCTTTTGAGTAGCCGGGTATCGGTATGGCCGAACCACCCTGCTGGGTACCGGAGAGGGGGTGGATGTGGTGGTCACGGCCGCATGGAAGTGGAAGGCCACGAGGCGCATTGAAAACCTGCGCGAATTCCACGGGTAGCTCCTTCATGAGATCTCCCATGGCTGAGGCAGAGTGGAGATGCAGTGCTGGCCAGGATGGGGCCATGCCGCGCTAGATGATCTCCCGGTCCTAGCGTTGGAAGCGCATCGTCAGGAGGTTGAAATCCCAGACAATCAGTCCCAAGAAGCGGAGCCACTGGACCCAAGGATGATATCGATGTCGCCAGTGGTATGGTGCGCAAGTCAAGGATAAAGTTGATGCAGCCCAAGTACGTTATGCTAATTTAAAACATGTTCCTATTATTTCATATGTGCTAGAGGAGCACATGTGCGTGTTTACATAGTCGCGTGTGGGGGAAGACGGTCGTGTCGTGCATGAAGAAAACCTAATGCATGGACATGGTACCCAAGGAGCAGAACATGTGTGTGTATGTGCAGGTGCATGCAGTGCATGTGTTTGGGATCCGGGAGGAGGCGAGATGAAGGAAATATTTGGAAGGAGTGCAGTGCATGCGTTCGTTCCTTATCTCAGTACAGTGCATGTGTTCCTTTCATATGTGGAAGGAGTTCTATTCAGATGTGTATTCAACGGAAGGAAACTAACTAGGTTTGTTGCTTCTTACGTGCATGCCAATCCCAGGAGGTTAGGAGTCCATATACTACATGATTTCTGTCACAGCCCCAACTAATTAAATTGGATTAATATGTATTTCACTAACCTGCATTATCAAATTCAAATCATTTCATAATATATTGTACTTGGAAAATCTAATTTGAGGTAAACATACACATCAAAATTCAATTTTTAATTCAAATCAGTGATAACAAGTTGTGATCATCATCTGAAATCAATTTATTTAAATACTATACTAATTATTAGGAATTAATATAATTTTTCCCAAATTTTTGGGACTAGTTTGAACCTCATTAAAATTCAAACAACATTTATAGACATACAACATGTTTGAATTTAAATATCACAAACTATATTATGAACAGTAGGGTTTTATAATTTTTATGGGAACTATATACTCTGTGAATCCCCACAAATTATTTCATGATTTTAGGAATTTATTTCTAATTATAAACCCGGTCAAGTTGCTAGACAGATTTTAATTCCAGTCAAACTTGAAAACCTAAACCCCAGCTACTGTTCCTCCGACCGAGCCCGAAGTCGCGCGGTCGAGCCCAATCAACTAGATGCACCTCACGTGAGCCGTCCGATGGAAAACGAACGCACTAGATGGCGTACCCCTTCGCCCCCGCGCCACTTAACCTCTTTAAACCTCAACCTTCCGATCGAGATCTAGCGGCCGCTATTGGACCACGTCCTCCCTCCTACGCGCGAACGGAGAGCCGCTGACCGGTGGGCCCGAGCTGTCAGCTTCGTCTTCCTCCCGTCGCGTCTGCTCAGAACACCAGCGCCACGCGGCCGCGCCGCTCGCTCCCCGGTTGCAGCCCGTTAGTGCCGTGTGTTGCCGCCGCATGCAACCACTCTGGGCTCCTCACTTCACGCCGCCTCCATCTCCGTCATCGCCGAACATAAGACACCCTAACCCTAGTTCTCCCTCACTCTTCCTCTCGCGGTGAGGAAGGGAAGCTCTCCGTGCTCATCTCTGGGGTAAGCTTCCACCGGGTGCTTCCCCCTCTCTTCTACTTCCATGCCTTCTCCATTTTTGCTAACCCTAGCTCTTGCGATGACTTGTAGCTTTGGTTCCACCTTGGTGCCTTTCGGCCGCTCTGGAGCACGCACCGAGTGACATCCTCGTACCATTTCTCACTTCCAAAAGGTTTTGTCCTCAAACCACCGCGTCATCTTGCATGCTTTAGACCACTGATCTAAACCCCTAACTCTATTTGGGTAATGCACGATAGGATCTCGGCGAATTGAGGACTTAACCATTTTCGGCCGTGAAACACCCCTTCGTCTCCTACCTTGTTCCGGTAAGTCTTTTCTCGATTCCTTGCTCTAGTAGCTTCCTAATGTAACCCTTGAGCTACCCCGACCACTCATTTAAGCTGGTTTTGCTCAGGCCTCCTATCCACGTGAAGCCCCTTTTGCCGCACTTGTCTTCTCGTGACATCATCGCCCACCATCTCCAAGCTTCCCGAGCTTCCATTTAGCTCAGTAACTTCCACTTAGTCCCTAGGGCACAGGCACACGCTTGGTTGTCATTTGCGAGTGTACATCGCTGTTTGCACTTTTGCCGTAAGAGTCACCTCCGTTCATCTCCGGCTAGCCGCCCAGACAGGCCGGCTCAGCCGGCGAGACCACATGCTTATGATGCGCAAGACTATTGCGGAGCTAATGCGTCAAGTGGCGGGCTCCGCCGTGGCGCGTAGCGCCGGCGAGCCGTCGGGCAAGCGGGCGGTGGCGTTTTTGCCGTGCCGTATTAGGACAGGCACTGTAGCTTAGTCATTTGCGCGTTAACCCAATCATTAGCTATTAAATACTTGTCTTAGCCGTCCTAATGTGTCGCTTACAAGTGGGACCATGCAAATCCAAAGACCTGCGATTTTTAAAGCCACAGAGACTGACGTGTGGACCCAGGGCATTAAACACGTGCTAAGAAAATCAAATGAACTGGAAACAATCTGGACCGTCAGATGCGAAAGGGACGGGTTGGATTTGTGAGACATTCGGACCGTCCTATTGCACTTCGATCGGGACCATTGGATCTTGATGCAACACTCGCGATCCTAGCTGCAGGATGTGCGTGTGTGCGCTCGCATGGGCGGCGACGCGGGCTCGCTGGTCGATGATCGCGACTAGCGCTGCACTCGGTGAGAAAAGTAGCAAATGTTTGTAAAATCCAAAACCCTTTTCTTACACAATGAAAAATATGTATAACTTCTAAAATGCATAACTAAATCATTTCAACTCAAATTGATGAAACCATACGAAATTTACATTCTTAATGTACTTCCTATCAAAATTAGTTTCATACATGTCTCTGTAGCGGAGGGCTTTAATTGGAAATTTATTCATTAAAATCATTATCTCTACAATAGGAAAATGGACTGAAATCTTTAAAAATACATAAGTAAGTATTGGAAACTCCAAAAACAGTGAGACCACTTTTGATAATTTTCATTTTCAGTGAACTTAATTCTAAAAATGGTCTCCACCTTACCTCTGTCACAGAAACTATTTTGGGAGAATATACTCCTTAACTCCATTATTTTTATACTATAAAAGGCTGATAACTTTGAAAATCAATAACTAAATCATAAAAACTCCAAAAAGGACAAACTCAACTGTTTTTGACTTATAATAATATTGCCTATTTATCTATGTGATCCACGTACTCGCCACTGTTCTACAAAATTTCACTTCATAATTAAATTATATAATGACGGCTTATTGAAATCTGAAATTCAAACCATTATAACTTTCACATGCTAAATCAAAATGAAATAATTCTTTCACCAAAAATCATTTAAAATCATGACCTAACTACTGTAGAAAAATCATGCATTTTTGAGCATTTTGGTTTTTGAGTTGTTTTCTCGGTATTTATTTGATGTTATAATTATATAGATCCCGAGCATATTGATATCGACACTTACGCTACTGAGAGCGAGCAGCTACTGTACCAGCAAGGCAAGTATCATTTGAACTTTCTTTTGCATCATATTTGATCCAAGTTTTGGTTAAGTTAGTGCAATGATAATTGCTTGCATGCTATTTTGATTATGTCAATATTTTTGTGATGTGTAGTTTAGTTATGTCCTATGCTTGAGGTTACTCTTGAATTATGCCAACTCCTATATGCTTAAGATAGGATGTGTGAATTGTGGGTTATAGAATTGCTTAGCCATGCAAGTCTAGATACGGTAGTTCGATCGTCGGGAATAACGCGGCGGTTTTGGGATACACACAACTCTTACTTTATGTTTTTACTTCAGATCTTTGTAGCTGTTTTATGAGTAAAACGTTGTCGTTTTTAAATGAGAATTGGTCCGGACAAGTGTTGGTTAGTGATGGTGCTTTGTGCACGAGCATTGGGTAAGTGGAAGGACTTGTCTGGACAATTGAGGACCGAACTTTGGGTACCTCTCGTTCAAGCAACACTCGTCTTTGCCACACGCGGTGTATGGGTGCCGTATGGTTAAGTAGGGGAGGTTTTTGTGTTAAGTCCTTGGTGGCGTAAGGGGCATAGCGACCGTGAAATCCTATGTTCTTTGAGGAGCCGATGTAATCCTTTATAGTGTGCAAGAGAGCACCAATTCTTTTGTTTTGATTGCATCGGTATTTCCAATATAACTTGTGAGCCCCTAGCAAGGGCTATCGGGCGCTTGTACTAGGCAAGGAATCATCTCACAAGGGGACTTAGCTCAATAGGGCTTTCTTCTTGAAAATGATCAGATCTTGATTTACAGTAGGTATACCATAGGAAGTGTGCTATTTGGAGGCCTCGGAGGCTTACGGGCTAATCAAGTCGTGTGGGTAAAGTAGTACACCTGCGCAGGTATTAATCTATTCGAATAGCCGTGTCCACGATTATGAATGACCGCTTGAAATTTGTGGCTGCTTATTGTTAGACTTTTAATTAAAATTGTGGTTGAACTTGGTATTCGTCATGAACGGGATGTTCATGTGTTTAGTTCATCAAAGTGGGCTGCCACTTTGGTCTTTGTATGATTCAATTGTTTATTACTGAAATGCTTTACTATATGTTTTACTTCTACTTCAAATCTGATTTTAAATGGACACATGAAAAACTAGTATGTGTAGGATGTTAATTGTTGCGTCCCTTTCGCAAAACTAAACCAATATAAGCCATCCTTTGAATGACCCTTATGCATAACTATTTTTATTTGTGTAAGACTTGCGAGTACACTTGTACTCAGCCAGATGTTTGCTGGCCTTTTCAGGTGAGGAAGAATATGAGTATGACGATCTCGTTAGTGTTGACTTGGGTGACACTAATGAGTAGTGTGCTACCATTTAACCCCCAGTCGGTTGCCGATGGGTGATGGGCATACCACTGCTGGTCTTTTGCTTTATCTATTTACTTCCGCTGCTACTCGATACTTTACTTTGAATTTGGCTGGTCGGTCGTATGTAATAAACTGTAGACTTTAACTATTATGCAATATGTCTTTTAATCTCTTGTTGTATGCGTTGTATGGATGTAATCAACGTTGGATGAGGGTATGAGTATATTGGTCGTTGATCTTGGGAGCCAATATAAGTCATACTCGTTGTTGATGAATTCCCATTTAACTCACTAAGTGTAGTGCTTGGATCGAAGAGAATCGACAATCATGTAGCGCTTCATAAAGCAGCGCAAGCATGATCGTTGAGGCTCTAGTATTCGGCTAAGCCTCTCACTTGGATAGAGTCAAATTGGAATTCATTTACCGGAGACCCGTGATTATGTCCCTAAGATCTTGTCTAATCTCGGTCTTATGGAGATAATTACCGGGGTCCCCACAATTTCCTTGGAGATAAGATGGAAAGAATATTTCTACCAAACCAACAAAAATTCCAGGAAATCAGGAGGGTGGCGCCATTTTGGTTTGCATGCATCTGGATAACATCAAGGCTGGCGCTTTTGATTTCCTTGAGCGGGGATGCCTTTCTACCTCTACGAGCTTTGGGGTGGTGCACGCTATGGGGTGCGTGCATGCATATGAAAGGCAAAGGCCTTCAGCCGAATAGAGAGTTTTAGTTTGGATGAGTTGAGTTATTTGGCGTATCACCATGAGGATCTACTCCTGTTATCGTGTGTGTGAGAGTTCTTGAGAGTTTTCCATCTAGGATATCTCTGAATTACTACTCAGGTTTAATCTTGTTGTGAATTTGTGTGCTAATCTTGTTTGATCTTTTCTGTTGTTCGTGTACTGTGGTGTGGTAGGTGTAAGATTTATTTATCCAAGTGCAAGTTGCATTCTGTAATTCATGCTACACATATTGGTTCGGGATCTAGGAGATTTGTTTTAGATTACTATTCATGTGCATGCTACTGTTCACATGTATGGTACTTTTCATCCAACGCTAAGAGAAGAAGACGACGCCCTACTAATCTTCGGAAAATTTCACCGTGAAAGATCGGGCAACCTATGGATTTAATCTCATCCGAGACTTGATCCGCATCAGAAGTGTTCTTGGTCGATGGAGATGGGTGTCGCGTAGCACACCCCGCCGCTCGCCACCTTGTCACTGTTCGCCACGACCACGGAGAGGCCCGTCAGCCCAACCTGATCGATGAGCTCTGTGGCGATGAAGTTATGGGTGGAGCCAGAGTCGATTAGGGCCATCAATTGGATGCCGTGGATCATCACCGGAAGCTGCATCATTTGGGACTTGCGAATCCCGGTGAGGGCGAGGAGGGAGATGGTGGCATCCGCGTCCACCTCCTCGAGGTCGTCATCGTCCGGCTCAACCTGCAACATAAAGATGCGTTGACAGAAACGCTGGTGGTCTAGCACAAACTTCTCTTCGCAGTTGTAGCAAAGTCCCTTGCCATGACATTCCTCCATCTCGGTTGGCGTGAGGCGCTTGAACGGCTTGGCTGAGCCTGACGCCCCCATGGTCATCGCCGATGGTGTCGTTGAGCCGGCCTCCGACACACCGGATGCGGCAAGCCATGGTTGGAAAGGTTAGGAGCTCGCCATCTTGGAGATTGGCGGGGATGCCGCTGGCTCCTGGGGCAGCGAGGCTAGATGTTCGTAGGCCCTCGCGAGGTCCATGGTGACCTCCATGTTGGTCGGCCGCTGGAGCTCAACGTTCGTCTGCAGGGGCTCACCAAGTCCAACCATGAAGAGCATCACCTGCTATTCCTCGTCCAAGTGATCGCAACGAGGGAGGAGGGTTAGAAATTTTTTGGTGAAGTCGGCCACCAATGATGTACGTTGGAGGCTTGTCAATGCGCCTAGCGGATTGTGGCGTGTGGGCATGTCGAACCGATGGTGGACGAGGTCGGTAAAGTGCCACCAATACACACGAGCGGCGCCCATGTGAACAAAAAAAGTGGCATAGCACAGAGGACAAGACGGTGCATCTAATTTTTGTGCTGCGTCATGGTTTCTCGGCCCTCCTCCTCGGTCCGTCGCTGTCAGCAGCACGAAGCAGCTGAATGGACGCGAAGCACCAAACGATTAACAGGTTGCAGCATGAGTCCGTGAATAGAGGCCGCAAGTGAATGGAAAACATAGCACACGCGGAGACACACGATTGGAAGAATCACCGCCAAATGCAGGGAGGCGGCGATTCTACCAGCTATAAAGAGAGTAATATGCAAAGCTACAGGTTGGACCGCACAGCCATGCCCAGGTTCTTTTCTGGATTTTCTCATGGGCTTCGCTCTAGTTCTTTGGTCATTAAATAAATCAGAAGCCCAATTACCCAACCGGCATATACTCCTAGCCCATAAAGCGTACCATCATCGCTGACGTTCCAAATCCTGGATCCAACAGCTAAGATCTACGGAACATACAATATCCACTTCTAGGGTGGCATATCCTGTGAACATGACCATATCTATACACATATGCACATGGGTGATCCCGAGCATCCATCGCGAGTTCAGCAGCCAGAATCGAGGCTTCCTCCCACCCGCCGCCACTTTGCAGAAACACCCTGCCGAAACAACTTCTCACGCAGTCATGCCCCTTCCTCCATTCCCCAATCCCCGCTCCCCTCTTCCATCTCCCTCCCACGACGAGGCGCTAGGGTTCAGCCCCTACGTCGCCTCCCCTCCGGAGGCGCCCTGTGTCACGCCTCCCCTGTGTTGGCCCCCTACGCCCCCCTGCCGCCCTGTTGCCCCACCGTCAGCGTCCTCAAGGCCATCACCGTTGGATCCAGCCTGTGTCACCCCTGATATGTCGCACGGTGCCGTAGCTTGGCGGTGTGTGTGAAGGTCAACAAGCTCAAGAAGCTACCTTAACACATGGACGACAGGGACTTGTCAAGAAGCCATCATCTCGCACTACTCCTTTGCATCTCCTCATTGGCCAACACCAACTTCCCCCTCTCCTCCTCTGAGCTTCTCCCCTTCCTTGTTGCCACCCTCGGCGCTGACGACGTCCTGGCGGACACGAAGATGGTGCCGAGGGCGCTCGTGGAGGTCATGACATGGCACAAGAACACATGGTGCCAGGAACACATGACGTAGCTGGTCATGGTGCTCACGCACGGCAGCCGGGTGCAGAGGTGGAAGATGCACCAGCTCGGCATCGTGCAGGTGCTCCTCGAGATTTGACGAATGTTAAGTTGCTAGTTGCGAGCTCGAGCTCCAAGAGCTTGCCTTGTTGAACTCACTCGATGTGCAAAGTGTTCAATTTTCTCTTTCTTTTGGTCAAAATTTACGAGTGATGTTCCTGTTAATGTGCAAATGCAACTCTACTATACTATGTGTCACATGGGTAGTTTCGCAGCATTTTATTTCCTCTACATTCGTTCAGAAATCAGAGCAAACACATTGAACTCAACAAGAAATCTGTGAGAACGAAAAATTGTTCCTTGGTGACAAATTGAGTCATGTGAGAACGAAAAATTGTTCCTGACACATGCTTCTGAAATATTTTTGATAAAAGATAATTAGCATTCAACATAGCAGTTAGCTCAAGCATTCAATAGTTCATACATGAATTTCTGGAATGTCTAGTATCAAGTGGAAATGTTTGCAATGTTTGCGTCTTCCTGACATGTGAACTAGTCATGTGAAAAAGTTGACTGGAAGCTTCATTGTTGGTTAGCTTCAGCAGATGGAGGCATACAATGGTATAGTTTTTTCTTCTCATTCTGAACTTAGTTTTCCAAAGAAAATACAGCTTATAGTGTCTAACTGGCTTGAGTACTTTACACTTGGTAGCAGCAGCAACATAAAATCAGCAAACCAATCAAGCAATAGCATTGCTTCTTCTCAATATAAATTGCTTTCACAACTCTCAAAATTCTTTGATCTGAACATGACATTTTCAGTTAACAAATCAACCACACAGATTGCAATGAAATATGATCACAACCAGATAGCATTCACATCCAGTTTCAACAATTATGGTAGCATATCTAACTAAAGACATCAACCATTTCAGAAGAAGAAGAGAGAGAACATTCTAGGCTATGGCTGCATTGGTACTTCCACAAACATAAGAGCACTCAACTTAATTTATACAGTAATCTCATTCCATTCAGTGATTACACAATACACATCAATCAATATAGTGTCACAGTACAACTACAAATACAAAAGCACTTTGTTGCATCTAAAATTTGTACTCCTTTGTATCTGTTAACTTGCCGACTGCATGCTTTTTCAGTCCAACACGGTGTTTTTTCATTGTTTGCATTGAGTGCCATCCTCACCATCAGGACCAGGCAAGTCTTGGATAACTTCAGGTTCAGTCGGTAGGAGCAAACCTCCCAATCAAGGTGGTTGAGTGTAGTTTCGTATTCAGTCAGTATAGATATTGTGCACTCCAAATATGGCAGTTCTTTCAACTGTATCGGAGGAAAGCGTTGATCCCTCAGGGCACTACAAAAGAGAGTATTTTAGATTGGTATAACTCAATTAATACAATGTGTGCAACATTGCCTTGGTACCATTATAGTACAAGAAAATCTTCTAGTGATATTGACATTGGTCATTGTTATTGTATTTTAGTAAGAAATTACGCATGGAAATCCAATGTTCATACAATAGTTACCTAGTCAGTGAGTACTCCTTAAAGCCACTGGCAATCTGACGTGCCTCCATGGTTCCTATGCATCCCCGGAGGCGTGGTTCTGAACCATTGGTAACCTTCTTCCAGCTGACAAACAATGGGCTGAAGTTACAAAAATTGACCCACTGAGTTCAGACATTGGAGGTTACAACATCAATCAACACCTTTATCAGAAATTACAACATAAAAGCTAGATATCCTTAATACAGAAACAAGGTTAGAAGGGAACTCAAAGAATACGTTCTAAATGATAGACTAGGAGCTAAGAAACACTATAAAGCCATAACCAAACAAGCAAAAACATCCCATGTCCCCAAAGGCCAAAAAAACAACTTACAAGCTTGTGATTCTTCTACCCTAAAGATAATATCGAGCAAGGGTAGGGCGTGGCGCAGGGGAAGGGGCTCAACGCAAAGTAGGGCATGCACGCAGGCAACTCAGCCCCTCCACCCGCGCTGCCCCCTGTGTGGAGGCAGTCACATCATTGCCGCATAGAGGCCACCCCAGGGCGTGAGTGTCAGAACTCAAGTCGGAAGATTGAAGATGATGTTCGGACAGGGTGAGAAGCGGGATGAGCTTTAATGCATCTGAACGGCTGAGATCAACTTATACCGGTTCGGCTAGAGATCAAAGGTTGTATTGCATCGCAGTAGTTACAGTTTACGTTTTTGTCGTTAACTTCTCGGTGAACAGTAATTAGCGCGGGTGAAAGTTCAGATTCGAACTGTAATTTTTATTTTAACCTTTTGGTCAATTTGTATCCTTTATAAACATGGAAAATGGAATGAGAAGGGCATAATGCCATTATTCCAAAACCCTACTTTAGTTCTTAGTGGTAGTCTTGCTGTACACTTTCCCCTTTTCTCATATTTCTCAATCAGGATCTGACAATTTGGTATCAGAGCGATTTGGTCCTTGGAGAAAAAGTAGATCGGGATTCTAGCTGGGATTGGTGTTCCGAATACACTAAGAATCCCTGGTTGAATCTGTAACACCCCAGCCCCACATGAGCCTGGAATGCTACTAAGCTAGCACAATAACATTTGTACATTGAAACAATTCTCTAAAATCCGACAGAACCTCCTTTGTTTAGTTACTAAACTGGAGGTCCCAACATTTAAATATAACATAGTCAAATAATCCAACCTCCAGCATAAACAAGAGATAACCAAAACTATGCTAATCATCACTACAACATCCATAGCATGCTAAACAACTAAAGCATAAACAGAATGACATTCATAATCCTCTAATCAACTCTATTACAAATTATCCCAAGCATAGTGAGTAATCATAAGAAATTCTTTATGCAATTACTCAACTACTAATTTATCAATCTGTTAATCCAAATGTGAGTAATTCGTGCAATTATGCAACCACTTCTATTCCCTCCCATGCATGCCGTTCTTGTAAAGGGGTACCTAAAAACACAACAACAACAAGAGTGAGTCCAAAGACCCAGCAAGTACATTAAATGGCAACAATAACATAGACTACTGTAACCATCAACATCCATATACCATCTCAAATATAAACAAGACATATGCTCATGCTATGCAAGATGCTCAAGTGCACTTTATCTTTCTCTTTAACTTTTGCATTTTACGTGTAATGCAAGGTATGCAATCTGTCATTGCATACCCATGCCCGTGCTGCATAGCGCAGGGACCAATTGCCCAATACTCTACAAGTAAAGGGACCTCAAGCCCACACTTCGCAAGTGTGGGGACCATAAGCCCATCGTTTTCACGATGGGGACCTCTTTCAAAGCCCACATTCCATGAATGTGGGGACCTCAACCCGTCATCTACATGACGGGACCTCAATCAGATGTACTTGGTCACTACGTGACCAAGGCGCCTAGATGCTCTCAACATGCGTATGTACTAGAATGTAACTTTCAACAACAAGTAAAAACACGAGTACATACCACATCTCAATCATCGAATAACATGTAGAGCATTATCACATACAAAATTACTCTTTAATCACAAACATGCCATAACCAAGTCTCATTCATATATATCACACTATCATCCATGTATGGCTAGTACAGAAAGACACGACCAATTTCAAAGAATCAAACATAAATATTCTACAACCCGAATACTTGCAACCCGATCCTTCATCATAGTCATTTTATCAAACCAAGATTGTAAGTATTGGGTACCTCCAAAGTTGTGCATTTTTGTCCTCACAAGACCAAGTCTAAGTATGATATCAATATGCACAAGCACCAACACTATTTATCATCAGAGTACCAAAAGCAATAACGACATTCATGTAAGGCATAACCATACTTTGAACATCCACCATTCTTGAAACAATCATCAATCAAGCAATCTTGCTACACTATCATATATCGAAAAGCACACAAACATGGCCAATCAATCACACCCACACAACAGACAATGCACTTGCCTCAACCGTGCGGGAACCCAGGCCCAGGTTGCCGCGGTTTTATAAAAAAAACCCCTTCTCCTTCCTTGTTTTGATGTTTTGCTGAAGGAAACATTCTCCCGATTTAATTATTCCTTCCCGATTTAATTATTCTCTCCCGACTAATTCCTTTCAAATACTTTTGGGGCATGACTAATTCCTTTCGAATACTTTTGGGGCATTACATTCTACCCCCCTTAAACGGAATTCGACCCCGAATTCTAACCACGCTTAAGCCCAGAAATATAATCACCGCTAAAATCTTACTAACATTGCCACGAACCTGCACAAACACACCAAACTCTTGATCCTTGTATCAGTCGATCTCTTCACTTTGACAACGAGCACATCTTTTAACCAGGGACGCACAACATTCCCGACTGAGACCATAAGAGTCTTAATGCAACCAACTCAAAACCATCTTCTCTTAGAAGAGACTAATCCAAAATCAATGGGTTTGACAAGAAAACTTTTTCACTTTTCAAGTAGGCAGTTTAGGAATAAATACCACACAAGCCAAAACGAAATCACTCGAATACCAGACAACCATTTTTAAGCGGAAGGAATCACACATACAAGCAAAAATCAACTCAATTTGTAATTGACATCTGTCATAACCACATAATTCAAGTAAGAACTAAGAGAATATCTCTCTATCCAAGATCAACTTCTTTTTAAGAATTTATCTTTCTATTAAACCATAGGATCCCAAATTATCGCATAACACATTAACTCGTTTATCTTAAATGGGCATCCTCAAAGCTATGTTCAACTGAGCACAAAACCCACACTTATATAGGGAGACTCTTCCAATCCACAATATCACACTCTAGCTAACTTCTCTACCGAATGAATTGCTTTGACAGAATAATCCTCAACACAACTCAATATAGATTTCAATCACCATCACATCCCTAAATCCGTTAAGGATAAACAATTTTGAAATTCACCACATTCAATCTCATTTACTGCTTTCAGAGATCACCATAACTCTTGGAACCTAATTCTGGGAACCAAGATGCTAGCATAATAATACAAAGCCCAATTCAACCTCTACGACTCTTACAATGAATGGTCGGTATACTTGAGATGTAACCCTCAAATCTGATGACCAAAAAAAAAATTTCACACAACTCAACAATAATCTCAGTTCATTAATATCAACATTCAATACTAATCAAGTAACCACCCAAGGCGATTCATGTTACCAATCTTAGACCTTCTCTAACCTACACCAATCAAATGCAGCTACTTATCCACAATATACCCACTCACAATATCCTAACTGATTGATCAGGATTCAAACCTACTCAATCACTAACATCAATAGATGAATATATAAATTCTTGACCAAGCTATCCTTAGTGATAATCTAACTCCCATAGAGTTACTCTCTGTGACCGAGTCACACTTGACAATACTCAACTATTCCTGCTATCCCATTGATTAGCACAACGTTTAGGTTTCTCCACACCGCTATTCTCATTAAACTTCACCATCAAAACTCTTCTACACAATCTTACTAGGTATCCAATTGTGATACTCTAATAAATTTCCCAAAGTTTCGTTAGTCCCCATATCCCAACATGGACAAAGGTTATTGATCAAAACCAACGCACTTTCTACTGTTCTTCAAATAGTTTGGTTCCCAAAATCTCACCACTACCAAATACTTGTCCACCATATTACATTCTATAAGACTCTGGCAACACAAGATAGTTAATTCCTTTCTCAAAAGGAAGAAACAAACAAAACTAGTCTCAACGCACAAGAACAAAGTTGCTCCTTGGGTGAGCAAGAGAACAAGAGAAACCGTCGAATAATAAAGATATCAAAAACAAAATACAAGTCTGTGACGAGGGCACATGTCCCACAAGAAGGAACTTTCAACCTCAATACTTATGGTACACACTTCATCGATAACAAAGAAAAACAATTTTCTTTGATTACAACATTACTTGCCAACACAAACCGAAATGCTCTTAAAAACAAATCACATTGACCACCTAGGAACCAATCGAACCTTTGCATACGTCACATTGCTCACTTAATTCCATCTACTACCTAGATCATGAACTCCTAAAGTCCACGAACACAAAACTCCAAATATTTCATTTGTTGCTATTACTGAAGGCAATAGATTTTTTCTCTAGAAGAATCATCACCACTACTACAAGTCGAATCTCTTATGGATGGACTTGATAACATCAAGAATGGTCTATCCTTAACAAGACTCGTTATCGTCAACTCTTACTTTTATTAAGCCCCAAAGGCTTACCAAAATGTTCTGCACCCTTTATCATCTCATCCTCAATTGAATGTATACCAAAATCTTATATTCTCACTACAATAACCACTTTATTTTAGAGGAAAACTACTGCATCGAATTAAAAGGTTATTCCAACATCCTTTCATCAAAACATACTTTTATTTGATAGTTCTACCATCATGTAAACATTGGTCATCCGTCAAATCCCATCAATTTATCTCTTAGTGATGCTCATCACCAAACATTAATTGCACCTAGCAATTACTTATAATCACTAAGTATCCACAAAAGGTTACTTCAAGATTAGTACCCACTAAGACAATAATCTAACTCTTTTTGAACTTAACCATCCCAAAATGTTAGATTAAACTGTTGAGACACATTAATCCAATTTACCAAAGAAGTTTACCAAATGTATCACTCTTAGTCATCGACTCAACTTCATGAACGTTCTACACCTCTTATTAACTCTATTGATTACAACTAGGTATAACCATACTATTAATCACAGCTCCTCAGTACTACTACAAGACACTTTCAAATTAATCACCTTCCTTTCAAGGATCTTCGTTAGGATCGATCATACACACACTCGCAGATTTAACATGATAACCCGTATCATATCCATTAATTACTTTGGTTATAACCTCTCACTTAACCAAGACAAAACATCGCTAACGGGTTTAACATCTTCTTTTATAAAGAGAACCATCAATCTTCATCACTCAAAATACCCAAGAGAGATACATTGAGTCGAAGCCTCCACGTTCCAAAGGAATTGGCAAAGGAAACTTTCATTAACCAAAAACATCAACCGGATAATTGGATCATGCTTTCCAATGAGAAAGACAAAACTCCAAAATAAAGGTCAAACTTGACAATCAACCCAGTTCACCAGCCGCACGAATAACTCATCAGATGGGAAAAAAATGATCGCTTTATAGGACAAATTAAGCCAAAGAAAACACACCAATTTTTTTTCGAAGCAACTCATCAACCACAAGAATAAATAACCCAAGAGAAACTCATCAATCTCAACTGGATAAGAGTTGACCAAATTCAAATTCAGGGAAGAGAACAACTCTTTTAAGTATACTCGCTACCAACGCCTGTACTACGACCTCTCATGTGGATACTTCGCTATTCCTATACCACGAACAGTGGTGTAACCTGGTATAGCCCAGGACCACAACCACTTCCTCCACCTCTCAACATGGGTTACCCCCACACATAATAACCATAGTATTATACTATAGATATATCAGATCATCTCATAACAGAAATCATTAATACAATTCAACAGAAGCGTAAATGCAATGCTTGACCCATCCCATCCTACTGTGCACCAGTGTGTCAGGTTTAAGTTCATTAACCATTACAAAATTTTAGCAATTTAAGTTGCCTAAGTTGTAAATCCAATCACCTCGGACCTACTGCCCGCTCTGATACCAACTAACGCCCCCAAAAGTATTCGAAAGGAATTAGTCATGCCCCAAAAGTATTCGAAAGTAATTAGTCATTCCCCAAAAGTATTTGAAAGGAATTAGTCATGCCCCAAAAGTATTTGAAAGGAATTAGTCGGGAGAGAATATTTAAATCGGGAAGGAATAATTAAATCGGGAAGGAATAATTAAATCGGGAGAATGTTTCCTTCAGCAAAACATCAAAACAAGGAAGGAGAAGGGGTTTTTTTTTTATAAAACCGCGGCAACCTGGGCCTGGGCTTCGGCCCATGAGGCCCATAGGTGGCCGGCCAAGGGGGGGAGGCACCCTTTCCCCCCCAAACCCTGGCCGCCCCACTCCCTCCTCCTCCTCCCCTTTGGCCGCCCCCTCCTCTCCCTCCTTGCTCCTCCTCCCCTGTAGCACGTGCACTATAGCACCATGGTACTGTAGCATTCATCCCCTCCAACCTTCCCCTCCATTGGTGCTGTCCAAGAAGAGAAGGGGGGAGATCTCCATCGTGGTCACCGATTAAGAAGAAGGGAGAAGAAGGAGTGCGGGGAGAAGAAAGGAAAGGGGAGAGATCACGACCTCGGTGCGTCATCTTCAGCGGTTCTTCGAGGGTAAGAACCGATCCCCTTCCGATTAGTCGATTATTTGATTATTAAGTTTTATCGGTAATCTGATCGGTTGGAGCAGAGTGGGTTGGGCGACGTTTTTGAGTAGTCTAAGGGCAGAATCAGGTCCGGATGTCTCCTAGAGAATTGTAGAGGACGTTGCTAGCTTTCGATGAAGTACTAGATCATGATATTAGGACCTCTGTAGCAAAAGTTATGAATTTATTGGTGGGACTGTTCTGCGAATCTGTCGGTAATCTGATGGGTTTTAGTAATCTGTCTTTTTCGATCTGTTAAAGGGCGAATTTGAGGAGGTCAGTATAACAAAAGTTGTAGATAATTGTCGTAGCTTTCAGGGAAGGGCGAGAACGCTAAATTTGGACAAACGAGCTAAAAGTTATGATGGTTTTAGTGTACTGTCCAGAGAACCTGGCGAGAAAATGTTGTTCTGTTATTTGGCTCGATAGGGTAGTAGTTTGCCGAATCAGGAAGGCTCACCAACTAGGTTTAGTTGGAGAATTTGATAACCTTTCAATGAAGTCCAAGATCACCTCATTTGGACTACTGTACTAAAAGATACGAATTTTAGAACGCGACTATTTCCAGAGGGGACAGATTAGCTTATAGGAAATTGGAGTTGGGATCGCGTTTCAAGCTTTTGCGAGTTCGGGTTTACTCTTTTGGTTTGAGTGGTCCATTACTGTTATCTTAGCATTCTCCTAAATGGTTTTTAGGTGGGGGACTGGTTCCGGAGGCGGCACCCTCTTCGCGTCCTTCGTTCCCGCACGGTTGAGGCAAGTGCATTGTCTGTTGTATGGGTGTGATTGATTGGCCATGTTTGTGTGCTTTTCGATATATGATAGCGTAGCAAGATTGCTTGATTGATGATTGTTTCAAGAATGGTGGATGTTCAAAGTATGGTTATGCCTTACATGAATGTCGTTATTGCTTTTGGTACTCTGATGATGAATAGTGTTGGTGCTTGTGCATATTGATATCATACTTAGACTTGGTCTTGTGAGGACAAAAAATGCACAACTTTGGAGGTACCCAATACTTACAAGTACTGGTTTGATAAAATGACTATGATGAAGGATCGGGTTGCAAGTATTCGGGTTGTAGAATATTTATGTTTGATTGCTGAAATTGGTCGTGTCTTTCCTGTACTAGCCATACATGGATGATAGTGTGATATATATGAATGAGACTTGGTTATGGCATGTTTGTGATTAAAGAGTAATTTTGTATGTGATAATGCTCTACATGTTATTCGTTGATTGAGATGTGGTATGTACTGTGCTTTTACTTGTTGTTGAAAGTTACATTCTAGTACATACGCATGTTGAGAGCATCTAGGCGCCTTGGTCACGTAGTGACAAAGTACATACAGTTGAGGTCCCCGTCATGTAGATGACGGGCTTGAGGTCCCCACATTCATGGAATGTGGGCTTTGAAAAGAGGTCCCCATCGTGAAAACGATGGGCTTATAGTCCCCACACTTGCGGAGTGTGGGCTTGAGGTCCCCTTTACTTGTGGAATATTGGGCAATTGGTCCCTGCGCTTGCGAGCACAGGCATGGGTATGCAGCGACGGTTGCATACCTTGCATTACCGGTAAAATGCAAAAGTTAAAGAGAAAGTGCACTTGAGCATCTTGCATAGCATGAGCATATGTCTTGTTTATATTTGAGATGGTATATGGATGTTGATGATTACAGTAGTCTATGTTATTGTTGCCATTTAATTGTGAGGACCCCAGTTTATTTGGCTTGCAATGCTTAACCAACCGCCTGGTCCTAGCATCACAAATCAAATAAACTGAGCCTCGAGATATGTATACTTCCCAGAAAGCAGTATACACACCTCACCACAAAATTATGCATCAACTCCATTCCAAACATAGAGTCCAAACATTACACTACAAAGCGAGAATAACAACAGAGAATATTACGCACTGTAGGCGACCGCCAAAAGATACACAAAAAAACAAGACAGACAAATGAAGCAAAGTGCCATAAGATGGCTATAAACAAAGCCAATCGTGTGCCTTCAACCCACAAGGCATCCGACCGACCGCCAAGCCTAGTCGTCGAACACGGCGGCAGCAGAACTCACGAGTGAGGCCCTTGGGGCTCACCTTCTTCCTCTCGCAACAAAAACATTGAGCAAAGCCAATGAGTACAAAGATTGTCTTTGTACTGCAAGACCGACGTGTGAACTAGCGGACCTATACATATGCTACATGCAGCTTATCTCGGTGGAGGCCATATGTTTCATTTGCATAAAGCCAACTTTATTTGCAATAATGTAATACGATTTAAAGGCAAGTTTGCAATTCATTTTACTGTTGAAATAATCACAAATAAAGATAGATACAAGTAACCACCTAGAAGTGACTATCCCAATAGTCACCACAACATAGCACGAATCCCAAGATTCGTACCACCCTGCAAGTTTTAATTTAAAAGGTTGTAGTCTAACTCTTGAAAAGCTTACCCAAGCGTGTCCATCACCTAGGACGAGGCTATTCGAATAGTTTTAACCTGCAGGGTGTACCACTGTACCCACACTTCAGACCACCTTTAAGCCAAAGCACACTTCCGAAGGTATGCCGGCACAGCTAAGTCCTACGAGACTTTTTCCAATATTGTGTATTTGTAACAGCCCTAACTTAGGGTTTGTATTTCAAATGTAAAATTTTGAGGAGAAATAAAAACTTTTGTTGTCTCTTCAAATCATTTGAAAGTTCCTGCATTTTTCCCTAGCAATTTCCATTTTCTAGAATTAAATTCTTGTGAATGGAGATTGTTGTCAGCTAATTCTTAGCCTTCAAACTTTGATCATCCTCTGAAACTATTTTTCCTAGCATCTTGATCATCCTATCTACCTCCCTGAATTATTTCACAATTTTTAGATTTTGTTTGCTATTTCAAATGGCCAAGTCAACTCTGTTTGAAATCTGGTCAAACTCCCTGTACAGCAGCTTGTGAATTTTCTGCAGAACTTTTCAGTGCATAGAAAGTTCTGGAAAATTTATGCAATGTTGTTCTCTGTCTCAAGTAGCTACCATAAAAATTTCGAAATTTTGGAGCTCAGGAGCTACCTCTAAAATTCCCCAAACCTTCTCTGTCTTTTAAATCAAATTCTAAAAGTCTCTTGTTCCTGCCCGAACCCAACTCGGGCTCGAGTCCGACCGCACCACTTGACTCGGTCGCACCGCCTAGCTGCACTGCGCGAGTCCAATCGATCGTAACCGTCCGATGAAGATCGAACGATCCACGTCGCGTATGCAACCGACCGTCCGAATGCATACACCAATCCCACCGTCCGCTTTAGATCCAACGGTCGGTGCGTCGTGATCAAATCAAACCACCGGTTCGCACCACTTCGGATCGTCGACATATGGGTCCCACTCGCCGGTTCTTCCTCGCCGACTCGCCGCCTCTGGGAGCTCGGCCGGCGATCGCGCATGCGTGCCACGCGACTGCCGCCGCCACGCCGGACGCGCGTGTTCGCCTCCGGAGGATCGCTCAAGTCCATCTACCTCATAGGGTCGCCCATTCCTTCGCGCACCATTCTTGCGCCCTCTCGCCCATTTCTTAGCTTCGCCGAGAAAAACTCGAGCGTAGCGCCGCCGCTTTCGAGCCGCCTTGAGCGGCCGCATCGCACCATCGTGTTCCTCTTGCCTCGCCGCCTCCATTTTGCCTATTCCAGGTCCTTGGCGTCCAGTGGATCACCAAGAGCGGTATTGTCGTCTCCGTCTCCGGCGATCTCGATCCCGTGAGCTCGGTTGCGACCTGGTGAGTTTCCAGCTCCGTCACTTAGTCCCTTAGGATCGCATTGATGCACTGAGTCTAACGGTGGGCTTGTTTCTGCCTTTTGTGCATCGTTGCGGGCGTGCGACCAATTCTTCTCCAAGCTCGGTTTTCCGCCGCCGTGGAAATTCCGGTCACCTCGGGCTTTCTTCGTCGGCGTTATCGTGTGCTTCTTGCTCCTGGTGTTGAGGCGAAGCTTAAGCACACCTTCCGGAGTCTTCTAGAAGCCCGTATCGCCGTCTCCGCGTGGACCGTGCTTTCTTCTCCGCCTCCGGCCGTCGTGAGCTCATCTCCGTCGACCATCGGGCTCCGCGTCGCGCCATCGAAGTTCGCTAGGTCCTGCGAACCCGAAGGTACCACTCTTTCGCCCGAAACCTCCCGGTTTGCTAGATCGGTTCTTGCGCGCCGCCACCGTGTTCCGTCTTCAGCGGTGAACCGCCGGTGATGATTTGTTTGACTCTAATCATGTCTACCTTGAGTCTCTCTTGTGGCCCTTGCGGTTAATCGCGTTTAGAAATCGCTTAATCCAACCGCTGCATTTCACTTTGAGTCTCGTCATGTGGGCCCGTAATGTCGCTTAGGATTGTGTAGTTTTGTTAATGCGTTTTCTGTTGGAAGCGTATTTCTGCGGTGGGTATGTTAGGTTTGCACTTTGGTAAGTCAAGACGTATTCTTAGAATACGCCGACGTCACTTTCGTGGTGTTGTTGCTCGTCAAGATTTTCGCGCGGGCCCATTGTCGATGTCCGGGGCTAGATAGCTGTGGGTAGAAAAGGATTTAATGCTTTAGTATTTCGTAATATGTTTTCTCATTTGCCTCGTTAATTCATTTAAACTTAGAAAATGCATAACTAACTCAATTTTTATCCAAATTGCATGAATCCAGTGCTGTTTATTTTCATTTCAAATGTATTATTTACTAAAATTAGTTTCATCCATGTCTCTGTAGCAAAAATCTGTTAATTAATAAAATGATGTTTTATGTATCTTCTAGATTAGAAAATGCATATCTCTTTCAATATTTGTCCAAATCCAAAGAAACCAATTTTGTAATTTGTCATTTTAATGTACTAATTATTAGGATAGGTTATATACACTGTTTCTGTTCATGAAAATTTGTTAAGTAATTAACTAGTGTCTTGTTGTGTTTTTAGCTTAGAAAATTCATAGGAAATTGCTAATAACTTAAAATGATTTGTTCCTGTTTTAAAATTTTGTTATTTCATGCTTAGGTTGCTGTGTGAGTTTTGGCTTGTTTTGGTGTTGTTGTATGTTTGAGTTTTGTCGGTGTTATTCGTTCTTATTTGCTGTTATGTTCGATCGTTAGGCTTCGATATTTGCGGCAACCCTGAGGACGATCCTCCGCAAGACATATTGAGCAACAGATCCGAGCAAGCGCTTTGATCATGTTTAATCGGTATTTTAAAGATTAATATTTTGTTTCAATTGTATGTATGCATTGCTTAATTTGTGTTAAATTGATTAGTTAAATCAGTAGTCGCATATCCTGTAGACAAAATATTGATCTCTACTACCGAGCCTAGGTTATTTGTCGTGATTAGAGATCATTGGATGATCTCTTGTCACTTAGTAGATCCGGGTCAACTTGCTTAGACATGCTTAGCTATCGGTAGAATCTGGCGGTTATCGACTTTAGTCGGTAACCTTGATCACACAAAATTTACTATAGCTTTATGTTTTAGCATTTCTGCTATGTTTAATTGCAAAACTAAAAATGAAAACAAAATAATTTAGACTTGGGCACAATGGTATCTTTGGTGTGATCTGTTGGGTGTACCGAAAGGTGCCCGAGTCGATTAAGGACCGAGTTACTTGCGCCACCGTCATCGAGCATTTTGCGTGCTAACCACACTAGAGTATATGGGACCTCTCTTGACCTAGTACTTTGGCGTGTATTGGCTCCGGTCGCAGGAGGTCGCAGAGGGACGGAGGTGGGAGCATGGTAGTTGTCCAAAAGCTTTATCCGAGTGGGTAGTTGTCTTTCGGCTTTACCATGTAAGCGTATGGTGTTTCTACCCATACGAGCGGCTCGGGTTGATACACAATATTGGAAACAGTCTCGTAGGACTTAGTCTGTGTCATACCTTCTGGAAGTGTGCTTTGGCTTAAAGGCGATGAGGTGTGGGTATGATGGTACACCCTGCAGGTTAAAACTATTCGAATAGCCTCGTCCTAGGTTATGGACACGCTCGGATACGCCCCAAGAACTAGACTACAACATTTAAATTAAAACTTGATGGGTGGTACGAACTGGGATTCGTGCTATTGTTGTGGTGACTATTGGGATAGTCACTTCTAGGTTGTTTATCTTTCGCTTTTGTTATTATTATCCTTCTTGTTATTTCAATCTTAAAAATAAATTGCAAACTTGCCTTTAAAACTCAGATACCTTATTGCAAATGAAAATTGGCTTTATGCAAATGAAACATATGGCCTCCACCAAATAAGCTGCATGTAGCATATGAACAGTGCGCTAGTTCACACGTCGGTCTTGCGGGTACAAAGACAATCTTTGTACTCGTGTGCTTTGCTTAATGTTTTGTTGCAGAGGAAGAAGGTGAGCCTCGGGGCCTCACTACGTGAGTCAGTCTTTGCCGCCGTGGGTGACGACTAGGCTTGGCGGTCCTGTCCGATGCCTTGTGGGTTGAAGGCACACCGATTGGCTTTGTTTATAGCCATCTTATGGCACTTTTGCTTCATTGTCTTTTGTTGTTATTTGTGTATCTTGTGGCGACGGCCATTATCTGTAATATTGTTTCTATTTGTTTATCTTCCGCTTGTAGTGTAATGTTTGGACTCTATGTTTTGAATGGAGTTGATGTCTAATTTTGTAACGAGGTGCGATATCGCTTCTGGAAGTATACATATCTCGAGGATCAGATTATTTGATTTGTGATGCTAGACCGGTGGTTGGTTAAGCATTACAAGCCAAATAAACCGGGTCCTCACAAGATTAACTACGAGCCGCTCGTATGGATAGAAATCCATACGCTTACATGGTAAAGCCGAAAGACAACTACCTTTGCGGGTAAAGCTTTTCGGACAACTACCATGCTCCCAACACCATCCTCCTGCGACCTCCTGCGACCGAGTCAATACACGCCAAAGTACTAGGTCAAGAGAGGTCCCATATACTCTAGTGTGGTTAGCACGAAATGCTGGATAATGTGTACTCACAAGATGTTCGGTCCTTAATTGACCCTGCACCATTCCATCACACCCAAAAATCACACCATCTTACCATTGTGCCTGTCTAAATCATTTTTGTTTTCGCTTTAGTTTTGCAATTAACCAAAGCATAAGCTAACATAAAAACAGAATAATAATTTTATGTGATCAAAATCATCGACTAAGTCGATGATCGCCCAAATCTACCGAAGCTAAGCATGGCTAAGCAATCGAACTCGTAATCTACTAAGTGATAAGAGTTCATCCAACGAACTCTAACCACAGCAAGTAACCTAGGCTCAGGTAGTAGAGGTCAATATTTCACCTACAGGACATGCAGCTATGGTTTTAACTAATCAATTTAACACAAATTAAGCAATGCATACATACAGCTGAAACAAAATATTAGACTTTAAAATACTGGGATAAACATGATCAAACTGCTTGCCTCGCTGCTGCTGCTCAATAGGCTCAACCTGTTGTAGAGGATCACTCTCGATAGAATCAGAACCGTCGCAATCTAATGATCGAGAAAAAGCAACGAATAAGAACAAAACACCGACAAAACTCCAACATATAACAACATCAAAACATACCAAACTTTACACAACAGCCTAAACAAGATCTAACACATTTTTAGGAACAGAGAATAATTCATTTTGATTTGTTATGAATTTTCTAGGAATTTTCTAAGCTAACAATACACATAAAGCACTAGTTAATTACTTAGCAAAATTTTAATATCAGAAACATAACTAAAACCTATTCTGATAATTAGTATATTAAAATGAAAATTTACAAAGTTGGACTTACTGGATTTGGATAATTATTGAGAAAGATATGAACTTTCTAGTTTGGAAAATACAATAATACACCATTTAATCAACTATCGATTTTTGATACAGAGACAAAGTCAAGCCAATTTTAGTAAATATCACATTTAAAATGAAAATTAACAGAATCGTTTCAAGCGATTTGGAGAAAAATTGAATTAGTTATATATTTTCTAAGTTTAATTGAATTAACAGTGCAACAGATAATACATTTCAGAAATACTAAAGCATTTAACCCTTTTCCTACCGACAACCAATAGCCCGCACAATCGACAAAGAGCCCAAGAGAAGCGGCGACTGTGTCAAACTTGACCCAGCCGCGCCAACGACGCTACGTCGAAGGCGGATTTGGAGAATACGCCTGCTATCACCAGAAACGAATTTTGCTACTACGCAAGACCTTAACCAGCCGAGAGGACCCACATGTCATGGACCCAAGGGACAAATTACGACCAGAATAAGACTTTTAAACGCGCTTAGCTCCGGAGGGGACCACAAGTCAGTGGTACAACTAAAGGATGATCAACGCTAATGAAGGAGGATTAAACCTAGAGTTGCCGGCGGCTCACCGACGATCACGAGGACGGCGGCGCGGCCGCGCAACAAATCTAGCAAACCAATAGGTCTTAGGGCGAATGGGTTATACCTACAGGTTCGCTGAGAGCTTGCGAACTTGATGACGGCAACCCGGGACCTCGAGGATGCCGGCGGCGAGCTGGCGGCGAACGGAGGCGGAGAAGAGAGCGCGGCTCCCGCGGAGAAGATGCTACAGGCTTCTAGAAGAGTTCGGAAGGTGCGCTTAAGCTTCGCCTTGATCTCAGGAACGTGATGCCCAAGCTTACGACGACGGAGGAGAACGGAGTTGGCCGGAATTTAGGCGACGGCGCTTCACCGAGCTTGGAGAAGAACTGGTCGTACGCCCTCCATGATGCACCAAAGACGACAACGAACCCATCATTAGACTTAGTGAAGCAATGCGATCCTAAGGAACCAAACGCCGAAACATGATACTGATTAGAACGCCAGGAAGCTCGCGGGACCGAGATCACCGGAGGCGGAGACGACAAGACCACCCCTGGCGATTCACTAGACGACAAGGACCCGGGCTGGGCAAAATGGAAGCGACGACGAACGTGGATTACGGTGGTGCGGTCGCTGGCTGGTGGGCGGCACTAATCACGGCGACGTTGCTCTCGGTTTCTTCTCCGGCCGAAGCCAAGAACTGGTCGGAGGGGGTGATAGAGTGAAGGAAACGAGGAATGGGTGGGTGCGGTGAGACGATGAATACCTGGCGACACGCCACGACCGGACACGCGTCCACGAGGTGGCAGCGACGAGGTACGTGGAGCGCATGCGTGAACGCCGACGCACTCGGCGCGACGGAGAAGACGAAGTCGGGCTGACAGTGGGTCCGCCGTCGGCGGCGATGGTGAAGCGGCGCGAAGTCGAGAGACAGCGCGCGTCGATGGTTTGGCTCGACCAGGACGGTGTGGACCGCAGGATCTGAGATGGACGGCCGAGATCTACCGATGCAATCGGACTGGTCGATTGCCCTGGCGCACGCGGGCCGTGCGATCTGCATCGGACGGTCAGGATTGGGCGGTGCAGCTAAGTGGCGTGACTGAGCCGAGTGGTGCGCGTCGGAGTTGAGTCGGGCTCGGGTTCGAGCCCAAGGAACAGTGGTTCCAGGTTTGAATTAAAAAGACAAAGAAGGTTTGGGGAATTTTTAGAGGTAGCTCCCGAGCTCCAAAAATTCTAAAATTTTTATGGGAGCTTACTGGGACAGAGGAAAACCTTGTGTAATTGTTCCAGAAATTTTCATGCAATAGATTTCTCCCAAGAAAATTCACAAGCTGCTGTCCAGAGGTTTGACCAAATTTCTAAACTGGTTTGACTTGGCCATTTGAAATAGCAACCAAAATCTAAAAATTATGAAATTTTTCAGAGAGGTAGCTAGGATGGTCAAGATGATAGGAAAAATATTTGCAGAGGATGATCACAAGTTTAAGGTCAAGAATTTTGTTGACAACCACTTCCATTCACTTGAATCCAAATATAGAAAATGGAAATTGTTTAGGGAAAATTTGTGGAAACTTTCAAATGATTTCATGAGGCACCAAAAGTTTTTATTTCTCCTCACAATTTACATTTGAAACACAAACCCTAACTTAGGGCTGTTACATTAATGTACTTGCTGGGTCTTTGGACTCACTCTTGCTGTTGTTGTGTTTTTAGGTACCCCTTTACAAGAACAGCATGCATGGGAGGGAATAGAAGTGGTTGCACAATTGCACCTAACTACTCACATTTGGATTAACAGATTGATAAATTAGTAGTTGAGTAATTGCATAAAGAATTTCTTATGATTACTCACTATGCTTGGGATAATTTGTAATAGAGTTGATTAGAGGATTATGAATGTCATTCTGTTTATGCTTTAGTTGTTTAGCATGCTATGGATGTTGTAGTGATGATTAGCATAGTTTTGGTTATCTCTTGTTTATGCTGGAGGTTGGATTATTTGACTATGTTATATTTAAATGTTGGGACCTCCAGTTTAGTAACTAAACAAAGGAGGTTCTGTCGGATTTTAGAGAATTATTTCAATGTAAAAATGTTATTGTGCTAGATTAGTAGCATTCCAGGCTCATGTGGGGCTGGGTGTTACAGAATCAAATCGAAGAGCGGTAGTTAGCAAGGTTGGGACTAGTTCCTGGTAAAATCCCTTAACCGATTCCAGATCTGAAAGAGAAGATATGACCAAAATAGCGGCAAGAACTGAAGTAGATGACTCGGAGCTAATTTCAGTAAGGCAAGAAGTGATTGAAGCCAAGAGCATGGCAGAGGCGGTTCAATAGCAGATGGGGAATCTACAAACACAAGTCATGGGTATGCAAGAACAAATGAATAGAATGGAATCTTTATTGCATGGATTTGCAGGGATACAAATTTAGAACAATGAATCAACCCGAGGGGCTAATGGATAACAGATCAGAAATGAAGGAGCGCCTAGAATGCCGCCAGATCCAGTATCAACCAATGAAGTGGAATTGGAAGTGATGAGAAGAACCCGAATATTCAACCAAGTGAACAGTACCCATGGAGTCCACTTCAACCCAGAGGTAAATCCACACCAGCCATCAACTGGCCATTCCGCAGCACCTGCATTTTGGGGGCAGAACATGTCTCCTCCCTCAACCCCTGCGTCTCCCACTTTGAACAACTTTGATCCAAGCTGAGAGGCTCATTATGTGAGATTGTGGAACCCAAATCCAAGTAATGAGAGAATCAACAACTTCTATAAGTCTATTGCCAAGGGACTGAAAATTGATTTTCCTAGGTTTGATGGCAGTAATCCACTAGAATGGATCAAACAAGTTGAAACATACTTCGCTATGGCAAATGTACCCGATGAAGCTAAGTTTGATTTGGCTCAAATCTACATGGTGGGAAGAGCAGATAATTGGATCAGAAGTGCTAGGTTATTGTGGAACCCACCCCCTAGCCAATTTTTTGTAGAATGCTCTATGATCGATTTGCTCAATACAGTGGTTATGAAGTGTTTGAAAATTTTCACTCAGTCAAGCAATACAATCTCAGCATCTCTGAATACATTGACAAGTTTGAAGAATTGATGGCTGTGTACAGGAATGAAAATTCATTATAGAATGAACCATTCTTTGTGAAATGTTTTGTGAATGGGCTGAGATAAGAAGTTAAGCATTACCTCAAACCTTTGAAACCTCAATCCCTTTGTGAAGCCTATTGGATGGCCAAAGATATGGAGAAGGGAGCAGGAGCTATGGGCAAGAAGGGGTTCTCTAACTCTTCTGTAAGTCAGCAAAAGAGTGGGTTCCAAACTAATATAACAAAGAACAAAGCTCAGGTAGTTCCCAATTTTCAGAAGAAGGAGACCAATGGTAAACCTTCCATTCCTTTTACTCTTGGAGTTTGTAGGTATTGTGGAGGCAAGTGGTTTATGGGACATAAGTGCAAGCAATATCAGAATGTGAACTTGATGGTCTCTGATGAGCTTGATTGTGGACGCCCCGGAATATTGGAAATGTACTGAATTAAAGTTATACTGTAGCACAATTCTTAATTAAGGACCAGGGCTGCTCCTTTATTAAAGATCATGCTAGAAGCATAAATTTAATAATTAACAAACCCAATATTTAGACATCCCGGATATATGTCTCACAATGGTTCCCAGGATCAGTGACCATTGCACATATATCCTTAAACAACATTGCATCACACACATACAAGTCATACATTTACATAATTAAACAGCAGCTTACAATTTTCGGTTTAGTACTACAATATCAAGTGACTTGGTCACTATAAAAGACTGACAGCGGAAGCAAAATAGAACGACAAAACCACCAATGGCCCCATCCACTCGCGCAGCGATTGCGTGGAGGAAAGAAATAGCTTTACTCGTTAGCGTCACCACGATCGGCGCTAACGGGCACTTCATATAAGTAACCGTCTCACCGCAACAATAGGTTATAGCACCTTGAGTACGGAAGGTACTCAAAGAAGACTTACACAAACTAATAAAAGAAAGTGTTTGTTAGAACCTATTCAAAGGATTTAGATTTGTACATGCATATGGTTAATACAGGAAGGCATAATGGTTCCATTTTGCATAAAGCAATACATCTCAACCTACAATTGCTAGGTTTTGCTAAAGCAATTTAATAAATCAAACTTTGGGTAAAACAATAAGTAATTGAACATAATGTAGACGAGACAATGCATGAATTCCCTCATGTTGAAATAAAACTCCCAAACGGTATTTGAAAACAAAATTCTATACAGTGACATCAACTCAAGTCATCGTCCATGACCGTTGACACGACTATTCGAATAGTTTGATACCTGCAGGGTGTACATCTTTACCCACGACTTAGTTAGCCCGTAAGCCTCCGAATAATAGCACACAACCTTTGGTATGCCTAGGTAAACTAAGATTTGGTATTTTTCAACAAGCCGACACTATTGAGTTGGATACCCATGTGTGAACTGATCTCGCTTAAACAACGACTGATAGCATCTGCTTAACCGGGGCACACATGTTCCGTCAGGAATGCCGACCCAAACATAAAGAAATACGAGCTGGGTTCGCTACCCATACTAGATTGCAATCGGCATCTTTAAGGTACGTACCTGCGATGGAACACAAATACGCCCTCACCCTTCTAAGAACATTTGATATTGATATAAAACTAACATGGCATAAAACGCAGCCCGAAGACCAAAGCATCTATGCCATACAAGATCAATACACATATCCTTACTCCCCTGTCTCCAACTCAATAGCATTAACCCTTTACTTTACCAAACAGCGACCATACACCGCGTGTGGAAGTACGTAGGGGACTTGAATTGAATAGTCAGAGTTCAGTCCTTAATTGGTCCAGACAAGTCCACCACAATTCCCAATCTCGTGCACGAAGGCACCACCACTAGCTTTCTCTTGTCCAGATCAATCGAAATTAAAAGTTCAAATCTGATTTAAAGAAACTGGACAAAGAATTAAAGTGATGAAATTTATTTGTTGTCCCCATGTTTGACAAGATAGTCTTGTCGACTCTAACGCCTATGGACCGCATGGCTAAGCAAAAATTCGAAGTTAAATATCGTAGTATACAACCTACCCTAGGTTTTGAGTGTATACTCGATTTAAGGTAAACCACAATGATAGGTCATAACTACCTACTAACAGATCATAATTGTATTTTTAGAGAATTAGCATGCAACAGTGTCACAGTATTTGGAAATTCTATTGTATCAAACTTTAGGATCAACATGGTGCAAAGAGGATGCTTGCCTTGATAATAATATACTTCTTGTGCAGGCTCGTTGCTGAAATAGATTCAAACACCTCGAAAGAACCAGATTCTAAAAGAGACAATAAAATCCAATAAATACCAAAGTTGACAACAAGTACGTAATGAAAGAAAATGTATGATCAATATGGAAATGCATGTTTAATAAAGATGCTTAAGTTATACCTACCCCAATAAAGACAATAACCCATATTACCATTTACGACCTTTAAATGACAGAAACTAGAGTTTAGGTCAAAGTTTCAGTTTTCGGATTTTGAAAAGAAATGAAACAGGGAAGGCTACAGATTTCGGGTTAAAGGAAAATAGGTCAAGAAAAGATGCTAAAATGAAGCTTAGCCTGATCTTTTTAGGGTAATTGACACCCCAAGCTAACCCTAACCTAACCCTAATCGGTCAGATTACAGAAACTAAAGAAAAACCAACATTGTCAGTTGGGCCGACAACAGATGACAGAGATAAACCTCTGCTATAAAGTTAAATAGATGACAAGAAGAATCAAAAGAACAACTTATTATGCTACTAGGGTTCAGTTGAGACCTACACAGGATGATAAGTGGACAGAAGAAACCCTAGAACTTGAAAACGATATGAAAGACCGAAAAGTTATGAAAACAACTTTTCAGTTTAAAGAAGGTTGGAGCTACTTATGTACAAGTGAAAGATTTAGGTAAGATACAGAGGTCCTTAGTGTACTTAAGATGACTAGAACTAGGGCCTTAGCTTACCAGGATATGAGAAACACCGAAAGTTCTGAAAACCGACTCTGATCAGCAGAGAGAAAAACCTCCGGTTTCAACCTACAAAAGATGCTAAGCTCATATCACAGAGTGAAACAAGCAGCTAGGATAGATAAGCAAAAGGGTAGGAGCAAGAAACTCCACTGGAACGGCAATGGAAGATGAAGAGCTCCTTCGGTCAACAATGGTAGCAGCAAAAAGCTAGGGTATATATATAGATGTTGAGCTACAGGGCAAAGGGGAAGTGTCTAGAGCTGATGAGGTGTCCAATTAGAGCTAAATATCCAAACAACAGTTACACCATCTTTGGATAATGCCCCTACTTCGGTCACAGAGCCGGCGACGACGCACAGAGGCAAGAAGGAAGAGAGACGATTCCCTGACATGCGGGCCCCGCTGGCAACCGCAGTCGCGCGCGCCTCCTAAAATGCGAAAGAACATCGACCGTCCGATTAGAAATGGGCGGCTACGATGAACCCAGGGTTTAAAAGAATTTAAACGATATCAATTAATATGGGCCGTGCGATCTCAATTGGACGATTGAGATTTAAATAGAGCCCTACGGGAGTCCGGTGGTTAAATTCAAAAAGGGGCGTTGGATTAGAATCCAACGATCGATCTAAACGGATACACGTCACTTTTAAAAAGGGATGACGTGGTACCGTCAGATTGGCTTTCTACGGTCAAGATTGAAAAAGGAACCGGAGTGGTCCGAATGTTATACCATTATAGGCCCTACGATCAAATCCAACGGTCTCATAAAACCATGCTCTAAAAGCACGCGGTAAAAAGGAACACCGTAGGATTTGAATCCAACGGTCAACGACGACTGCGCGCCTTTAAGTTCAAAACAAAAAGGGCGTAGCGGTTGGATCTAGGATCAATGTCGGGTCCCAAAAATACAATTCTGGACCCTCTGTGTATACTGCACTAGTCCAGGATCACGCTAGTGCACACAGTGGCAACATCGATGAAATATCATTTCCATATACAAAGGTGACTAATAAATAGGCAAATAACAATAAAAATCAGAGTAAAGACCTTAAGGTCAAAGCTTACAATTAATGCCTCAGAAGGCGAATAGCTCAATGAAGCTGCAGCGGAACGAAATGGAATAACTTCAGTGAAGCCCATCCATATGCCCACAGGCAATCGGCTGGGGTGCGCGACCTAGTTCTTCTCGATCCTTGAAGTAGACCTTGTTGACCGACGATTCCTCCATTTCTGTAGGTTTGGGCGCAAGTTTTACAACAAGCGTGAGTACACAACCGTACTCGCAAGTCATACCACAGAATGCAATTTATAGATGCAGGCTTATTCCAAAGGAAATGGCTTCTGTGGTTATTTTGCATAAATGCAACATTTGCAATTGAATACAAGTAATAGATTGAAAGCATAATTCAAAACAAATAGACAATATTAATTTAACAATTGTTTTCACAAAGACACACAGCTAAACAGATTATTTCACATAGCCATATGACTTAAATCACACAGCTCCCCCTTCCCAATAGTTTTATGAAAATCTACCCCTCGTGTGAAATCCCCGAGCATGTCCATGACCATGACGCGCTATTCGAATAGATTGTTTAACACTCTGCAGAGGTTGTACACTTTACCCACAAGATGCAATCAATCGGATCGAGTGATCACAACAAAACCTTTCGAAACTTCATCTTAACATTGACACTCCGATGTGCTTACAAACCGCTATGCCAACCCTAACGGTGCTTTGGCATAACACACATCGTTGGACGGGGAAGCGACGAATCGTCCCGCGATGTGAGCCGTCACTGAGGCTGAAACACACCTCCACCCCGGCACATAGCCTAACCTACGACCGAGTAATCAATGCCAAGAATCCATAACCTACTAAGTTAGGCCCGTCCCATACGGGCATGTGGTCGTCTGAAGAAGGCTCGATTCAATGGCGAACAAAGTTAAGTCCTTAATTGACCAAGACAAGACTTCCATTTTCTAACTAGATCACAAAGATTATCATTCCCATCACAAAGTCCACCATATCACACAGCTTCCACCACTTGCCCTACCCAAATCCTTTACCACCCGCTTGGTTTTAGTGCAACACATGCCATCACGAAGTAATAACACATAGCACAGGTTTTACACAAAGTTCCATAGTCACTTAGTCACATTTAATAATTGCAACTTTCATGAGATGTGAGACTCGTAGCATGGCTAAGCAATCTACTCACTAACCAACCCACGTTGGTAATACCATAGCACCAACTAAATATGAACCAATCTAGGGTGACAAAAGATTATGACATACAATAGACAAAGTGGATATAACAAATTGGATTAATAGCTAAACCCAAAAGCATTTAAATAATTACTTAAAGTAAATGCAATAATTTGAATCAAAGTAATTTTGAAAACTGGTTCAATATGATCAAAGGTATAACTTGCCTTGCTATAGAAATGATGATCTTAATTTATCTTCAATCTTCTACTTGCTTGATCTTCACTCCTTGGACGATTCCGGACTTCTCTAATGAGAAAGAAAGCAAAAACAAACTAAATTCAAAAGGCAAATCAAATAAACTCCAAATTGAAATTGAACGGTACTGGAAGGTAGATATTGAATTTAGATGAATTTGGGAACTTGAATGGGTTCAATCGAATCGGATGAAGAAGATATGACTCTCGGAAGATTGGAATTCACATGAAATGATGAAAAAGTTCTACGGAATATTCCTAATATTCTATTCCGAAAATATTAGAAAAAGAATGAGTGTATGATAGGTGGGACCGACTGGTATTTATGGATTTCTAGAATTAAAATAATTCCAAAAATAAGGTAGAGAGAGTGACATGTGGGATAATAAGATAAAAGGATTTTCAAGAATTAAATTAATTCCCGAAAATAGGATTAGTGATTGACATGTGGGCCACTGGTCTATGGACCAGGTCCACAGAGATATGCTAGTCCACGGTGGACCAAGCTCATGAACAAGGGTTGACCAAGGTTTGACTGACAGGCGGGACCCGCATGTGAGTGAGAGAAATAATTAAGATTTTAATTAGATGGATGACATGTGGGTCACATGGAAATGAGATGAGATATTATTCTCTTGCATGACATAGAGAAAGAAAGAATTAACATAGAAGCATGCATCGTAGAATTACTATATGCATTGGTTTAGAAAGAATAGAGAACGGAATAGAAGACACAGAAGGCAAGCTAATTTTGGCTCATGAAGGCACGGAGTTGCAAAACAATGATTTGAGAAAAAAGAACAGAGGGTAGAGAAGCTTGGCTGGGCAAACAATAGTGAAGGAAGGACCCAACAGAGCAATCACGTTGAAATAACGAACGCGTCATCGGCATGAACAGAAACAAAGATGTAGGCTAAAGCGGTACAAGGTGGTGACGGTGAACGGAGGCGAACCAGTGTTGGCGAAGGGCAAACGGAAAGGAAACGACGAGCCGAGATGATGACGCCGTCCGGACATCAAGATTTTGCTCCATGCGGCGGCGGACGCGAAGAACGCCGACGACGGCGGCCTCACGGCGTGTAACACTTCCGTGACAATCTGCGAAAAGGGAGGTGAGCACGGCGTAGAACGCGCGACGCGAACTCAACGGTGGTGGAGTTGAAGGCGGGGATCAACGGTTGCGAGTAATTGGCCGGAGAAGGACGACGAACAAGAGGCGAGAGAACGCCGATTCGGCGGCGCGGTGGATGAAACTTGAATCCCAAAGATGCGAAAAATAGGTATTGACGAGGCACAAGATGACACGATCGGATTTTGTAAAACTCACCGAGTAAGCGAGAACGCGATGAACACGTTTCGCTTTAGGGCTTGACATGGCCGACGGTGCTCGATGATCTTCGGCGAAGAGGAAGGAACCATGACGTAGAACGCGATGATGCGGTTAACGCCGCAGACGGTTCGGCGAGGACGCGTCGGATGAAGCGCGATTCACGAGAAGAATCTCGCTTGGAGCTCGGTTTTACAGATTGCGGCGAAAATAGATCGGTTTGGAGGAAACCAATTCAGGGGATTGGAAGAGGAGATCAATACGGACGCGTGGGGGCAAACGGCTTGCTTTTGTATGCACCGTAGAGAAAGATATGGAATTTTGAAGTTTTGAGTTTGTCTCGTATGCGTACTGGACTGCTGGCTGTTCGGGAGGAACACGATGATGAACAGTACCTCGCGCATTACTGTAGCACATGGGCAGGAGAGAGAAAAGGCTGAATTTCAGAATTAAAACAAAAGGCCGAAAATCAAGGAGACCAAATAAAATAGCAAACAAATCCAGAAAAAACTCAGAAAATACCCAAAAATTCCTTGAAAGACAAGGAAGCCAAATAACACAAGTGTTTATTTAATTCATGTTTATATTAGTCAAATTAAATATTTTTAATTTAGAAAATTCCCAATTGAGCTTTATTAACTCAAATAAAATTGGTGAAATTTTCTAGGGACCTAAACTACTCAAAAGATTTTTGAAAAGCCAAATTTTGGGACGTTACAAACCTCCCCCCCTTAAAGGAATCTCGTCCCCGAGATTCAGGCTGGCTATAGAATAGGATGAGGAACTCAGCCTTCGGGTTCACTTTTTGCTTTCAAAATGCTGACTTTGACAGAATCGCTCTTCTGAACACTTACAAAACAAACGCCTTGCTTCTTGCTAAACTTCCCGCTTCACTGAAAACTTGACAAACTGGCTCTTGGCTGGAAGGTATCTTGAAACTTGATTGCATCTCACGGGTCGCTTGATCGGTGCTTGAGGGCACTTTTGGAGTGGAGGAAATCTTCTTTGATCGCAACTCGGGTTGGCAAACTATCTCTTCTTTCGCTTGAATCTGAACTAATCGACACATATTTGTCAACTCACATACACTTCTTAGCACGTAACTTCAATGTATTCGAAGATAGACATGGTTGCGAAGGTGATAATCTGCATACGATCTGCTTTTCTCGCTTGAACCAAGTCGCTTAAATTCCTTTTAGGATTAAGGATCCTTGGTCTTCTGTTTCATGATTAATGCAACATCCACATACTTTGTAATTTCATCTGCTCCTAGCTGAGCGATGATTTACACAATCAACCACTGTGAACTTCAGAGGGTGACAACTGCAACTGGCTGACATCTGGGTTGTAGGGAAACTCTACACATAACACTTACTTGCTCGACTTGGTACTCTGAGTTAAGGCACAACTCATTTTTTTTTCAACCTGTCTATCGATTCAGGGCGATACACAGTGTTGAACTGGAATGACCATTCAAGCTTCATACAGACTCTGTCGCTAATACAGGATAAGCTGAGATCCTTGGTCTGACACTAACTTCTCTGACACGTCGTACAAATTGACCATCTCTGTAGATCTAACACTGCACCCATGCTGACGAATGCCATTTCTGTCGTATACAACCTTTGTCGTATACCACTCTGCTAGGCAGTCTGCAAACTAGGTGATATTGCCAGGAATGAAGCAACAAATTTCTGTCAAATGATCAACAATCACTCTTCAAGAAATTATATCCCGATTGGGTCCTAGGAGATCCCTTATCTGAATTCTCATGGATAGAAGTACTCTGACTGGCCTCCAATATTTTTGCTGACCTTCTGACATACCAAACACATGGTAACCCATTCTGCGATATTTCGTTTTGTTTTGAATCATCACAATGCAACTTTGAGTTCTTTGTACGCCTTGGTACTTTCAGGGAAACTGTAATGCTTACACTCAAATGTTGGTTTGAGCATCAACTGCTGGAGTTCCTTCTCAATAGATATGCAAATATACTCATTGATCCATGGATCATTCTGTTCGCCTTCAGCGGGTTCTCACGCTTTCCTTTGATTTACGTGAGGACGAATTTTCTTAACAAAACTGTCATCTCACTGTCTGGTCAACACTGATCTCTAGCATCGGTTCGAACCCTGGGGTTCAACAAATATCCTCTTGAAACTGACTCAAGACTCAACTTCTGGATTTCACCAGTAACTTTAGCTGACTGATCAACAGATTCTTGCGATAGCTCTTCTGTTTCAAAGTATCTGCCGCTGTACTGGTCTGGCCTGAGGGAACGGATTTCAACTTCATAGTTCTTAATCCAATAACCGTCTTTGTTGCCCCACGGTAGCAACTTCGAATTATAACTAAGATAATTCACTGCCTGAAACTTCTTAACACACAAATTCTTGGATGTTCTGTGATAAAAGCTATCAAGGTTCTTTCTGTTATTTGGCAATCCGAACACTGGAGTTGTGATTAATCTCTTCTGAAATTCGTACAAACTCGGTTCACTTCTAGCGGTCTGGGCGAACTTCTCTTCTTACAACCGGTGAGGGGTCTTGGCTAACTCGAAACGACTGTCTCACTGATCTTCAACTGACACTATCTCAAAATGAGTGTTTCACTGGTATTCAACTAACACTTGCTAAGCTGATGGGTTTGATTCGACACTGCCTTTATCTGACAAATCACCTGATCCGCCCTATCATTTTTGCAAACTCGTTTAACAACTTTTATCATAATTCATCTCTGACATAATTCCTTCTGGAATTAGCTGATCCTGGGTACCAAGTCAAAGACAAACTTGACTTCTAATACAGTTGCATGTTGTATAGATCATTTGCAATGGCAATTGCATACTCTCTTGCGGATAGGGACATTATCCAATGATTAGATTCTTCAATCATTTACCATTGTCTCACTGCTATGCAAAATGATAAGTTGGAATTCAACATCACATTCCATAGTTACGGCTCTACGGCCTTCCATCATCATGACTTAACGCTTGATTACTCAACTTGCAAAGACAGACTCTTGGAAAGGTATCCAATGATTTAATATCTAACAATTTCTTTTTCTTCATAATTTGCAGACAAAGATGTCCACCTTTTTGCTCTCAAACAGAGGAGAGGTTACAATGATTCTCGACTTTTATCGCTACTAACGAGACATGACATCGCATGATCCGTATCACCAATCTAGACTTTCTTAGTAACATTGTCATTCAAACGCCTCTTCTTTGACTGCTTCGTTGGACACACGGATCCTGTTGCATTACCACCTGCTCTGGGAGTTATGATCTGGACTGATGTATCTTCCGGCATTCTTGCATCCGGTGAGTGATCGTTCCACCGAGGACACCGATCGATGTAGTGACCTTCCTTGCGACAAGCGTAACATACGTTGCGGACATTGTGGCTTGCCCGTGATATTGCACGAACGACTAACCTTCTTGAAGGTTGAAGTTTGACGCTTTGCAGGGCATCTCTTGGCATAGTGGCCTTGCTTACCACACTTGAAACAACCTCCTGACGATACTGGCTTGTTTCTCTTTTGAGGTGGGCTGCTGAGGTCAATATTCTGCTTTTGTGATCCTTCACCTGACAATTTTTGTATTAACACTGGGTTGCCTTCTTTTGCTAATGCTCTGCCTGTGGCTCCGAAATTTTCTCGCTGACGTTGCGTTGCAAAAGTCAACATGGAATACATAGGGCACTGGCTCGGACAATGATCATAGCTTTCACACAAGAAACATGTGATCTTACTCATAGGACATTTTCCAACGGAATGGTTTCCTTCGCAACTGGAACAATTGATATTGTGCTCATCAGCACTATGGCCTATTTCTCCACAGTGGGTACATGCACAATCTTCTCACTTATCTGGTTGGCAGCATTTCAACTAACAACGGTTAGATTTTGCGTAGGATATCGAAATAGCAGGTTTCTCTTGATCACTTATGCTTGATATCGCATGCTGTTGGCACAAAGCAGTGGTGAACTCTGTCCAAGTGATGGTGTGCTTGTTCTGATGGGCAGCACGAAATTTTTCCCACCAATCTAATGCAACTCCTCCTAAATGATGAGCAGCATAGAAAACTTTCTCATTATCATTGCATTGCACAACAGTTAGCTTTTCTTCTATGGTGCGAATCCAAGATTCTGCATCCTTGAGTGCGGTTGAACCTTCAAAGATAAGCGGCTTGGTCCTTAAGAACTTTGCAAACTTGAACTGAGGGCGCGTCGTTGGGATGGCAACGAGTTGCGCATCCTTGCAAACATTACTATTGTCCGATGGTTGCATCGTCACTTGCATGATCGATTACGGTGGTAGGAAATCGACTTGGCCTACGATGTGTCCTACCGCACGGAGATAGTAGCTGGTTATCATCTGCTTTGGTACTAACGCTGGCGATGATACGACGACATGCTTGATTATTCTGATTCATCAAATTGACTAAGGTAGCGGTGGTCTGATCCTGCTGGGTCATCCTGTTGTTCATGTTCTGCATCATCGCATTCATGAGTTGAGTCTGAGCTATCAAGAATTGTTCCATAACCGGATCTGCTACTCACGGCATCGACAACCGCCCATCGGGTTGAAAACACCGAGCCGGCACAAACTGTCTCAAGATTACCGGCGGTGGCTGGCTTCACCGGGTTCTCCATCTCTTTGGTGACTGGGCTCATAGATGAGAGGAAAAGCATAAGGTAAGGGAAGACAATCTACTAAGGGTGCGTTTAACCCAAAGAACACCAAGGAACACACAAATAGCCGGAAAGCTATTAAGAAGTATAAAACTCACAGCCAAACTACACCGAAGAAGGGAAACAAAGATCTAATCGTCTAGTCGATTAAACTCTAACTTAACAGGGCGACTTGGTTCAACACACGGGAGGAACCTACACTGATTTATCCTATATGGTTGGTCTGAAGAAAACTCGATCTGATCATGGTCTTCATCAAACGTTGATTGCTTGCGATCCTTGGAGGCGAAGCTGGGAGAAGTCAGGGGCGACGTACAACTTCTTTTTGGTCTTGAATTCTTGCGACGAGCTTGTATTGAACACTTGGGGAGATGTTGATACGTTGTTGTTTGTTGCATGGTCTTCAAATAGTTGCTCAAAACAGCTCTTGGGCGTCCACCAAGACATTTGACATGGATAACGATGACTATAGAAGTTATGAGAGGAGAGAGTCCAATTTAATACTCAAAACGGTGAGGACGAATATAGATGAGAAAGAATAGAATGGAAGAGTATAGAATAGACAAGGTGAGAATAGCACATCATTAAGATTTTCCATTTGTAAAATAAGTTTTTGAAGTTTTCCTTACAAACGGCCATTCTAACTAAGGTCACGACCTACAGTCGATATGGCTCTGATACCACCTCTGTCGGGACCCAAAAATTACAATTATGGACCCTCTGTGTATACTGCACTAGTCCAGGATCACGCTAGTGCACACAGTGGCAACATCGATGAAATATCATTTCCATATACAAAGGTGACTAATAAATAGGCAAATAACAATAAAAATCAGAGTAAAGACCTTAAGGTCAAAGCTTACAATTAATGCCTCAGAAGGCGAATAGCTCAATGAAGTCGCAATGAACGAAATGGAATAACTTGATAAAGCCCATCCATATGCCCACAGGCAATCGGTGAAAAGCGCGACCTAGTTCTTCTCGATCCTTGAAGTAGACCTTGTTGACCGACGATTCCTCCATTTCGTAGGTTTGGGCGCAAGTTTTACAACAAGCGTGAGTACACAACCAGACTGCAAGTCATACCACAGAATGCAATTTATAGATGCGGCTTATTCCAAAGGAAATGGCTTCTGTGGTTATTTTGCATAAATGCAACATTTGCAATTGAATACAAGTAATAGATTGAAAGCATAATTCAAAACAAATAGACAATATTAATTTAACAATTGTTTTCACAAAGACACACAGCTAAACAGATTATTTCACATAGCCATATGACTTAAATCACACAGCTGTCCCTTCCCAATAGTTTTATGAAAATCTACCCTCGTGTGAAATCCCGAGCATGTCCATGATCATGACGCGCTATTCGAATAGATTGTTTAACACTCTGCAGAGGTTGTACACTTTACCCACAAGATGCAATCAAAGCTGGATCGAGCCGATCACAACAAAACCTTTCGAAACTTCATCTTAACATTAACACTCCGATGTGCTTACAAACCGCTATGCCAACCCTAACGGTGCTTTGGCATAACACACATCGTTGGACGAAGCGACGAATCGTCCCGCGATGTGAGCCGCCATCGAGGTGAAACACACCTCCACCCCGCACATAGCCTAACCTACACTGAGTAATCAATGCCAAGAATCCATAAACTACTAAGTTAGGCCCGTCCCATACCGGCATGTGGTCGTGCATGAAGCTCGTTCAATGGCGCACAAAGTTAAGTCCTTAATTGACCAAGGCAAGACTTCCATTTTCTAACTAGATCACAAAGATTATCATTCCCATCACAAAGTCCACCATATCACACGCTTCCACCACTTGCCCTACCCAAATCCTTTACCACCCGGTTGGTTTTAGTGCAACACATGCCATCACGAAGTAATAACACATAGCACATGAGTTTACACAAAGTTCCATAGTCACTTAGTCATATTTAATAATTGCAACTTTCATGAGATGTGAGACTCAGAGCATGGCTAAGCAATCTACTCGTACTAACCAACCCACGTTGGTAATACCATAGCACCAACTAAATATGAACCAATCTAGGGTGACAAAAGATTATGACATACAATAGACAAAGTGGATATAACAAATTGGATTAATAGCTAAACCCAAAAGCATTTAAATAATTACTTAAAGTAAATGCAATAATTTGAATCAAAGTAATTTTGAAAACTGGGTTCAATATGATCAAAGGTATAACTTGCCTTGCTATAGAAATGATGATCTTAATTTATCTTCAATCTTCTACTTGCTTGATCTTCACTCCTTGGACGATTAGGGACTTCATGTCTAACGAGAAAGAAAGCGCAAAACAAACTAAATTCAAAAGGCAAATCAAATAAACTCCAAATTGAAATTGAACGGTACTGGAAGGTAGATATTGAATTTAGATGAATTTGGGAACTTGAATGGGTTCAATCGAATTCGGATGAAGAAGATATGACTCTCGGAAGATTGGAATTCACATGAAATGATGAAAAAGCTCTACGGAATATTCCCAGAATATTCTATTCCGAAAATATTAGAAAAAGAATGAGTGTATGATAGGTGGGACCGACTGGTATTTATGGATTTCTAGAATTAAAATAATTCCAAAAATAAGGTAGAGAGAGTGACATGTGGGACCAATACGATAAAAGGATTTTCAAGAATTAAATTAATTCCCGAAAATAGGATTAGTGATTGACATGTGGGCCACTGGTCTATGGACCAGGTCCACAGAGATATGCTAGTCCACGGTGGACCAAGCTCATGAACAAGGGTTGACCAAGGTTTGACTGACAGACGGGACCCGCATGTGAGTGAGAGAAATAATTAAGATTTTAATTAGATGGATGACATGTGGGTCACATGGAAGTGAGATGAGATATTATTCTCTTGCATGACATAGAGAAAGAAAGAATTAACATAGAAGCATGCATCGTAGAATTACTATATGCATTGGTTTAGAAAGAATAGAGAATGGAATAGAAGACACAGAAGGCAAGCTAATTTTGGCTCATGAAGGCACGGAGTTGCAAAACAATGATTTGAGAAAAAAGAACAGAGGGTAGAGAAGCTTGGCTGGGCAAACAATAGTGAAGGAAGGACCCAACAGAGCAATCACGTTGAAATAACAGAACGTCATCAGCATGAACAATAAACAAAGATGTAGGCTAAAACGGCACAAGGTGGTGACGGTGAACGGAGGCGAACCAGTGTTGGCGAAGGGGCAAAACGGAAAGGAAACGACGAGCCGGAGATGATGACGCGGTCCGGACATCAAGATTTTGCTCCATGCGGCGGCGGACGCGAAGAAACGCCGACGACGGCGGCCTCACGGGCGTGTAACACTTCCGGTGACAATCTGCGAAAAGGGAGGTGAGCACGGCGTAGAACGCGGCGACGCGAACTCAACGGTGGTGGAGTTGAAGGCAGGGGATCAACGGTTGCGGAGTAATTGGCCGGAGAAGGACGACGAACAAGAGGCGAGAGAACGCTCGATTCTCGGCGCACGGTGGATGAAACTTGAATCCCAAAGATGCGAAAAATAGGTATTGACGAGGGGCACAAGATGACACGATCGGATTTTGTAAAAACTCACCGAGTAAGCGAGGAACGCGATGAACACATTTCGGCTTTAGGGCTTGACATGGCCGACGGTGCTCCGGTGATCTTCGGGCGAAGAGGAAGGAACCATGACGTAGAACGCGATGATGCGAAGCCAACGCCGCAGACGGTTCGGCCGGAGGACGTCGGATGAAGGTGCAGTTCGTTGGAGAAAAATCTCGGTTGGAGCTCGGTTTTCTGGAGATTGCGGCGAAAATAGATCGGTTTGGAGGAAACCAATTCAGGGGATTGGAAGAGGAGATCAATACGGACGCGTGGGCGCAAACGGCTCGCTTTTATATGCACCGTAGAGAAAGATATGGAATTTTGAAGTTTTGAGTTTGTGTGTATGCGTCTTCGACCGCTGGCTGTTCGGGAGGAACACGATGATGAACAGATACTTCAGACATCTGTAGCACATGGGCAGGAGAGAGAAAAGGCTGAATTTCGGAATTAAAACAAAAGACCGAAAATCAAGGAGACCAAATAAAATAGCAAACAAATCCAGAAAAAACTCAGAAAATACCCAAAAATTCCTTGAAAGACAAGGAAGCCAAATAACACAAGTTTTTATTTAATTCATGTTTATATTAGTCAAATTAAATATTTTTAATTTAGAAAATTCCCAATTAAGCTTTATTAATTCAAATAAAATTGGTGAAATTTTCTAGGGACCTAAACTACTCAAAAGATTTTTGAAAAGCCAAATTTTGGGACGTTACACAACGGTGGGGATCGAGAGGGGATCCGGAGTGGTCTGATTGTTATCGCGCCTCTCGGTCGCTCGATCAAGATCGAAGGGTGGAGATTGCTTTGCATACGTGGACAGCCCACGTGACGTCGCAACCCTGCCCGTTCGATTGGAGGTCAACGGCTCGCGTCACGTGAAGGGTTGGGCTCGCGCCCGAGCGTGACTGAGCCGGACCAAATTGCACCGGTTGGACACAACCTCATGGGGTTCGAGTCGCTACAGTGCTAGGGTTTGGGTTTAGACCGGAAGAGTTGACCAAACTCTAAATTCAAAGTTTAAAAGTTTGACTGGGCTTTAGAAATAGTAAATAAATTTGTAAAATCATGAAATTTTGCCAGGAGGCTACTGGAATGATATATTTCCCAAATAAATTTCTAAAACCACAGTTTCACTTTATAAAATACATAAATAATTACCCTAGCCGAATAGGTTTATTTAAAGTCAAATATTTTTCCTCCCAATCAAAATAATTTCTAAAAATTCAACAAAATTATTTCTGGGCAAGATAATTAATCTAGGCTTTAAGAAAAATACTTCCCAGTCATAATACAAGCACTAACTTGTATTTCCTTTGAAACTTCAAATAGGTTTTGGATTTTGGCTAGAAAAGGAAGGTTTTAATTTGTAACATAAGGCCCCATCTGAAGATGAACAAGTGATGCTATGAACAAAGACCTCATTCTTGTCGAGAAAACATTTTATTACTGCTCATAAAATTGGGGCTGTTACAAACCTACCCCTTAAGAAAATCTCGTCCCCAGATTTGAAAAGATGGAAGTTGGGACAAAGTGACATTGAAAGCGATTTTAGTGGAAATCCAACACCGTGTCTTTATTTCCTTCAAAGATAGTAAAGAAAGATTTTACATAATAACATAGTGTTATTATTACATCTTCTTTTACATTGCTTTGTTTAACCTTGCCTTTCCTGACTCAAAGGCAAGCTCTAAACAACAAAGAGGTGGGGGTGCTCAATCTGCATCAGATCTTCGCGCTCCCAAGTGGCTTCATCTTCAGAATGATTAGCCCACTGAATTTTCAAGAACTTGACTGTGCGATTTCTTGTCCTGCGTTCCATTTCGTCAAGGATACACACTGGTTGCTCTTGATAGGAAAGGTCAAGTTGAAGATTAAGATGCTCATAAGCAGTTGCCTCAATAGGAACACGAAGGTATTTCTTCAATTGAGACACATGAAAAGTATCATGCACTGCTGAGAGGGATTCAGGTAGTTCCAATTGGTAAGTCACAGCCCCTCGTTTTGCAATAATTCGGAAGGGTCCGATATAACGAGGTGCTAGCTTTCCTTTCACCTGAAAATGATGAGTGCCCTTCATCGGTGACACTTCAAGATAGACACGGTCATCTACCTCAAAGTTTAACTCACGACGACGATGGTCAACATAGCTCTTCTGACGAGACTGTGCAGTTTTTAAACGATCTCAAATCAGGCGAACTCGCTCTTCTGCTTCTATCACCAAGTCTGGACCATAGAATGACCTTTCTCCAGATTCGGACCAATTCAATGGAGTCCTACAAGCTCTTCCATACAAAGCTTCAAAAGGTGACATTTGAATACTTGCTTGGTAGCTGTTATTGTAGGAAAACTCCACATATGGCAAAGATTTCTCCCAGTCTTTGCCATAGGATAGCACATAGGCTCAAGAAGATCTTCCATTACTTGATTCACCCTCTCGCTTTGACCACTGCTTGAGGATGATACGCGATCGAAGAAAGTTCAGTCTCCATAGCTTGATGAAGACAATTCCAGAAATGGGAAGTGAACTGAGGGCCACGGTCAGAAATAATGACCTTGGGAACACTGTGAAGACAAACAATCTTAGCAATATAAAGCTCTGCTAGTTGCTTGCCACCGAAGATGGTTTTGATAGGAATAAAATGAGCCACTTTCGTTAAACGGTCAATGATTACCCAAATGGCATCGGATCCATTCGGAGTCTTTGGAAGACCGGTAACAAAATCCATACCGATCACTTCCCACTTCCACTGTGGAATAGTCAAAGGTTGAAGGGCACCACCGGTTTTAGATGTCGGCTTTAACCCTTTGGCAAATATCACATTCAAAGAACATACCGAGCAATCGCTTTTCATTTGGCTCCACCAAAATGTCTTTTCAAACTCGATACATCTTGGTACTCCCAGGATGTAAAGAAAACTTGGAATTATGAGCCTCTTTAAGAATTAGACCCTTTAGTTGAGGATCTGCAGGCACCACCAAACAATTACGATACCGAAGGACCCCACGGTCACCTTCAGAAAACTCGTTGGCTTTGCCTGCCTTCAAATTTTCCTTAATCTCAGCTACTTCGGCATCAATTTTCTGGGCCTCCAGAATCTGAGTTTCTAACGTGGGCTCCACTTCTAGTGCAGCGAGAAAACCTTCTCCCACCATTTCAAGACTTAGGCGCTGAAAATCAGCACACAAGCTCTTAGCCCTAGGTACAGATGATAGGCAGTTGCACCGTGACTTTCTGCTTAAAGCATCAACCACAACATTGGCCTTGCCTGGATGATAATGAATGCCCATGTCATAGTCCTTGATCAATTCAAGCCATCGTCTCTGTCTCATATTCAAATCAGCTTGAGTGAATATGTACTTTAGGCTTTTATGATCAGTATAGATCTCACAATGATTACTGAGAAGGTAATATCGCCAAATCTTCAATGCATGGACTACGGCGGCCAATTCCAAATCATGAGTAGGATAATTGACTTCATGAGGTCGCAACTGCCGGGATGCATATGCCACAACTCGGCCTTCTTGCATAAGCACACAACCAAGTCCATGGCGAGATGCATCGCAATAAATATCGAAGCTCTTATGAATATCCGGGAGGGTGAGAATGGGAGCTTCGGTGAGGAGTTTTCTCAAAAGTCGAAAACTCTCCTCACACTTAACTGACCACTCGAACTTAGTCTCCTTCTTCAAAAGCTGGGTCAGAGGTCTGACGATTTTGGAGAAATTTTCAATGAACCTACGGTAATAACCCGCAAGTCCAAGAAAACTTCGAATATCAGTAACATTCTTGGGTTGTTTCCAATCCAATACATCTTGTACCTTGCTTGGATCAACAGCGATACCCCCTTCAGATAACACATGTCCCAAAAATGCAACCTTCTTGAGCCAGAAAGCACACTTGCTAAACTTAGCATACAGTCGATGCTGGCGAAGGGTTTCCAACACAAGCCTTAAATGTTGCTCATGGTCTTTGTCAGACTTGGAATAGATAATAATGTCATCAATGAAAACGACAACAAACTTATCCAAGAAATCCATGAACACCGAATTCATAAGATTCATAAAATAAGCTGGAGCATTGGTTAGACCAAAGGACATGACAGTATACTCGTACAACCCGTACTGAGTAGAGAAAGCTGTCTTAGGAGTGTCCTCAGTTCTAACCTTAATTTGATGATAGCCTGATCGCAAATCAATTTTTGAAAAGACCCGGGCACCAACTAACTGATAAAAAAGATCATCAATTCGAGGTAAAGGATACTTGTTTTTGATGGTGATCTCATTTAACGGACGGTAGTCCACACACATCCGCAAAGTATTGTCTTTATTTTTGACAAATATTGTCGGGCATCCCCAAGGTGAGGAACTTGGTCGAATAAATCCTTTATCAAGCAATTCTCCAAGCTGTTTCTTTAATTCAACCAGTTCATTGAGAGGCATTCGATAAGGACTTCTGGATATAGGAGCAGTTCCAGGAACTAGGTCAATTACGAATTCCACTTCCCGATCTGGTGGCACTCCGGGAAGGTCTTCAGGAAAGACATCAACATACTCACAAACAATTGGTACTGACTCCAAAGAAGGAGTGGTATCAACTTGGTGAGCACAAAGATGGGAACCCACGGTCCTGGATTGAAAAACGACTGAGATGCTGCTTTCATTAATTAAAGAAATGGATCTTTGAGCACAATTAATTTGTCCAATATTTTTGGATAACCAATCCATTCCTAGAATAACATCCAACCCTTTAGAATCTATCACAATCAAGTCCACCCAAAAGTCTACCCCTTCAATATTTATATTGACATTATGGCAGACTTGATCAGTCATAAGGACTGATCCAGGTGAGTGGATGCTATGGGGTGGATGAAGATGATGCACAACTAACTGATGTTGAGCAGCGAACTGCCTACTAACAAAAGAATGTGATGCTCCAGAATCAAATAAAACAGTGGCAAGGCTGAAATTAACTAGGAGCATACCAAGGACAACTTCAGGAGTATCAACTGCCTCTTCAGCGGTAATCTGATTCACATGACCTCGGACCGAGTCGGGTCGACTTGACCATCTGCCGAGGAAGGTGGTGCAGACGCACTACAGCTGGAGAAGGCTGAATAGGTGGTATCCCACTTGCCTTGGCATAACATTGGTTAGCGAAATGCCCTGGGCGCCTGCAATGATAGCATATCACACCCGCCCGACAAGAATAACACCGTGGCCGATTTCCACTAGGCCTCGGTGAGTAGTGGGAGGAGATGGACGAGGTGCAAACACCGCCACCTCTGTGAAAATGGAGCCGTGCTCGCGAGGTCGGGCAACCACATGCGAGGCCTTGGCGAATCGCCACCGTGAACAAACCGAGAAGTTCTCTGCCGCTATGTGACTCCTCCAAAGCCTTGCTCTTGCTTTCAAAGAACAATGGCTTTGTTGACAAGATGTGAAAAATTTCAAGTCATGCAAAGCTACAACCATCCGCATTTCTTCGAGACAACCCATTCAAGAACCGGTTTCGACGACGGTCAATAAACATCATCGAGCATATCCGCAAGGAAGTTGAATTCATGCGATACTCGACCACGCCTTTCGTCCTTTCTTAAGGGCAAGAAACTCCTGCTGCTTGATCATCATGACTCCCTCAGGAATATGGGCTTCACGAAATGCCTCCATGAACTCATCCCAAGTAGGAACATGTCCAGCAGGTTTAATGGCAAGAAGATTATCCCACCAAATGCTAGCCGCTCCGTCCAATTGGTAACTGGCAAAAAGAACTTTCTCCCTCTCGGAACATTGGGAAATCAACAACTTCTTCTCAATAGTCCGAAGCCAGTCCTCAGCTTCCATTGGATCTTGAGAGATGGAGAACACCGGCGGGTTGGTCCGCTGAAATTCGGCAAGACTTCCCTGCACATGATGACCTCCTGCTCTAACAGTTGGCGTGATAGTAGAAGAAGTATTGCGCGCAATCTGCTCCAAAATGCGCGTCTGGTCCATTCTGTTGCGCTCAATTTGCATGAGCACATAAGCCAGAGTGGGTGGTGGAGGAAGCTGCTCTTCCTGGTGACCACCTTGTGGACCATGAGAACCAGAGGGTTCAGTCTGCTCCCCGTGGGAGTAGGGCATTGGGTTTGATATGCCCTTCCCTTGTTGTGTCTGCGCCCGAGTAGTGGGTCCTGTCATCCTGTTACCACACAATGACTAACAACATAACAAGGATATACTCGGGCAAACACAAACAAGGTTAAAAATAGAAAAGAAACAAACACTACACTTGTAATGCATTATGTTATGTCATGCATTCAAATCAACACCAAAACCATAAACTTCATATATGCAGCAAAAGGAGTTCGGTCCCAGCCTCATATAATAGCCGGCCATCAAGGTCATAATACAACCCAAAAGTCTAACTTACATATTCTTTACAAGGTACCACTGCCCTATTACATTTATTGAAGGCAACTACTAAACGATAAAACACCTATCCACGAGGGTTCATCGTCGAGGTGCTAGCATAAAGATCACGGTTAAAGTTCACCGGAAACTCATTCAGAAGATGAGCCCCCGGGGAACCCGTGTCAATAGGATCCAAAGGGCTAATGAGACGCCTCGGAGAACCTAGTAGTGGCTGATGACCTCCGTGAGGTGCACCGCAAAGTGCAAGGAAAACTCGCAATATCCGGCTTGACGCACTTGTCCATAAGCGTGCACGCACCCTGCTACTCGAAGTCAGAACCGTGGTGTAGCAGCAGGGGAGATCTCGTTATCACCATAAAGCACGCTGCGCGAACGCGATTCATGTTGACTCCAAGTCTCGTGTACTCCGGGCCTCGTTAAGACGATGCCGAAGTTTCCCACAACTCCTCACAAGGCAACGATGGATTTGGTCCATGATGCGACCATCCTCGCCAACCGCCGCACTGAGGGTCTTCCCAAATCAGATCTCATCGAACATGCTCACTACGCACTAGGACCTTGCTTCGTGAAGTGATCATAGGTGGTTGAGACAACTCCACAAATCATGTCGAGGAGGCTCATCATCCTACTAGCGCCTTCTGAACCGCCATAGACTCAGAAGTGGCAAGTGCTTGGACACAGTATGGGACACTGCCCGCCACCTACCTAGCGATGACGTTAATGATGGCGTGGTACTCCTCCATCCCTCGGTCCTCGATCTCGCCGATAGATGGCGATTCTACCGGTAGGTGAAATTAGCTCGCCACATCATGTCCCGCAGCAAAGCCGGAAATCCATCCACATCTTCAGCTCGGGTTTCCTTGACCAAGTACCACCCGCTCATCTATAGACAAAAAGACAAGGTAAGAAAACAATTTTACCTTGAAATACCAAATGTAAAGTTGGGACAAGAGTTGATCTAGGGAAGATAAGAAATAAAAGATGTCATACTTAAACTTTCGAAATTATACTACTGTCTTGAAAATAATTTTCTCAGAAGACTCTCTAATTACTTCGGCCATACTATTTCTAACCTACAGCAACGATGCTCGACATTAACGCTGTGGACGCCCTAGAATATTGGAAATGTACCAATTAAAGTTATATCAGAGCACAATTTTTAATTAAGGAACAAGTCGCTCCTTTATTAAAGATCATGGTAGAAGAATAAATTTAATAAGTAACAAACCCAATATTTAGGCATCCTGATATATGTCTCACAATGGTTCCTGATGATCAGTGACCATTGCACATATATCCTTAAACAACATTGCATCACACACATACAAGTCATACATTTACATAATTAAACAGCAGCTTACAATTTTTGGTTTAGTACTACAATATCAAGTGACTTGGTCACTATAAAAGACTGACAGCGGAAGCAAAATAAAACGACAAAACCACCAATGGCCCCATCCACCCGCAGGCGATTGCGTGGAGGAAAGAAATAGCTTTACTCGTTAGCGGCCACCGATCGGGCGCTAACGGGCACTTCATATAAGTAACCGTCCTCACCGCAACAATAGGTTATAGCACCTTGAGTACGTAAGGTACTCAAAGAAGACTTACACAAACTAATAAAAGAAAGTGTTTGTTAGAACCTATTCAAAGGATTTAGATTTGTACATGCATATGGTTACAACAGAAGGCATAATGGTTCAATTTGCATAAAGCAATACATCTCAACCTACAATTGCTAGGTTTTGCTAAAGCAATTTAATAAATTGAACTTTGGGTAAAACAGAAGTAATTGAACATAATGTAGACAAAGATAATGCATGAATTCCTCATGCTGAAATAAAACTCCCAAACGGTATTTGAAAACAAAATTCTATACAGTGACATCAACTCAAGTTATCGCCCATGACCGTTGACACGGCTATTCGAATAGTTTGATACCCTGCAGGGGTGTACATATTTACCCACACGACTTAGTTAGCCCGTAAGCCTCCAGAATAATAGCACACAACCTTTGGTATGCCGGCCGGGTAAACTAAGATTTGGTATTTTTCAACAAGCCGACACTATTGAGTTGGATACCCATGTGAACCGATCTCTTAAACAACGATCGATAGCATCCGCTAACTGGGCACACATGTTGCGTCAGAATGCCGACCCAAACATAAAGAAATATGAGCTGGGTTCGCTACCCATACTAGATTGCAATCGGCATCTTTAAGGTACGTACCTGCAATGGAACACAAATACGCCCTCACCCTTCTAAGAACATCTGATATTGATATAAAACTCACATGGCATAAAACGCAATCAAGACCAAAGCATCTATGCCATACAAGATCAATACACATATCCTTACTCCCCTGTCTCCAACTCAATAGCATTAACCCTTTACTTAACCAAACAAATACCATACACCGCGTGTGGAAGTGCGTGGGGACTTGAATTGAATAGTCGAGTTCAGGTCCTTAATTGGTCCGCATAAGTCCACCACAATTCCCAATCTCGTACGAAGGCACCACCACTAGCTTCCTCTTGTCGGATCAATCGAAATTAAAAGTTCAAATCTGATTTAAAGAAACTGGACAAAGAGTTAAAGTGACTGAAATTTATTTGTTGTCCCCATGTTTGACAAGATAGTCTTGTCGACTCTAACGCCTATGGACCGCATGGCTAAGCAAAATTTCAAATTAAATATCGTAGTATACAGCCCTACCCTAGGTTTTGAGTGTATACTCGATTTAAGGTAAACCACAATGATAGGTCATAACTACCTACTAATGCACTACAATTGTATTTTCAGAGAATTAGCATGCAACAGTGTCACCGTATTTGGAAATTCTATTGTATCAAACTTTAGGATCAACATGGTGCAAAGAGGATGCTTGCCTTGATAATAATATACTTCTTGTGCAGTGCTCTGTTGCTCGAAATAGATTCAAACACCTCGGAAGAACCAGATTCTAAAAGAGACAATAAAATCCAATAAATACCAAAGTTGACAACAAGTACAGTAATGAAAGAAAATGTATGATCAATATGGAAATGCATGTTTAACAAAGATGCTTAAGTTATACCTACCCCAATAAAGACAATAACCCATATTACCATTTACGGCCTTTAAATGACAGAAACTAGAGTTTAGGTCAAAGTTTCAGCTTGATTTTGAAAAGAAATGAAAAGCAGGCAGACTCTGATTTCAAGTTAAAGGAAAATAGGTCAAGAAAAGATGCTAAAATGAAGCTTAGCCTGATCTTTTAGGTAATTGACACCCCAAGCTAACCCTAACCTAACCCTAATCTGGTCGACATGTAAACTAAAGAAAAACCAACGTTGTCGGTTGGGCCGACAACAGATGACAGAGATAAACCTCTGCTATAAAGTTAAATAGATGACAAGAAGAATCAAAAGAACAACTTATTATGCTACTAGGGTTCAGTTGAGATCTACACAGGATGATAAGTGGACAGAAGAAACCCTAGAACTTGAAAACGATATGAAAGACCGAAAAGTTATGAAAACAACTTTTCAGTTTAAAGAAGGTTGGAGCTACTTATGTACAAGTGAAAGATTTAGGTAAGCTACAGAGGTCCTTAGTATACTTAAGATGACTAGAACTAGGGCCTTAGCTTACCAGGATATGAGAAACACCGAAAGTTCTGAAAACCGACTCTGATCAGCAGAGAGAAAAACCTCCGGTTTCAACCTACAAAAGATGCTAAGCTCATATCACAGAGTGAAACAAGCAGCTAAGATAGATAAGCAAAAGGGTAGGAGCAAGATACTCCACTGGAATGACAATGGAAGATGAAGAGCTCCTTCGGTCAACAATGGCAGCAGCAAAAAGCTAGGGTATATATATATATGTTGAGCTACAGGGCAAAGGGGAAGTGTCTAGAGCTGATGAGGTGTCCAATTAGGGCTAAATATCCAAACAACAGTTACACCATCTTTGGATAATGCCCCTACTTCGGTCACAGAGCCGGCGACGACGCACAGAGGCAAGAAGGAAGAGAGACGATTCCCTGACATGCGGGCCCCGCTGGCAGCCGCAGTCGCGCGCGCCTCCTAAAATGCGAAAGAACATCGACCGTCCGATTAGAAATGGGCGGCTACGATGAACCCAGGGTTTAAAAGAATTTAAACGATATCTATTAATATAGGCCGTGCGATCTCAATTGGACGATTGAGATTTAAATAGACTTACGGAGTCCAAAGGTTAAATTCAAAAAGGAGCGTTGGATTAGAATCCAACGATCGATCTAAAAGGATACACGTCACTTTTAAAAAGGGATGACGTGGTACCGTCAGATTGGCTTTCTACGGTCAAGATTGAAAAAGGAACCGGAGTGGTCCGAATGTTATACCATTATAGGCCCTACGATCAAATCCAACGGTCTCATAAAACCAGGCTCTAAAAGCACGCGGTAAAAAGGAACACCGTAGGATTTGAATTCAATGGTCAACGATGACTGCGCGCCTTTAAGTTCAAAACAAAAAGGGCGTAGCGGTTGGATCTAGGATCAACGGTGGGGATCGAGAGGGGATCCGGAGTGGTCCGATTGTTATCGTGCCTCTCGCCGCCGATCAAGATCCAGGGTGGAGATTGCTTTGCATACGTGGATAGCCCACGGACGCCGCAACCCCGCCTGCTCGATTGAGATCAACGCTCGCGCCACGTGAAGGGTTGGGCTCGCGCCGAGCGTGATCGAGCCGGACCAAATTGCACCGGTTGGACCCAACCTCATGGGGTTCGAGTCGCTACAGTGCTAGGGTTTGGGTTTAGACCGGAAGAGTTGACCAAACTCTAAATTCAAAGTTTAAAAGTTTGACTGGACTTTAGAAATAGTAAATAAATTTGTAAAATCATGAAATTTTGCCAGGAGGCTACTGGAATGATATATTTCCCAAATAAATTTCTAAAACCACAGTTTCACTTTATAAAATACATAAATAATTACCCTAGCCGAATAGGTTTATTTAAAGTCAAATATTTTTCCTCCCAGTCAAAATAATTTCTAAAAATTCAACAAAATTATTTCTGGGCAAGATAATTATTCTAGGCTTTAAGAAAAATACTTCCCAGTCATAATACACGCACTAACTTGTATTTCCTTTGAAACTTCAAATATGTTTTGGATTTTGGCTAGAAAAGGAAGGTTTTAATTTGTAACATAAGACCCCATCTGTAAAGATGAACAGTGATGCTATGAACATCACCTCATTACTGTTCAGAAAATATTTTATTACTGTTCATAAAATTGGGGCTGTTACATTGATGATAACCAACCAGGGAAAGAATCTGATGGTAATTCTCGAGAAGCTCAAAAAGTGTCACCTCAAGACCCAGAAGCAGAAGAGCAGCTGATGCACATTTCTACCAATGCTGTACAAGGTGTGAGAATGACTACAACTTATACATTGACCATATGCTTGTCAGGGAGAAGAGGAGTGGCACTTTTGGACAGTGGTAGTATCCACACATTTATTGACTTGAAGTTTGCCCTCAAAACTGATTGCAAGGTCCAGAGTAATTCATTACAGAGGGTCACAATAGCAGGGGAGGATTGATCATGTCTGGAGCTCATATACTCAACACTGAATATTCAATCAATGGGCTGTTGTTCAACAATCTTTTCAAGATACTCCAATTAAAAGGGTATGATATTGTACTGGGATGTGACTGGATCTATACACACAGTCCCATAACCTTGGACCTCAAAATCAGGAGATTGTCTATTATGAAAGAAGGAGAAACAGAAGTAATTTTGGAGGAGCATGTACATAATAACTCTTTGGAGCTACCGCACTCTCATGCCCTTAACAAGCTAGCTATGTAGGGAATTTCAGGTTATGTGGTAGAATTGCAGAGCAAAGAATCAATGGAGGAAACAATAAAATACCACCATTATACAAAGGATTGATCCAGGATTACAATGATATCTTTCAAGAGCCCCAGGGATTGCCCCCCGAAAGAAGTTGTGACCATCATATCCACAAAAGAGGGAGTAGAGCCACCCAATATCAGACCCTATAGAGTGCCACATCAACAAAAGAATAAGATGGAGCAACAAATTCAGAAAATGTTGGGGTCTTCAATTATTAGGCCAAGTGACAGCCCCTATGCATTACCTGCAATATTGGTCAAGAAGAACGATAGGTCATGGAGATTATGTATTAATTATAGAAGATTAAATGCTCAGACTATCAAGAATAAGTTCCCAATTCCAGTTATTGAAGACTTGCTTGATGAATCAGATGGAGCCACCATTTTCTGCAAATTGGATTTGAGGTCTGGATACCACCAAATTAGGATGAACAAAGGTGACATTGCTAAGACTACTTTAGAACATATTTAGGCCATTATGAATACCTAGTCATACCCTTTAGCTTAACCAATGCTCCTGCTACATTTCAATCTCTAATGAACAATGTTTTTGCTAAATATTTGAGGAAGTTCATACTAGTATTCTTTGATGACATCCGGGTATATAGTAGAGATGAAAAGGAGCATTTGCAGCACCTCTCTGTGGTATAGATTTGCTCAGGTAGCACCAGCTTTATGCTAAACTAAGCAAGTGTGTGATTGCTACTCCTCAAGTACAATACCTAGGGCATGTAATCTCTGGAGATGAAGTGGGTACTGATCCCAATAAGATCAGTGCAATCAAGGGTTGGCCAAAACCTAAAAATGTAACTCAACTAAGAAGTTTTCAAGGCATGACTGGCTATTATAGGAGATTTGTGAAAATTATGGGCTAATATGCCAGCCATTACATGATATGCTAAAGAAAGAGGGTTTTGATTGGAAAGAGTCACAAGATGAAGCTTTTGAAAAGCTGAAAACCAGTCTGATTACTTCTCCAGTAATGGCACTACCCAATTTCTCTAAAGCTTTCATAGTTGAAACTAATGCAAGTGGTACATGAATTGGGGGAGTTCTCATGCAAAGAGGAAGACCAGTATCTTACTTTAGTAAAACTTTAGGAGTGAGGTCAGATGCATTATCCACTTATGACAAGGAAGCCGTGGCAATTCTTGAAGCTATTAAAAGATGGAGACACTACTTCTTAGGTGGCCAGTTGATAATCAAGACAGATCAACAAAGTCTCAAATTTATGGCAGAATAGAAAGTATTTGAGGGTATTCATCATAAATTGATGTTGAGATTATTGGAGTTTAACTATGCTATAGAATATAAGAAGGGTAAGGAGAATAGGGTAGCAGATGCTCTATCAAGGAGAGATAATCCAGCTGTAATGGCAATCACTATGGCCATGCCCATTTGGATGGAATCAGTGGAAAGTAGTTATCAAAATGATGCACACTGTAAAGAATTGAGGGAGCAGTTAGCATTGGCTCCAAATCCTGAATCAGGTTACACATTTCACTTTGGGGTGCTGAGATACAAGGGAAGGATCTATGTGGGCAATGATACTGAGTTGAGGCGGAATATTATCAGCTCTTTACACCCATCTGTGGTAGGTGGACACTCAGGCAGAGTAGCAACTTATCATAGGATCAAAGCTCTCTTCTATTGGCTAGGAGTGAAGAAGGAAGTTCATGTATTCGTCCAAGAATGTGCAGTATGCCAAAGATCAAGATCTGAGCATTGTCACTATCCTGGGTTATTGGACCCTTTGCCAATTCCTGATATGGCATGGACACATATAGCAATGGATATTATTGAAGGGTTGCCAAATTCTAAAGGAAAAGAGGTAATATTTGTGGTGGTTGATAGATTTACCAAGTATGCACATTTTATTCCTTTATCCCATCCCTATTTGGTCCAATCTATTACTCAAGCCTTCATCGACAATATGTTCAAATTACATGGATTTCCGATTGCAATCGTATTAGATAGAGATAGGATCTTTACCAGTAGGTTGTGGCAAGAATTATTCAAGGCTTTGAATGTGCAACTAAGGTCAGTACTGCCTACCACCCTCAGTCTGATGGACAGACCGAGAGGGTTAATCAATGTGTTGAGACTTACCTAAGATGCATGACATTTCAAGAACCCAAGAAATGGTTATCTTGGTTATCTTTGTCAGAGTGGTGGTACAACTCCACTTTCCATACATCACTCAAGATATCACCTTTTTAGGCTTTATATGGTTTTCCACCTCCCTCGATAAATGAAATAGCAATTCCTGGTCTAGAGGAAGAAGAAGCTAGAAACTTTCAAGAAGAGAAGCAAGAGATGTTGAATAGATTGAAAGAGAACTTGACTCAAGCTCAATCTAGAATGAAGAAGTATGCTGATCTCAATAGGACTAAGAGACAATTTGCAGTAGGAGACATGGTATATTTCAAAATGAAACCCTACCGAACTACAACTTTTGGTTTCAGACATGCCTTGAAGCTTACTAGCAGATTCTATGGACCATTCAGAGTTACACAGAAGGTGGGAAAGGTAGCCTACCAATTACAGTTACCTGAAGGGGTAGGTATTTTTCATGTGAGCCAACTTAAACGGCATTGCAGAGTAAATGCAATACCCAGCAAGGATTTACCCATGGTCGCAGTTGATGGAAAAATCAAAATGAAGCCATTACAAGTGTTGGAGACAAGAGCCTTGCTTAGACACAATGTGTTGGTAACACAGTGGCTGATTCAGTGGGTCAATTTGCCACCTGAAAGTGTTTCTTGGGAAGATGCAGAATTTATCAAGGCCACTTTTCTGGAGTTTATTCTAAAACCATTCGCTCATGGTTTCCAAATTCAAGCACTTGAGGACAAGTGAAAGATTCAGAATGGGGTACTGTCAAAACTCAGGTTGGAAGATTGAAGATGATGTTCGGACAGGGTGAGAAGCGGGATGAGCTTTAATGCATCTGAACGACTGAGATCCACTTATACCGGTTCACCGAGATCAAAGGTCAGATTGCATCGCAAAGATTTATCGCTTATGTTTTTGTCGTTAACTTCTCGGTGAACAGAATTAGCGGGTGAAAGTTCGATTCGAATCGTAATTTTGATTTTAGCCTTTTGATCAATTTGTATCCTTTATAAACCTGGAAAATGGAATGAGAAGGGCATAATGCCATTATTCCAAAACCCTACTTTAGTTCTTAGTGGTAGTCTTGCCCATACACTTTCCCCTTTTCTCAGATTTCTTAATCGGGATCTGACAATTTGGTATCAGAGCGATTTGGTCCTTGGAGAAGAAGTTGATCGGGATTCTAGCTGGGATTGGCATTCTGAATACGCTGAACAATCCCTAATTGAATCAGATCGAAGAGCGGCAGTCGGTAAGGTTGGGACTAGTTCCTCGTAAAATCCCTTAACTGATTCCAGATCTAGAAGAGAAGATATGACCAAAACAGCGGCAAGAACTAAAGTAGATGACTCGGAGCTAACTTCAGTAAGGCAAGAAGTGATTGAAGCCAAGAGCATGGCAGAGGCGGTTCAATAGCAGATGGGGAATCTGCAGATCCCTTTTGGCCACCCTCCCTCCAACCACTGCGTCAGCGTCACGTAGGGAAAGGGACCACCTCAGTGTCCGTAGTTGTACATAAAAGCTACTTTTCCTCTCTCTCTCTCTCTCTCTCTCTCTCTTTCTCTGCTTTCATGTTGTGGCAGTTCCTATGATGGGATCTCTCTTCTCTCTCAGTGTTCTTCCCCGTTGCCACCTACTAGGCCTCATCGTCCTGCTTTCCTGGATTGGCTGCCCAAATCCTACCGCGGTACGGTTTGGCAGGGCAAGGATTTGTCGCGGTAAAATCAGAGAAAAATTCCACGCCATGGTAAAATCAGAGAGTAAAAAAAATTCCAAGCCATGGTATTCCAAGCCATGGTAAAATCAGAGAGTAAGAAAAATTCATATCACAAACCGTCTGTGATAAGATACTTATCACAGACGGTTCATGATACGAACCATCTGTGATATGTCTTCACAGACAGTTTTTGTTTGAAACCGTCTGTGATTCGCAGTGTGGGAGTTCGAAAATTTTTGAATGCGTGCGCAGGAGGCAAAATATTTTGACGCTATCCTTATATATTATAGAGGGAGCTCAGTCTCGCACTCCTGCAGTCCCGGTCCTCCCTTGCTCCCACAGTCCTCCTCCGGGCTCCGGCTGGTCGCTGCTCCTCCGGTCCTCCCTTGCTCCCGCAGTCCCCAACCTCCGACGCGGTCTTCCTCCCCAACAGCCGAGAGCCGACGCTGACGCTGACCTCCTCTAGTCCTCATCTGACGCCGATGCCGACGTCGACCTCCTCCAGTCCTCCTCTGACGCTGACGTCTCTGGTATATGAGGTTCTGTTTGGTACTTGTGTATATGAGCTTCTATTAGATTCTCCTCCAGATTCTACTTCTGTTGGTACTTGTATATGAGTGTATAAGTGTATCCATGAATCCATATTTGGGAGGCTTGGGAAATGACAATGTATATGGTAGTGTATTTTCTGTAAACATTTAGTATTTTTTTTTTGCAATAGAAAAAAGCTATCACAGACGGTTCTCATCTGTGATAGTCTACTGTCATAGACGGCTCTTGTTCAGAACCGTTCGTGATAGCTTTTCTCACAGACGGTTCGAAAACTTTATATGATAACCGCCTGTTATCACAGACATATAAATTCAGACTGTTCACAAAACCGTCTATGATGACGGTTCCGAACCGTCTGTGATGACCCTTTGTGTAGTAGTGGATGGGATATGTCCTCTCTCGGTGTTCTTCCCCATTGCCAACTACTGGGTCTCATCGTCCTTAACTCCCTAGCTATGACCATCCATCCATCCTTCGGTGTTGGAAGATGCCATATCCCCTGCTAGTGAGAAAAATGCCCTTCTTGGAGCACGATAGCATCAGGGTGGGAGTGGGTTGTAGCATGGTGGAGTGATGGGGTTGGGGATAGGATTAGGGTTGGATGGGTATTTTAAGGGGTGAGATGAGCGGTGGGCTTTGGATCGGACGGTTAAGAAAAATTTGACTAAAATGCGTGAAATTTTTAGTTGATTCATGTATAGTCACTCCCTTTTTGATATGTTTCTAAGGTTTTTATCTTTAACCGGCGCAATGTGTAATCAACTTTTGCATTGAAATCTATTAATCCAGAGTTAGCCTTACAGCTACTTTTTAAAAATATTTTCCCTAGACAAGGCTTGAAAAATATTGGCCCAAAGCACCCATGCACGTCGAGATCTAAGAGCATGTGTAGGTTTGTGACAACTGACAACTGACAGTGTTGCCCTAATTTTAATGCACAACCCAAGAAATGTACATTGTGTGTGGTACAACTTATCAAAGATGTATGTTGGGAGCACAAATATTGTGGACCAAAATAGAAAGTAGAAGGTGAGGCCGTTAACGGTTGAAATGGGGAAGTGATTAATCTTGTGGTATTCCTTTCATATGTATGGCAAATTGGCAGCTAAACAGAAGTTCGTATATTGATGCCAACTATTTATTCTCCTATGTACAACGTACTATCCTAGAAAAGATGCCCATCCAGTGATAGGAACCAAGTTCATGGGTATAGTTGTAAAGTGTTAATTCCATTGTTTAGTGTTTTTTTTTAAAAAAAAAAATCAATCGAATGTTTTACCTCTGGATTATGCTTAATGATTGGTGCGCCCAACCTTCTTCTCTATCTCCGGTGAGGTCGACCATGTGCAAGCACCATCGGCTCCGATGAATCCAACTTGCCAGCCGCCTCACGTCGTGCTCTACGAAGTCACATGGTTGCTGCTGCCACCAATTCCCCTGCATCGAATGCCCCCATGTTATATTAAGGAGATGTGTCGGAGACGATGACAAGGAAAGGAGGAGATGACGCGTGGTGGACACCGGTGACATGTCAGAGACGATGACAAGGAAAGGAGGAGGAGATGACACGTGGTGGACACCGGTGATGTGTGGCACTAGCACGTGGGAGGAAGAGGTGGTACATGGCGGCGGATCTAGACAGGGAGAAGGAGGGTGGCCATGGCTGTGGTAATGTGACGATGAAGGAGGAAAGGGGTGGTGGCGCACAGTGGCAAAAGAGAAACAGGGTGGCAACGGGGTGGGTGTAGGTTACGGCGGGGTGGAGTGGTAGGGTTGGGGATAGGGTTAGGGTAGGATGGGGATTTGACGGGTTAGATGAGCGGTAGGATTTGGATAGCCACTCTCTTTTTGTTACCCCCATTTAGCAATACGTTTTAGAAAATGTGCAGTCAAACTTCCTTACTTTTGACTACTAATATACAAAAAAAGAACTATTTAGATTGGTCATGTGAAAATGTTATTGTTAAATTAGTCATAAAAATATTTTCATAATATAATAATCTTATAATATTTATGAACTATTTATATAAAAATTAGTGGTCAAAGTTGTATGTTGGAGAACATATCGATGTCCAAAATATCATATATTCTTGAACAGAGGGAGTATGTTTTAAGGTATTTATTTAACCAGTGAATTGCGGTAATCCGTTTTTGCATTAAAATCTATTAATCCAGAGTTGAAGGCCTTAAAGCTGGGAACATATCAGGTGCACATTCACCATTTTGTGCACATATGCACATGAGAGATCCTATCCATCCATCCTGCGGTCCATGGATGTCCTCGCACCCACCTCCCACTCGCTGCCCATTTTGCGAAAACCCCCCGCCTGAAACCATTGCTTCTCATTTCTCCCCGCCGAATTGTGAAATTTTTGCATATTTGGCCCTGTAGCAATTTTAAATTTCAAAATAGCCCCTTGAAAGGAAATTTCAAAAATGGCCTCAGAATATTGCACGCATCACGGGTACAGAGGGCGCCACCGCCTCGCCCCGGCACGCAGAATGACTGCCTCCCCCCGGCGTGGTAGGCCACCGCCTCTGCGCTAAGCGGCGCCCCCATTTTCGGATTTTTTTAAAAAGGAAGAACATCTTAAAAATTCAAATTTTTTAAAAATTAAATAAAATTTGGAAAAAATTAGAATTTTTTTAAAAATATTAAATATTATTAAAAAATTAAAAAAAATTAAATATGTATTGTATGATGTTATTATTTTTTTTGAAAATAAAGGTGTGGTGACAATGTTGGTTGGTCTGTTTGTTATTTTTGTAGAATATGAAGGGCACAAAATTTTTCAGACTCGCAATAACATTTTGTGATTGTCGTATATTGTTGTAGTGCGCTAAATTTCTGAGAAATTTTACGAGGACGATTAAGATAGTAATGAGTCGTAAGGAGGAAGGTAAGTGATATTACTTTATGCTTGTTAAAAATGACGAGTTAAAATATATTACTTTATGGAGCTTGTACAAAATACAATTAAAGGAAGTGAGAACGCTCGTTGATTATGAAGATGGCCTAAAACAAGACATTGAAATGTTGGGGCCGAAATGTTGTGGTTCCATACTCTATATGCACTTGCACAATTTTCTTCATCATTTCGATTAGGGTTTGCGAAATGAAAAAAGTAGGGTTTGCGCCTTGATAGCAAGGTATATTTGCGGTCTAGAGGAGGTTGTGGATATTCCAAATATGCTATGCTTTCGATACTTCTAGAAAACTATCTGTTAGACTCGAATAATATTTTGTTAACGTAGACGCTAAAGTACAACAATGTCGCAAAGCATACGCCATGTAATGCGTGGATACACGACGCTTGATCTATTTATGAAGGACTACGATACATAGATAAAGAGTGAACATTACAATCTTATTACAAGCTGGACTTCTACTTGGCAAGAACAAGAAATACTAGAAGAAATACCGCAAAACTAACTATGTGAAGTAATTTCAAGCATTTTCTCAACCCTTTCCATCCTTTCATCCATCTTTTAAGTCATAGCTTCATTTTGCATTGGTTGATCTGAGGGTCGAGCCATCGGGGCTAAATGCAAGAACACCACGAGTGTCTTCTTGTAAGGCAGAATTTGCATTGCAATATCTCGAACTCTTCAGGGTAGCTTCATCACCCACCGCCAAAACCGCATGTTGTGTTCAAAAGGAATTGCAGCTTGAAGTGAAAAAAGAACGTGCTATTTCGAATGGATTTCATGTGGGATGATTAGCAAGATTTACCGTAAGATTTGAACACTTCATGAACACTTGGGATGGATTCGCTGGCGTATGCGAGGTGAACACATTTGCCTGATCCTTGCAACGAGGGCACACGGCGTCGCGCAGTGATTCTAATTGTCTGCTCACACGAAAGTTCGATGAGGCCGAAGACATGTTGTTATAGAATGGAAGAAAGGAGAAGAGGAAGTGAAGAGTGAGGTGAATGGCTGCCAAAGCATTCATATATAGCCCGTGGCTAAATTGCAATTGTTCAAGGATATTCGCGTCCGCGAGGTAGCCGCCCGAGGAGGAATCATTTGGCGGTGTTGCGTGATGTCTTTAGATTTTATCCCGACTCGTCGGTCACATCATCTATAAAAGCGACTCGTCGGGTCAATGATCGCAAAAGTCGACTCGTCGGGTCACGTCATTGCAAAGCCGACTCGTCGGGTCACATCGCCGCGCAAAGATATGAGTTGGAAGAAAGGAGAAGAGGAAGTGAAGAGTGAGTGAATGGCACCAAACCATCCATATATAGCTGTGCCTAAATTGCGGTTGGGTTCAAGGAGAAGAGGAAGATAGGCTTGCACGGAACCGTAGTACATTAGAATCAAGACAGAGGCACATTACACGTGGTCACATGGCATGCTAGTTCGGCTAATTGCTTGAGTCATCCTTGCTACTACTACAGTGCATGCGACACAAGCATCCGGACTATGTAAGTATACATGCCTTTAGGGATAGTAAAAACATGGCGGGTAGGACGAAGGACTATTACGGAATGGCCCGACCTCTGCGAGGATCGGCCATTTTCCTTCCTTGTGAGCTCGGCGTTGAACTCCTCGCCGCCTCTTTGGCCTTGGCTGCTATTTCCCTCTTTTCTCGCGCTCCTCTCGCGAGCCTCGCGCTACTCGCGATTGCACGCCTTGAGATGAGCTTTGTCTCCGACGATACGCTGCTTTGCTCGTCGCTGCGCACTCGCCCTCCCGATCTCGCGGGCCCTTTTGACATCCCACTCCTCGAAGTCGAGTCCACCGGTCATGTGGTGGATTCGTGGTCGATCCACTTGCGGTAGCCACATAGCGGATCCGGGACTACGGGTAGATGGGAGAGGTTGTTAGTGCATACTTCGAAGAGAAAGGGTATAAGAACATATCAGAATCGACCTTACCGGCCGCCGATAGTGCGTGTGTCCCAACGGCGGTCGGGATAGTCACAGGAGTAGTTCGGACAACCCCAGTAACGCATGCCCAGGCTTAGCGAGTGCTTAGACTTGAAGAACTTGCATGGGTCCATGCACCAGCAGAGGGGCGGCGTCTCCCCCTCTGGCGGGTGCTGCGGCGAACGCTCGGTTGGAACGTTCAGGATGGGGATGTTGCTACGGGGGGCCTCACTACGGAGAGTTGCCATCCTAGCAAGCGCCTCTTGTTGGACCCGGGCCGCAGCAGCCCTTGCTTGGTCGTCCCGCTCCCCAGCAGCCCTTGCTAGTCCGCGGATCTCATCCCATTGCTTTGTCATCTTGTCCCATTGCTTCTTCTGTCTCTTGTCCATCCCGACGTGGTGAAGGAAGCTCTTGTGTAGTGTTGGGTTTGGTTGTGTAGTGTTCTCTCCCAGAGCAGGTCACCTCCTTTTATAAGCCCCCGGGGGTGGTCACGGTATGGTTAAGTTCTGGTGAGTACCCTATGAGGTAGAGTGCTGTCTTATCTTTCTGAAAAGTTTCTGGCGAGGTAGAGTGATGTCTTGTTGTGAGGACCCAGGTATTTAACTAGTAATACTTAACCTCCATATGGTTCTAGCATTACTAATCAAATATCCAAAGCCTCGATGGACATGTGCTTCCCAGAATTGCAACACACGCTCATCATCACAAAATCATACATCATTTCCATACAACAATTAATACTAAGTTCAACAACGACGTACATAAAGTGAAGTTATTACAAAAGAGCCGACCGGCCAAATGACACAATATACAAGAATGACAGCGGAAGCAAAAGCGCTATAAGATGGCTAAGAACAAAAGTCGACCGGTTAGCCAACACAACCCACAAGGCAACCGATCGGACCGCCAAGATAGTCGCCCCGAAGACTACCACAACACAGCTCACAAAAGTGAGGCCCATCAAGCTCACCTTCTTCCTCTGCAACAAATACATTTAAGCAAGACAACTGAGTACACTAAGGTACTCGCAAGACTGACGTGTGGAATAGCAGACCTATTCATATGCTACATGCAGGCTTATTTAAGTGGAGGTTATATGTCTCATTTTGCACAAAGCCAACTTTAGTTGCAATAATGTAATACATTTAAAAGCAAGTTTGCAAGTCTGTTTTGATGTTGAATATAACAGCGAATTTAATAATAAATACAAGTAACCACCTGGAAGTGACTATCCCAATAGCCACCACAACATAGCACGAATCCCCGATTCATACCACCCAACAAGTTTTAATTAAAAGGTTGTAGTCTAACTCTTGAAAGACCTTGCCAAGCGTGTCCATAACCTAGGACGAGGCTATTCGAATAGTTTTAACCCTGCAGGGTGTACCAATGTACCCACACTTCGCATCGCCTTTAAGCCACAAAACACACTTCCGAAGGTATGCCGGCGCGGCTAAGTCCTATGAGACGTTTTCCAATATTGTGTATTAACTACGAGCCGCTCGTATGGATAGAAATTCATACGCTTACATTGCAAGCCGAAAGACAACCAGCCATCACGGAAGCCTTTGGACATCGCAATGCTCCCAAAGACCATCCCTCCCGCGACTCCCTGCGACCCGAAGCCAATACACGCCAAAGTACTAAGTCAAGAGAGGTCCCATACCCTCTAGTGTGGTTAGCACGCTAAAATGCTTGGTTTAGTGTAACAAGATGTTCGGTCCTTGTTGACTCGGGCACCATTCCAGTCACACCCAAAAGCACACCAATCATACCATTGTGCCCAAGTCTAAATCATTTTGTTTTCAGTTTTAGTTTTCATAAGTAGACATGGCACAAGGCTGAAATCATAAATCATAATAAGTTTTATGTGATCAAGGTTATCGACAAGTCGATAACCGCCCATTTCTACCGGAAGCTAAGCATGGCTAAGCAATTAATTCACAACTACTATGTGACAAGAGCTCATCCATGAGCTCTAATCACAGCAATAACCTAGTCTCACGGTAGTAGAGAATAATCATTTGCTAAGAAAATGCATCTACTAGGTCAACTAACGACAATAGTTTAACACAAACTAGCAATGCATACGTAGAATTTGCAAACAACATAAATACTTAAAATACTGGGATTAACATGATCAAACTGCTTGCCTTGCTAGGATTGGTCTTGCTGCAGAGGGGAGTGCTCAGGTTCAATAAACTCTTCGGAACCTAACGCGAAAAGGCGATAAAACCAATAAGAACGAAGAACACCCAATAGGAACTCAACAGCAAAGAACATCCAAATCCCATGAAATTTATACAGCAGCTAGAGGTGGATTTTAGACAATTTTAGAAACAAGAATCACTTCATTTGGGCTTAGCATGAAAAAGTTATGCCCTAAACAATTTCTCTTAGCCTGAAAAATCCTAATTAAATTAATTTCAGTTACTGTTCATGGCAAAAATTTCTAGAATGATCTGGAATCTGAAATTTTTATGGTAGGTAGCTAAGGTCATCCTAAGAACAGCAAAGTTGAGTTTACATCATTTGGAGTTATAATGAATTAGTTATGATTTTTTTAAGCTCTAAAACTAGCATATATCACTTTTCAGGAACATAAATAAGGACAAGGCCTAGTTCATATTAAAGCATGTCTACAGGTAAATTTTACCAAGTTGAGTTTGCTCAGTTTGGATTTACAGAGAAAAAGTTATGTATTTTACAAATTTTTAATGAATTTCTAGGCAACCTTATATACTAAGCAAGCTAATGCAGTTTATATCATTTTCTGCTACATAACAGTGCCTAAATCCATTCTCAGATTAAAGTTCATTCTATAACAGAGCTAAAGCAATTGGAATCATGCAAAAAGGAGCTAAAATGACAAAGTTATGCACTTTTGAAATTTGAAACAATCCAAACTTAGAAAATTTGAGCTCTCGGGAGGTCCAAATGAACTGAATAAATACGGGGAGGTCGTGGGCCGTTGATCTTGCATCGTAAGGCCACGGACCTCGAAGCACAGCGCACAAAAGACCTCATCCCGCTCTAGGGAGGTCTGGGCCGTTGAGATTAGATCCAACGGCCACGAGCAGTGCATGCACAGCGCACGCGAAAGATCTCCAAGCGCACTGAGGAGGTCGTGACCGTTAGATCAAGATCTGACGGTCCAGAGCTCTAAGGGAGGTCCTAAGGCTTAAATCCAAGGAAGGAGGTCGGGGCGGTCAGGATCTCTCGTGGGAGGTCCCAACGGTCTAGATCTTCAGAGGGAGGTCCTACGGCTAAATCTACGGAGGGAGGTCTAGCCCGTTAGATCTAAATATAACGGTTGAGACCTGAGGAGGAGGTCCTAAAGCTACGCATCTAAAGGATGAGGTCCTAGACGGTCAAGATCTCCAGGGGGAGGTCCTGAACGGCTAAGATATCGCAAGGGAGGTCATGGATGGCCAAGATCTAAGCGAGGAGGTCCTATGCGATAGGGTTTCAACAGAAGAAGATCTGGACAGCTCAGATTAGACCTAGGGAGGTCCTGAACGGTCTAGATCGACGTAGAGGGAGGTCCTGAGACTAAGGATTTTACAAAGGAGATCTAACGCTCAGATCTAAATCCGGGAAGGTCGTGAATGGCTAGGATTGCGCCTAAGAGGTCCTGAGCGGGGTTTTCTTTGTAAAAGACCAGGGGTGGCTTTTTACAAAGAGGACTCCGAGGGGGGGGGGTCTAGGGGTGGTCTTTGCAAAATGACCATGGAGAGGTCTTTTTGCGCAGGAGTGGTCCTAGCGGCTTAGATTGAGTTTAAAGAGGTCATGGATGGCTAGGATTAAAACTAGGGGGAGGTCCTGCGGCTAAAGACCTTACAGAGGGAGAATCTGACGGCTAAGAGCTAATCTAGAGTGGTCTTTCACGGTCAAGATTAACTCTAGGAGGTCCGGAGACTTAAGGTTTTCGCGAGAAAGGTTCTACCGCACAGATCTAAATCGGGGTGCTCTTAAACGGCTGGGATCAAACGATGGGGAGGTCCTGGGACTAGAGTTTTCCTAGAAATGAATCTAAGGCCCAGATCTAGTCCCGGGGAGGTCATTGACGGCCAAGACAACCCGAGGAGGTCTAAGGTGCTTCTAATGGTACGGGTCCTCAGGACAGCGACAAAAGGTGGTGGCTAAAGACAACATTAATGCTGCTCATGATTGGCAATAAAGGAATCTAAAAGGGACATGAATGATTTCTGGATTTTAATTCTAAGCCTATGGCCCACACGTCGGTGACACACGGCACAGTTTAAGATATGATTAATGCACCAAATGATTAGCAACAATTGGACATTAATGCTGTCCTAAGAAAATGACGAAAACGGGAGTTTGCACCGGCAAAATCCCGAGCGCGTTCAACGGCTTGCCGCCGGCGACAGGGACCACGCTGACGCCAACTAAACACTGGAATGGAACCGCAATATCATCACGGAGCTAAAGGTGGCAACCTCGCCGGCGGCGAGGGCCTTGAACGTCGGCGAGCCGGAGATAGGCTAGGAAGGCTAAAACGGCAACTACGAAACTATACGAGCTCTAGAAAACAACAACAAAGCTAAGGGATGGGCACCTGAGGGCAGAGAGGGGACCAGGGAGGTCGGGGGAGCTCGGAGATGGTCGAAGAAGTCCGGCGATGAAGTACTTGCCGGCGCGGAGGAAGAAGGTGATCCCGACCACGAAAAGCAATCTCCCAACTTGACCACCCCTGCGATGGTTAACCACAAAGAGTTAGAGAAAGCTTGAGGTGATCAAGATGACAAGCCAAGAACTGATGGGACCACCGGAGCTCTGATGGCTTCAAGGAGCTCCCAAGCCCGACAATGGTGGTCTGAAAGGTTGAGGAAGATGGTGCCCAAAAGAGTGAGGAGGGGCTCGGTGACCTATAAGGCTAAGATGGCAAGTGAACCACAATGAGTCCCGAGGAATGAAATGATCAAGGTCCGCCACAGCTCTGATGACAAAACAAGACAGAAGGGAGACTTTCGGGCAAAGTCCGATCGCAATTAAAGCTTGCGGCATGGAGCCGTTGGGAAGGACAAAGGTGACCTATCACTACTCCCAATCGCTCGGTCCCGACACATGTGCAAAAGTGGAAAACCCATGACGACTGCACTCGTGGAGGTCGGGAGGAAGAAGAACAGGCCGAGGAGGTCTCGGACGTCCTGATGCAATCGGGGTGGTCCCGACGCCCCGCATCACCCGAGGCGCAGGAGGTCCGAGCGCATAGGGAGGTCCAGGGGAGGTCTTGACCGCAGGATGGAGATCTAGTGGCCTGGACCACCCCGAAGCGCTAAGATCAGTGGGGAGGTCTGGGGCACTGGATGAGAATCCAACGGCCCAAGGAAAGTGAGCCCGAGGAGGTCCAGGCGGCCGCCCGACGAGTCCATGGTCGGGTCTCGACTCGAGTCCGAGTCAGACTCAAACCAGAATTTGAGTTTTAAACTAACCTGAAGTTTGGGGATTTATTTGAGGTAGACCCGTGTGGTCTTATCGCTGCGCAAAGCTGCCCTGTGTGGTCTTGTCGCTGTGCAAAGCTGCGCAAAGCTGGCCCGTGTGGTCTTGTCGCTGTGCAAAGCTGCCCCGTGTGGTCTTATCGCTGCGCAAAGCTGGCTCGTGTGGTCTTATCGCTGCGCAAAGCTGCGCAAAGCTGAGCCGTGTGGTCTTGTCGCTGCGCAAAGCTGCCCCGTGTGGTCTTATCGTTGCGTCTCCCGTGCTTGGCTATATAAACGCATGGACACACAGCCGGTCGATCATTCCCCTCTTTCTGAGGTGCCTCCCTGTTCCGTGTGGTCAAAATTTTTATGTGTTTGTTGTTCGCACCATTTGTGAAAGTCGTCGTAACGGTAAGCTTATTTCAGCAACACGCGCACGGTTTTTACGGTGTGTTTTTGATGAAATATTGTCTTATTTTCATTAGAAATGGAGACGCTGTACGTGTTCCACGGAAATGTGCGTTCCGGTCCAAACGGAGTGGATTTCTCCAGCTGCCAACGTGCCTTGCTTAACATTCCCAACCTGGCACACGTCGATTTGCTCGAGCTTAGACGCTGCATTCGGCAGTTGTTCGATAGGCACGTCGCTAGGAATAAGATAGTAATAGAGGCGATCACCGCGAACATGGTCGTTCCACACGGGCACATGGTGTGGGGCCTAGAGAAGGTGACCAGCAGTGCCATGTGGGCACATCACATGGAGATTGTTAGCAATCCTCACACTCCGATCTATCGACGACCCATGGTGTATGTCCATTTTGTTTATCCAGGTCAATCCTTTGGTGGGGGCGCCGTTGAAGGAGGCAGCGACGCTCTTCTCCCCCTCTTCGGTTTGTTGACGACGGGAGAGATGTCGAGTGCTCCAGTAGATGAAGATTCGGGTAGTTTCGAACCGAATGAAGGTGTCGACAAATGGAGCGGTGCTCGTGTTGATTGTCACGAGATTATTGATGGCATGTCCGATGGCACTGCCACCAAGATGAGGCAAATTTTGACTCGCAATCCAAATGAGGAAGAAGGCGACGGCGAGTGGGATCGCGGTGGCATTGTTTCGACCAACATGGACTATGTTCCAAGTCGGTTGGATTGCCAAGCGACCTCTTCCTTGTTCTCGTCCACAAGCACGAGTCTTCGTGGGCCTTCGATGCGACACCCTACTTGTGGGCCAACAGTTCCCACACAAGGCTTTCGCCAGGTAAGCTATCGTGAGTTTCGCGGTGAAGACCAGTCGGACTTATCGAGTTTACAGGTGAGTTCGGACATTGTTTGTTGTTGCTTTGAACTATGTACGGTAAGTCGCACTAACTATTATATGGTTTCCATTACCGCAGTCTAATCGACACGCACATAGTTAAGTGCGCATAGCTCTTGCCCCGCAAAGTTCATGCAGAGATTCCCTAGGCGGAACGGCCTTCCGTTCATGCTTGTTACAGTTACTTGTGTGAGTGTGGGGACCCGGTAATTATCTCCATAAGACCGAGATTAGACAAGGTCTTAGGGACATAATTACTGGTCTCGAGAAATGAATTCAATTTAACCCTATCCAAGTGAGAGGCTTAGCGAATACTAGAGCCTCAACGATCATGCGCACGCTTCCTTACGAGCGCTACATGATTGTCGATTCTCCTCGATTCAAGCACTACACTTGGTGAGTTAAATGAGAATTCATCAACAACGAGTATGACATATATTGGCTCCCAAGATCAACGACCAATATACTCATACCCTCATGCAACGTTGATTACATCCATACAACGCATACAACAAGAGATTTAAAAGACATATTGCAGATAATAGTTAAAGCCTCTGACTTATTACATACTACCGATCGCCAAATTTAAAGTAAAGTACCAAGTAGCAATGAAGTAAATAGATAAAGCAAAAGACCGTGGTGGTATGCCCATCACCCATCGGCAACCGATCGGGGTTAAATGATAGCACACTACTCATTAGTGTCACCCAAGTCAACACTCAACGAGATCGTCATACTCATAATCTTCCTCACCGAAAAGGCCAAAAAACATCCGGCCGAGTACAAGTGTACTCACAAGTCTTACACAAATAAAAATAGTTATGCATAAGGGTCATTCAAGGATGGCTCATATTGGTTTAGTTTTGCGAAAAGACGCAACAATTAACATCCTACACATACTAGTTTTTCATGTGCCCATTTAAAATCAGATTTGAAGTAGAAGTAAAACATGTAGTAAAGAATTTCAGTAATAAACAATTGAATCATACAAAGACCAAAGTGGCAGCCCACTTTGATGTACTAAACACATGAACATCCCGTCCATGACGAATACCAAGTTCAACCACAATTTTAATTAAAAGTCCGACAATAAGCACCACAAATTTCAAGCGGTCATCCATAACCGTGGCACGGCTATTCGAATAGATTAATACCTGCGGGGTGTACTACTTTACCCACACGACTTGATTAGCCCGTTAGCCTCCGGATGCCTCGAATATAGCACACTTCCTATGGTGTGCCACGTGTAAATCAAGATATAGTCATTTTCAAAGAAGAAAGCCCTATTGAGCTAAGTCCCCTTGTGAGATGGTTCCTTGCCTAGTACAAGCGCTCGATAGCACTTGCTAGGGGGCTCACAAGTTATATCGAAATACCGATGCAATCAAAACAAAAGAATTGGCGCTCCCGGCACACTATAAAGGATTACATCGCCCTAAAGAACATAGGATTTCACTGGTCGCTATGCCCTTACACCACCAAGGACTTAACACAATAAAATCCTCCCCCTACTTAACCATACGGCTCCCAACCCGCGTGTGGCAGCACGAGTGTTGCTTGAACAGTAGGTACCCAAAGTTCGGTCCTCAATTGTCCAGACAAGTCCTTCCACTTACCCAATGCTCGTGCACAAAGCACCATCACTAACCAACACTTGTCCAGACCAAATCTCATTTTAAAAATGACAAAAATTATCTCATAAAACAGCTACAAAGATCTGAAGTAAAAACATAAAGTGAGAGTTGTGTTTATCCCAAAACCGCCGGGTTATTCCCGACGATCGAACTACCGTGTCTAGACTTGCATGGCTAAGCAATTCTATGACCCATAATTCACACATCCTATCTTAAGCATATAGGAGTTGGCATAATTCAAGATTAACCTCAAGCATAGGACATAACTAAACTACACATCACAAAAATATTGACATAATCAAAATAGCATGCAAGCAATTATCATTGCACTAACTTAACCAAAACTGGGATCAAATATGATGCAAAAGAAAGTTCAAATGATGCTTGCCTTGCTGGTACAGTAGCTGCTCACTCTTGGTAGCGTAAGTGTCGATATCAATATGCTCGGGATCTATATAATTATAACATCAAATAAATACCGAGAAAAACAACTCAAAAACCAAAATGCTCAAAAATGCACATTTTTTCTACAGTAGTTAGGTCATGATTTTAAATGATTTTTGGTGAAAGAATTATTTCATTTGGATTTAGTATAAGGAAGTTATAATGGTTCGAAATTTAGATTTCAATATGCCGTCATTCATATAATTTAATTATGAAGTGAAATTTTGTAGAACAGTGGTGAGTACATGGATTACATAGATAAATAGGCAATATTATTATAAGTTAAAAACAGTTGAGTTTGTCCTTTTTGGAGTTTTTATGATTTAGTTATTGATTTTCAAAGTTATCACCTTTACTAGTATACAAATAATGGAGTTAAAGATTATATTCTCCCAAATATAGTTTCTGTGATGTAGTAGGGTGGAGACCATTTTTAGAATTAAATTCACTGAAAATGAAAATTACCAAAGTTGGGTTCACTGTTTTTGAAGGTTCCAATAATTACTTATGCATTTTTAAAGATTTCAGTCCATTTTCCTATTGTAAAGATAATGATTTTAATGAATTAATTTCCAATAAAATCCCTCTGCTACAGAGACAAGTTTGAAACTAATTTTAATATAAAGTTTGTTAAAAGTGAAAGTTTCTAGAAGTGGTTTCACTGTTTTTGGAGTTAAAATGAAATAGTTATGTATTTTTGAAGTTAAAAGCCTTTTCTTATTGTAAAATAATAGAGTTAAAGACTATTTTTACAAAACTATATTCTCTGCTACAGAGAAATGTTGAAACCTATTTTAAAATAAAATTCACTTTATATGAAAAATATCAAAACTGGTTTCATTAATTTTGGAGTTGATTTGAAATAGATATGTATTTTTGAAGTTAATACAATTTCCAGTGTGCAAATAAATGGATTTCAGATTTTATAAAGCATACATTACTTTTTCTACCGGGGCTGAGCAAGCCCTAGCCACTGACAGAGGGGACCGGGGTCAAAGGTTTGACCCGGTCAACAAGGGCTAGGTCCCTACAATTAGACCAAGGCGATTCTCATGAATACGTCTCCTAATTTTGAAAACGTAATTCTGTTCAAAGCATACTCATAATACGTTTCTCCTTAGCAAATGCGTACTAACAAAGTACACATTCACTTAACCGGCCATAAGGGGCCCACATGTCAAAGAGGTTTTAGCCCACTAAATCAACCATTAGCTTAACTAACCGGGATTTTAACTTAATCTAACAGCTACAGTTTGTCGGACGTGCCCGACAACGGAGAGGAGGTGCGGTCGTGACCTTGCCGGCCTCGCCGGCGGCAAGGGGAGGCCGGAGGCTGTGCGGACCCAAGCAAAACGGAAATACAATAACCAGGGCTACCTTCCGGTGGTGCCTTTGGTGGCGGAGGGGCACGGTGCCGCGCCGGCGGCGGGGTTGAGCGGAGGAGGAGAGTACGGGTGCGACGACGATCGACGTACGGGTGCGACGTAGAGTACGGGTGCGACGTAGAGACTTCCCCGAGGCAAACTGGTGCTGTATCCAGACTCCTGAGGCTCTAGTGACTTCTCTAGCTTGACGCGGGGACCAGAGGTTGTCTTCTCCGGCAATGGCAAGGTCCAACATGGCGGCGCACAAAGATGCAAGCGACAACATGCGTAAGGCGAGGAGCTTCAACAAGAGGCGCAAAAAGCTCAAGGACCCCAGAAACTTACCGAGCGCTTGTCGACGGGGAGGACCGGTGCTCCGCGACATGAGTGGCCGTGGCGTGGAGGGGTCACCGTGGCGGGACACTGGGAAAAAGGAAGGAATTGAGTGGTGGGAACAGCACCGGGAGTCCACGAGATGGTCGCAGAGAGTGGAATTGAAGGGGACTCACCGTGCTCTGGCTGGGAAGAAGAAGATGGTTTTTCACCCTTAATAGAGAAACTTCAAAATCCGGACGACCACGTGATTAAAAGTCACAAATGATTGAGGGGAACGCTTAATCATGCTCAAAGGCACGCTTGACACGATCAACCGAGTAAAAGTCTCACCGAGTAGGGAAAAGGATCGAGGTGGCATTCGTGCACGCTCGAGCCGAAGAGGGCACGCCATGGTCTCGGGACCTAGAAGCCGCAAGGTCCGATAATAGCAAAATGAGTACGGTGAGGATAGAGGAAGATGAAGGAGACATCGAGTGGAGCTTACCCGAGGAGATAGCACAGAGAGCTTCCTCCTTCCTCGGCGGAAGAGAAGTGAATAGAAAAGAGGGCACGGGCGCGTTTGTACGAAGGTGGGCGGAGAAGGAGGCGGCGTTAGCTAGCGAGCTCGAGGATAGGTTGGGACAGCGGTGGGTGAACGGCGGTGACGGAGGTGCGGCAGAGCGAGACGCCGCGTGGAGCTCGCGCTCGCGCTTCGCTCGAGGTAGGAGACGAGGCGACCGTGTGGGCTCGGTTGATGGCATCGTGAAGGGTGCGAGAAGGCCCAGCCGTCCGATTGAGAAAGGGCGGCTCAGATTAAACAGATATTCGGACTGGTCAATCAAGCGCCAAGATCTGGACCGTTGAAAGCTAATCGGACGGTCCGGTGGTGCGTGCGTTAGTCGGTTAGGTGGAGCCAAATAGAAGGTGGCTCGGCTGGTGATGATTTGGGTCGGTCTGTGCAACAATGAGTGAGTCGAATTTTAGAAAACAGATTTGACCAACTAACAAAATGGTTTGACCGAGGCTTTAAATATAGAAATAAATTTCTAAAAATTCTGAAATAAATCATGGGTGTTCCTGGGATGACCTATTTCCCAAATAAAATTTAAAACTTACTTTTCATGATATATTTTGTAATATATAAATTCCAACTTAGGATAGGTCTTTAAATTGTGTTCGAATTTTCAGAGGGTTATGTTGAGTTCCAAAAATTTTGGAAAAATTATATTTATTCATGATAATTATTATAGTATTTGAATAAATTATTTCCAGAGGAACTTTAGTAGCATTTGTTTCAGTTTTTAGTTTGGAGTTCAAATTTAAAATGTATGTTTCAAATGTATTTTGAGATTTTCCAAGTACAATATATTATGAAATGATTTGATTTTGATAATGCATGTTAGTGATATTCTTTATAATCCATTTTAATAGTTGGGGCTGTGACAGTGAGCTTCAAGAGCCATTGCAAATGCATCCGAATGTAACCTCTGCGTACATCGCGAGCATCGTAAGCCATGTAGTTGTCGCCGATTTGACCGTTTTGCCCAAGGTCCTCATTTCTCACGTAGCGAATACATTAGGGTATGCCGTTAGGTACAGTAAGGTATGGCGGGCGAAGCGGAATGTCCTCGAAGGGTTGTACGGTACCTACAAGGAGGCGTACGATCTAGTCCCCAGAATGCTTAAGCAAATTGCGGATGCCAATCCGGGGACATGTGTCAATAGGGAGGACAGGCCCGACCGGTCGAACAACCCACATTCCCTTATCCTCGATCGAGTCTTTTGGGCATTTGGCCCGGCAGTCCAGGGCTTCTCCCACTGCCGTCCCGTCCTGACTATGGACGATACTTTCCTTTGCGGGAAGTACAAGGGCACCATTCTCACCGCTATTGCCGCTAATGGTAACGACCAGTTGCTCCCAGTTGCCTTTGCCATTGTAGAGAACGAGAGCACTAACGCTTGGTTGTGGTTCCTAGCGAACATAAAGCAACATGTTGTAAGGGACCGATCGAATGTGTGCGCATAACCGATCATCATGTCGGGTTGTTGTCCGCGCCTCACCATGCAAAGACGCAGATGAGCCCGCCGTTCCAATGGAACGACATGCGCACACGTTGGTGCATGCGGCATCTAGCCGCCAACTTCCACACGCGCTTCAAGAGCAAAGACCTCATGAAGAAGTTCAAGAAGCTTTTCCCGCAACCGAGCGCAAGTTCGATGCGCGTGGCGGGAGCTCGAGGTCGAAACCGAGCGTGCTAGTGGAGGTTCGGACTCGAGCGCACCGCAAAGTGAGTTCACGAGTGGATACGCTTGCATGCCCCGACTATGAGAATGGTCCCTTCTTCACGACACCTATGGTGCTCGGTACGGCATCATGACAACCAACATGTCTGAAGTCTACAACGGTGTGTTGAAAGGGGTTCGTGCCCTGCCCATCATAGCTGTTGTTGAGGAGACATGGAACCGCACGGTTGGTTACTTCGTCAATCGGGCAACAATGGCGAAGAAGCATTTGGACGAAGGGAAGCAGTACTCGGAGGTTACCCTCGCCTACATGGACAAGAAGATCACCAAGGCCCGATCCCATGTAGCTATCACAATGGATGGCGTGAGGAGGAAGTTCAAGGTCCGCCTGCGGGACAAGTACGTTCGTGGCCACATGAGAGATGACCGGAAGCATGTTTGCACCATAGGCGATGTGGCAGTTTGCACCTGCAATAAGCCTCAACTCCTGCACAAGCCTTGCTCGCACGTATATGCTGCATGTACTGTATTTCACCAATCTTGTAACATGTATACGTCGGAGTACTATGGCATACGGCACCTGTATGATACTTGGAACGGAGAGTTCAACTCCTACGGCGTCGAAGGCCACTACAGGGACATATGGCGTGAGTAGTTAAGTGGTCACGGATGAAGCATCGCGACATCCGTGCCGTGGAGGCATCACCAAGGCGCATCCGCAACGACATGGACGCGAGCCAACGTGGAGATCAACCAAGACCAAAAGGTGTAGGCTATGCAAGACTCATGGGCACTCATTTAGGAACCGCCGAATAGACCTTCTTCCTCCGACGCCACCGTGTATCCGTAAGTTATCCGGTGTATTAAATCATGTTGGTCGTAGTGATTCCAGTGTTGTAGTCAGTTGCGTTGTAACCTGTACTACTTTCTATGTGAAACATCCCAAGTATTAGACTGTGGCATCACTGGGGTGGTCTAGGGATAGGGTGCATCGCATATACCCCGAGTTCCACAAAGAATTCGAGGTCCTGCACGAGGATGAAGTAATATGGGCTCCTTGGACGGATGCCTTCCTGCGTGCATCCTCATGGTTGGGCCTTCCACAGGATCTTCGTCGTCCGCCCAACCATAGAAATGTTGTGTGCGCGGGTAAGGGTGGACTGCGCGGCGGAAGTACGACCGTCCGACCACGAAGTGCTCCTAGGACCACAGCTGTAATAGCGTGTGGCACCGACAAAGACGGGCTCGCTCTGTCGCGACGCGCGAAGCGTCGCCGACAAAGCCACTGCAGATGCACAACACAAGATACCAACCCCAATCGTATCGCGCACATCCCCATCGTCGGCGTCCACGATGGACTCCGCAAGGTGAATATAACTCGGGTACACCATGTCTCCCTGCGTGCTAGGGAACATGACCCACCCAAAAATAAACAACAAATATGTAATTAGGTGGCATCGAACCACCTCCTCCGTTGCGTCATTCGGGCAATGCATGAATTGACGCAGCCAGCCGTGCGGAACACCCTTAGACCTCTCGGGGATAGGATGCCCGAAGCGATGATAGAGACGCGCCTTCCAGTCCACCGACCTCGGAGGGGGAACAACCGCACGGCCTCGCAACGGTAGCCCGGTAATGAAGCTGACGTCTTGTAGTGTCACGGTCATCTCCCCCCACCAGAAGTGGAACGTGTGGGTCTCCGGCCGCCAACGATCAACCAGGGCGGAAAGAAGGCAGGCATCAATCAGGAGGTTTTGCCCCATGTTCAGCATCCGAGCGAACGCAATCAGAGTCTCGGAACGTATCGCTCGTCCAACGGCCAAGTCTCCCTCGGTCCCCGTGTCACCAGAGTTGGCGGTCCATTGCCACCGATCCAACCGTGACAGCGATGCTGGGCGTCCCATGCCTCCTCGAGTAGGGGTGGTAGAGTATGTGTCATTGCTACAAATAGAGAACAACCAACGCTAGTGAAATCTAAAATGCGTACTTAACGCCATGCATCGCAATAAGAGAAAATTTTAAATACGTCATTACCTAATCTAATCACAACGCGAACGCAGCACGCGCCTCAACGATCGCGCGCGGGCGTTCGTTCATATACGCAGCGCAAAATAGACAACGAATGACCTGATGTGAAGCGATGTGACTTCGACGTGATTTAAAGAGAAAAACGCTTTTGCTTTGGTGGAAAGCCGACGATACGCGCGAAGCAACACCGCCAACAGATGCGACCGGCTACCGCGAATTAGGGGCTGCGCTGGCGCGCGGTGCTCGCAAAGACGAGGGCGCGCGAGTGAGAGCTGCGGCTCGCAGACGCGGGCGCGAAGCCGAGGCGGTCGACAACAGTCGTTTCAAAATTATTTTTTTAATTTTTTTAGGTGGTCGCCGCCTCGGTACCATGATACGTGCAATCGTCTGAGGCTATTTTTGAAATTTTCGCTCGAAAAGGGCTATTTTTGAAATTTAAAATTGCTACAGGGCTAAATATGCAAAAATTTCCCGATTTGTCTTCATCCTCGAGCACCTCCCTGTGCCGCTAGGGTTCTGTGCTGCCCCCTACATAGCCCGCCGCCTCCTACGCCTTCGCCCCCGCACCTCCCCCTGCACCTCCACCCTCGCACCGAGCCGACGCGCCGCCCCTCTGCGCCGAGCTAATGCCGCTGCCTCGTACGCCTCCGCCCCCCGCACCTTCCCCCGAACAAGGACCCGTGACGCCCCTGCGCCGCCCGAGACTACGCCCTGCATCCGTCGCCCCTGCATCTTTCTTTCTGCAGATTGTATGGGTGCAGATGAAGATGCATTGCAAGAAGCCGAAGCATCCATGAATGTGATTATTTGATTGTATGACTAGTGTATATAGATTTCATGGATTTCATTTTGACATGTAATTTTGTTTTATGAATTATATTGATGTACTGCACAATGCTGTCATGTTGACATTTGAAATCCTGTTGGTCTGAAATGCTGTCATGTTGACATTTGAAATCCTGCTGGTCTGAAATGCTATCATGTTGTGCACATTCCTGCAATGTTGTCTGAAATCCTCCTATCATTTTGTTTTATGAACTATGTTGATGTAGTGCACAATGCTGTCATGTTGTGCATATTTCTACAATGCTAGTCTGAAACCAAGAACTTAATGATGTTCAGAACTTCAGATGCGTGCTAGTATGAAATTTCTGCAATGCTGTCATGTTGTGCATAATTCTACAATACTGAACTATGTCTAAAATTCTTGGTTTTCATGGAGAATCGTCAGTGCAGGTCAAGATTCTTGGTTTGAATGGCCAATATTATGTTGTTTGAGAGGTAGGAATGGAATGGAATGGAATTGAATTGAATTGATGCATGAACAATAGCAGGTTTGGGGGAGTTTTGAATTTATTAGGAATGGCACTGGCCTTGCATGTTAAGAATGGCACAAGGCTACAACACAAGCATCAGTTTGATCTACAGACTGCCAGTGTTCACCATGATGTAAAAGGCTAGTCAATTGAACCTTTTCGTACAATGACATGAACAGAATGATAGCATACAGGTTTTTAATGCAACAAAGATCAATATTTTCATCAAAACTGCATCCTGCTGATCAGACACGAAAATTCTGATACTATTCAGCATTCTGATACAATCATGATGTTCTGGAATGCACTGAAATGCCGAGTGGAATGCAGACTAAATGCTCTTCTGACTGAAAATGCTGACTGAACATGCTCTTCTGATTGAAATGCACTTATGTTTCATACATCCAAAATTGTACTCAGCATTCCAGTCCAAAATTATGACAGAATTATGCAGCTCAAAATTCTGATTGGATTATGCAGGTCATTGTTCTGGACTGTGTCATTTGCTTCGTGACTTTCTAGACTGTGTGCATGCAAATTCTGGACATACATCCAGAATTCCTGTCCATTAGATTTTCCAATTATCTAGGCCAACCTGAGAAGTGTATGTGTACAGGCTTGTCGCTAGATCATGCTTTTCTATCCATGCAATCATACAACACAAAGCTCCAGCAATCAGAATGCTTCTCAGTTCATTTCAGAATTCCAAAATTTGGGAAACGTACCTCTGATTGCTTATAAACATACAATAGCATTCCAGAATTTCATTATAGGATACAACATATGCCATCTCTCAGTTACAATGATCTTATTAACAATTTTCTATCCTAGTTTCTTCCTTGGCCTTTACCAATTCAGGGCTTCAAATCAATTCTTGAGATTGCAGCACCATTTCAGAGCTTCAAATCACCACAATTCACCAAATCATGGGCCCTACATTTGGCATCATGAAGCTTGGCTATTACATCGATGATTAACAAAATTGAAGCTGGTAACAGTATCATAGATTCAGAAAATTCATAAGGGGAGGGGTTCGGCGCAGAGCACGGCGCGCGCAGGCGGCTTGGCCCCTCCACCCGCGCTGCCCGCGGCGTGGAGGCAGTCACATCGTGGAGCAGCGACCGAATCGAGCAAGGGGAGGGGGCGGCGCAGGGGGAGGGGCTCGACGCAGGGGGAGGAGCGACCGGATCGAGCAACGGCAGGTCGTTGACGCAAGGGAGGGGGCTCGGCACAGAGCAGGGCACGCGCAAGCGGCTCGACCCCTCCACCCGTGCTGCCCCCTATGTGGAGGCAGTCACATCGCCGTCGCACCGTGCCCCTACGTGGAGGCAGTCACATCGCCGTCGCGGCACGCCGCCTGCATGGAGGCCACCTCAGGGCGTGATAGATGGAAGCCGTCGGAGGGGGGCTCGCCGTGTCGAGATGGAAGATAGTGGGGGCGACGGCGCAGATGGAGGAGTCGCAGAGGCGGTGGCGGCCACGGGACTGGGAGGAGTCCATCGATGGGGGAGGGACGGGACGGATTGGGAATAAAAGCGTAGGTGGGTTTTCGCAAAGTGGTGGCGGGTGGGAGCGAGCCTCGATCCTGGCCGCTGAACTCGCGATGGACGGCCCGGATAGCCATGTCCATATGTGTATGAAACGGGGCTTGTCCACCAGATATGCCGCCCTTAAAGCTGTTTTAAAAAATGTTTATGTTTTCCGTAGACAAGGCTTTGAAATATATTGGCCCAAAGCACCCATATGCACGTCTTGATGTAAGGGCATGTGCAGGCTAACTGAACTGAGAGCGTTGCCCTAATTCTAATGCACTACCTAAGAAATCTACATTGTGTGTGGTACAAGTTATAAAAGATGTATTTTGGGAGCACAAACACATAGTGGATCAAAATAGAAAGTAGATGGTGAGGCTGTGAAGGGGTCGAAATAGTGGCGGATCCAGAACAAAATCGACAAGTGTCACCATACATCCCACCATATGTACGTAGAGTGAATAGACATAAACTACAGGATACACATCTATACGTATATGAGTTTTGATAAGATAAAACAATATTAAACCTGGTGTCCTGTGCACCCAAAACTTCACCTGGGTTGAAATGGGTAGGTGCAATATCTCGAGTAACTCCTTTCATATATGGCAAATTGGAAACTAAACAGAGATTCGTATATAGATGCCAATTATTTATACTCCTACGTACAATGTACTACTATCCTAGAAAAGATGCCCATCCAGTGACAGGAACCAAGTTCATTGGCCTAGTTGTTCAGCGTTAATTACACTGCGTGAGCGCGTCTTCCTCGATCGGAACGCTTGGGCTCGGCGCTTGCACCTCCGATGCGGGCGTCCCCTGCACGTTAGTGAACTGTGTGCGGCACGGCTGGTCACCGCAGTTGAGGTTGATCCAGTCCAGGTGCACCCGCTGCACGGCCGGTCCTCGCTGCACCGCAACAGCACCGCGACCTTGCTGTTGGACGTGCCCTCGATCCTCTTGAACGTCACGTCGCTGATCTGCACCTGCGAAGGCTGCTTGATTGCTCAGGCAACGACCAGTCGACAGCGGTGTCATGCTCTGCTCTGATAAGCCACGGTCGTGATCTCGCCAATGGAATTAACCGGTCACAAGTGGCGGTCGTACCTTATCGATGTCGGAGCAGTGGTCATGGGGGCAGTACTGCTGGTCGATGATGATGGGGTTGGAGACGTTGGCCATGGTGATGTCCTCGAAAGTGATGTTGGATGCGCGGCTTGGCGGCGACCCCGGCCACGTCTTGATGCGCAGCCCGTTCGTCGTGCCCCGCACCGTGCAGTTCTTGACCAGCAGCCCACGCACGTCCTCCTCGCCCTCCTCCCTCCCCAAGCTCCCAACGCTGCAACCGCGCACACACAATATTGAGCTTTCAAGTAATCAAGTCCCTTTCTGTAGTTTGCAAGTTATGCGTTATCTTTTTGGTATTGGACCTGATGCCGTGGCCGGGCCGCAGATGACGCCGCTGACGACGACGTCGGTGGAGCCGGGGCCGACGGACACGCAGTCGTCGCCGGTGCCGATGACGGAGTTGGCGATGCTGACGTGGTTGGAGAGGCCGACGTGGATGCCGTCCGTGTTGCGGCTGGCCGCGGACGCGTGGATGTGGAGGCCCTCCGCCGCGACACGACTGCTGCGGTGGAAACACACGTGGAAGCCCCGGCTGTCCACGAACGTCAGGCCCTTACAGTCGAGTTCGCCACGCCGTCAAACTCCAGGGTCTGCACAATGGCCAAATCATCTCGCCATTTCGTTCAGAAAAAAACTTGACTGATCAGTCTTGAACGGGTTAATCACCGTTGTCTTAAACTTGGGCTTCTTGGTTTCAGCGCCGCCCTGGCCGTCGAGGGTGCCGTTGCCGGTGACCAGGAGGTTGCTCAGGCCACTGAACGTGATCCAGGCATCATCCGAGAGGTGGCAGCCGCCCGCGAACGGCTGGAGCACGCCGTCGATCACCACGGCGGGCGTGTCGCCGTTCTTGCACGGCCCTGAAAACTCGATGGCACTGACGGCGAAGGTGCCCTCTGGGATCAGGAGCGTCGCGTTGCCGGACGTGGAGCCGCACGCGGCACGCCACGCAGCCAATAGTGCCTGGACAGGGGTGACACATGGTTCGGAAACCACAAGTAGCGGAACATTGCATGAATTTCGCAGCAAAAACACCGAGCAATTGACAAACGCGTCAAATTTAGCTTGGGAATTTCGTAAGGTACATCAAATCAGCAAACAGTTAATGCAAACTATTCTGAGATGACAGAGGATTGATGGAATTAAACGGCACTCACGTCTTTGTTGTCTTTGCTGCTCGGCGCCGCTCCAAATTCTGTTATATCATAGACGCCGCCGCCGGCCGTGTAGCCGTTGTTCTTGCAGTGTACGTGGCCACCGTAAAGCACAATGAACCAGACAAAGACATTGAGGATGGTAGGCATATTGTTGCAATCGAAGTTCAGATCCGAGTAATTTAGGAGAAATCTTCACGTCTTATATGTACATGGGTAACTAGTGGAAGAATGGAATTCCCTGTGGGAGTATCGTAACCTCCAGAATTAAAGGTGTCCTCAAAATGAGCTTAATTGAGTTTTAAGTGCTCAACTGTAGTTTCATGCTTGCAACTCCTCGTCTGACATAAACTTGTGAACCTGTTCATTTCTTCAACGGGCCATAAAAGTGCTTAATGGGTTAAAGAAGCCACCGGGTATTTAATCCTCATTCTCAGCGCTTGAGTGCTGTAACCAATTACTAATAAAAGCGTTGTAAGCAATTACTAATAAATTAAGCCGTAAAAAGAGTGATGTAAGCAATGCAGGCAAGCAGAGGAGGATGATGACTGAGATTGCTGTATACTCTATTCAAATGTTCTAGTTTCTGCTCTTCCCATGTGTTCAACAAAAGCAGACAGAGCGTTCACTTGAACCATAACACACATATAAGCAGCACCTGCGAGATGTATCAGGCTATCGGACATCACAGGTTGACAAAGTTGGTTTGTACTTAACAAGAACAATACCATGTGGGTGACTAGTAAGATTGCGCAAAAATGTCATAGCACATGCTTAGTTCCTATATCCAGCATCGCCAATACAACACTCTTTGTTGTAATTCAACATGGCAGTATGCAGGGCTGTTCGGTATTTTCGGTAAATACGGTATATTGGGTAAATACAATATTGCTAGTTCGGTATATACGGTGTATTTAAAAATACGGTTTGGTATAGATAAATACGAGTTTATTTTGGTATGATATCGGTAAATACCATATTTACCAAATTTGACTTGAATTGAGAACAATACAGCGAGTTCGCAACTTGTGGTCACAAATTTTTACACACAACAGTGGGGCAATACTAGCAAGCGGGTACTGCAGAACTGCACTACTACCGTGCGCTAGCAGCCCAGCACCAGCCACCAGGAGACAGGAGGCGAGGTTTTGGCATAAATGGCACTGCTCTGCACGTATTAGCGAAAACGGTTCTCCTCACGCCGCATTTGCAAAAATAGCCGTTCGGACGAGCCTCATGCCACCACGTGCGTAATTCCGCACGACCACTACCTAGATGTTTCTCGCCCGCACGGCCACCATGGACACCCCTTGTCTGCACGGCCACAGTCTTAATGGCTTTCGTCCGCAACGCCACCATGCGCGCCATCGTCCGGATTTGCCTCGTCCGCACGCCATAGCCCGATTCCCTTCCTCCGCATGGCCATCGCCGGACCGGTGCCTCCGCACGCCACCACCCGAACATGCACTCCACCTCCCGGATGCATGAATGCACCCACGCGCGTCGTCACCTCCATCAAATCCATCGCCATCACCTTTACCTTTATTCCTCCCGTCCCATCCTTGTCCGCAGCATATGCAAGCATGCATGCGGCGCCCTGCAGCGGCTATAAATAACGAGCGACGGATTTCCTTTCGCATTCTCACTCGCCGCTTGCTCCTCGCTCCATCACTCATCCTGTCAATTTTATTTTATAAACGATTAAGCATTACTAACAATTGTCATTAGCGACTATATTAGCGAGTAATTTTTCTCGTTCGTAATTTTTTATTAATTGTGTGGTTAGTAAATTAGTAATAGTGAAATGTTCGTAGTTAATTAGTTGTACTTATTCAAGTATACTTAATTTAGTCGTATTCAAATTTTCGTAATAAAATTTGGTTGAGTTTATTAGTCGTAATTAATTAGCTATAGTTAAATTAATCTTACATAATTAATTAGTTGTAATTATTCGCATAGTTAATTAGTTACCAATTAATTAGTTGAAATTAAGTCTTAATTAATTAGTCATATTTTATCAGACATAATTAATTAGCCACCATTAATTAGTTGTAATTAATTTAGTGGCCCTAGTAAGCCTTAATAATTTTTTTGTTATTAATCTGTGGTAATAAATTAGTCGCAATTATTTTAGTGCTATTTAGCTCATCGCAATTAATTTAGTCATGAATAATGTAGTTGTCATTATGTAACACAGCTTCATTTGTGGTAATCAATTAGTCCTAATTAATTTAGTCACAACTAATTTAGTCGTATTTAATTTTGTACTAGTAAATTAGTGTACATTAATTTGTTGTATGTATTTAGTTGTAATTTTTAATTTTTAGTAATTTATCGTCATTATCAATTTTCTCACTAATATTCTATCTCTTCTCTTGCGAGCCATACCTCTACTGGAGCTTCTGGAATCCTTCTACGATGAGAATCACCGATGCAAGTCGTGGATCACTGGGGATGCGGATGGCCCTCCATCCCTGGTGTTTCGATCCGGAGGATTACTGGCAGCTGGACGCTCGCTACGTCCCAATCCTCCGAGACACAGGCTTGTTGCCCTTTGCGAGGCTACTCTCCATCGGATGCCACTTCACCCTAGACGATAGTCTACTGTCGGCACTTGTCGACAGGTGGAGGCCCGAGATGCACACCTTCTACTTTCGATGGGGTGAGATGACGGTGACTCTCCAGGACGTCTCATTCTTGACCGGTATCCCGATCAGAGGTGAGCCTCTTGTTTCAGGCTGTCCGCCAGTGGACTGGAAGACCAGGTGTAATACCCCAAAGGTGGGATAAGTGAATTTTTGGGAGAGATTAAATGTTTGGGAGAGAATTAATTGGATTTTTCGGGAAGGGCCGAGTAGAAAATGCAGAATTTAATAGTCAGAGAGGGGGGAAAACGCTGTTTCATCACAACTTGGGCTTGGGCCCCTGGCCCATGTGGGTGGCCGGCCAAGTGGAGGGGGGGGGCGCCACCTCCCCTAAACCCTAGCCGCCCCCCACTCCCTCACGCCTCCCACCTCTCCCCCTTGTGGCCGCCATTCCCTTCCCCCTTCCCCACCTTGCGCATCCTCCTGGTTCTCCTCACGCCGGTGAAGATCTTCCATCCCCATTGCTGGCCGAGTGGTGAAGAGAAGGAGATCGCACCCGGGGCGACCGGCCAAGAAAGGAGAAGAAGGGGAAGGAGGGAGCTCTTCTTCGCGGGGCACGTTCTTCTTCTCGCGGCTCTACAAGGGTAACGCCGCTGGTCCTCGCTGGTTTGGTACCGTAGTTGCATTCGCGTCCGCTTTGGTAGATCGATTTTCGTCTCCTGCTAGGCGCTTCTGTCCGAAGGTTGGGGTCGTTTTTCGTGAGGTTAGAAGCAGAATCTGGGATTCTGATCTCCTAGGAAAAGTTGGGTTTTGGTCTTAGCTTTCAATGGCCGCCAAGATCACCCAAATCTGATTAACGGTTAGTGAGTTATGATTTTTTTAAGATTGCTGTTCCGCTGATCTGTCAGCATTTAGGCAGTTTGTAGAAAACCGATTAAAACTGATGGTTAATGTGGAAATCTGAGAACCCCAGTATAACGAAAGTTGTATATAATTGTCGTAGCTTTCAGGTAAGCACAAGAACGCGAAATTTGGATAAACGAGCTGAAAGTTATGATAGTTTTAGTGCTCTGTCCAGAAAGTCTGACGTGAAATCGATGTCTTGTTAATCGGCTTAAAAGTGATTTTAGATGACCAAATCAGGGGAGCTCACCAACTAGGTTTAGTTGGGAAATTTGATAACCTTTCAATGAAGTCCAAGAACACCTAATTTGGACCACTGTACAGAAAGTTATGAATTTTAGAACTTGACTGTGTTCAGAGGGCAGTGCAGCACTTAAGAATTTGGGGTCGAGATTGCGTTGCGATCTGCTACTTGTTGTGCTAGTGTATTCAATTCATGTTTTCGTTATCGTGGTCTTAGTTATATTATTAATTTTTAGGTGGGGATTGGTACGGGGCAGCACCGCCTTCACGTCCTCCAGTCTCACACGGTTAAGGTAAGTGCATTGTTTGTTAAATGAGTGTGATTGATTGGCTATGTTTGTGTGCTTTTTGATATATGGTTGCATAGCAAGATGGCTTACTTGATGATTGTTTAAGTATGGTGATTGCTCAAATTATGCTTATGCTTTACTGTGGTACAACGTTGTTGTCTTTTGGTATTAAGAGATGAGCATATGCATATTGAGAACATGTTGAGGCTTGCTCACGCTGTGACCAAGCATGTTTCCCTTTGAGATCCCCGTCATGAATGTGACGGGCCCGAGATCCCCTCACTCGTGGAGTGTGGGCTTGAGGTGTTACTTGCGGAGTAACGGGCAATTGGTCCCTGTGCGTGCGCGCACAGGCATGGGTATGCGGCGGCGGTTGCTTACTCTGACACGTGTAATGCACACGAAAAGTTAAAGATAAAGGATCCTTGAGCATTGCATTTGCATATGAGATGTTCTATTGTTGATGTCCTTTACATGGATGTTGATGTTATAGTTTCTTTATGTACTTGCTGAGTCTATGGACTCACTCTTGCTTTTATTGATGTTTTAGGTACCCGAGCCAAGAACGACATGCATGGGGGGGGGGAAGTAGTCTGCTAGTCACACACATGCCACATGAACTAAATAAAGTTGAATGATCTTCAGATCGTAATTGTTTTTAGTAACTGGGCGAGTTGCTCAAAGATTTATTATGTTTTGGCTCATGCAATGGATTAAATGTAATAATGATGAGTAGTGGAACTTCATACCTCTCTAGTTTTGTTAGACACTTAGCATGTCTTTGTTTATCTTTTGATGTCTCTCGATGGAAGTTTTAGTTAATATTTGAATTATCTGTGTGTTGGAACCTTCGTGTAATTAACTTTACAAGGGAGGTTCTGCTAAATTTATTAAGATTGTCTAGATTAGAATTATTAGAGTTTGTTTAGTAGCATTCCGTGCTCATGTCGGGTCAGGTGTTACACCAGGCTAGGGCATCGGTTCGACATACCTGTCCCGCACAGTGTTCGTGGTGTCCCTCAGACTTGGCTGAGGCATTTCAGCCAATGCTCGTAGGATGCAGCTGACGAAGTTGTTAAGACGCACCTCGGTGCTTACCTTATTCATCTCTTTGGTTCAGTCCTATTTCCAACCACACAAGGCGATTGGGTGTACCCCAGCTTTGTCTGTGTCGCCGAGTCTTTAGCTGACATGGAGGCTAGGGCGATGCCTCTGTACAGTTGGGGATCAACTGTCCTTTGCGCCACATACAGGGGGTTGTGTGACGCTTCACGGCGTGACATCGGTGTTAAACCGAGCCTGGTCGTCTTCTACGTGCTCCTGTAGCTATGGAGTTGGGGGCACTTCCTGTTGGGCGGCCCTCCTTCGGGAAAGTAGTGCACCCGCACCCCGAGTTGCAAGACCCGATAGACGAGCCCACTATGGGCTACCGGTGGACTGCTGCCCATCTACACTAGGCCAAGGATAGACCGACGAGGTGCTACTCGTTGTTCCACAACGAGTTTGAGTCATTGCATGACAACGACATTATCTGGGCTCCATGGAGCACAGATTTCATGGACACGATAGTGCCACACGGGCTGTTCGTGCAATGTACCAAAGACGCTAGGTTATGGGCAATGACCTACCATCTAATGTTTGCACATATGGTGGAGTCTTACGCACACCAGACTCACCCATCCTCTACCAAAGCATCCGAAGTAGGTGACACGCCAGGAGAGGCTCCACCACTCATTCGATTACACAGCACTTCGTGGCGTGACGACACCGTAAGACACTTACAATCTTTGGTCGTTTCATTGATGATATTTGTATTCTTTGTTACTGAACTAGTTTTGTCTCTCACTTTAGTTGGAGCGGCTGCAACGCATCGCAAGCACATCAGAGACCACCATCCGTAGCCCAGAGCACACCATACTAGGGCTACTGAGCACTTTGATGTACATCTTCGTAGAATCAAAGAATGTAATAAAGAACATGAGCTGCGGTCGTTCTAGAGACGACACCCTACACGGTGAGCACCGAGTGGGGGGACCATGCTCACCTGCTAGGTCAGCATGGCCCAGTGAGACCGGCGGGTGCCGTAGCGCACCTCGTCGGTCATCCGTGCCCTAGATCGGTGGAGAGGTAACTTATGTACAAATCAACATTCTATTTTTTTTATTACGCCTTAGGTTCTGCTAACATCATATCGTTATCCAGCCGCAGGTTCGTCGGGATGCATCACTGCTGCCGTTCACACCCCATACTCAGACTGGCACAATCCCTCGGTCATCTGCACTACATATCCAGGAGGTAAGAGATGTTCAGTTTATGTCCTGAGTATGAGTATTTATTTTGCCTAACATTATTCCGTCTTGCAGCCTTCAGTTGACCATAGGGGTGACGACCATCCATCTACTGATGAGGATATGGCCTTCCTAGCTCCTGCCAGGGAGCAGTACACAGTGCTAGGGTTTGGGCCGTGGCACCCGGGGCACCCACCCCTATCGTACGTTCACCAGTACGGAGTACCGTACATAGGGCAGAGCTCCTCTGGGGTGGCTGGCACATCGTACGGTCAAGGCCAGAGATCATCCACACTGAGGGACTTGCAGACATCATATCTAGGGGCAGACAATCCAGTTGTGGATTTCTTGAATCGTTCATAACTGACATGATTACAGGTGGCAACCAGTTTGGCATGACTCAGCTGCATGACTACGATGTTGGATAGACTCAGCTAGACCAAAGTCAACTTGCTAATGCACCTCTGCCCACTCAACGGTCTCCATACCCCCTCCGTACCGATACACGATCTTCGGACCTCCTGATGTATCCCACGGGACATGCTCGACACAGACACAAACGCATATTGTGAGTCATATTGAGCAGAGAGTGGCTCAGACGAGTGAGCCATATTGTATCCCGTGTGTAACTACACTACATATATGTTATGCGCTTTTATTTTGCTATATTTGTATGCATATTTTATATGTTATGTGCGATTATCGGTGTAAATCGGTTTTGGACTAACATTAAATCGAGAAAACAACAAGGTTCACATGGATTCATGAAATCACGATAGTTTGGACATGAAATCATAAAATTTGATAAATAAAATTTACGCCATTTCGAATGCACTTTGTGATTTGCGAATTACATGACACGCATAGTTTGGTAACATGCCTTAGAAACGATAAAGATGCATGATTGAACAAACCGTAAAATAACTAAGATACACACGTGGCTTTTTGGAATCCAAAACAGAGGATCAAAACTAGTCTTTGTGGTGCAATAGCCCATTCCCTTGTCTTGGGACCGCCACGGTGGCAGCGATTGTCGGTCATCCATGTCCTGCCATGCCATGGTGTAAGTAGACCGTACGACTGAATGCATAACCAAGATGCAAATTGTACAATACAATAAATTACAACACCGAGTGATAACTAGACTAGTTCAGTCTGTTAGGGCAATCCTTCATGAAGTGCCCAAGAGTCTTGCATATCCTGCACTTCATCGTGCGGCTCACACCTCCATGAAGGCTGTCATCTATGTCATTATAGAAGCATCGCGTCTACCGTCGTCCCTTGCTAGTTGACTTCAAAGCCTTATTCGGCCCCCATTTCACCCTGTCCGGCCATAGATCCCTATAGTTCATGTCCAAGGCATAGCAGTGAAACTCTATACTCTACGTACGGAAAAGGTGCTGCATGTCGTAGTACTTAGAGATATAAGGCATAGACATTTGCCTCATTTAGGCACACACCTTGTACACATGCGAGTATGGCTTGCGCAGGAGTTTTGGTTTTTTGTAGGTGCATGTAGCCACATCACCCAGGGTGCATGCATGTTTCCTTTCACCCCTAGCATAACTGTTGACATATTTTTGCCACAGTCCGATCTTGTACTTTCTCTTGAGGCTATTGATCACCCGGATGTCGTGCATTCGGGCCTTCTGTATCTTCTGGTCCATATACCTCTACATATTCTCGAACCACTGCTTCCCTTCTTCCAATTGACGCCTCGCTATGGTGGCTCTATTGATGAAGTAACCAACCATGTGAGTCCATGTCTCCTCAACGATAGCGGTGATTGGGAGGCACTACACACCTTTGAGCACGCTATTGTATACCTCAAACATGTTGGTCGTCATAATTCCGTATCTCGCACCGTCTGTGTCAAACTATTTCGCAGGGACTATTTCGCAAACTCAGGAGCGTGGAGATTAATCCACTACGTGAAACTTGGCTGCTCTTGGATTGCTCGCTCGCGGCCTACTGCCTCTCTTGTGCGTTTAGAGGGGACTCCCTCATATGCCTCATAGTTCGATGTTCGAGATCTGTCCAGATGGCCCCAAACTTCTGCCTCTGGTTTAGTCGGCACAACGTCTTGAACGTCTTTATAAGTTCCTAACTGCGGAACTACGTGAAGAAGTTCGATGCAAGATGCCCAATGCACCACCAGGTTTCCACATCATTCCACTGGTGAGGGGGTTCCATCCCATTCTTCATGATGTTAAGAGCCGACAACAACTCAATATTGCGGTTCGTGATAAGGCATACATTGAACCGGTCTCACACAACCGCCGCTTCACATTCGCGAGGAACCACAACCAACTAGATGTGCTCTCATTCTCTACAATAGCAAAAGCAACCAGGAGAAGTTGGTCATTCGCATTGGTCGCCATTGTGGTGAGAATGGTGCCCTTGTACCCCCCGTAAGGAAAGTGTCATCCATCGTGAACACATGGAGACAGAACTTGAAGCCCTCTATGGCCTGGGCGAAACCCCAAAACACCCGGTCCAAAATGAAGTAGTTTGGGCCTCTGTCAGCATCTTCACTTTCAAGCTTGTTTATGTGCGTGCCAGGTTTTGCTTCGGTAATCTGGTAAAGCATTCTCGGCACAAGGTTGTACACTTTGTTGTATGTCTCGTACATGGACTTGATAACCTTTTGCTTGGCTTGTCGAACCTTATTATAGCTGGCTGGATAACCAACCAGATTGGTGACTTTCGACATTAGTATCTTGGGGGAGACAGACACGTCCTCCGTAACTAGGCGGCTGATGAGGCTTTCCACATGGGAAAGTCACGTTCCGATGCTGCCGTAGGGGCTCGCTAAGATCGCAAGTGTGTTCAGTCACCGCCTTGACTGCGAACACTGAGCCAAAGAGCTTTGCTCGGTGAGCGCTGACCTTGCCAAGGCAGCCTTCCACTACACACTTTACCGTGTAATGTCCTGGGTTAGACCAGTGCACCCAGTACACATGGCTGATGGACAAGGCATATCGTGCTATAGCTTATTGCATAGCCATCTTGCTAGGGAAGTGCTGTCCAACTAAGAGGGTGTCGACATCAAACCCCCACTAGGATCCTTCTTCTTGTGGCAGTACGAGCAAACACACCATGATATTATCAAGTCTCAATGCCACGTAAGGCACCTCCGATGACAAAATTTTGCCGATTGGACCACTAGCCTGGTGTGCGTCCTCCTTACTACCATCCAATCCTGGGTCAGCGTTCTTGTCGGACTCTAACCCAAGAGGTTGGCCCAATAGAAACTCGTGGCAGTCAATGTGGGCTGACTACGATAGTTCTGCCCTCTTATTTTTCACAAAATTATGTTCAAGTCTTCACTCCGAAACAGCACATTCCGTGCTACCGTCTTCAAGCTCCGCCTGTGGTTGCTTGCTTGCTGAGGCCATGACATCATCAAGGTTTCCTGGTGCCCTGCGTACGAAATTTACATACACCATTAGCTTTCCGTATATCACCACCTCTTGCTGAGAGGCAATCTACATGTACTAGCCCCATGCTACACTTCCATTCACCTTGACCAGATCCCATACGCCCTTCGTGCAGGTGATCCCCTCAATGACAAGTTTCTTCGTCATTGGCCCCTTGTCGTACTCCCTTCGGATGTGGCTTCGAAGCTTGTGAATATTCATCGCATCGAGCCCCTCCGTCTGGATCACCTTGTACTGGCATCTCGATAGGTCCAACCCATCGAGTCCGGCTCGTACAAGACCGTCGCCATAAAACACTACCAAGTGTTGCATGTTCAAACTTACCTAAAGCCACAACAACCTGATCTGCAGTACGCGATATGACAAACATGGTATGTAGTTACCACAAATTTAATATGAATGAACTAATTAATAGTATTAAATTACAAGTAATTTAATCGTCAATAATTACCCACGGTACAAACAATGATGAAAAATTACATGCAAGTAATTGATTAAATACGAGTAATGAAATACGAATAATTAATTAACTAGCAACAAATTGATTACTTGTCAAAAAATTACTAATGAGTAATTCATTACTAGTGTAATTACCACTAATAAACCATGACTCAAACAAACACGATTTATTAATTACCACTGATTCATTACCACTAAATTAATTACGACTAATTAATCACGACTATTTAATCTCCACTAAATTAATTATGCCTAACTAACTACCACTAAACTAATTACTTACTAATTAATTACCACTAAATTAGTTATGACTAAATGATTTCCACTAGATTAATTATGCCGAACTAATTAATACTAAACTAACTACGACTGATTAATTAGCACTAAACTAATTACGACTATTTAATTTCTACTAATTTTTAACCACTAACTAATTCATACTCAAATAATAAAGCCTAATTAATTATGACTAATTAATTACCACTAATTGTGAAGCACTAATAAATTATCGATACATTTGCCATGACTAAATTGTTAACAGTAATAAACTACAGCTAAATTATTAATAGCTATTTATATAAGAATACATGCTACATTAATTAGGACTAGTTGAGTAAGACTAATTAACTACAAGTACAGTAATAATGACAAATGCAGCGGACAAAAAATTATCCGCCCTTCGGGGAAACTGTTCAAAACTACTACGGTCTAACAACTACTGTGGTCCTAAGAACTGCTTCGAACTTTAATCTCCAAAAAACATATAATTTTGTTCTCTGTGTTCTCAGCGACGAGCACAAGAACGAGAACGAAAATACAATTGAGATGACCGAAAGTAGAGTCCGTATTTATAGCCGCACGAAGGCACTATGTAGGTGGTAGGAAATCTGGAGGTGTTGTCGGACCGCAGCACTCTGAGCTAGGGGACGGCAGCGACCGAGCAACACTTGTGTGGAGGAGGTTTGTCCGGGCGGGGGGCATGAGGTGGTTGGTGGCTGGTCCGGACAGGGGCCATGCGGACTAAAAAACGGGCGGTGGTTGTGCGGTTGCGAAAATGGGTGATGGCCGTCCAGGTGGTGGTCGTGTGGATGTGGGTACATGTCGGCATGCCGCGTGTCTGGGCTATGGGCATGCGGCTGAGTTGCTAATTTTGCAAATGCGACGCGAGGAGAGCAATTTTCGCTAATACGCCACATGATGAGGATTAAATCTCTAAATGTTAATTTATTTAATTAAGCACCGCATGACCTTCATGGTCGTAACCCCTAAGGATTCTAGAGGTTACATTATGGGTACACTGGTCGGACGAGGTCCTGTACCTTGTCCCCTACCAGATAATTGCCCGTAGAAGCAATGAACTGGTACTTGGACCCGCTCCAAGTATATTCTTTCCGTGTGATGAATGGAACATGTGCCCTATGTGCTCCAATCCACACGACGTTACAACCCTAAGACACTGATAATAACAACTACATGGTTATTATCTCCCACTGATAGCAACCGCTGGTCAGTTGGCTTTTTACCAACTGCCACTGTTTCTCTGACTAGATGCGACACCTCCAAAGGGCGCCTCTTCAAGGATTAACTACCACCACTTCGTCAGTTATTTAAATAAAGATCAAGGGAGGAGATCAAGACCAATCCGATTGAGGACAAGACAATTGGATTTCATCTGAAGTATTAATATAACAAACAATACACTTTGTATACTTAGGGCTTGTAACAACCCAAATTTCAGATTTCAGAAAAAAATAAAATTTAATTATTTTTGGAGAATTTTCTAAAATTTTAAAAGCTTTCTATAATTATTTTAAAGTCAAAACAAATTTATTTGCAAAATTAATTACCAAATAATAGTTTAAAATATTTTATATAAGTCCCAAATAACTCTAGGAATTTCTGTGAATTTTTCTAGAATTTTTGGGATTTATTTGCTATTTTCTCAAGCTTAAACGAATTAACAGGTTAGTTTAATTGGTAAATTAATTTAAAATCTAAAACGATTTTGGGTCGAAACTCAGAGACCCGGTTTATTTAGCTTGTAATGCCTAGCCTTCCATTGACTCTAGCATCACAAATGTAATATACCGTGCCTCGGAAAATGTATACTTCTAGAATTGCAGTATACACACGCTTACAAAACATTGCATCAATTTCATACAACACATGATCTAAAGCTTAAACTTTACAAGCAAAAGACATACATAATAGTTATTACAAAGGGAAGGCCAACCGCCAAGTCAAGTAAAAAGAGTTAATCAATAGCGGAAGCAAAATGCCATAAGATGGCTATAACAAAAGCCAACCGGTTTGTCATACACTCACAAGGCAATCCGACCGGGCCGCCAAGCTAGTCGTCCACACCACAGCAAAACTCACCAAAATTGATCCCTTGGGGATCAACCTTCTCTGCAACAATTAAGCAATACAAATGAGTACAAAAATATACTCGCAAGACTTACGAGTAACAAACCTAGATACTACTACATGCAGGCTTTAATCAAAGGAGAAGGCTCAAGGTTAATTTTTAGCATAAAGCAAGTTTTATTTGCAATAAGTAATAGTTTGAAGGCATTTTGACAATCTGAATTTTATTTGCATAAATAACAACGAGACAATAAGTAATAACATATAGACGTCCTGGAGATGACCAACCCAATGGCCATCACAACAATAGCACGAGTTACCCACTCGTACCACCCACATCAAGTTTTAATTTAAAAGGTTGTAGTCTAGTTCTTGCACGACCTTACCAAGCATATCCATAACCTAGGACGAGGCTATTCGAATAGATCAAACCCTGCAGGGGTGTACCACTGTACCCACACTTCAGACCGCCTTTTTGCCACATGATTTAGCACACTTCCTTTGGTATGCCGGCACGGCTAAGTCCTACGAGACATTTCCAATGAATGATGCTAATTAAGAGTCACGACAACCCGAAGAGTAGGACGCATCGGCCCATGGCTCAAGCCGCTGCAGATGCTCCCCCCTTATAAAAAATAGTTTTAACCACCTACGACCCATAATTAACACCTCCCAAAGTACTTAGTCAAGAGAGGTCCTATATCCCTCTAGCGTGGTTAGCACGCAAAATCACTTGGCTTAGTGACACAAGTAACTCGGTCCTTACATGACATGGGCGACATCCTCAACCCTGGGGAGTCGGATTATCACGACCCCCTGTGCACTCCCAGTGCACCCACCATGAAACCAACCAAAGTTCGCCCACGTCTAAAACATTTTGTTTTTAGTTTTGGTTTGTACAGATAAACAAAGCGTAAGTTATGGATCATAAGTGATAACAAGTTTTTGTGTGATCTAGGTCATGGACTAAGTCGATAACCGCACAATTCTACCGGTAACTAAGCATTGCTAAGCATCATATCGCAAAGACAAATAAAAGGCCCTAAATCATTTACTGGCTCTAATTCACCAAAGGAGGATAATAATCCTAAGACAAAGGTAGGGTGTGTAACATCCCAATTTTGGGCTTGTGTTTCAAATGTAAGAAAATGAGTAGAAATTAAAACTTTTTCTTACATCATGTGTTTCCTGTTGTATTGGACAAGTATTGTACAAGACTTATGGAAATGCAAAGTCACAAGCCTTTTGATCCAAATCTTGTTCCTTCAAAAACAATCTTGTCAAACCTTTTGATCATCGTCTCAAAATATTTTTCCTAAGTTCTTGGGATGATATGTGACCCTCTGAAAAATTTCACAATTTTTAGAAATTGTTTGAATATTTTAGAGGGCACAAACCTGCTTGACTCTCACCAAACCTAAAACCAGTACCTTGTAGAATTTTCGGAGAAAATACAATGCATAAAAACCTCTGAAAATTTTACACAAGGTCAATGTCCCAGTCAGCAAGCTCCTGTAAAATTTCAGAATTTTTGGAGTTATTTTGCTACCCCAAATAAATCCTCAAAAGTCTCAGCATATTTTAAAACCTAAAACCAATTTCACTATTCATTGTTCGAGTCGGGCTCGAGTCCGAGCCACTTGACTCGGTTGAACCACCTAGCTGCACCGAGCCGCGTTTTATAACGCGTGCAATCTCAGCCATTGAATTAGATCGCCGCCCACGTTCGGCGAGCATTCTGACCATCCATTGCATTAATCAATTGGGACCGTTGGATCTATATCCAACCGCCTAGATTGTAAGCAACGGATCGTCCGACGAGCTCTTTTAAATCGCAGCCGCCCATTTCCAATCCAACGGTCACCGCTTCGCTTTTCGTTCTTCTTCCTTCTCTCGCTTCTCCGTGCGCGCGCGCGTTCATGGCGAGAGAAAGAGAGAGCATGGGGCTTGTTGTGTCACTGAGCGTGCCTCATCAACGCCTCTCTCGCAAGGCATTTAATGCGCAATGTGCTTTCTCCTCCATTGTCACCGTGCTCACTTGCCCCATCATTTCTTGGTCCATGACCGTCGCGTGAACCGAGCCCACCATGGACTCGGGTTCTTGCTCAAACCCTAATCCTTTCCCTATATTGCCCCTTAGCTCCTTCTAGTGTTCCTTTGCACCACACTTTGCTCTTCTCAAGTGTTTTGGGCGCTTAAACCACCTCACACCTTCAATCCACCAGTGTGACCCGTAGAGCTCCAATGGCGGCCTTGGTGTCCAAAGGGTTTATCTTCAACATTTCTTGCACCCTTTGAACTCCTCAACCTCCTTGGTATTTCCCTAACTTGATTTTGGGTTGCATTCACAGAATCGCTCAATTTTAAGTTTGAGATTTTCTGTTGGTTTCACCCCTTTCTTCTCCAACTCGGTAAGTGGTTCTTTTGCAATTATTTGCTTTTGGAGCCTCTTTGAGCTATAATGAAGCTGTGGTAATGATTTGGTTCCACTCATTTTGCTCGTAACCTCATCTTCCACTTCATCTTCTTCGGCCCGGTGACTTCATCGTGTTCAAGTCTTCCCGCCATCTTTGAAGCTCCTCTCGGTTAAGGTAGCTTCTATGTAGTCCCTAGAAGTCATGGCACCCGCTTCCTTGGACCACAGCGGAGCATCTTGCTATTTTCGTGTTTTGCCGTGTCGGCCTCTTTCTTTGTTTTCCGGCTCGCCGGCGTTCCAGACCTCCACCGCCGGCGAGGTCATCATCGCGGGTCCGCAACACTATTGCGAACCCATTTTGATAGTTTAGGCGCCGCCGCATCGAGTCGCCACGACAAGTCGTGGTAGCTATTCGACTTTGCCGCCGTAGCTCCGTTGTTGTCAAATGATTAAGACACAGTTAATACCCAATCATTAGTAGTATTAATGGTGTCTTAATCTGGCCTATTGTGTCACTGACTTGTAGGCCCGTAAGCCTAAATCAGAAAACCAGAAGTCGTTATGGCTGATTTTGGGTTTATTTATTGCTAATCATTGTTAGCAATAAATGTGTCCGAAATTACCTTTTTGGGTCACTGACGTGTGGGCCCTCTGTCCCTAAATCACCTGCTCAAAATCTTTAGGACACATTAATTGCTAATCATCACTAATCATGGGTCATCGAATTAATTAGCTGTCCTAAAAACCTCCTTTAAGTCATCGACAGGTGGGACCACGCATCGTGCACGTGTGTTAAACTCGCATGTGTGACTCTCACCACCGACATGCGCCCCACGTGCTCGGCACTCGTTGCATTTCGATCTTGGACCGCCGTCCATTTTGCGATCTGCGCCCGGATCTTGTATGCATTCGACCATCCGGCCCTCTCATCATCCTAGGCCGCCCATCGCTAGATCTCGCGCCCGATCGTCGTGCAATCGACCTTCCGACGGAAGTGCTCTCCGTGCCGCTCATCTTGAGATCTACGGTGTGAGCGCCAAGGCGCCGCACCGTCCGTTACATCCTTCTGTGAGCCGCTGGATCTTGATCCAACGGTGGGTTTCTTATGAATCGCGCCGCGCGCCGTTTCTCCGTCAAGTGTGGCTCGTTGGATTGTGCATCAACGCCCACGAGCGCCCACGCCATTTATCTCCGGTTGGGTTGGTTTTGTTTCGTAAGTATTTATTTATCAATCAAAATTGTATCAAAACTTTAGAAATTCATAACTAATTCAAGATAAATCCTTTTACATGAAACCAATCGTAATAAATTTGTAAATCACTAAAGTTTAATATAAAAATGCTTTTAGCTATGCTATCGTAGTAGAAAATTCGTAATCTTTTATAGCTTGTTTTCTCGCTATTTTTATATATTCCGAATTGTATTAAAACTTGGAAAATGCATATCTTTTCTCAGATATCTGATAATTGTATGATTTTAACTTTGATAAATTTGTTGTTAACCAAACTTTAATCTGAAAATGGTGGTAGGCCTAAATCAAAGACTAAAAATATGTTAGTAGATTTAACCTTATTAGTAGCACTTAAAAATTCATTTAATGATGTGATAGACACCAGAATTCCTCGTGAATCCTAAAAATAGAAATTTGATGTTAGGAAATCCTCTCATATCATACTATAATGTGAAATAGGTTTTGCACATGTTTATATTCCTGGAAAGTGCATTATGTTAGTTTTGCACCTTAGAAAAATCATAACTAAATCATCTCAACTCCAAATGACCTGAAATTTTATATGGGTTACCTCTATACCAGTAGGTAGCTACCATAAAAATTTCAGCTTCAAAATCTTTCTAGAAAATGTTTTTGCTACAGTGCTAATTATGGCCGAAAATGGGTTTTTAGGTAATATCTTTTGCACCACAAATCCAAATTAGGTTTTTCCAGTTTCTATGTCTTGGTATATTCGTATTTCACCTTGTGTATAAGTTTCACGCATTTGGATAATTTTGCTTGCTCTTTGTTTAAGTGTTGCTAGTCTTATTGGTTGTTCTTGGTTCTTTTGCCTTTTCGCTAGGATTCGACATTTGCGGTAATCCCGAGAGCGACCCTCCACAACAGCTTGAGCAACAAAGAAGAAGGCAAGCGCTTTGATCATGTTAACCCCAGATTTTAAGTATTTATGTTGATTACAAATCCTATGTATGCATTGCTACTTTGTTTTAATAGTTGGCCTAGTAGATGCATTTCCTTAGCAAATGATTATTCTCTACTACCATGAGCCTAGGTTACTTGCTGTGATTTAGAGTTCGTGGATGAGCTCTTGTCACTTAGTAGTTGCGAATCAATTGCTTAGCCATGCTTAGTTTCGTAGAATGGGCTGTTATCGACTTGTCGATAACCTTGATCACTTAAAACTTATTATGATTATGATTTCCACCTTGTGCCATGTCTATTTATGAAAACTAAAACTGAAAACAAAATGATTTAGACTTGGGCACAATGGTATGATGGTGTGATTTTGGGTGTGATCGAATGGTGCCCGTCAACAAGGACCGAACATCTTGTTACACTAAACCAAGCATTTTAGCGCATAACTACATTAGAGGTATGGGACCTCTCTTGACTTAGTACTTTGGCGTGTATTGGCTCCAGTCGCAGGAGGTCGCAGGAGGGATGGTGTTGGGAGCATTGTAGTGTCCGAAAGACTTCACCCGTGATGGGATTTGTTGTCTTCGGCTTGCAATGTAAGCGCATGGTGTTTCTACCCATACGAGCGGCTCGTGGTTGATACACAATATTGGAAAAAGTCTCGAGGACTTAGCCGTACAAAGATACCTTCTAAGTGTGCTTTGTGGCTTAAAGGCTCCAAGTGTGGGTACATTGGTACACCCCGCAGGTTAAAACTATTCGAATAGCCTCGCCCTAGGTTATGGACACGCTTGGCAAGGTCTTTCAAGAGTTAGACTACAACCTTTTAAATTAAAACTTGATGGGTGGTACGAATCGGGATTCGTGCTATGTTGTGGTGGCTATTGGGATAGTCGCCTGTGGTTACTTGTATGTATCTTTACTTCATCATACTTTGATAACAAAACAGATTTGCAAACTTGCTTTTAAAATGTATTACATTATTGCAAATAAAGTCGGCTTCATGCAAATGAGACATATGACCTCCACCTAAATAAGCTTGCATGTAGTTTATGAATAGGTCTCGCTATTCCACACGTCGATCTTATGTACAAAGACAATCTTTGTACTCGGTTGCTATGCTTAATTGTTTTGTTGCAGAGGAGGAAGGTGAGCTCAAGGGCCTCACTTTTATGAGTTGTGTTGTGGTAGCTATGGGCGACTAGCTTATGCCCCGGTCGGTTGCCTTGTGGGTTATGTTGGCTAACCTGTCGACTTTTGTTCTAGCCATCTTATGGCGCTTTTGTTTCACTGTCATTCTTGTATATTGTTCTATTTGGCCGGTCGGCTCTCTTTTGTAATAACTTTACTTTATGTATGTCGTTGTTGAACTTAGTGATGTATGTGTATGGAATTGATGTGTAATTTTGTGATGATGTACATATGCTGCAATTCTGGGAAGCATATGTCCATCGAGGCTTAGAGTGTTTAATTAGTAACGCTAGAACCAATTGGAGGTTGAGTGTTACTAGTTAAATATTCCGGGTCCTCACAGGGTGAACAATTTCAAGGCAACAATGCAATAGGAATAGCTACCTCTAATCGACAAAAATTAACTTTGACACAAGAAGCATGCATACTTAGTTTTTGCAAACAAGATATTAGACTTTAAAAGTAATAGGAGCAATATGATCAAATGATATTACACTGCTTGCCTTGAAGGAGATCACTTTCTTGCTGCAGGGGATCACTCACGCAATTAACACAATCGTCGCAACCTATCGCAAAAATGCGAAAAACCAATAAGAGCGAAGAACACCAAACAAATCTCAACAGCAAAAGTCATCCAAATCTCATAAAATTTACACAGCAGCAAGGTTTTGACTTTAAATGAATTTAGAAACAAGAATGGTTCAATTTGGACTAAGCATGAAAAAGTTATGCCCTAAACAAATTCTCTCAGCCTGGAAATTCAAACTAAATTAATTACTGGTACTGTTCATGGCATAAATTTCTAGAAAGATCTGGATCTTGAAATTTTTATGGTAGGTAGATATTGGCATCCTAAGGTTAGCAAAACTGAGTTTACTTCATTTGGAGTTACAATGAATTTGTTATGATTTTCCTAAGTTGTAAAATCAGTGTAGCATTAATTTCAGAGGCAAAGACCACATTAAAACCTATTCTACCCTAAGTGCATTACTAGAGGATTTTAACAAAGTTTAGTTTGCTCAGTTTGGAATTACAGAGAAAAAGTTATTCATTTTTCAAGTTTTAATGAGGTTCTAGACAACATTTTATGTTGAAACAAGTTAATACAGTTTATACCATTTTCTACTACCAAACAACACCTAAACATATTTTTGGATTAAAGTTTAAGTAAACATGACTCTAACACAATTGGAATTATCTAAAAAGGAGCTAAAATGGAATAGTTATGCATTTTTGAAATTTAAAACACTGAAATACTTTGAAAATTGGAGCTCTCGGGGAGGTCCAACAGAACTGAAGAAAATGGGGAGGTCGGAACCGTCGATCTATGATCCAACGGCTCCAGAGCACAGGAGCACAACGCATTAGCGTGGCGCACATAAGGGAGGTCTTGACCGCCAGATCAAGATCTGGCGGTCCTGAGCTCCACGAGGAGGTCCTAAGGCTAATTGTAAGAGAGGAGGTCTGGATGGTGAGATCTGACGGAGGAGAGGTCCTCGCGACCAAGATTTACCAAGGAGGTTTTAACTGCGAAGGTCTTCACCGATGGATTTAGATCCAACGCCCACGGAGATGGGACATTCGGACTTCCGAATGCCTCACCAAGTCCGGGCCACGGATCTCAAAAGGAACGACTTAGATCATGATCACACTCGGAGGTCTGAATGTTCACCAGATCTGAGCCGCAGATCTAGAGATGAATGGCAAAAGAGGATAGGAACGCTTAGAACTCTAAATGCGCCGAGGAGGTCCAGCCCGTTAGATCTAGATCTAACGGTTCAAAGTCGAGGAGGTCCTAAAGCTAAGGATCTAACTGAGGAGGTCCTAGACGGTCAAGATCTCCAAGGGGAGGTCCCGAACGGCTAAGATTCCACCGAGAGAGGTCCCGGGCGATAAGTTAAACCGTGAGAGAGGTCTTGGACGCCTTAGATCTAGACTGAGAGGTCTCAATGGTCAAGATTTGCCCAGTGGTGGTCTTGAGGGTTTAGATCTCCGTGAGGAGGAGGTCCCGAGTTGTCAAGGAGGTTATTAACGCACGCACAATAGGAAAATCACGGCCCACCAGAAGCGACACACTAATCATTTCCGATGACCATAAATTGCGGGCTAATGATTAACTATGATTAACATTTAAAGCTCAGATTCTTGTCTTAACCTGACAACGCAAAGTGCCGACGTCGTCCGACAAAAACCCGAGGGCAAAGAAGAGCTCCTCGCCGGCGATGTGGACCACGCTGGTGTGAACCAAGGGTAGGGATGGGTCTAAAATAGCAAGGTGGACCTAAAGGTACCAAAGGCCGATGCTAAAAAGCTTTCTACCGGCGGCTAGCCGGAGATGACCGGCGGCGACAAAATATGACAAAAATGCGAAACTAAAGTAGCCCCGCACCATTTAACAGAGAAAAAGCTCAAGCGCTAAGGGACTAATAAGAGTGTACCTGAGTTCGGAGAAAGCAAGGAGATAGTAGGAGGAGCTCCAACGACCAAAAGCTTGCCGGAGATGAGGCAGATGATGGAGGTAGGGAGGCTTGAGCAAAAGGAAGTGAACTAGAGTAAGGATCGATGCAAACTAGCTCATAAGAAGGTCCAGGAGTAAGTAATGGAAAGCTTGAGAGGCTTACCAGCACTGGGGAAGAAAGGGGGTTGAATGCGGTTGAAATTGAACAAGCCCCAATTTGACAATCTCTGCGAAGGTCAAATAAAATAAGTTAGGGGATGCTCAAAGGGGTTCAAGAAGCAAAAAGGGCACGCCAAGAGTTATAAGGAAACCACTCGAGCTCCGAGGTCTGGCAATGGCGATGAGGAGGTCCTCTAGTGCTCTGAGCACAAGAACACAGAGAGGAGCTCGGGTTGGCAAAAAGGTGTCTAAAAGAAGATAAGAAGGAGATTCAAGGAACTCAAATAGCTGAGAGAGCAAAGAAGAAGCAAGTGCAACCCGAGTCAAAAGGTCTCTGCCAAGGGTGCACTTGAAAAGATGGAGGCAAGTAAAAGGGAGACTTTTAGGGCAAAGGTACTGACCATCATTTAATGTTTGGCAGTAGAGAGCCGTTTGAAAAGGACAAGGATTTGACAAAGTACTGCTCTTCACTGCCATAGCTCACGCGAGCAAGGAAGGTAATGATGACCAGCTCAGAGGGTCCCACCTGTCAGTGAAATAACCCTAGGTGGTCTGGTGAGAGAATGAAACGATTATGTTGAGTCCGAAGATTGAGTGGGAAGGTCTTGACGGTTGGATGTGAATCGAAGGGCCCTGATTTAAAGAAGGGTTCGGGGGTCCTAACGCACAAGGAGGTCTGAGGCACAGATCAAAGGATGAACGGCCCACGATCACCTAGGTGCAATAGGGGTCGTCTGAAGTGGTCTTCTGAGGATGTCCTGGTAGAGGTTTTTGAGGAGGTCTTAGAGGACGATCTAGGGTGGTCTTTACAAGAACACAACGGGAGGTCCAATGGGAGGTCCGGGAGGGTGTTCTTTGCAAAAAGGACACGAGGTGGTCGTGCGGGTGGGGGGGGGTCTTTTACAAAGACACAGAGGAGGTATTTGAGAGGTCCTGCGAGAATCTGAGGGAGGTCTTTTTGAGGTGGTCTTTGCAAAAACACCGGAGGTGGTCTTGGACGGGTGGGAGGTCTGAGAGCTCCTGAGATCGCAGCGGTAGAGCAAAGATCCAACGGCTGATGTTCAAAGCGTGTCTGAAAGGGCTCGGGATGGCACTGAATTGGTTGGGTTCCACTAGAGAAAGGTGTTGGGCTCGAGTCCGACTCGAGTCCAACCGGACTTTGACTAGGGTTTGATTTTTGAGCTGAGAACTTTGAAGGATTTTTAAAAGTAGCAAACTAGCTCCAACAATTCTAAATTTTTTTATAGGAGCTTGCTGACTTTGAGATGGACCTTGTATAAAATTTTCAGAGGTTTTTATGCAGAGCATTTTTCTCTAAAAATTCTTCAAGGTTCGATTAGGGTTTGACCAAAGGTCAGAATGGTTTGACTGCCTCTTAAAATATTAAAGATATTTCTAAAAATTGTGAAATTTTTCAGAGGGGTCACACAACATCTCTAGAACTAAGGAAAAGTATTTCCAGGGGTTTGACAAGATTTTCAATAAGGGGGTTTATGACTTGAGTCAATTTGGGTAGTTATGTTTTTTATTTCTCCACAAATCCTTTACAGGAATTGCAGAAAAGTTTCAAAAACTTCAAGATGCAAGAAATGTTTTAAATTTTACATATTTTCTTACATTTGAAACACATACCCAGATTTGGGAGGTTACAAAACCCGTGCTTTCTCCGCTTCGCCACCTCCTCGCGAACTCGGATCTCGCCGCCATTGTCAAGCCCGCACACGCCGCCACGCATCTGCCCTCCTCTCGACGTGTGGGTGAGCACACCAAGACCGCCTTGTTCCCCTCTCCTTTCGCACTGGTCGCCGCTGCGTTCAGCAAAGACGGCACCTATTGGTCCCGACGCCGCGCCGCCGCTAGAGTGGCATCGCCACGCAGCGAGCCACCGCGACGCCACCTTAGCGCCGCGTGTCGCCCTCACGAGTCGGCGCCTATGTGGCGCCACGTCAAAACCCCAGAGCCATATGCTCTGTGGACTTGGTCCATATGAACTGTGTCATGACACGTGGGCCCACACGTCGAAATTATTTTATTTCTTTAAATTTCGAAAATCTGAGGGCTCGACATCACCCTTGTGCAATAAATGGATTTTCCTTTAGAAAAATAAGTCAGGAAATTCTATTAATTTTAGATTTAGGGTTTTAGTAGATTTAAACTTCTAAAATCCATATCTTTTGCATCCAAACTCCGATTTGGGTGATTCAAATTTCTAAATTTGTATAAAATCATTATCTAGTTAACTAAACCAAAATATTTCTATTTGGAGTTAATTTGATCTATATTTTTGAATTTATTTGAATTTGAATTGAATTTATCGTATTTTCGCATATAGACCTAGACGACTCTAGAGAGTTTGATCCTTCTGAGGACTTAGAGTACCAAGGCTTCAATGAAGGCAAGTTATACCATTGACCATGTTGATCCCAATACTTTAAAGTTATTTTTAGTTTTTAAATTATTATTGCATGCATACTTTTATTCAATTATTTCAATTCCCTATTTTAAATGCTTAGTTATACCAATTCCTTTTTTATGGCCAATTTGCATGTTGAGTATGATTAACTTGACACCCTTAGATAAAATGATATTGATAATAAACTTATGCTTAGCCAATGCTAAGACCACAAATGTGATTTTTGGGAGGATTTAGTCAAAACATTTGCAAACTTGTTTAAATTTGAATCTGTGGTATTACTTTACCGTAGAAAGTTTATAAAGGTGGTTTTACTTAAAATAAAGACAAAAATGGATTTAGATTTGTGCAAAATGGATGAATGATGGGTGCAGGTTTATGCACAGACTTAGTCTGGTTAAGATTAAGGCCCACGGTTTGTTTTGGAAGACGCCCAAGTCAATTGAGGACTAGTCTTTGAGCCGTTTTTGCTATGCCTTCTGTACCACCACATGTCCTGTATGGGTAGGACTTGGCTTAATAATTTGTAATACCTCATTGTGATTTGTACCATGTTGATTGTGTGGGTGTCGGTTAGACAAGAGTCTCACCTAGCGCAAGAGAGGCTCCTGAGGATGGTTAATCTAATGAAAGCGAAACCTTAGCGTGCATGAATACCTTAAGGTAGAACATCAGAATGGCCTCGTGATAATTGCTTAGTCGCACGCCTTTGGAAGCGTGTATTGGCGACATTAATAGCAAATTATCTCGTGTGGGTAAAGCCGCATGCACTGCAGAGTAGAAAACTATTCGAATAGCCGCATCCGTGGTCATGGACATGCTAGCAAAGCCACTCTAAGTTAGACTTTGTTTTTGGTTTCAAAATATTTAATCAAATGATTTGAGGATGGTTAATCCTTGTGGTATAAATTGGGGCAATACCATATGATAGAGAGTATCCTTCACCATTCAAATATGGAGGTTATCCATACTATATAACTGTCATTTTAAAATCTGATTTTAGATATAGAATAAAAATGGCATTGGAAATTAATATGAGTATTTAAACTAAAAATGCTGCTTTACGCAAAATAAACCCTGCTAGTCTCATTTGTCTACCTTATGCATGCATCATATTTCAATATTAGGTGTAACTTGCGAGCACGGCAGTAGTGCTCACTCTTGCTGAATAATCTTTATTCAGGAGAAGACTTCTACCAGGACAGTGAGGACCCAGACGCTTAGGCCTACGCCCTCAGACGATTGCCTGTGGTGAATCGTGTGGCCTACTCCTACTACTTTTACTCATGCGTCCGCTGTGATATTTGTTTATTTGGCCTCAGCCCGCTTGTATTAAACTCTAAATATTTAATGTTATTTAATTTCCCATGGTATGATTGTGATATCATTTTGTATGATCGTACACTGGAAATCCTGGACTAGTGTATGAACATAGAGAATTCGGGATCCTTTGTTCCCGGGTTCGACAGGGCTAGTCTGTCGCCTTACTCAAGGCACCCCTCTAAAGATCCAGCCATCAGAATAAAAAGCAATCTCATTCTCTCCCAAGAACTCTTTGCCATTTTTCTCTGTTTATTTCATAAGATTGGTGACTCAATCATCGATAGCTAGTGCCGATGAACCACGAGGTCTTGATTTTGGCCCGATCTTTTGACGAGAAGATAAGTTCAGAGAAGTCGCTCAACTCTCACGATCCGGCTATGAACTCACAAGCCTCAAACCACGCAATCGTTGAATTGCTCGATAAGTCATTATCAATCATGCACCAATATCCGGATGACTGACCACGAAGGTCAATTCTCGTGATACATCAAGAAATATGCAAGAACAAGGTAAAAACACAATCAAATTGCAAATAAGATTGAAATACTTGATAAATTGGGATTCTAAAGCGGTATTATGGTTGGTCTAGTCGACACAAGCCAATGTACGGTTGCATTGTAGCTAACTTTTAACTCAACAAAATCTGAGGAAAACTAGAGGTGCACTCCTTAAATAGGGGAGGAGGAGACGCACATAGCTAAGAGCCAAGGGTGGTACTGCTCATGCATGAACAAAGCAACATGAACAAAGATGGGCTGCCTAGGGTGGCACCTTCCCTTGGGCCCAAGCATTACAAGGCCCAATTTGGCCTAAACAGTGATGCAACACCTTATTTTGATGATTACGGTTCGCATTGTAGGAATTTAAAGGTGGGACTAGGTTTATTGGAAAGAATACAAGATAAGCTTTCAATCAAGTACTTGTGGATCTCAAACAGAGTCCGTATGTGAAAGTTATGCTCGCTTGAAGTCGTAATGCTTCAAGGCTGAATTGGATTCCGAATGTGTCTAACTTGAACTCTTGCTTGGCTTGGACACAAAGTGATGTGGAAACCTTCCTTGTACCATGACATGGAGTAGCACTTGTATCCAGATGGTTGATGTCCTCATCAAGTGCCGTCCGTGGGGAGGAAGGCATTTGAGTTCTCGAAGACTTTTTGCTCAAGATTGCTCATTCATTATCCTTCACTTCATTGTCGCTCATGTGATCATGGCATGAACATGGGATGAGAAAACTGGTTCGACTTGATAGACTACTCCAACCTCAATATGGACACATGCATTCGTGCCATGGAACATGACGCAATGTCATCATCATCCTCTTCCACTGCCGGCTCGTCGCTTGTTGAGACTAGCATGATCGACCGAATGGAGGAGGATTCACTACCACCATCTGTGGCGCCCCGCAGGAATCGCTTCTTACGACCGGCTCGGAATGTCCGAATGCCTCTACAAGCCTAATTCTTCCGACCGACAAGAATGGCGACAAATGCCCAACACCATGATCGAGGGTCAATGTACTCGATACATCATGGCGACTATCATTCACCAACAGCTCATACGTATTCCGAGGGCCAATCGACATCTGGTGAGGGTGTCAATGAAGTTACCACCAGTCGAAGGCCAAGAGGGAATGATAAAGCTCAGCATACGGTTGGCAGTCCATCGGATCAGGTTGAGTCCACCACAAAGCTTACCAAATGTGGTAATTTTTTACCACTCCCCATCGTGGAGGTCCCTTGCCGAAGCACTGGAGAGCTCTCCCTTAGCTACGATAGGAGCTCATCGAAAGACCTCTATTGGAGGCAAGAGGTTAATGCAATTAGAGATACCAATCAAGATACCGTGCATAGTGCTCCACAGCTTAACCCGCCACCACTTACTGGTGGAAATGGTGCGAGCACTCAAGCACCAAATGGCAGAGATAATCGAACTGATCAACATCGATAAGTTAATTCACCTGTTTCTACCCTACAACGCATGATGGGTTGAACAGGGCAAGCCGAAAGGTCGAGAGGCAGTTCGGGTCATCGAACACCTTCTGCTAGCGGGAATCCTCCAAGACCTTCGATAACAATTCAAAATCTGCAACGAGTTTGGGACATTTTAAATAACCCTGACCCTGCCCTGGCAGAGACTCCAGGATATGCTCAACTCGCAGGACAGGTATCGGAGATCCACCAACAAACCATGCAACGTACAGAAATGTACCGGGAACAACAGAATTCGCAAAGTCAAACCTTGAATTCGCCACAACGTTCCTCCCTCAGCAGGGGTCAGCATGGTTCGACTGTAGGCCGATCGATACCAAGACCTCCTCAAAGATTCTGACAAGAGAGTCACAAGGGAATACATCTCTATCATGAAGCCACTCCTCCCCCTCGTAATGAGGAGCCACTACTTGTTCCAGGTGATCATCGACATCATCTAAACCAAGCGACGGTCCGAAGACGCCGCACTAACGCCCACGATCGGATTGGGGCACCGTAAACTTAGTATGTTAACTCGAGAAACCTGTCCCCAATCGACTATAATCCGCCCTTTCTAGAGAAGGTGCCACGACTGATTACGGGTTGTCAAGCCTTCTCACAGGCTCCAGCTATACGTTGGCGGACAAGTTCGACCAAAGAAACATGGAGAAGTTCAATGGGACTCGTAATCCATTAGAGTTTCTCTAAATCTATACCACCGCCATCGAGTGCTGGTGGTGATGACAACGTGACGGCAAACTACTTGCCCATGGTTCTCGAAGGATCCGTCTAGTCTTGGTTGCTTAACCTACCTGGCCGATTGATTTACACTTGGGAGCAAATCTGCGCCTATTGATTGCCAACTTTCGGGGACGACGATCGCCCTAGAAAGGTGGGCGATCTCCATTGAATCGCAAAATATAATGAAACTCTCCGCAATATATCAAAAGATTTAGCTAGGTTCGTAATTCTATACCGAGGTTGCGGATTCTTGTCATTCAGCTTTTCAAGCAGTGATTGTAGAACTAATGGTTTACGGAGGACATTTCTATGAATCCTCCACGAACGATCGCCGAGCTTTTTGACATGGTCGATCGTTATGCAAATGCCAAAGGAGGCGGTTTAATGGAACAAAACCATCGATTGGAAATGAAGATACCTCAACCTTGCCTAGATAGGTCGACAAGAAGCATAAAAAGGCTCTCAAGAGTAAGAAGAACCGCAAGCCCAAAACAAAGAAATCCTTGTGATTCCCGAGAAATTTACCAAGGGCAAGAAAGAGTATTTCAATAAACAAGGCAAAGGCTCGATCGATGACTACAAGAAGAACAAGAAGTGGTGTTCACTTCATCAAAGTGACATGGCATGATCTCGCGCACCTACCGAGCCCGCGTAAAAGCTGGAGGACTATTATGTAGGTAAAGGTCTCTTCCCATCCATACAAGAGCTTAAAGAGCCAAGCTCCAAGAAGGACAAGAATGGTGATGAAGAAATGGGGTACTAGGAGCCACATCACATAGTGAATATGATCTTTGGCAGATCATCCTCGTACGAATCAAGGCGCCATCTGAAGGCTATGGAGCGGGAAGTGAACCTCGCCGAATCTCCAATCACCATCAAGCCATCCAGGTGGTTGGAGACAATTATGAAGGGTAACGGGTAGGCTACACTAGCGCAAATTAAAAAATTCTACCTGTAAACCAAGATCACTGCAGTTATAGATCACGGTCTTACCACTAGACGCGCAGGTGCGGAAGTTGATGCAGCACGTCGGGCCAGAGTAGTCGTACTACTTCCTCGTCCTCGTCGTGGCGTCCCACGTACAGCTCCTCTCTTGCGGTTCGTCCCAATGCTACGATGCAACGCCTTCAAAGGTATCCACACGCACGGAGGAAGTGACGACGCCGAACTACTAGATCCGCGCGAGCGACTAGGGCGTGGGAGGTGGCGGCTAGGGTTTGAGGATGTCACGAAAAACTCATGCCCAATCTCGTGCGCCGCCTCCTTTTATAGACGCCTTACAATGGGCTTCTACGAATAGAGGCCCATTAGGACTCAATGCCCGATCTAATTCGGATCCAATCCGAATTAGGCTTCGACTTTAAGTGTGTGACCTATAGGTTCACGTATGTTTAGACATGACGCGAGTACACATACTTGGTCAATAGTTGGTAGCGGCCTCTAGCAAGACGTGCCAACTCCTAAACGTACACAAAGATCATATCGGACGAACCATCACAACGTTATCTACATGCCAATCCCTTTGCCTCACGATATTCGGTCCGAGCCCAAGCTGGCCACTCTTTCTCGATCACGTGATCCTAATCCCTTACTAGGTTAACTCTTAACCTTAAGTAGCATGGCCATGCATTTCTGGATCCGATCACTCGAGGGGCCCAGAGATATCTCTCTTAGGTAGAGAGGGGCAAATCCCATCTCGACTGACCATGCCTCGCAACATGCTTCATGACAAACCCGAAAGCTACCTTTATAACTACCCAGTTACGGAGTAGCGTTTGATAGCCCCTAAGTAGGTCGATTCACATCTCAAGTACATGCGACAATCTTAGGTCTAAGGACATGGCGTACACATTGTGTAGAGAGAACCATAAGTATAATTGCTATGTCTCATGTTGGGTCGGTCCAACCCCATGTTCTAAACATGTGTCCACATTATTGGTTTGACATCTCCATGTCTATGACTCATGAAACATGGTCATCAACCGATACATGTGCTAATCCATCATTCATGTGTGTCCTCACATGAACTCCGACTAGGGACAACTTTAGAATAACCATACAAGTTAAGAGTTTCACAAACAAGTCACATACTTGTTAATCAACACAAAGACAATATTCAAGGAACATTTATTAAATCATGGATACAACAATATATCATCATCTCTATGATTGCCTCTAGGCATATCTCCAACAAATTATTTCCTTCAACAAAGAAGACTACCTCATCCCTTCAACTCGACCAGGTAGGTTCTATATTGTTGTTATGCCTACTATTAATAATTGCAAAGTTAATCAAGTTCTGATAGATAGAGGTAGCTCTTTAAATATTCTATTTACGGGAGCATTGGAAGAAATACAAATTCTCAAGTTGAAAGTAAAGCCTGTGAAATATGTCTTCCATGGCATAGTTACAGGATCTACTGCTAAGCCGATACAGCAACTCTCCCTACCGGTTACGTTCGGAAGACCAGAAAACTTTCGAACAAAAAAAATTCCATTTGATGTAGTAGATTTCGAAACTACATAAATGGAATCCATGGTCATCAGGCATTGGTAAAATTCCTGATAGCTACGCATTACGGCTATCAGAGTTTAAAAATGCTAGGACCAAAAGGGTTATTACTTCGAGGAATAGAAAGATGGCATACGATGTGATCGAAAATCCTTAGAGCTGGTCGATGAGCTTCCGACCAGGGATACTAATCCACCTTCAACGCAGGTCAAGCACTCGAGACCAAAGATGGCCTCAAAACCTTCCAACCAAACCAAGGAGGTTTTGCTAGAAAAAGTTGATTCTCTGGGAAGCGTCTGTAACAGCCCTAACTTAGGGTTTGTATTTCAAATGTGAAATTTTGAGGAGAAATAAAAAAAAAACTTTTGTTGTCTCTTCAAATCATTTGAAAATTTCTACATTTTTCCCTAGCAATTTCCCTTTTCTAGAATTAAATTCTTGTTAATGGAGATTGTTGTCAGCAAATCCTTAGCCTTCAAACTTGTGATCATCCTCTGAAATTATTTTTCCTATCATCTTGATCATCCTATCTACCTCCCTGAATTGTTTCACAATTTTTAGATTTTGTTTGCTATTTCAAATGCCCAAGTCAAACCAGTTTAGAAATCTGGTCAAACCTCTGTGCAGCAGCTTGTGAATTTTCTAGAACAATGCAGTGCATAAAAGTTCTGGAAAATTATACAAGGTTGTCCTCTGTCCCTAGTAGCTACCATAAAAATTTCTGAAATTTTGGAGCTCTGGAGCTACCTCTAAAAATTCCCAAGACCTTCTCTGTCTTTTAAATCAAATATGGAATTATCTTGTTCCTCGGCTCGGACCCAACTCGGACTCGAGTCCGATCGCGCCACTTGACTTCGATCGCGCCAACTAGCTGCACGCGCGAGCCCAATCGATCGTGGATCGTCCGATGCAAATCGAACGATCCACGTTGCGCGCGCGCAACCGACTGTCGAATGCATACATCAATCTCACCGTCGCTTTAGATCCAACGGTCGGTGCGATCTGATCAAATCAAACCTCCGACTCGCATCGCTTGCTCCTCGCCGCCGACATGTGGTCCCACTGCCAAGATCAACCTCGCTCTTCTCCGCACCTCACGGAGCTCGCGGCGTGCGTGCATGTTTGCCACGCCTCGTCGCCGCCACCTTTTGTCCTCGTGTCACCCATGAAGTATCGCGGGATCTCATCTACCCTCCGAGCCCATCCACTACCCTTCGCGTCCATTCGTGTTTTCTCCGCCCAAATTTCCTTCCGCCGGAGAAGAACCCGAGCAACGCCGCCGTGTTAGCGCCGCCGAGCCCGCGACCACACGCCGTGATCCACGCCGACGCCGCCTCCATTTTTCCCATCCCGAGCCCTCGGTGTCGATTAGTATCGCCGGGTGTGTTCGCTGCCTTCGCCTCCGGTGATCTCGGCCCCGCAAGCTCATCTGCGCTACGTGAGTTTCTAGTTTCAACTTTGGTCCTTTAGGATCGCAATCGACCTCTGAGTCTAACTGTGACCTTGTTTCACTCTTTGGCGCTTCACCGAGGCTTTGCGACGCCTTCTCCTTCAAGCTCGGTAAAGCGCCGCCGTGTCAATTCGGGCGCCACCGCCCTCCTCCATCATCGAGCTCGTGGGCTTATCATTCCCGGTGTCTCCGCGATCCGTGGCGCACCTTCTCGTAGCCGCCGAAGTCATGGCGCCTTCTGCGAGCCGTGGTTTCTTCTCCGCCTCGGCCGCCGTGAGCCCATCTCCGGCGACCATTGGGCTCGCGTCACCGCCACCGTTCGTGAGGTCTTTGCGAACCTTAGGTACCACTCACTCGTCTTGAAACTCACCGGGTTGCTAGAACACCCGCGGTCGCGCCACTGCTCCCGTGCGTGCGTGCCGACGAGCCGCGCCGAAGCTTAGTTATCGCTAAACCTAGTTCTATTAGGTCACCGACTTGTGGGCCCTCTCTGTTAAACTGCTTTTAGGATTCAAGTCTAATCGTTTTAATTCTCTGAGTCTCTCATATGTGGGCCCTAATGTCGCTTAGGGTGTGTGTAGTTTCATTAATGCGCTTCTCGATGGGAGGTGTATTTCTGTGAGAGTGTTTTAGGTTTGCACCTTAGTGAGCCAAGACGTATTCTTTGAATACGCCGACGTCACTTTAGGCGGTGTGCCTTTCCGCCGGTGATGCGTCGTGGGCCCGCTGTCGATGTTGGGAGCTTCTTGGTGGCGGTGAAAAGGATTTAATGCTTTAGTATTTACGTAATATGTTTTCTTGCTCGATAATTCATTTAAACTTGTAAAATGCATAGCTAATTCAATTTTTATCCAAATTGCATGAAACCAGTCTTTGTTAATTTTCTTTTTAAATGTATTATTTACAAAAATTAGTTTCATCCATGTCTCTCGTAGCAAGAATCATTAATTAATAAAATGATGCCTTAGGTATCTTCTAAATTAGAAAATGCATATCTCTTCCAATAATTGTCCAAATTCAATGAACCCAATTCTGTAAAATTTCATTTTCAGTATACTAACTATTAGAATAGGTTTTGCACACTGTTTACTTCATGAAAATCTGTTAAGTAATTAACTAGTGCTTGTTGTGTTTTTAGCTTAGAAAATTCATAGAAAATTATTAATAACTTAAAATGAATTGTTCTCTGTTCTGAAATTTTGTTATTTCATGCTTAGGCTGCTGTGTGAGTTTTGGCTTGTTTTGATGTTGTTGTATGTTTGAGTTTTGCGGTGTTATTCGTTCTTATTTCTGTCGTTATGTTCGATCGTTAGGATTCGATATTTGCAACCCCGAGGACGATCCTCCGCACCTTATTGAGCAACACAGCACCTGCAAGCAGCTTTGATCATTCCTATCCCAAATTTTAAAGTCTAATATTTTGTTTCAATTGTATGTATGCATTGCTTAATTTGTGTTAAATTGATTAGTTAAATCCGTAGCTGCATATCCTGTAGACAAAATATTGATCTCTACTACCTGAGCCTAGGTTATTTGTGTGATTAGAGGCGCTGGATGGTCTCTTGTCACTTAGTAGATCCGGGTCAAATTGCTTAGATATGCTTAGCTATCGGTGAATCTGGCGATTATCGACTTTAGTCAGTAACCTTGATCACACAAAATTTACTATAACTTATTGTTTCAGCATTTTGCTATGTTTAATTGCAAAACTAAAATGAAAACCAAAAATGATTTAGACTTGGGCACAACGGTATGATTGGTGTGATCTGTTGGGTGTGATCGAATGGTGCCCGAGTCAACAAGGACCGAACATCTTGTTACATCGAACCAAGCATTTTGCGTGCTAACCACACTAGAGTATATGGGACCTCTCTTGACCTAGTACTTTGGCGTGTATTGGCTCCGGTCGCAGAGGTCGCAGAGGGATGGAGGTGGGAGCATGGTAGTTGTCCAAAAGCTTTATCCCGAGTGGGTAGTTGTCTTTTCGGCTTTACCATGTAAGCGTATGGGTTTCTATCCATACGAGCGCTCGTAGTTAATACACAATATTGGAAACAGATCTCGTAGGACTTAGCAGGTGCTTGCATACCTTGGAAGTGTGTTTTGGCTTAAAGGCGATGCAAGTGTGGGTACATTGGTACACCCTGCGGGGTTCAAACTATTCGAATAGCCTCGTCCTAGGTTATGGACACGCTTGGCAAGGTCTTCCAAGAGTTAGACTACAACATTTAAATTAAAACTTGATGGGTGGTACGAATCTGGGATTCGTGCTTATTGTTGTGGTGACTATTGGGATAGTCACTTCTAGGATGTTTTTACTTACTCTTTGCTATTATTATCCTTACTGTATTTCAACATTAAAAATGAATTGCAAACTTGCCTTTAAATCAGTATTACATTATTGCAAATGAAAATTGGCTTTATGCAAATGAACCATATGACCTCCACCAAACAAGCTCGCATGTAGCATATGAACAGTCGCTAGTTCACACGTCGAGTCTTAAGGGTACAAAGACAATCTTTGTACTCGGTGCTTTGCTTAATGTTTTTGTTGCGAGAGGAAGAAGGTGAGCCTCGGGGCCTCACTTCGTGAGTCAGGCTGTCGCCGTGGGTGACGACTAGTCTTGGCGGTCCGGTCGGATGCCTTGTGGGTTGGAGGCACACCGATTGGCTTTGTTTATAGCCATCTTATGGCACTTTTGCTTCATTTATCGTTGTTGTCTATTTGTGTATCTTGTGGCCCGTCGGCCTATATCATAATATTGTTACTATTTGTTTATCTTCCGTTTGTAGTGTGATGTTTGGACTCTATGTTTGGAATGGAGTTGATGCATACTTTTGTTGTGAGGTGTATACCTTCAGGGAAGTATACATATCTCGAGATCGCTTTATTTGATTTGTGATGCTAGGACCAGTGGTTGGTTAAGCATTACAAACCAAATAAATTGGGGTCCTCACAAAGTTGGTATCGAGCCATTCGACCGTAGCAACAACAAGCATAGTCGTCCTTAGGATATTTTGAAAGTCTTATTTTCAAATTATAAAAAGGTTTATGAAAACCTAGGCAGATTCTCAGATTTTATTCCTTACCTATCTTAGCTTTCTACTCTCACCTTACTCTAATTTGAGTTTTGAGAACTTGGTTTCTCTCTTCCCTTTTCAAAGGTAGTTACTTAGCTGGTGGAATTAGTTTTGGGAGAACTATGGAAAATCGTGGGAATAATAGGGTAAGATGTAAAGTGAGTAGTTATATGTCTGATTTTTGCTGGTCGAACTTTATCCTGCGTTGTGTTTGTTTACTGACCGCTTTGATTAATTTCGGGCTTTCTTGCTTTTAAATTGTTGCTAACTTGTTTTAGTGGAGCAGGATGGTGGCGGAACCGTAGTGGTCGGAATCGCCAACTGGTCATGATGAGGAGCTTCCTCCTCCTCACCATGGCTGAGGTTCTCGCCGATCGAGCGAAACCGCATGGACCGACAGCGCATCTTGGAGGTTATTGCTAGGAATACCTCCACTCCTGCCGGTGGTGGCGGCCACCGACTCGCGGGGACTTGCAGAGTTCCTCCGCACGCCGCCGACTTTCTCCGCTCAGAGGACCCTCTCGATGCAGATGATTGGCTGCGCATGGTTGAGCGAAAGCTCAACATAGCTCGATGCGGCGCGAGGATAAGGCACTCTTCGGCGTCCCACCGGCTTGAGGGCGCGGCACTCTCATGGTGGGAGAACTATCTCGCCATGCAGCCGCGGGCCATGTGGTCGCGTGGGAAGAGTTCGGATCGACTTTTAGTCGGGCCCACATCCCGATGGCCGATGAAGTGAAGAAGAAGGAGTTTCGTGCTCAAGCAAGGGCGCAAATGCGTGACGGAGTACCATGCAGTTCAATCATCGGCTCGTTATGCTCGGAGAGATGGCCTCGATGAGGCTAAGCAGAGAAGTTTATGGATGGCTTGTCCGAGGAGCTGCAGACAAGCTATCTATTGTGGACTTCTCGGACTTTCGGGCCTTGGTAGATAAGGCCATTGTTGCTTGAGCATAAAGGCGAAAGTCGTGGTCCCGCATAGCGCAAATGGGGGCGCATCGGTCTACTCACACCACCTCGTTCGTCCTCGGTGGGCGGCCACACTGTGGCTCGTTCTTTTGCTCCACCGGCGCCGAGGCCATCTGCACCAGCTCGCCCACCACAGGCGTGTTTAGCCCACGTGCGCTGCGATCCAAGCGCAGAGCGGCCTCCGCAATCCGGCGGCCGAGGTCACTTGTTTTCGCTGCCACAACAAGGGCCATTATGCGAATGCCTGCCCTCAGAGTGTTGCAGCAGCCCCTCGTCCTAATGGAGGACGCGGGCAGGGGAGTGGTCACCCACCGACGAAGATGATCGAAGCCCGAGTGCGGCAATGGCCGAGTGAACCACCTTTCGGTGAGGAGGCTCGGGAGGCGCGGATGTTGTGATGGGTACACTTCTTGTTAATTCTCGTCCGCTCGCGGTATTATTTGATTACGGAGCATCGCATTCTTTATTTCAAGATCATTTGCTGCTGCTAGTGGTCTTCATTGTGTTCCTTTAGAAGTTCCTTTGCTCATCCGCTCTCCGGGGTCGGAAATGAGAGCTGATTTACAATGCCGGGATGTTCCTATCATAGTCAAGGGAGTGGGATTTTTAGCAAATCTTATTCTGCTCTGTTCAGCAAGTCTGGATGTGATTCTTGGCATGGATTGGTTGTCCCAAAGACTTGGGGCGATTGATTGTGCCAGAAGATCTATCTTACCAGCCCTTGCGGCGGCGGTGATTTTCGCCAGGCGGGGCGCATCTATGTGCAATAGAAGCGAAGCGACCTTGCGGTTCGTGGATGTTCCCATAGTATCGACTTTGGGGATGTCTTTCCCAAGATTTACAGGATGCCTCGGTTCGAGATCCGGAGTTTGTCATCGAGTTGCTGCCCTGCATCGCCGATTTGAAGGCGCCGTATCGAATGCCTCCCAATGAGCTAGAAGAATTGAAGAAGCAGCTTGGTGAGCTCCAAGCAAAGGGTTTCATCCGTCCCAGTTCATCTCCTTGGGGTTGTCCGGTGATCTTTGTGAAGAAGAAGGACAAGACTTTGCGCATGTGTGTTGATTACCGTCCTCTCAATGAAGTGACGGTGAAGAACAAATATCCTCTGCCCGCATTGATGATCTTTTGACCGGTTATGCCGGAGCCCGTGTTCTCCAAGATTGATCGAGATCGGGCTATCATCAAGTCCGGATCGGGTCGAGGATATTCAAGCGGCTTTCACTACTCGTTATGGCCTATACGAGTACACCGTCATGTCTTCGGTCTAACCAATGCTCCAGCTTTGTTCATGAACCTTATGAATTCGTATTCATGGAGTATTTGGACAAATTTGTGGTGGTCTTTATTGATGATATTCTTATCTATTCCAAGATCAAGCGAGCATCTTTGAGCATCCAAGATTATTTTGGGCAAGTTGCGGAGCATCACCGTATGCAAAGTTCAAAGAAATGTGAGTTCTGTTGAAGGAAGTGGCATTTTGGGCCATGTTCTTTCACCGGAGGAATAGTTGTAGATCCCAAAAGTCGGCGATGTTCTATCTTGGGGCCACCAAGTCGATCCACCGATGTGCGGAGTTTTCTTGGTCTAGCGGGCTACTACCGCGCTTTATCGAGAACTTCTCCAAGATCGCAAAGCCAATGACCGAATTGCTCAAGAAGGACAAGAAGTTTGTGTGGTCCTCTGCTTGTGATGAGAGCTTTGGGAGCTCAAACAGCGATTGACTTGACTCAGTCCTTACTCTTCACGATATCCACAAGAACTTCGATATTTATTGCGATGCCTCTCGGGGACTCGGGTGTGTTCTTATGCAAGAAGGCAAGGCGGTTGCCTATGCATCTAGGCACTGAGGCCTCATGAGCTCAACTATCCCACCCATGATTTAGAGCTTGCTGCGAGAGTTCATGCACTCAAGATTTGGCGGCATTATTTGATCGGAAACCGTGAGGTGTATTCCGATCACAAGAGTTTGAAATACTTATTCACTCGGCGGATCTCGAACCTCGAGCAGAGGAGATGGCTAGAATTGATCAAAGATTATGATATGGGTATTCGGTATCATCTGGCAAGGCCAATGTGGTTCTTGATGCACTTAGCGAAAGGTGTATTGCAATACTGATGATCCAAGAGCGACAACCTGCACTTCTTGCAATTTCAGCGTCTCAACTTGGGTTTGGTTGAGCACGGTTCCCTTCTTGCCGATTGTGCAACCAACCTTGGTGGATCAAATCAAGTCAACCTGACAATCGATGTTGGTATGGGCAAAATCAGCGTAACATCGAGGATGGTTCAGCTAAATGCTTTACATAAGATGAGCACGGTGTTGTGTGGTTTGGGCAGCGTCTTGTGGTCCCAAAGGTCCCAGAATTGCGGGATTTGATTCTTCAGGAGGCCCATGATTCGCCTTTGTCCATCCATCCGGGCCACCAAAATGTATCAAGATCTGCGTCGAGATTACGGTGGACTCGCATGAAGCGAGATTGCCGAGTTCGTTGCGGATGTGACGTATGTTGTCGCGTCAAGGCGAGCATCGGCGTCAATGGTCTTCTTCACCCTTGCCTATACCAGAGTGGAAGTGGGATTACAGAGGCATGGATTTCATCACCGGTTTGCCCGTTCATCCAAGGGAAACGACGCCATTTGGGTTGTCATTGACAGGCTAACTAAAGTGGCGCATTTCCTTTCGGTCAAGAGTCAGCTCCGTGTGGAACCTCTAGCCGAGCTCTATGTATCAAGGATTGTGAGTTTGCATGGTGTACCCAAGGCGATTGTGTCGTAGGTAGGCGTTGTTTACCTCTCGGTTTGGCATAGTCTGCAGGAGGCCATGGGAACTCGTCTTACTTTCAAAGACGGCCTATCATCCTCGGGCCGATGGTCGACGGGCGCGTCAATCAGTGTGCTTGAAGATATGCTCCGTGCTTGTGTTCTTTCCTATGGGAAGAATTGGGAGAAGTGCCTACCACTTGCTGAGTTCTCTTACAACAACAGCTTCCAGGCTAGTCTCGGTATAGCACCATTTGAGGCTTTGTACGGTCGGCCCTGCAGAACACCGTTGAACTGGCCGGCGGTGAAAGGCGGTTCTTTGGTCGAATTCCATCAATGAGGCCAAAGTCAAGTGCGCTTGATTCGTGAGCACTTGCACGTAGCTCGATCCGAGCAGAAGAGCTATGCGGTCGGCGTCGTCGTGAGTGAGTTTCACCCAATGACTTTGTGTATCTCAAGGTCTCCTTTGAAGGGACACCGTCGTTTGAGTGTCAAGGGGCAAGTTAGCTCCTCGATATGCTCGGGCCATATCGCATCATCAAGAAAGTGGAGCTGTTGCATACAAGTTGGAGTTGCCGGCTACACTTGAAGGAGTGCACGATGTTTTCCATGTGTCACAATTGAAGAAATGCCTTCGTGTTCGAATTGAGGAAACACCATTGGAAAATATCGATGTGCGGGAAGATCGTCTTATCGTGGCGTCCGTTCGTATCCTCGAAGAAGCTGAACGCAGAACGAGGAACCGTGTGATTAAGTTCCTCAAAGTTCAGTGGTCGAACCACTCCGAGGATGAAGCCACTTGGGAACGCGAAGATCGTCTCCGAGCAGATTACCCATCCTTCTTCTCCAGTGATCGAAATCTCTAAGAGATTCTGTAAGGGGGAGATTTGTAACACCCTAACTTAGGTTTGTATTTCAAATGTGAAATTTTGAGGAGAAATAAAAAAACTTTTGTTGTCTCTTCAAATCATTTGAAAATTTCTACATTTTCCCTAGCAATTTCCTTTTCTAGAATTAAATTCTTGTTAATGGAGATTGTTGTCAGCAAATCCTTAGCCTTCAAACTTGTGATCATCCTCTGAAATTATTTTTCCTATCATCTTGATCATCCTATCTACCTCCCTGAATTGTTTCACAATTTTTAGATTTTGTTTGCTATTTCAAATGCCCAAGTCAAACCAGTTTAGAAATCTGGTCAAACCTCTGTGCAGCAGCTTGTGAATTTTCTCTAGAACAATGCAGTGCATAAAAGTTCTGGAAAAATTATACAAGGTTGTCCTCTGTCCCTAGTAGCTACCATAAAAATTTCTGAAATTTTTGGAGCTCTGGAGCTACCTCTAAAAATTCCCAAGACCTTCTCTGTCTTTTAAATCAAATATGGAATTATCTTGTTCTCGGCTCGGACCCAACTCGGACTCGAGTCCGATCACGCCACTTGACTCGGTCGCGTCAACTAGCTGCACACGCGAGCCCAATCGATCGTGACCGTCCGATGCAAATCGAGCGATCCACGTTGCGTCGCAACCGACCTGTCCAATGCATACATCAATCTCGACCGTCCGTTTTAGATCCAGCGGTCGGTGCGATCTGATCAAATCAAACCTCCGACTCGCACCGCTTGCTCCACCGCCGACATGTGGGTCCCACCTGTCAAGATCAACCTCGTCTTCTCCGCACCTCACGGAGCTCGCGCGTCGCGTGCATGTTTGCCACGTCCTCGTCCGCCGCCACCTTTTTGTCCTCGTGTCACCATGAAGTATCGCGGGATCTCATCTACCCTCCGAGCCCATCCACTACCCTTCGCGTCCATTCTCGTGTTTTCTCCGCCCAAATTTCCTTCCCGCGGAGAAGAACCCGAGCAACGCCGCCGTGTTAGCGCCGCCCTCGAGCCCGCGACCACACGCTGTGATCCACGCTCGACGCCGCCTCATTTTTCCCATCCCGAGCCCTCGGTGTCGATTATATCGCGGGGTGTGTTCGTCGTCTTCGCCTCGGTGATCTCGGCCCGCAAGCTCATCTGCGTTCGGTGAGTTTCTAGTTTCAACTTTTGGTCCTTTAGGATCGCAATCGACCTCTGAGTCTACTGTGACCTTGTTTCACTCTTTGGCGCTTCACCGAGGCTTTGCGACGCCTTCTCCTTCAAGCTCGATGAAAGCGCCGCGTGTCAATTCCGGCGCCACCGCCCTCCTCCATCATCGAGCTCGTGGGCTTATCATTCCCGGTGTCTCCGCGATCCGTGGCGCACCTTCTCGTAGCTCGAAGTCAGAGCGCCTTCTGCGAGCCGTGGTTTCTTCTCCGCCTCCGGTCGTGAGCCCATCTCCGCGACCATTGGGCTCGCGTCACCGTCACACCGTTCGTGAGGTCTTTGCGAACCTTAGGTACCACTCACTCGTCTTGAAACTCACCGGGTTGCTAGAACACTGCGCGGCCGCGCCACGTCCGTCGCAGTGTGAAGACGAGCCGCCGGCGAAGCTTAGTTATCGCTAAACCTAGTTCTATTAGGTCACTGACTTGTGGGCCCTCTCGGTGTTAAACCTGTTTTAGGATTCAAGTCTAATCGTTTTAATTCTCTGAGTCTCTGTTATGTGGGCCCGGAATGTCAGTTAGGGTGTGTGTAGTTTCCTTAATGCGTTTTCTCTGATGGGAGGTGTATTTCTCTGTGAGAGTGTTTTAGGTTTGCACCTTAGTGAGCCGAAGACGTATTCTTTGAATACGCTTTCGACGTCACTTTAGGCGGAGTGTCTTTGTCCCGTCGCCGGTCGTGCGGGCCCATTGTCGATGGTCGGGACTTCTTGATCGCGGTGAAAAAGGATTTAATGCTTTAGTATTTCTGTAATATGTTTTCTGTTGCTCTGATAATTCATTTAAACTTGTAAAATGCATAGCTAATTCAATTTTTATCCAAATTGCATGAAACCAGTGCTGTTAATTTTCTTTTTAAATGTATTATTTACAAAAATTAGTTTCATCCATGTCTCTGTAGCAAGAATCTGTTAATTAATAAAATGATGCCTTAGGTATCTTCTAAATTAGAAAATGCATATCTCTTCCAATAATTGTCCAAATTCAATGAACCCAATTCTGTAAAATTTCATTTTCAGTATACTAACTATTAGAATAGGTTTTGCACACTGTTTTGCTTCATGAAAATCTGTTAAGTAATTAACTAGTGCTTGTTGTGTTTTAGCTTAGAAAATTCATAGAAAATTATTAATAACTTAAAATGAATTGTTCTCTGTTTCTGAAATTTTGTTATTTCATGCTTAGGCTGCTGTGTGAGTTTTGGCTTGTTTTGATGTTGTTGTATGTTTGAGTTTTGCCGGTGTTATTCGTTCTTATTTGCTGTTATGTTCGATCGTTAGGATTCGATATTTGCGGCAACCCCGAGGACGATCCTCCGCACCTTATTGAGCAACAACCGACTGCAAGCGGTTTGATCATTCCTATCCCAATATTTTAAAGTCTAATATTTTGTTTCAAATTGTATGTATGCATTGCTTAATTTGTGTTAAATTGATTAGTTAAATCCGTAGTCGCATATCCTGTAGACAAAATATTGATCTCTACTACCGAGCCTAGGTTATTTGTCTGTGATTAGAGGCATTGGATGGTCTCTTGTCACTTAGTAGATCCGGTCAAATTGCTTAGATATGCTTAGCTATCGGTAGAATCAGGCGATTATCGACTTTAGTCGGTAACCTTGATCACACAAAATTTACTATAACTTATTGTTTCACATTTTTGCTATGTTTAATTGCAAAACTAAAACTGAAAACCAAAAATGATTTAGACTTGGGCTGTGGTATGATTGGTGTGATCTCTGGGTGTGATGGAATGGTGCTGAGTCAACAAGGACCGAACATCTTGTTACACTGAACCAAGCATTTTGCGTGCTAACCACACTAGAGTATATGGGACCTCTCTTGACCTAGTACTTTGGCGTGTATTGGCTCCGGGTCGCAGGAGGTCGCAGGAGGGATGGAGGTGGGAGCATGGTAGTTGTCCGAAAAGCTTTATCCTGAGTGGGTAGTTGTCTTTTCGGCTTTACCATGTAAGCGTATGGGTTTCTATCCATACGAGCGGCTCGTAGTTAATACACAATATTGGAAACAGTCTCGTAGGACTTAGCTGTGCCGGCATACCTTCGGAAGTGTGTTTTGGCTTAAAGGCGGTCTGAAGTGTGGGTACATTGGTACACCCCTGCAGGGTTCAAACTATTCGAATAGCCTCGTCCTAGGTTATGGACACGCTTGGCAAGGTCTTCCAAGAGTTAGACTACAACATTTAAATTAAAACTTGATGGGTGGTACGAATCTGGGGATTCGTGCTATTGTTGTGGTGACTATTGGGATAGTCACTTCTAGGATGTTTTTACTTACTCTTTTGCTATTATTATCCTTCAGTATTTCAACATTAAAAATGAATTGCAAACTTGCCTTTAAACTGTATTACATTATTGCAAATGAAAATTGGCTTTATGCAAATGAACCATATGACCTCCACCAAACAAGCCTGCATGTAGCATATGAACAGGTCTGCTAGTTCACACGTCAGTCTTGCGGGTACAAAGACAATCTTTGTACTGTGTGCTTTGCTTAATGTTTTGTTGCAGAGGAAGAAGGTGAGCATCGGGGCCTCACTACGTGAGTGTCTTTGTCGCCGTGGGTGACGACTAGTCTTGGCGGTCCTGTCCGATGCCTTGTGGGTTGGAGGCACACCGATTGGCTTTGTTTATAGCCATCTTATGGCACTTTTGCTTCATTATCGTTGTTGTCTATTTGTGTATCTTGTGGCACATGTCGGCCTATGTCTGTAATATTGTTACTATTTGTTTATCTTCCGTTTGTAGTGTGATGTTTGGACTCTATGTTTGGAATGGAGTTGATGCATACTTTTGTTGTGAGGTGTATACTCGCAGGAAGTATACATATCTCGAGGATCGATTTATTTGATTTGTGATGCTAGGACCGGTGGTTGGTTAAGCATTACAAACCAAATAAATTGGGTCCTCACAGCGTCCAAATACCATCATATCGAAAATGCTAAGGCATATACCCAAAAGTGCTGGTGAAGCGGGACTTGACCTCAAATAGGAAGAGTAGCTTGTCTCCTTCCTCTGAACAAACTTGGATGTTTTCGCCTGGCAGGCATCCAATATGCCCGGAGTCCCTAGGGAGGCGATCAAGCACAAGCTAGCTCTCTAGCTTGAAAAGAAACCAGTCAAGCAGAAGCTAAGGCGTTTTGCACGAGATCGGAAAGAGGTAATCCATCGAGATCGACAAGCTTCTCAAGGCTGGATTCATTCATGAATTCGACCACCAGTGGCTCGTTAATCCTATAATGGTTAGAAAAATTAATGAAAAATGGCGAATGTGAATTGATTTCACAGATGTTAATAAAGCTTGTCCGAAGGATGACTTTCCCTTCCATGCATTGATCAACTTGTAGACTCCACTTCCGGGTGTGAGTTGTTAAATTTTTAGATGCATACTTAGGGTACCACCAGTTAACATGAGTAAAGATGATGAAGAGAAACTTCCTTCATCACACCATATGGCATTCTTGTTATATCAAGATGCCATTTGGTCTCAAAACGCTGGTGCAACTTTGCAAAGGTTAATGAAAAAACCTTTAGTCCTCAAATAGGTCAAAATTTAGAAGCCTCGTTGATGACATTGTTGTAAAAGCATCAATGGAGGTGACCATATTTTCGACCTACACGAAACTTTCAATAACTTAGAAGGCATAACCTTCACGTTAAATCCGAGAAAAGTATGTATTTGGAGTATCCTCTAGAAAGCTTCTTGGATTCCTAGTTTCGACTAGAGGAATTGAAGCAAATCCGATAAAAATATTGGCCATCGACTAGATCGTCCTCCACCACAAAGAAAGAAGTCCAAAACTAACGGTTGTATGGCGGCGCTAAGTCGTTTCATAGCACGGTTAGGAGAAAAGAATTACCTTTCTTTAAGTTTCTTCAAAGATAGAAGTTTCAATGGACTAAAGAGGCAAGCGATGCCTTTGAAGAGCTCAAAGGTATCTTACGAGTACCTCGATCTTAGTATCTCAAGGTCGGAAGAAACTTTGTTGATATACACAGCAACAACGCCATAGCGATCGATCTTGGTCTTTGGTCATTGAGCATGACAACATCCATTGACCAAGATACTACGTAAGTGAAGGCTTAAATGAACCAAAAGAACGATATCCACATCCAATGACCAAGTTATACTATGTAAGTGAAGTCTTACATGGACCAAAAGAACAATATCCACAAGAACAAAAGTTACTATCTCGTCTCCTTATGGTTTCGAGAAACTAAGGCATTACTTTCAGCCCACAGAGTGGTCGTACTAACCGGATACCCTCTTGGTCAAGTTCTCAGAAACAAGGAATCATCAGGACGAATAGCAAATTGGGTGGTCGAGCTTGGGGTGTTCGACCTCCATTTCATCTCACGAACAACAATCAAGTCCCAGGCTTTAGCAGAATTCTTTGTCGAATGGACGAACCCTGAACCCACCCAAGAGCCCGAGTACAAACACCACAATGAGTGGACAATGTACTTTAATGGTTCCTTGATGCTCAAAGGCTTAAGGGCTGGAGTTGTCTTGATATTCCCTACTAGAGAACACATTAAATACGCCATTCAGTTAAACTTTTCTGCTACAAATAACATAGTAGGATAGGAAGGTTTATTATGTGGACTCAAGCGACTAGAGCACTGGGATTAATAGACTACTAGTGAAAGGTGATTCTCAACTAGGAGCGAATCAAGTTGAGAAAGATTATAATTGCTCAAGTACCAAGATGTCATCTTATTTGGCGGAAGTATGAAAACTCGAAAAGCACTTCTTGGTTTCTAGACCCAACATACTCCTAGAAAGGGAAACTTTCGGCAAACCGATTGGCATGGATGGTCCATACAAGGTCACTTGTCCCGCCGAGTTTTTCTCGAGAAACTCAATTCACCCTCGGTGGTCGAACATTCCGAGGACATGGTTGCTCCACTGGAGGTCATACAGATTGACCCCAGTAGTGATTGGATGACATTGATCTACAATTATCTTCAGCATGACATAATTCCTGAAGACGATGTAGAGGTTGATCGTATAGCTCAAAAGCCAAATCATACACTCGATCGAAAGTACCCTTTACAAATAGGGATCTCACGGAGTGTTGATGAGATTATATCTCAAGCGGATGGGTTACAGCTACTCTCCGAGATGCATGCAGGAGTTTGTGGAGCACATCATTCGTATAGAACATTGGTCGGTAAAGCCTTCCGGCAAGGATACTACTGGTCATCTGCCCTCTATGATGTAAAGAATCTTGTAATGAAGTGTATACAATGTCAATTTCATAGTTGACAAGTACATCAGCCGACAAAAGCTTTGTAGGCCATACCTCTTTCTTGGCCTTTTGCATCCTGGGGACTAGACATTCTAGGATATTTCCCAAGAGCACTCGGGGGCTTTGAATTCCTATTTGTCATGATTGATATATTCACAAAATAGATAGAAGCTGAGCTAGTTGTTAAAGTAACAACTGAGGCTGCCAAGAGGTTCCTCACTATAAGCGTGATCACACAATTTGGTATACCCATGTGTATAATCACCGATAACGATGCAGTTCACAAGCAAGAATTTTTAGGAATTCTGCGAGGACTTAGGTATCAAGATACATTACGCTTCCATTGCTCACCCACAGAGTAATGGGGCAGTCGAGAGAGCTAATGGTATAATAATGCAAAGAGTAAAACGCCAAGTATTCGACTAGTTAATACAATGGTCAGGAGCTTGGGTTCAAGAACTTCTCTCTGTGTTATGGGTCGTTCGAACCACAACCAGTCATGCGACAGGTGAAACACTATTTTTTTGGTTTACGGTGCTGAAGCCATGCTTCCTCCAGAACTAAAAATTGGCTCTGCTTGAATTGATTGTTGTAATGAGAACGATCATAATGAACAACGACTCGACGACATCAATTTCCTTGAAGAACGACGAAACCAAGCCCTTATATGATCGATAGTCTACCAACAGGCCATGAGAAGGTACCACAGTCATAAGGTGCAACATCACAGCCTAGTTGTAGGTGATCTGGTTCTTAGAAAAATTCGGAGCCATGCAAATTGTAACACCCCAGCTCAACAAGAGCCTGGAATGCTACACAAGAAACATTAAACAATCCTAAACTAGGACAATTTTACTAAAATTTCGGCAGAACCTCCTCGTATAGTTAACTATACAGAGGTTCTAACAGATAAAAGGATATCAAAACTAAATCGCCATCATCCAATATCATCACTAAGCATTAACCACATGATAATCCACTAGAACATAGTCAAGGATAACCAAAACATGTTACTCATCATTATTACAAAGACTCGATGCATGAAGCATAAGCATAATCGATACTTAAACAGTTTGCTTATTTGTTAATGGACTTTCTGAAATTTAAACAACTTTTAATGATATGTGGCAGTGTGTGAATCCAACTCAGGTCTACTCCCTCCCATGCATGACCAATTGCCCAATACTCCGCAAGTAAAGGGGACCTCAAGCCCACACTCCACAAGTGTCTTTTGGTCTCATGCTCACCGTGAGGAGTAGTGTTTTCTCGTGTGTTAAAACTTGTATTTGATTGCTCTTTCCCATTTAGAAAAGATTAACTGACCTAGGTTGCAATGTCTTACAGAGTGTAATGTGGCGATTAATTGGTGGTGATCAAGTAAATGTTCGTAGTGAGAATTATGGGGGCCAAGCTATTTGAAGATCAGTCGAAAGTGATTTAGTTTTGTCCGATAACTCTTGGAAAGAACTGGATTTAAATGGAACGATTGTCGTTGAAATAAAACAGATTAGTGTTACAACTAGTAAAACCCATAGCGAACTATAATCCGAGAACCTTCATTCATGTTGGAATGTTGAGATTATCGAAAGTCTGGAAGCTTGATCAATGCATTAGAGTATCGAGATTGGGTGATTTTGCAAGGTTGGGTAGGTGATCTATGGTATGTAGTTTAATGAGTGTAGGATTAGCGAAGTAATCTAACCGTAATGTCAATTGATGTGATAGTAGGTAAGGTTGAGTTGTCGGCAGGTATACCCTGGCTTTAGTGAATAACCTTTTGGGGAGATAGCATCCTTTTAAAAGATAATTTGGTCGAGAAAATATTTACATGTGGATGATAATGATTGATTATGTTTAGAGTGTGGGAATTTTAGTGAATGAATATGAGGATTTCTCAATCTTTTATACGAGAAGTTTGTTGTAGGAGTCTTGGAGGTTGTATTTGGGTTTTGCATTTTTATGTTAGAACCTTGGTTGCCAATTTAAGAGAAATGAGTTAATGTGTTATACGATGATTTGTGATCCTATGGTTTAAGAGAAAGTTAAATTCTTAAAAAACAAATATTGTGGAAAAGGGTGTGATCTTGGATAGTTCGATATTCTCTTCGTTATTACTTGAACTATGTGGTTATGACGGATGTCAATTACAAATTGAGTTGGTTCTTGTCGGTATGTGTGATTTCTTCCAGTTAAGAAAAAAAGAGAAACGGTTAATCTGGTTTTTTGAGTGATTTCGCTTTTGACTTGTGTGGCATTTATTTCTAAACTGCCTACTTGAAAAGTGGAAAAGCTTTCGTGGTAAATCCATTGATTTTGGATTGGGCTCTTCTAAGGGAAGATGATTTTGAGTTGGATGCATTATGACTCCTTTGTTTTCAGTTGAGTTCTTCGGATAAGTGAGTTGGTAGGCGAGTTCTTTGTGCGTCCCTTGTTAAAGGAGATCTTTGCTTTTATATGTCCATTATCCATTATCCGGTCACAAACTATTTTTGTTTACACTGGTCGGGGAAGACACATTTCTCTTCGATATCCTTCCAAAGTGTCTCTTGCACTTTTTTGGCCTTGAAATAATTGTCACAAGCCATACAGGTCCTAATCATGACCATCACAGCAATGGTTCTCAGAAGCGACCATACACTCTTTTCTCAAAGAAGCAAACAAGTAAAGGAGCATAACACAGACAACTTGATGTAGTTTCTTACATGCTTTGATATGGCACTAAAGCGCATTATTACTTTTGGCCAAAAGTAAGCCAGTGCAAGCAAAGCGGAAGAGAGCAAGGTCCACGGCTAGTTCACGAAGGTCTCGACCACTTCACGAAGGTCTCGACCACTTCACGAGGGCCACGACCAGATCCACAAGGTCTACGACCGTTCTAGAGGATCTACAACCAGACTTACAAAGATCTCGATCGGTTTCATGATACCTATGACCGTGACTCGGTGGAAGGAGCACTCGTCGGGAGCGATGCTCGACGGGAACAATACTCGGTGGGAGGGGTGCTCGGCGCAAAGATGCTTGACATCAATAGTACATGGTGGGAGCAATCTAGGACCAGGACTAGGAGGCCCACGACCACGACTAGGAGGTTCACAACCACAATCGGTGGTTCCGACCACCAACGGTGGCCTCGATCACTACCGGTTGATTCCGACCACCATCGGTTGACCTCGACCACTACCGGTGGTCTATGACCACGTCTAGATGGTCTCGACCATATCCGGAGGCACGCAACCACATCTAGAAGGGTTATGATCACGACCAAGTCAGTGTCCAGGTCTTCGACCAGGTCCATGACTAGGTGGTCCAAAACCAATATGGCAAGTGAAAAAGATGGAAAGATTGGAAGCCAGAGATGGGCTAGGAATAGAAGAACATACGGTTTCCCCAATCAGATATATCTGGATTGGTTCCATACCAATTCAAATCAGTTTATTAGGAAAGTAAGAGTCCGTTTTGGATGTTTAGTGTGTTTCTTAGGGATAGAGTCTAGGTAGATCACGTTTTTTAGTTTGTTTCGGCCTCAGGCCGTGCGTGTGTGTGTTTGGCCCGCACCCTTAGGTGCCAATATAAGGCTAGGGCATAGCCCATTGTAAGGGTCAGACAAGTTATGAGTTAAGGAATAAATACCAGAAAATCACCATGGTTTTGGTGGCACGTTTGACGTGGTCTTGAGATTTCCGAGAGGAATTACTCTTTGGTGTGTTGAATCCAATTGAGGTGTTGGATTTTTATTCATTGGAACTTCGGTTCTTCTACCTTTTGTTCACGTCTTTGCGGTGTGTGTGGGAAAAGGTTTATGAAGGAGGCCTTGTTGTTCTTGTGCTACGCAGGGGCTAGGAGACTACTATCAAGGTGTACCGTGAAAGATCGGGAAAAACAATGAGATCCCACTAGTTTGCTAGTTAGATCCACATCATGCTTAAGAGTCTAAAGACTAACTTTCTTCATTTCAATATTCTGTTCTACTCTTGTTTTGGTACTGGTCGGGACACGGAAAGCCTCCTAGTTGAAATCTCTCCTCTGCATGTGGAGATCATTTGAAATATGCCTAGAGGCAATCATAGAGATGATTATATTACATTATGTTCATAACATTGGATAATGTGTTATCTTGTTCCTAGAATTATATCGTTAATATTTGTCATCAAGTATGTGACTTGATTGTGAAACTCTGTATTTCTGCGATAATTATTCTTAAATGTTCCCTGGTCGGAAACATATGAGGACACATATGAATAGACTAGCATATGTATTGGTTGATGACCATGTTTCACAGGTCATAGATATAGAGATATCAAATCAATAATATGGACACATGTTAGAGAACATGGTGTCAGATAAGACCCACCTTGAGACACTATTGAGATTGTTATGATTCTATGTGTCGTTAGTTGGTCTCAAGCAATGATAATGTATAATCCTTAGACCTGAGATCAACATAGTTTCCTACATGTGTAATGGCACTCTTAGGGGTTACCAAACGCTACTCAGAATCAGGTAGTTATAAAGGTAGCTTTCGGGTATGCTATGAAACATGCAGAGGAATGTGACTGGTCGGATATCCTAACATAACAGGAGAGATGTTGTAATACTCCGGAAGTGTGAGAAGTCAAGAATCGGATTAATAAAAATTAATCGGTAGAGAATTATTATTCGGGAAGAGAAATTTATTGAATTTTCAAGTGCAATATAGTTTAGAGAGGATTTCTCTTAACAGAAAGTATCCATCGGTGATTATGTAATATCTGTTTAACATTAGAGAATTAATTGAAATGAGAAAGGTATTTAACAGGAATTAAAAGAGAAATCAGTTTTTAGAGGAGATTTAATCTTGGGCTTTGGCCTCGTTGTTTGTCCCAAGTGGGAAGTTGGTTTAAGAAGGGGCCAACAAACCCTAGGTCTTTTTACTATAGCACGCAGCTACAGTACCCGCCGCCTGTAGCAACCCTCCTCCCCTTTGCTGCCACGCCCTCCATGTCGCCTTTTGCTGCTCTTTGCTACTGGTCTTGGGAGGAAGAAGAAGGGAGAGAAAGGAGGAGAAGAAGGGATCTTCTTCATGGATTCAACCAGCATTTCCCAAGGTTCTACAAGGGTAACGAGATGCCTTCCCGCTGTTTGATCCTTAGTAGATGCGAAACCGATTAGAATTGTTGGTTAATTGTTGGGCTGCAGAAGATTCAATTCTGTCCAGTACCTTGCGTGGGTTTTTCGTGTATTTAGAGGCTGAATTTTAAGATTCCATCTCCTAGAGATATGTGGGATATGTTGTTATCTTTCAGTAGCCGCGAAGATCACTCGATTCCGAGGTCTGCGTCAAAAGTTATGATCATTTTATTATCTGCTGCCAGAAATCTGACGAGAATAATCTGTCTGGTTATTTCTTAAAATATGAAAGGAATTTGGTAGAATCTGAAAGTTCACCCAACTAGGTTATTGTAGGTAATTCGATAACCTTTTCAGATTGATAAAGAACGATCAATTTGGAGTTACCTATTAAAAGTTATGGTCATTTTAGTTTTGCTGTTCGATTGTGTAGGCAGTTTCTGTACTGAAAGTTCAGACAATGGTTAGCCTAATATTATGGCCGAATTGGTTTATCGTGTCAACTAGAGTATTGTAGATTATTCAGTTAAGAATTTACAGAAATTGGGTTTACCTCATTTTGACTTCCAGTTCATGAGTTATGTCATTTACCGTGCTGCTGTCCAGAATCAGTATATGGCAGGAAACGTTGTTTTCGGTTTCAGCTTTGTAAACTCGTTTTGAGTCGTCAAGTAAGCGTTGTAGAATGCTGATTAGTAGCGCTGAGTATATTATGTCTTAATTGAAATTATTTTACCTGTTTAGGAGGTGAAGCCTCAGGTTTAGGAGTATCATCTTTGTCGCTAACGCTACGCATCGTGGAAGGCAAGTAAATGTAGCGGTTGTGCTACGGTTTAACCCGTTTTTCTTACTATTTGCACTATGCATGATTGACGTAATGTTAAATGATATGCCATGGTTACATGTTTTCCAAGTAAAATTGTGGTGGCAAGATATTAATCAATTGCTATGTTTGGATGAGTTTGGGTAGTATCGTGGTAATTCGCTTAATGAGCCAAATGCGGAATATGAAAATAAACTCAAGGTGGACATGTTGTTAATTCCTTGTGGTTATTTTCATGATGATCATGTGGTGGTCTATGTGATAGAGTTCCATCTATATCGATTGATTTTGATCTTGGTGAATCGGTGTGGGTTATGTGGTAATGGTCTTATGACACGATGGTATTGTGCTTAATGAGACACATGTGGATTATGAGAAAATATTCATGATGAGTATGTTGTTGACCTTCGTGGTTAAATTCTTGTGGTTTATGATTATCATATCATTCATGACATATCATGACATTTGCATTGTGGATGTCGCCGCTTATAGCCGCGATCAGATGCAAGACAACATCGTGCATTGCCAGAAAGACGATGCATACCTTTACCTTGTTGGGTAAAGGTGCGAGTGGAGCATAGCATACATATGCATTACATTGTGGAAAGATCATTTGCATACTTGTGCAAGATATTGAGGTGAAGTTATTTTTGCAAACAAACGCAACTTCACGCTTGCAATGTGGAAATTGACTCATGAGAGTCTCTTGTGGTATGAGTAATGTGGTTGTGGTTGTGGAATGGGGTTCACCCTTGTGGTATGGTAGAGGTTGTGGTTGTGGCATGAGATTCTTCTCTCTTGTGGTAATTGTGGATAGCAGTTGTGGATGCGAGAAATAGTAAAGTTATGAGGTAAAACACGCTAATACTTTATTGTCATTGGTAGTGGTAGTGGTGGTTAACATGGAGCAGTTGATCAAGATTCAATTGTTAATATTTTACTATCTTTGGTAGTAAATATGGTTGAGGCTATAATTGTGATCATTATGGGGATTGGATATTGATGCTTAATATCTTTGTAGTTTAATTGGTGGTAAATGAATGTGGATTCACATTATGGGTGTGGACATTTGGATACTTTAATGATGTTGTATGTTTGTTTGTAGTCCGAATAGCCAGTTAAACAGTTTGCTTGCTTGAGATTTTTATCTCACCCTTGTTTTCTTTCCCCTACAGTGATTGTTGAGCATTCATGGATGGGTAGAGCGGCACCACAATAATGCACATGGTTCATCAACTCATGTTGTAATAAAGTCGATGAAATTCTAGCCAAATGCTTAACTATTTGTGGAGGATTATGTTATTTAATAAGGATGGACTTGTGAACCATTCTTTGATTAATCTGCTAGAGGTTGTTTAATTATTGAACTTGTTACCGTTATCTTTATTCCCTTAGATGTTTATGCTTCCGCTAATGCTTTTTGTCTAGAGATGTTGCCGAATTAATTTATCTTGAAATTATTGGCTAGTCAGAGTGGTTTAGTAGCATTCTAGGTAATGTGGGTCTTGGGGTGTTACAGATTGGTATCGGAGCGGGCTTTAGGTCCGTGGTAATTAAAAATATTAAATTGACACCTTTGGTGCATGTGAGGATGGGATGGGACAAGCATTGCATTCAAGCTTTGACATGTTATTTTGATGATTCATGCTTGGAGATAATCTTGTATGTTTATGATTTGTTTATATGACTGCTTTGAGTGAGGATAGTCAATGATATGAGGTAGGGATTGCAGTTGTTGCCTTGGGCATTGCGATTTATACCCGTTAAGTAATGCGGATTTTGATGCTGATTACCTCGGGTAACTTAGTTGCGGATGTCTTGGGTAAGTTTCTTAGAAAAGTGTTATCCTCCTTGAATTGATGTTGGCCGATTCTTGGCCTATTACAGTTAATGATTTTCTCTCGGGTTAGCTGTTTATTGCGGTTGTTGGTTGTCATTAGGCCTCTAATTGTTCTTGAGGCCAAGTATTGTTTCTTTCTGATTGATGGGTTGTTTGACTGCTCGTGAGCAGTGCTTTTGGAGAGACTAGTATTTTCCGTGTTGTTCCATCTTTCTTGCTGGAAAACATGACTCTTGTATTTCGTTTGATTTTTTTTTAGAGAGAATCAAAGCTTTATGTGGGAAGTTCATTAACTTGTGGAAGCATTGACTCTATGCATTTCTTCTGAGTTATTTCGACTTTTGAAGTTTGATTTCTCTCTAGAAGGGAGTGTTAAAACCCCTTTGTGATGTTTTGTTGTGTTTAAGTAGTAGGTGGAAATTATGTAAATAATTGATAGATTGTGAATTATCAAGTTGAAAAGTTAGTGTGGTACATCATTAAGTTCTACTAACATCTTTAGAAGTGAAGTCGATTAATATGATGTTGTCCTTGTAGTTTCTTGAAGATCTTTGGCTAAGAAATTTAGCGATACATGTGTAGAACTCATGCATTTATCAAGGAATATGAAAAACAATTGTTTTGATTATTGTAGTTGTTTAATTTTCCCAACTTGTTGGATGTATTGGATTGATTGATCTTAAGTAATTAATCTGACCATTCGGGATGGTCAAGTAAGGAGGTGTTGGAATATTGCCTTAATAAGATTAACCTTTTATATGTCCTCTCTTTACATACTTGATGAGCATGTACAATCATTAAATTTATGTAACTTTTACCATGCTAAATTGTTGAAATATGTATAAAGAAATGGATACAGGTGATGTATTGACTTGTGGAATCTTGTCTCATAAAGTGGTATTATTGATGTTTAAAGTTATTTTATTTTTAATATCTTAACATAAGGTGGAGTATTGAATCAGGTGCTTTTTATTGTCTTTGTGATTGCAAATTAGAGATAGGATCATTAATGCTATGTCGATGAAAAATTAATAATCAATTATTGACAAAGAATGGCTAGAGTGTAATTACCTTTTGCTAAACTAGAGTTGAGCATCAAGATTAGATAAATGTATAAAATCTAATAAGAGATTCATACTAGCATGTTTTGTGAGGTTGTTATGTTCTAATATCATCTTGTTAAAGAGTTTGTTTTAATATGATGGCTTATGCACTAGGTTTAACTAGATTAAGTAGTTGGAATCTTATTTGGATAATAAGAACATGATGAAGTGATTTATGGTGTTCCTTTTGGAAAAAATATGAAGGAGTGAGATGATATGATGATTTTTGCAAAGAATGTTTTATCTTGTTGTGAATACAATTGATAGCATGTAGTTGTGATTATGGTGTTGAATGTTTTAAAAATAAAGGAATTTGTTAATTCCATAATACTAATTGAATTGAAGGGTGTGAGATTTACGGTTGGAATCTTTTTGGACCTTATGACTTGTGTGATAGCCGAGGTTGCTTTGAGTAAAGCGACATGTTGAATGATCTTTTTGGTTTTTATCTCAATCTCGTGTTGTGGTCTTCAAGCATCCTTTGTTGGAATTGGCGGGATGCTGCTATAAAAGAAAAATTGTTTCTTATTGAAAGAAAAAGTTGTACTATAAGTATTTGAGGTACAGATGATCTATCTGGTGTTTTTCCAACCTCAATGCTATCTATTTTTCCCTTGGTCTTTTGGTCTTTTAGCTATTGTGATGATGACCATTTTACAGATGTTTGAAATTTATTTCTTCTTACCTCTTCTTCTAAGAACATGGTAATTGTTGTGGGTTGTGAAGCCTTTTGTTGGTCGTGGTTTTGGGTTAGAGTATGATTTGTGGGGCAGAGAGTCTATCTACAATGGTGTAGATGATGTACTCAATTGAGCTAATTATTGAGGTGGCCAACTTGAGATAAATGAGTTGGTGTGTTGGGTAATGATTTGAAAATCCTTGGTTCAAGGAAGTTAAATTATTAAAAGAAATGAATTGGGAAATTATTGTTATGTCAAGTAGTGCGATGCTCTCTTGATTCTTGTTTTTCTTTGTGTGTTTATGGCGAGTCCATTTGCAAATTGATTTGACTTATGTTGAGGCGTAGTCTTTTCCAGTTAGGAAAAGAAATTGATTGTTTTAGTCAGTCGAGTGATTTTCACTCTTAGCTTATGTGGTGTGGTTCTCCAATTGTCTTTTTGAGAGTAGAAATATTTTGTGGTGAATCCTTTGATTTGGATCGTGGTCCTTTGAAGGAAAGTGGTTGCTAGTGTGATGCTTGAGAGCTCTTTACTCTTCATTCTTTGGTTCTATTTGCAAAAGATACCGTTGTGCTTCTAGTAGAATGATGTGAGTGGAATTTGTGATCAAATTCTTTAAAAGGGTATGTCGTGTTATCCCGAGTATATTTAATAAGAGAAAAGTGTTTTAAGAAAGATGATGGTTTGAGAAGGTGGTCTTAATAGTTATTATGGAAATTTTGCCAAAATGGCGGGACATGTTACGCTTCAGTACGACAAAAGAATTATGCGGATGTTCGTGCCGAGAGTTGGAGTTTTGGTGGGAAGCCTTGTGCTCCTTTGGGTGTCTCCAACCAAGGGTATTGTTCATTTGGTACCACCGAAAGCTTAGCCCGCGTAGTACATCGGTACTTTTCGGTGGTTGCTCGGGTGGGTAGTTTGGCTTATCGCTTGGAGTTGCCAAACTCTTTGAGTGGTGTGCACAATGTTTTCCATGTGTCTATGCCGAGGAAATACTTGCGATCCGAACACAAGCTTGACTGGAACAGTCACGGTGGAGCAGATCTCACTTGTGGAGCGTCGGCCGTTCAGTATCTTGGACACGTCGAGCGGGTCTTGAGGAATAAGACCATCAAGTATGTGAAGGTCCTTTGGACGAATCGATCGGAGAGAGAAGCTACGTGGGAGTTGGAGGATCTTTTGAAAGAAGTACCCGAGCTCTTGAGGTGGTGAGTACACCTAGTTTGGGTTGCTTTGTTTGCTTGTTGTTCTTTTCTTTGTGGTCTTAGAGTTGGATTCGAGGCTAATCCTTTTAAGGTGGGAAGAATGTAATACTCCTAAGTGTGAGAAGTCAAGAATCGGATTAATAAAAATTAATCGGTAGAGAATTATTATTCGGGAAGAGAAATTTATTGAATTTTCAAGTGCAATATAGTTTAGAGAGGATTTCTCTTAACAGAAAGTATCCATCGGTGATTATGTAATATCTGTTTAACATTAGAGAATTAATTGAAATGAGAAAGGTATTTAACAGGAATTAAAAGAGAAATCAGTTTTTAGAGGAGATTTAATCTTGGGCTTTGGCCCACGTTGTTTGGCCCAAGTGGGAAGTTGGTTTAGAAGGGCCAGCAAACCCTAGGTCTTTTTACTGTAGCACGCAGCTACAGTACCCGCCGCCCCTGTAGCAACCCTCCTCCCCTTTGCTGCCACGCCCTCCATGTTCGCCCCTTTGCTGCTCCTTGCTACTGGTCTTGGGAGGAAGAAGAAGAGAGAAGGAGAAGGAGGAGAAGAAGTCTTCTTCATGGATTCAACCAGCATTTCCCAGAGGTTCTACAAGGGTAACGAGATGCCTTCCCCGCTGTTTGATCCTTAGTAGATGCGAAACCGATTAGAATTGTTGGTTAATTGTTGGGCTGCAGAAGATTCAATTCTGTCCAGTACCTTGCGTGGGTTTTTTCGTGTATTTAGAGGCTGAATTTTAAGATTCCATCTCCTAGAGATATGTGGGATATGTTGTTATCTTTCAGTAGCCGCGAAGATCACTCGATTCCGAGGTCTGAGTCAAAAGTTATGGTCGATTTAGTATCTGCTGCCAGAAATCTGACGAGAATAATCTGTCTGGTTATTTCTTAAAATATGAAAGGGAATTTGGTAGAATCTGAAAGTTCACCCAACTAGGTTATTGTAGTTAATTCGATAAACTTTTCAGATTGATAAAGAACGATCAATTTGGAGTTACCTATTAAAAGTTATGGTCATTTTAGTTTTGCTGTTCGATTGTGTAGGCAGTTTCTGTACTGAAAGTTCAGACAATGGTTAGCCTAATATTATGGCCGAATTGGTTTATCGTGTCAACTAGAGTATTGTAGATTATTCAATTAAGAATTTACAGAAATTGGGTTTACCTCATTTTGACTTCCAGTTCATGAGTTATGTCATTTACCGTGCTGCTGTCCAGAATTAGTATATGGCAGGAAACGTTGTTTTTCGGTTTCAGCTTTGTAAACTCGCTTTGAGTCGTCAAGTAAGCGTTGTAGAATGCCGATTAGTAGCGCTGAGTATATTATGTCTTAATTGGTAAATTATTTTACCTGTTTAGGAGGTGAAGCCTCAGGTTTAGGAGTATCATCTTTGTCGCTAACGCGTCGCATCGTGGAAGGCAAGTAAATGTAGCGGTTGTGCTACGGTTTAACCCGTTTTCTTACTATTTGCACTATGCATGATTGACGTAGTGTTAAATGATATGCCATGGTTACATGTTTTCCAAGTAAGAATTGTGGTGGCAAGATATTAATCAATTGCTATGTTTGGATGAGTTTGGGTAGTATCGTGGTAATTCGCTTAATGAGCCAAATGCGGAATATGAAAATAAACTCAAGGTGGACATGTTGATAATTCTATGTGGTTATTTTCATGATGATCATGTGGTGGTCTATGTGATAGAGTTCCATCTATATCGATTGATTTTGATCTTGGTGAATCGGGTGTGGGTTATGTGGTAATGGTCTTATGACACGATGGTATTGTGCTTAATGAGACACATGTGGATTATGAGAAAATATTCATGATGAGTATGTTGTTGATCCTCCGTGGTTAAATTCTTGTGGTTTATGATTATCATATCATATCATTCATGACATATCATGACATTTGCATTGTGGATGTCGCCGCTTAAAGCCGCGATCAGTACAAGTACAACATCGCATTGTCAGAGACGATGCATACCTTTACCTTGTTGGGTAAAGGTGCAGTGGAGCATAGCATACATATGCATTACATTGTGGAAAGATCATTTGCATACTTGTGCAAGATATTGAGGTGAAGTTATTTTTGCAAACAAACGCAACTTCATAGTTGCAATGTGGAAATTGACTCATGAGAATCTCTTGTGGTATGAGTAATTGTGGTTGTGGTTGTGGAATGGGGTTCATCCCTTGTGGTATGGTAGAGGTTGTGGTTGTGGCATGAGATTCTTCTCTCTTGTGGTAATTGTGGATAGCAATTGTGGAATGCGAGAAATAGTAAAGTTATGATGTAAAACATGCTAATACTTTATTGTCATTGGTAGTGGTAGTGGTGATTAATATGGAAGCAGTTGATCAAGATTCAATTGTTAATATTTTACTATCTTTGGTAGTAAATATGGTTGAGGCTATAATTGTGTTCATTATGAGAATTGGATATTGATGCTTAATATCTTTGTAGTTTAATTAGCTTGTAAATGAATGTGGATTCACATTATGGATGTGGACATTTGGATACTTTAATGATGTTGTATGTTT